>CAWUFW010009169.1:0-600000 GCA_963921515.1 Calotriton arnoldi
AGAAATGTCCTGTATAAAGTCCACAGTCATCTGAGACATTGGTCCAACTTGTACTCCCCCATGTCATGTGGGGGAGTTGTGTTGCAGTCAACAGGGTGAACAGTTTGCGCACAAAGGTGATTATCCAGAACAGGTTTTGGCTTCCTGGGGGTTGCACATGGCCATCGGCCTCTCAGTTGCCCCTCCTCGGACGACCCCTCTTCTTTGGGGGGGACCCTCAAGTGCAGGCTGCTGCGGTGCAGGGGACTCTCCGCCAGAGTCATCCTCCCTCCCTGTGGCAGTTGCAGTTGTTTCAGCACCAGATGTTGTGGGCACACAGGGAGGTGTTGACTGGTTGCTGCTCATCTGGCGGAGGCATTGTAATATGTCCCTATGCACTGCCGTCATCTCTTGCAGTGTGTCCCACTTGGACTCCACGCGGGACATGTGTGAGTCAAGCGGGCATGATGGGCAGCCTGCTGCTGTTTAATGTCCCTGAGGAGCCCCACTACCTGGCTGAGCTCTCCGGTGCTGGACTGGTACGCATCGGCTATGCGTACCAGTTGTGGGTCATCATGCAGTCCAGACCCCTCTGCGATCAGCAACCTATGTCTCCCACCCCTCCCACCAACCCTGGCGACACGTGCAGTACCTGAGGTGGCACGCACAGGTGACCCTGGGCCCCCTTGGGGGTTGTTGGTGGTGTTGGTGTCCATGGCCCCACGTTGGTCCAGGGTCCCTGTGCTGGTGGTGGTGGTGCTCCTTGGTCTGTCCATGTCGGCAGGGGTGGTATGTGTGTTGACAGTCGTTGGAGGGGTGGGTGCAGGGGGTGCAGCTGGTGGTCCTGCTGGTGCTGCATGATGACTTGCTCCGGAGGTGCCAGGTAGGTCTTCTTCATCCGAGGAGGGCAGAGGCTGTTCCACACCAGTGAGCTCCGTATCCTCTTGAGCCTGGGACGGGGACTCCTCAGCGTCTGTTGCTGTGTCCCCATCATCACCTGTTTTTGGGAGACACACACAATGTATGTTATGTTTCTGCAGGCATCAATGGTTGACACACCTGACAGTTGTGACTGTGCCTCTGGATGCGGGCCTGTACATTGCATTGTCCTAAGTTGTCACAGTCAGAGGTTGATATTGGTGTAGCACATTGTCCTGCATTATTTGGGCATTTCTATGTGAATGTTGGGGTGTGTACATGGTCTGCATTGGTTGTATTTGGTTGACACCCGGCCCTCCTTCCCACCCAGCCAGATATTCCACCATGGAACGTGCTTCCATTGCAGGGAGTGCAAGTTGTCTTTCAGGATGTCAGTCAGTGGTGTCCTGCTGTTGGTTGGTGCACAGTTGCCAGCAGGGCCTTGTGCTCCCCACAGCAGTACCCAGTGTCAGCCATCTTGTGAGTTCTTTTCCACTCCCTGTGATGTGCGCATGGTTCAGGGTGGTGTTGATGGGACAGTTGTGGGGGTGACCAATATCTATGACTACCACTCCCATCATGCTATTGCCTCCACCCCACTTCCCAGCATGCCCATACTTCCTTCCTTTTGAATGGACTTCACTGTGTGTGAGTGTGACAGCAATGGCAAGATGGCTGACAGTGGTGTCCTGTTGTTTGTTGGTGCCCAGTTCCCAGCAGGGCCTTGTGCTCCCCACAACTGAGCACCAGTGTCAGGCATCTTTGCAGTGGCTTTTCACTAACTGTGAGGTGTGCATGCTTGAGTGTGAGCTTGCTGGGCCATGTGGGTGGGGGATGTTGAGCTGTGACTACCACTCCCATCATGCTATTGCCTCCATCCCCTTCCCAGCATGCCCATGCTTCCTTCCTTTTGACTCTGCTTCCCTGTGGGGTTGTGTGCCTGTGCTGACAAGATGGCTGACAGTGTTATCCTGGGGTTAGTTTTGCTACAAGTCCCATGTGTGTCCCTGTGCTTCACTCAGCATGACCCAGGGTTGTGGTTCTTTGTGGGATATTTGATTGGAGTGTGAGGCAATGCATTCTCCCAGGTAAGTTATGTGGAGTTTGTGTTAGGGGTGTGTGTGAGAAACGCTGTTGATAACTATGGTCAGGGCTGTCAGTCCTCCTTCCCACCCAGCCAGATATCCCACCATGGAACGTGCTTCCATTGCAGGGAGTGCAAGTTGTCTTTCAGGATGTCAGTCAGTGGTGTCCTGCTGTTGGTTGGTGCACAGTTGCCAGCAGGGCCTTGTGCTCCCCACAGCAGTACCCAGTGTCAGCCATCTTGTCAGTTGTTTTCCACTCCCTGTGATGTGCGCATGGTTCAGGGTGGTGTTGATGGGACAGTTGTGGGGGTGACCAATATCTGTGACTACCACTCCCATCATGCTATTGCCTCCACCCCACTTCCCAGCATGCCCATACTTACTTGCTTTTGGGTGGACTTCACTGTGTGTGAGTGTGAGAGCAATGGCAAGATGGCTGACAGTGGTGTCCTGCTGTTGGTTGGTGGCCAGTTCCCAGCATGGCCTTGTGCTCCCCACAACAGAGCACCAGTGTCAGACATCTTTGATGGGGCTTTCCACTCTCTGTGAGGTGTGCATGCTTGAGTGTGAGCTTGCTGGGCCATGTGGGTGGGGGATGTTGAGCTGTGACTACCACTCCCATCATGCTATTGCCTCCACCCCCTTCCCAGCATGCACATGCTTCCTTCCTTTTGACTCTGCTTCCCTGTGGGGTTGTGTGCCTGTGCTGACAAGATGGCTGACAGTGTTATCCTGGGGTTAGTTTTGCTACAAGTCCCATGTGTGTCCCTGTGCTTCACTCAGCATGACCCAGGGTTGTGGTTCTTTGTGGGATATTTGATTGGAGTGTGAGGCAATGCATTCTCCCAGGTGAGTTGTGTGGAGTTTGTGTTAGGGGTGTGTGTGAGAAACGCTGCTGGTAACTATGGTCAGGGCTGTCAGTCCTCCTTCCCACCCAGCCAGATATCCCACCATGGAACGTGCTTCCATTGCAGGGAGTGCAAGTTGTCTTTCAGGATGTCAGTCAGTGGTGTCCTGCTGTTGGTTGGTGCACAGTTGCCAGCAGGGCCTTGTGCTCCCCACAGCAGTACCCAGTGTCAGCCATCTTGTCAGTTGTTTTCCACTCCCTGTGATGTGCGCATGGTTCAGGGTGGTGTTGATGGGACAGTTGTGGGGGTGACCAATATCTGTGACTGCCACTCCCATCATGCTATTGCCTCCACCCCACTTCCCAGCATGCCCATACTTACTTGCTTTTGGGTGGACTTCACTGTGTGTGAGTAATGGCAAGATGGCTGACAGTGGTGTCCTGCTGTTGGTTGGTGGCCAGTTCACAGCATGGCCTTGTGCTCCCCACAACAGAGCACCAGTGTCAGACATCTTTGATGGGGCTTTCCACTCTCTGTGAGGTGTGCATGCTTGAGTGTGAGCTTGCTGGGCCATGTGGGTGGGGGATGTTGAGCTGTGACTACCACTCCCATCATGCTATTGCCTCCACCCCCCTTCCCAGCATGCCCATGCTTCCTTCCTTTTGACTCTGCTTCCCTGTGGGGTTGTGTGCCTGTGCTGACAAGATGGCTGACAGTGTTATCCTGGGGTTAGTTTTGCTACAAGTCCCATGTGTGTCCCTGTGCTTCACTTAGCATGACCCAGGGTTGTGGTTCTTTGTGGGATATTTGATTGGAGTGTGAGGCAATGCATTCTCCCAGGTGAGTTGTGTGGAGTTTGTGTTAGGGGTGTGTGTGAGTGGAGCTGCTGGTAACTATGGTCAGTGCTGTCAGTCCTCCTTCCCACCCAGCCAGATTTTCCACCATGGAACGTGCTTCCGTTGCAGGGAGTGCAAGTTGTCTTTCAGGATGTCAGTCAGTGGTGTCCTGCTGTTGGTTGGTGCACAGTTGCCAGCAGGACCTTGTGCTCCCCACAGCAGTAGCCAGTGTCAGCCATCTTGTCAGTTGTTTTCCACTCCCTGTGATGTGAGCATGGTTCATGGTGGTGTTGATGTGCGCATTGTGAGGGTGGGCAATATCTGTGACTACGACTCCCATGATGCTATTGGCTACACTGACTTGCCCAGCATACACAGAATTCCTTCCTTTCAGTGGGCTTCACTGTGAGGTGGTGTTGTAGTGGTGGCTACATGTCTGGATGTGTTTGTTAGTTATATTTGTGCCACTGCCTAGCTGTAGTTGAAGTTGTGTTTGTACATGTGATGACACAGTTACATGTCACTATGAGATGGCATGTGTTGTGTTTATCTGACTGACATACACATTTTGGGATGATTCTGTTCTGGTTGCTGTGCATTTGCTAAGGGTGCATGGTTTGACTCTCCCCTTGACAGTGATGTGTGTGTATTGTCGCACAATATTGTGTACATTTGTTGTGTACTCACCAGGCTCTGGGATGTTTTCTAGTCCATATACGCTCACTGGTGGTAGGATGGCCCGCACCTTCTCCTCCCAGGGCCTGAGGTATACTGGTTTGGCAGGAGGGCCACTGCCGGTGTGTTGGCTCAAGAGGTAGTCCTTCTTCAACAGCTCCCTGACCCTCCTGCGCACGTCATACCACCTGTTCTGGATGTCTACCTTTGTGCGCAAACATGGTGATTGTGCGTTCACCCTGTCGACGATCCTCTCCCACATCTTGGTTTTCTGCGACATGGGTGTCTGTTGGACCAGTGTACCAAACAGCTGTGGCTCTACCCTAAGGATCTCATCTACCAGGACTTCCAATTCACTATCTAGGAACTTATGATTCTTCTTTGGGGGCATGGTGATGGGTGGTGATGGTGAGTGATGTGTGTGTAGGTGTGCAGGTGAGGGTGTGTGAGTGTGTGTTTTGCTGGGTGTATGTGAGGGTGCTATTTGTTGAGGTGCTGATGGTGTGTGGCTTGTGTGATGGATGAGCTGTGGGTGTGTGGTTGCTGTCTGTTGAGTGATGGCAGGTAATTTGAATTTGCAAAGGATCATGGTAGGGATTTGTGTCCTTTATATGGGTGGAGTTGTGGGTGTGTCTTTGTTCCCTGCCCCCCCTCCAGTATTTATTGGCTTTGTAATTGCTTGTTTGGCCTTTTTTTGTGTGTTTTCCCTTTGTACTTTTTGTGCATGTAGGAGACGTTCTTGTGACCGAGTCGGACCCTGCAGTTGTCTCGTACGAGCTCCTCCGAGTCGTTCACACTGTGTTTGTGCTGTTTTCTATGCTGCGTACGCGTCGGTCGCGGTGTTTTGGGTTGCTTCGGCTCACAGTTTTGTATGCGTGTCGGTCGTACGGCTTGTCCTCCATGCGACTCGGTCGTGTTTTCCACGCGTTGCATCGTACTTGGCGGGTAGGAGTTCACGGGTACGTGTCATTCGGGATTGTTCCGGGTGCGTGTCGGTCGGTTCGATTCGCGTGGTTTTCCGGCCGGATTGCTGTTTTCCGCGCGGCTCGGTCGTTTGGCTTGTGTTCCGTACGAGTCGGTCGGGTTTTGCACACTTCTCATCGTACTTTGCGGGTCGGGCTGCACCGGTACGTGTCGGTCGGAATGAATTCCGGCTCCGAGTCGGTCGGTACGTTTTCCGGCCCGAATCGGAATCGACCCCTTTGTGTCTTGCTTTTGCCCAAGTTAACTCAACTCCTCTCCCACAACTGCTAACCAAACTCACACCTTCCTCAGAACTTGCCCTAAAGCTTCCACCATATACGCTTACTTACGAAAGTCTAGTGCTACTAGAGATGAAAGTAAGGCAGAGTTGACCTGGGAACAAGATTTAGATAGGGAATGGTCCATTTATATATGGAATAAAATCTGGACCAAAATTAGAAGAACTTCTAGAGCAGAGAACACAATACAGACTCTCTTCTTTATATATAATAGTCTCCTTCTCTCTTCTACAACTTTGCATAGGACGAATGCTGACATATCTGATGCTTGCCGGTCCTGCTCCCTAATACATGCTGATTTAAAACATTTACTTTTTACTTGCCCTTTTGTTCAGGATTTTTGGAAACGTGTTTGGGACCAGATCACCCTTCTATTTGGCTCTAAAATACCCTTCTCTATTACTAATATTTTTTTAGGAGCTTTATCAGATGACTGGAATAATTGCTCATCAAATGTACAAATTCTGGATTTGCTTTTAGCAGTAGCATTTCAACAAATTGCTAAATACTGGAAAGACTCATCTAAACTATCCTTTCATGCTTGGTGGTATGCAGTTGCCATAACCGCAGACTAGATACAGCTTATGTATACCCTATTTCTCTAGCCACGAAACACCTGCAGTTATGGTCCCCAGTTACAAAGTTTATTGATCTTCATGCAAAACTTTCCTATACACACATGCCTACGGAACAAGATGTTCTAAAGCCTCTTTGACATTCCATATTTTACATTTATGACTACTTAAACATGTTTAATAGAAATATAATGATGAAATATTAGATATGTTACCAGACCTTGTATACATCCTTATATACCTTCTCGTCTTTTTTCTCTTTTTCTCTTCATTGATATTAGAACCACAACTTCATGTATAAACTTATGTTATATTGTGTAATTATATTTTAATGCTTTTTTCTTTTTTGAATAAACTTATTTTCCAAACTGAACTCACAAAATAGCGCCACCATCGCCCCTCATGTCTGGGTAGAGTGGTGGCTGTCAAGATGACCATTTTACCCAAGATCCTAATCATTTTCCAAGCTTTTCTATTAATTTCCCCCACCTGTCTTTACGTTCCCTGCAGCAGCTCATCAATAACTAAACCTAGGATGACAAGAAACCTCATATGGAGCAACAACTCTCATTCAGGACCCTGGGGGAAAGGGGTCTGGGGAGCCCTCATATGCTACGGTACTACCTAGCCACACAACTCCAGTTCCTGGTTGAGTGGGTAGGGCTGCTTCAGAAAAGCACTGGCTCTCTATGGACCAGGAAATAGCAGGTATACATCCGTGGGGAGTCCCGTGGCTGCTCCGGAAACACAGGGGATGGGGTATGTATTCTTCCCTATCACTAGGGCCACCTTGTCAGTTTTGGATAGGGTCACAGAGAGGAGGGGATTAATTACATTCCCCTCCTCAATTACCCCATTTTTGCCAACCCATATTTTACCACAGGCCTACACCCAGAACCTTTCTCTAGATGGCAGGATGGGGTCTGCAAACACATAGGACGTCTTTATGACATTAATGGGATGATCCCCTTTGAAAGCATGAAAAAAGACTTGGCCCTTAGCAAACAAGACGGAATAGACTATCTACAAACTACCCCTATTGCCCTTGAGAGATGGCTCCTTCTCAAAAGTGGGGTAGATGCCTCATTACTGAAATCTATGCCCTCTTGGTGTAAGCTCGATCGCAAGACAAATAGTCATGACAGACGAGATGAGAAGGGGAACTGGGCCGCACCTTCACAGACAAGAAATGGGAGGACAGATACCACTGGGCAAAACATACAGTGCACAACATGTCCAGGACTGAGACTGCCTTTAAAATTGCCTTGTACTGGTACCTGACACCTGTCCGGGTCCAAAAATGGCTTCTGTAATGGAATTGTGAATGCTGGAAGGGCTGCGGAAACACAGGTACACTCTTGCATTTACTGTGGGTCTGCCCAAAGCTGGTCTGATTTTAGGGGGCCATACTAGATGCCATTGATACAGTTGTTGACATGCACATCCCACAATTTCTGGAGTACACAATACTAGGCCTACCCGACATCTTAACATCTTGACATTTCCCTTAAAATCTACTTGTGGCCAGCAAATGGCTCTTGAGCTGGGGGCGGCACATCAGGCTACCCTCTCCCTCTGGGAGACAGATAAGGTCCCTGACCATACCACATTGCTACATAAGCTTTGGCATATCTTGGGTATGGGGAAACTGACGGTAGTGGTGCATTTCACACTGGAGTCATATCACAAATTGTTGGCCCCCTTTATAAATCTTCTCTCAACAGAATTCAACTAATTGACTTGCCCTAAATATCTTAAACTGCTTCATTTGCTATATGATGCCCCAATCTGATTGCTATCTGATGTCCTGAGATCCACCATAGTCCTAACTTCATAAATGCGGGTAGCGTGGGACAGATGGGGTTATGGAGCATGGGAGTTGGGACTGTGGGAGACGTGTAGGAGACCAACATTTCTATTGTCATAGTTTGATGAGTGATTGTTATGTTATGTTATTTAAACTTGTTTAGCGCGCGAATACCCTGGGGTGTCTTGGCGCTGAGGCTCAAAGCACAACACAACTGAATCATGGTCTAGGTCTGAAAAAGCCAGGTTTTAAGGCTCTTCCTGAAAGAAGGTAAGGAGTACGAGGATCTGATGTGCAACAGGAGAGTATTCCAATGTTTTGCAGTTCCATAATTCAGGCTTCGACCACCCCAGTTAGATGTACGGAATCTGGGAACAAGCATGTACTTAGCTTCGGTAGACTGAAGCAGTCTACTAGGATGATACCACTTGAAGAGATTTTTTAGGAAACTGGGTCCTGTATTATTAAGAGCTTTGTAGGCCAAGCACAAGGCCTTAAACTTGATAAGACTTGCCACCTGAAGCCAGTGCAGCTTCCGAAATTCTTTGGAAACTGATTGATATTTGGGCAAATTCAATAGGATTCTTGCGGCTGCATTTTGTATCATCTGCAACTTTTTTAAATGTTGGTTTTGGATATTCAGGAACAGGCTGTTGCAGTAATCCAATTTAGATAATACAAGTGCAGTCACAACCGTCCTTCTGGAGTTGGCTGGCAAATAAGGAAGAATTTTCTTTAATTTCCTAATTAAGAAAAAAGAGAAAGACACAATAATGTTTATTTGGTTCACATATGTCAGTTTGTTATCTAGTACAATTCCCAAAATTTTCGCCTTTATTACAGGTTTGGGAAGTTCCCCCAATTCAGCTGGCCACCATGTGGCATCCCATGATGGTAAGAGATTGCCAACGATCAATATTTTATCAGAGTTGAGCTTTAGACAGCGTTTGCTCATCCATGTACTGATTTCTCGCATACACTGTTGAAACCAAAGTGAGATGGATGGTTCATTTTTAAAAGCTGCGACCACAATTTGTGTGTCGTCAGCATAAGAAGTCAAACTGAAGCCAAATGTTTGAATCAGGGGAGCTAGTTCTGGCACATCAATGTTAAATAGTGTCAGACTAAGGGAAGAACCCTGTGGAACCCTACAAGGCAGCACATAAGGCGCTGATTTGAAATGGTCGAGTGCAACTGACTGAGTTCTATCTGCTAAAAAAGAAGAAAGCAAGGAGAGAGCAGTTTCATTAATACCCATTTTTTAAGGCGCAATTTCAGCAGGTTATTTATTTTATTTTATTTTATTTTGAAAGTTTTATATAGCGCGAACATGACCACCGAGGGTATCAGAGCGCTTTACAGATTATGCATCACGATGGTTATATGCAAACAAAACAGAATAAGCAAGGCAACAAAATCCAAGTCTAAAATTGACAAACATTATCCTGAGGGTAAAATAGACATAACAGAATCGACAGAGCGACAAGATCACAGTCTAGAATTGTCCAAGAAACTCGTGAACCAGGTGGCTGGGCCAGAGTCAACGGGTATGGACCCAGAAACAGATGGAGGAGCCAGGCTAAGGAAGAAATTTCTTCATCAAGAGTCCTTTGACTTCTTTTTTGAAGAAGACAGTGGAGGGGTTCACCCTGACTTCGGGTGGAAGGGAGTTCCAGATCCTCGGGGCCATCCCTGAGAAGGTTCGGTTATAGGTCTTTTTTTTCTTGAATTTTTGTGGTTTTAGCAAAAGGGTGCTGGCACTTCTGGAGGCTCTAGAACCGCAGGAGAGCTCCAGTTTCCGAGCGAGGTACAGCGGGGTCTTGAAGTGGATGGCCTTGTGAGCCATGCATGCAATTTTTAACTGTATCCGACCTTCATATGGAAGCCAATTCAGGTCCCACAAGTCCGGAGAGATGTGGTGGTATTTTTTTGTGCCAGTTAAGAGCCTAGCAGCGGAATTGAGGGAAGCCCTAAGAGGAGCCGTCCTCACCCCAGGCAGGCCGCAAAGTGTTGCGCTACCATAGTCCAGGTTTGAGATCACTAATGCTTGTACTGCAACCTTTAGGTCATGAGCAGGGAGAAAGGGTTTGAGTTTCTTGAGTAGGCTGAGTCGGAAGTTCGCTCCTTTGGTGAGGGAACTGATGTGCTTCTGCATGTTCAGGCTTTTGTCCAGAATGATACCCAGAGAAGATGCCGAGTCCACGAGGTGCGCTCTACAGTTAAGAGCAGTCAGCTGATTCAGCCATTGCTCCATGACAGGGGATTGGTTGTGGGGTGAGATCAGTAAGAATTCCGTTTGGTCTACAGTATCAAACGCTGCTGATAGATCAAGGAGAATTAGGATAGCAGCCCCACCTTTGCCCTTCACTACCCTAATCTCCTTGGTGGCTTTGATTAATGCAGTCTCCGTGCTATGTTCAGGACAAAACCCCAATTCAGTGGAATCAAGCAAATCATTGTCATGAAAAAATTGGGCCAGCTGAAGGTTCATCAGTTTCTCAACTAATTTAGCGGGCAAAGTCAGACGGGAGATAGGACGATAGTTACTAGAATTGGAAGCGTCTAAATTAGTTTTTTTTAGTGATCCTTTCATAAGGTAGGAAAAATTCCAACCTTGAACATAGCATTGAAGATGTTAGCAAGAATGGTGCCTACTTTACCAGCTATAGTTCTTAACATGGAAGGGGGGCATGGGTCCAAAGGGGATTATGATTTAGCTGCTAAAATTAGATTTTCTACCTGTTCCCTGGATACCGAAGCGAAACAGGAGAACACATTATGTCCTGGGCTAATGCTGGAGCTTTCCTCATTTAAGTTGTTACAGGTGGCGGCCTCAAATCGTGCATATATATTATTGACTTTGTCCCTGAAAGTACTCGTGATGTTGTCGCAGAAAGCTTGACTGCTCGATTTAGTAATTTTGCTGGGCAAGGTGGTAAGCTTGTTTACTACCTGGAATAATTCTTTAGCAGAATTCTTGGCTTTTTCTATTTGCTTTGAGTAAAAAGCCCCTTTTTCATTTATTAACAGGGATTTGTATTTGGATAATGCTAGTTTATCATTTTCTTTTTCCAACTCATCATACTGTGCTCTCCAGCGTCTTCCTAGTCTCCAACAATTTTGCTATTCTAATCTCAAAGCCGCTGAGAACCAGGGCTGAAGGCGATTTCCGGTTACCTGACCCCTTTGATGTAGGTACTGTCTCGTGGAAAGCGGAATTGAGCCACTCTGTATATTCTTTGACTGCTAGCTCTGGGTTAGAGCAGATAGGGGGTTGGAAGTTATTAAGCTGAATCAGATGTTTCTCAGAATCAATTTTATTTCATGCTCTAAAAACTGTCTGGTGCGACCTAGGAAGTTCAACTGATGACCCTTCTGGGGACTTTGAATCAAACAGAATGACTGAATGGTCCGTCCAGGATAATGGTAGGACCTCTTTGGCTGTGATGGTAGGGTCAGATGTAAAAATTCCATCTAGGGTGTGTCCTGCCTCATGGGTGGGATAATGCACCTGTTGTGCTAGTCATATGGTCCCCAGTATGTCTGAAAGGGCTGCTGTATCGTTATCAGATCCATCTTCTATATAAAAGTTAAAATCGCCCACAGAAGTGAAATTATTCGAGTTTAGCTCGGGTTCTAAGAATGAATGAATGTCGCTGATAAAAGTACTCCTGCACCCCGGGGACGGTATTAGAGAAGGCCCTTAAAGGTTTGTTTCGGGTTGATTTCTAAAGCGAAGTAGAGCGCTTCACATTGTGAGTTAGAGGCTGAGGTAAATTGAGCTCCGAGTTTTTCTAGGTAAATAATGGCCAGCCCTTCTCCCCATTTCAGGGGTCTATCTAACCTAAAGGACTGAAAACCCATAGGTGCCGCCGTCACGAAATCAGGGTCGGACGTGGCATCAGCCCAAGTTTCAGTTAGAAATAATACGTCCAATTGGTGGTTTAGAATGAGGTCTGCCACTTCATATTTATGTTTTGCCAGGGACCTAACATTAATGAGCCCCCAGCAAAAATCCACTGTCATTATAGTTGCTGATTTACTCTCGGCCGGCCTTGTTATCGAGGTCCGGCAAGACATTACCATTTGCTCTTCCGGCAGCTGGAAGCCGCATTTTCAGCTATGGAATTGTTGCGGACATACACTGCCTAGATTAAAGCGGCAGCAGTTAGGGCTAAGTACCTTGCAGTTAAGGTCTAAAAGTTCCTTACCTGAATACTTTATGAAGTCGCTCGTCTCAGGACCTGGGTTCCTGGTGCTAGGTGTGTTCCAGCTGCAGACGGGCGCAGGCAGGCTTGCCTTTGGCTTGCCTGTGGCGCGCCAGCGGCACGCCCACTGCGCTGACATGCGATTCTTGGCCTTAAATGTCCCTCCATTAAGGGGGTGTGTCCAAATAAGCGCTATGAGTGCGAGTGTTAAAATAAGGGGGGGCAAACAATTAGTGCAAAACTGGGGTCCAGCAACCCTGCGGACCCTTCCAGGCTCCCCTGTGAAGGGACCGCTACTGGGAAATCAACACAAGCTAACTAAAAAGTGAAAAAATGAATGCATAAAAGCATTAAAATAGTGACTTGCTCCCTTCTAAGATGGCGCTCAGAAACCTACGATAGCCAGGTACCTCCCGAACCGGCAACATAGTTGTCTACAAGGAAAACAATGAGAGATCCAATTGTGCTCACATAGAGCTGTGGGATTGTGGGGTGGGAGCGCTTGGAGGCTGGGTGGGATTTTAATTTATGGTCACTATATAACGCTGCCAGCCTCCGGGTTGCAGGTGACAAGCTGTGTAAGTGTAATGTGGCTTCTGGTTACTTACACTAAAACAATAAAAAGAAATGATTCATAAAACCTCGTTTCAGCTTAAGCCATTATGACATATGACCTGTTACTCAACCGGAACCAGTCAAAAATCCCACAATTGCCAAGAACTGGCGGCCAATGCACATTACAAAATCCCATAGCATAAGGAATCAGTTATTTTTTGCTTATCTCACAGATTAAAGGTATTTATATAACAACGGAGCTGCATGCTTCATCATTTCTTTCATTCCATTTTGATGCCCTGGCTCGTACTCGTAACATCGACATCCATAGAGCTAGAGTTTGAATAGTTTTGAAGTATCTACTGTGAAGACCTCGAGCACAGCTCTCAGAAGGACCCCTTAGCTGTAAGATACTTATCACGATAATCAATACCAGGGCTGCTATTTAATCAGCTCTGAACTTCAAACATGAAGTGCAATTGAAGGGCTCATGCATTCCCAGGCACCATCTTATTAACCTGTTGTATTAAGTACCAGTGCATCAAAGCTAATGTATGCAATGGAACGAGATTTACACAGCATATAATTTGTGCCACAAGCGCACTGACAATCTCTTTTATAACAACTTAGTTATTAAAATATAGATCATCCTTTAAAACAATCTCGCGTTTTGCAGCCTGTGTACTTGCTCGTGTATAGCTCTCTAGTCTGGTTGCACGTTGTGAAACATGAGGGCTAAATGTTATTTATTGTGGCATTGCTGTTTATGGTTGCAGCTTGGTCCGGGGTGCACATACTAATTAGGTGTAATAAAGCATTCTTATGGCTAATGAATTATGTAAATTGGGGCATGCCGAAAGAATGGATTGCATAGTATTTTTAAATGGTCTATGACAGAAGAAAATGTTAAAACGTAACAATTACATAATATTTGCGTAATGCCTAATGGTTACGTTACGGGCATTTATAACACATTGGGGCATATTTACAAGGATTTAACGCCACCAGAACGTCACTTTTTGCGACGTTCTGGTGGCGTTAAGTCCTTTGCCTTATTTACAAGGCGGCGTTAAGCCATTTAATGTGGCTTAACACTGCCTTGTAATTAATGGCCCTATTCACTCAGCACTTAGTGTGAAAGGGGCAGGCAATGGGTGCTGCAGTGGGTGTTCCGCCGCAACACCCATTGCTTTTTTACACTGCCCCATCTTTACAAGGTATGGGGCAGCGCCAAAAATAAGACCAGGAAATACCTGGTCTTAAATAGGTGATATGGGGAGAAATGTTTTTTCTCCTCATATTTTGCTCTTTCCACATGTGCAGCACATGGATAGAGCAAATTGCCTGTTAAGATTGTTTTTGTGTCGGAAGGTGTCCCTTCCTGCACATAAATAATCCCTCCTGCAGTCCAGGCACCCTTGCCAAATGGTGCCAGGGTGTCTGCACTGGCGCTACGCAGCTTCTTTAGTGCAAGCGCTAGGGGAAATGCAGGGGTATGCCGTATTTTTGTATACATGAAGCATTCCTGCGTTTTGAAACTGACGGAGCGCTGCGTTCCCGATTTTGGCGTAACACCACGCTCCACCAATTTCTTGTACAAATGTCCCATCGCTGAATGTGTGAATTAGTAAAAACTTTAAAGTATAACGTAACTGTGTCAAGCTTAAAAATTGAAGGGCCTTTCTTTTGGAGATAGTGAGACACTGATCTCCAGGTAAATGATTTGCTCAGTCATCATAAACTGTATTACATTTTCCGCATTGCAATTTTGCTTTTACATCGGTAACACAAAACATAAATGTTGTAAGAGATCCCTTTAGACGAGCCACACAACTGTTCAGAAATCTAAAAGGGACTCCATCGTTTTTAGGGCTTGCTTCGGACAACTCCTTCTGGTAAGAATAACTAAATAGATAGAAGAGGCTTTGGGTCAGCCTTCTTCATCATTTGACTTTCGTGTATTTAATTGGTTCGCAATTGCTTAGATGTGCTGTCCGTCACTGCTATGGCCTTTTGAAGATGGTTTCACAGTCCCATTTGTGTTCCCATGGTATTTTCATGATGAGATCATGGGATCAAGAGGACTTTTTGTTAAAGTGCAGATGCAACATGACCTGGCTTGAAAGAGAGACACAGTGTGCTTTTTTTGATGGCACAGCAACCTTTTGATTGTTAGTTTATGTCTTTCCTGGTTGCTGTTTGGGTTCCTGGTAGTCTAAACCCCTGGCAAACAGTCTGAGTAGCATTCTAACCAATCTTTCTTCCGGATGTACCACTCTAGACAGAATCCCACCTTTTGCAGTTCAGTGCTGACTCTGCTCCTCATGAGAACAGTCCACACTGAACTTCCAGACAAGGCCCCCTGTAGAAGAGAAACCTCAATCCAGTTTCAGAATTGTTAGGCCTCATCAGTGAGTTGTAAGTTAGATCCTGTGAAAAAGCGATTAAGGGACCCACAACTAGACATACCCATTGGCCACTGAAGCTGTTGCATCAACAACAAAAGGTGGTGAAAGGAATGCTTGCAAATAAAATAAACCACAATCAATTCCTCAGGGAAGCATTCCAGCCTGTTGTCTTCTCAGTGCTATGTCCTAAGTGCTACAGATATGCCTAGACCTGGGTCTCTTGCTCACTGTGCCATAGCACCCAAACTACACCCTAATAATGAGGTTGAAATAGGCTGAAACTAGTCTGAGGTTCCTTGTATTCTGGTACAGAGGGGACATGGCCTGACAGTTTGGAAAGAATGATTCCTATTGGAGCACAAAGAATTCTGGTTTGCAAATGGCTGCTTCCTCTCTGAGATAACATGCTGAGCAAAAAAACGATGGACTTAGAGACAGCCAGAGTAAGTGCCAATGGCTGAGATGAATTTAAACATTCCACCCATCAATTTTAAGTTCCTCAGTTGTTGGACCTGTCCCTTTTTGCAGGATCTGCCCCAGATTGTTCTCTTCTGTTGCTGAACCAGTTTTTGTTGGCATTAGGATTCTGTGCTCATCACCACTGCTAACCATGGCTAAAGTGCTAGTACTCTCTCACTAAAAATGGCTAATTGTCCTACACATAATTGGTACATTGAATTTACTAAATCCCAAGTAAATGGTACTCCATGTACCCAGTTCATGTAAAGTAACTACTACTAGTGGGCCTGCAGCACTCATTGTGCCACCCATTAAAGTAGCCTTTTTAAAATGTATCTCACGCCTGCCATTGCTGCCTGTAGTGCAATTTTAAACTGCCATATTGACCTAGTAAAATACATTTTTGGCCACGATTATACCTTCCCTTTTAATACATAAAGTCACCACTAAGGTAGGCTCTAAAGGCTCATAGGGCAGAGTGCATTGTACTTAAAAAGTAGGACATATGTTCTTAAGTTTTACATGTCCTGTCAGTGAAAAAGTCGTTTTCCACTGTTATAAGGCCTATCTCTCTCATTGACTAACACTGGGTTGCCTCATTACGTTAAATAAGTGATAACTTTGGATTGGCAGCAGATGGAAATATGCTGCTTTCACTCCAAACTAATTGTAATGTAAAATCCACTTTAATGTTAGGATTTAAAGTTGGATTTTAAGTCACAATTCTGAAAATGCCACTTTTAGAAAGTTGACGTTTTCTTGTCCTAACCATTTGTGCCTTCTGCCAGTGTACTGGGTCACATGACTGTGAATGGCTCTGCTGCTGGGATTTCAGTAGTCCTCCCAGACAGTGACACAAAGGGGACTTGCTGTGAACAGGTTGGGCCATCTTGCCAGGATGGCTGGGAGCGGAGCTCTGCCCAGCCGCACTTACATTACAAAGGCTCCTGCACACACAAAGGAACCTGACACAAGCCTTTTGTCACCCCAGACTTCTTGGAGCCTTGACAGAGGAAGCAAAAGACACACAATTGATGGACGGAATGCAGAACAAATCAAAACATTCACCCCCAGTCAAGAGATCTGGGTTAAATCCATCATTCTTTTGCTCACCATGCCACCCCAGTTTAGACCTGGCCATATGCAAATCAGTCTTGACCCTGTGCCTCATAGGAACAGTCCAGCCCGAACTGCCAAGCCAGTTCCTCCCTGGACCGGAACCAAGCATCCTAGGACCGGTTTCGGGGTTTCACCCCTCATCAGCCAGGATAGCTTGATTCCAGTGTCACAGTGAGCCCAGGACCCACGTCTGGGCATACCCGGCGCACTTAGGGCGAGAAAGCAAAAGACACACAATTGATGGACGGAATGCAGAACAAATCAAAACATTCACCCCCAGTCAAGAGATCTGGGTTAAATCCATCATTCTTTTGCTCACCATGCCACCCCAGTTTAGACCTGGCCTTATGCAAATCAGTCTTGACCCTGTGCCTCATGGGAACAGTCCAGCCCGAACTGCCAAGCCAGGTCCTCCCTGGAGCGGAACCAAGCATCCTAGGACCGGTTTCGGGGTTTCACCCCTCATCAGCCAGGATATCTTGATTCCAGTGGCACAGTGAGCCCGGGACCCACGTCTGGGCATACCCGGCGCACTTAGGGCGAGAAAGCAAAAGACACACAATTGATGGACGGTCCTAGGATGCTTGTTTCCAGTCCAGGGAGGACCTGGCCTGGCAGTTCGGGCTGGACTGTTTCCATTGGGCGCAGGGTCAAGACTGATTTGCATATGGCTGGGTCCAAACTGGAATGGCATGGTGAGCAAAAAACGATGGATTTCGGCCCAGATCTCTGTACTGGGGTGAATGTACGACATTGTTCTGCATTCTGTCCGTCAATTGTTGTTTTTGCATTTGACAGAGGGAGGGCACAACTTTCTAGAACCAGATGTGGGGGTAAGACAGGGTGTCCCCCTACACCGAAAAGCTGGCACCAGGAATAAATACTAGATCTCCAGAGCTCTGACCATAACACTCCTGGACCTGTGGACATTACAAAAGAAGGACTGCTCCTCTGCTTCAAGAGTGCCTTGCTGTGCTTACTGTCATCCCAGGCTATCCTGAGTAACTACAATGGTCAGTTGTCTGACATCCTTTTTGAGCTACAGGGACATAACAGACTCCAGAGGCCTCCCTGCAACTGCTCAGCTGACCTGCTGCAATTGGACCTGTAACTGGACCTGACTGAGCCCTGCTGGCCTCTGCTAGAGTGAGTGCCTGATCCCCAAGAGGTGTCCCCAAGGTCCTAGACCAGTGGCTAGTATCAGCCTAGCTCCTCCCAAGAAGAAAAGGTGAAATCTTGAAATTTAGAAGTTTTGCAACTGCAAACAGGCTCCCTCGTGCTGAGACCCTGTCACAAGCGATGACCCCTAATGCGAAGCTCCGGTGAAGACTTACTCATCGCACCACAGTGACCGCCAGCGGCGACTGGCAACGCAAAATCTGCGCTTCGTGCTACAGCAACAACAGCCCGCAGTGACCGCCAACATGAATCGCCAGCAACGATCATCTGCAACGCCTGACCAGTTCTTCCCCCTACAGCAACAACAGCCCGTGCCGCCTGGCCTGCTCTTCACGCTACAACAACAACCATCCTTGACGCTCTCCCTGCTCCTCGCGGCCTCCTCCTCCACGAATGGAACTTTTTGTGCCAGACTTCCAGAGGGTAACTCTTTCAACTGAACTAACCTGGACCCTGTATCCAACCTACATTCCATCACGGCCTGTACTTGTGAGTTTATCCCAGTAAAGCATGACTAGATGACCGCGAGTGGGTCTTTGTGCTTTTAGGTGCTATAATTAGTTAAAACATCGGATTTGCATATCTTCTGGTCTACTGACCAGATTTTGTCGCTCTGGTATCATTTTATTTATTACATTTTACTTTATTTTTCTAAATTTGTTTGTGATTGTTCTTCTGCTATTTTTTCACTTTATTACTGTCCGTGTGCTGCATAAATACTTTACAAATTGCCTCCAAATTAAGCCTGACTGCTTTTGTGCTATGTTACCTGAGAGTTAAGCACAGGTTACTTTACTGACTTTTGTGGTTCACCCTGACAAGGATTGTGAATATTATTTGAGGTGGGTTCTCATCCCCTTAACTAATATGACAATCTCTAACATAACCAAATGGAGTCCAATGAGTAATTATAGGACATAATTGCAAACTGGCACTGTTAGAAGGTGGTTCTAACACTCTGAGCCGCCCGGATTTTTTGCTTTTTGAGCACCTATTGTTGAGCTTTTACTGTGGGAGAGCCTCATAAGTTGGGACTCACCCACAGTAAACTCATGATGAAAGAGACTGCATGTGGATTTTACTGGTGTCCCCCTAGCTTGACTAGGCCGCTGCACAGCAGCTGGATTAAGGGGCACGGGGCTGGTTACATGCAGACACATGTGTACATGCGTGTGCACAAATGTGTGGGCTGCACAGGGGAGATTCCTGGCGTGCGCAGTCCAGGAGTAGCTACAAAGTGAATGGTGTGGCAGGACTTATGCAGAATTGGGTGGTGACATGGAATAGGCTTTATACACTGGGAAGAAACATGCCAGGGAAAGTCAGTGTGTTTTACTGTGTTTTTCACTTCATTATTCCCCTATGGGGAAGTGGAGCCCATGGGCTAGTGTCACATTCCTAAGGCCTACAAATTCCAGACACGCATTAAAGTCCACTGTAACGGGTGTGAGAAGAAGTATTCTGCAGAGTCCAAAGTCATATTTGTACTGTTTTTGGGTCATCCAGAAAGGTTATATTTCTCTGAGTCAGCCATAACCAGGGCCTGGCTGGGGGCTGACCCCAGCAGCCTGGATTAATGACCTTTCTTCCCAGAGCGAAGACCTTCCCCCCAAGGAGAGGAGATGGGTGGAGATACAGGCTGATCCATCAGCAGCTGTCACTGGGTGCCAGGCACCAAGCTGCACCAGGGGGAAGGCAGCACTGGGGGGAAGGGGCTTTCAGAGACCATGTGGCAGGAGACCCTGGACGACGCCATCTTGAACCAACCCACAGGCCTGGGCAGGAAGGAGGGAGCAGGGGCAGTGAAGTGATGTGTCGCTGTTTGATAGGGCAAACAGAGACTTCCTGCCAGCCCCTCCCCAATTCTTTGAAAAGTGTTTGCACAGGAAGAGAAGCTCTCTCTGGGGTGTGGTCTGCTGAGGCAGAAGGTGCGGGAGCCTGGCGCAATGGACAGTTGGAAGGAGGAACCCCCTGACTGCCCAGGTTCCTGAACAGCACCAGGAGAAGAGACCAGGACCAGTGCGCAGAGGCAGGGGCCTCTGCGCAGGAAGAAGAGAGGTCCAGGAGGAGAGCCAGGCGAAAGGCTGGCGCAGGGAGCCAGTGAAGACAGCTCCCTGCTGAATACCCCCTCTCAGAGACCCAGAGGGTGAAGGAGAGGGCTCCCAGTGACTGGGGAGCGCCACCAGGAGCAAGAAGAGGCCAAGATTGCGAAGATCGGACCTCTGGGGGCCGAGATACACCCCCCAGAACGTAGGCGACCTTTGACCTCTGAAAGGACCGACGACGAAGCGCGTGGGGTTCCGCCGCCGGTCCATGATGTGCCCCCGGGGTGGGTCAGGTCCCGGGGGCTGCCCCCCACAGAAGTAAAGGCAGGGAGCGCCGTCGCGCTCCCCATGAAGAATGTGCCCCCGTAAGGTGCCAGGAGCCCACCCTGGTCCCCGCCGAAAGTGAAGAGTTACAGGGGGAGGGGCCCAGGATCCCAACTCCGGGCCCCGTGTGAGGAAGGAGGCAGGGGAGCGCCGTCGCGCCCCCGCGAAGATGAAAGTCGGGGGAGCGCCGTCGCGCTCCCCCGCGAAAATGTGCCTAAGGGGCCCGGGACCCCATCCCCGGGCCCTGAAGAAGAGGAGGAGGTCCCCGCTGGGTGCCAGGAGCCCACCCTGGCCCCCGCCAAAATAGCCAAAGATGGGGAGCGCCGGCGCGCTCCCCGTGAAGAGGAGGAGGGGGCCCGGGACCCCATCTCCGGGCCCTGAAGTGAGGAGGAGGTGGGGGGAGTGCCGTCGCACTCCCCCGAAGACCCGCTGGCGAGGAAGCAGCCTCCGCGTCTGCCCGCCGGAGCGGGCAGACCAGAATGCACACACCGGCTCTCGCGGCCGCACACGAGGGTGCGGGCCGGCAGGGAGCCGGCAGGGGCAGCCGGGGGTGGGCTCCCCAGGCTGCCCTCAATCAACCAGCCAGCACGGGGTGCCCGGTTGGGACCGGGACCCCGCAAGGAGGAGAGGACAAGGAGGAGAGGAGCGGCCGGGGGTGGGCTCCCCGAGCTGCAAGAACCACTTACCGGCGGCACGGGGTCTGGGTGGGACCGGACCTCCAACGAGGTCGGCATGAGCGGCCGGGGGTGGGCTCCCCGAGCCGCAAGGAAGGAGTCACCTGGGGGTCCGGGTGGGACCGGGCCCTCCACAGAGGAAGGAACGAGGCGCGAAGCACCAGCAAGAAGGGCGGCTTGGCTCTCCCCGGAGCAGCGGGGGAGCCGCTGCTCTGATATGCAACAGTTCCCATAATGCCTTGCAGGCCAGGACCGGCCTGCAAGGGCAACTAGCGTTTCCTCTACTCGTGGTGGCCCCAGGAGGACGGGGTCACCACCACACGTTTGCAAAGGTGCAGGGGGAGCTGCAGGAGCTACGCAGTCTCCCCCCAGCACGAAGAAAAGTCCCTCCCTAAGTCTCATGGGGAGCTAAAAGAAACAACCCCTCAAGGGCTCAGCCAGCATTTCAAGACCTCCTGGGCTGGAACTTTTGTTCTACAGCTGGGGGTGTATTTAGAAGTGCATTAAGGGATGAAGGACTGAGCTGGGGATGTCTGGAGAAGGGCATCCCCTGGAGGTGAAGAGGTGTAATTGCACCAGAAATGCATTTACTAATGTTATTTCTTTTAGGGGGACTGAAGGTCCAACGTGAGGTACCTGTGTAAGGTGATGTCATAAGCAAAGTGGGGTTATTTTTCCAGACATTCCTGCTAGGGTGTCTGGCTGTATGTACTTAATCCTGTGATTTCATCTGTGATGCCTTTTAGGGGCTTTAATTGCAATGCATTATAATGATCAACTAAGGTGATGAGTACTGTCATTCTAAAGTGCTGTTTAAACATGTATTCTTGCTGCTGCGCTTAAGTGAAGAACAACCCAGACTGTTAGCCCTGAAGATGTAAGGGCGCATACTGTATGGTCAATATGAGATGCTCAGTCCGGGTTATGTGTCACTGGGGCAGGTGAACCTATTTTTAAGCTTGTTGAGATGATGGGGTGGGGGTGCCCCTGGGATGGTGCCAGTTGGCTAGGCCCTCGCTCCAAGTTGTGTCAACCCACTGCATTAGGGGGCAAGATGACGTGCAGGCATGGAAGTGGTGGTACTAGACCCCACCCCCCTGCGGGAGGGATGGAGATGTTATGCAATGTCACAAAGTAATTCCAACAGCTTTTGTATATTTGTAAATTGGTGCATAGTATTGAGTAGTGTGTGTGTTTAATAAATGTACTCTTACTTTTATAAAGCAAAGTACAGACTGGACAATCAATTATTGAGTGTTATTGCTACGCACCTGTAATGGCGATTACTAGCCCACACCACCTCCCTTGAGTAAGCCTCAGACTGCTCTGCAACGCTACCCTCTGAGAGTCAGGCGCTACAATTGGGTGTTTGGTTCCCAGTGAAGGACAAATGTAGTCATGTTATTTGTGCAGGCCTCGCAAATACTGCCTCGTTTTCCAACATTGGTGTCTAGTGGCGGGAAACATAGTATCCCATTCTGGTGTGCATTTATTGCATTTGATAAGTCCAGTTTTGCCACACATTATCTATGCAGTAATGAGCAAAGGGAAGAGCGCAAGGCTCTGAGTAGGGTTCAAAGTTTTGGTTATGTGAACTAAAAGTATGGGAAAGGAAAGCCCCGCGCACATATATGTCATGTGAAGATATTATGGTTTAAATGTAAACTGTATTGATATGACTGAGTTATGTTGATTATCATGTGCTAGCGGGATGGTGCTTTCCTGGAAATGATTGCATACAAATGTTCTAAGCCATATTGTACACTTTTGAACCCTAACACTACATACACTACACCTGCAGGAGGAGGGTGTCTCCTCAACAGATAGGGACAGCAACTGATACCTACATCACAGATGGGGGTGTAGGGGTGGATTGACCTTTGTGTTGGACAGGAGAGGTAGGGGGTCCTGAAGGAGGGACCTAACTTTGGTCACTCCTTCACAAGTGTGTCGACATGTTTCGCGCCTAATCTGGTCATAGAGATCCGGGCGCTTCATCAGGACAAAAAACATATAGTGAACAAAAGTTGGTGCCCCTAGGTGCTACCTACTGTGTGTGTGTTGTTCCGGGTCCGACCTAAAATAGGCAGGACTTTGGCAACATCAGCGTGCTATATTTCTGGCGTGCAGACAGCGTGTCTGCATCTACCCGACTCTGCCTCCCCTTTTATACCCTGAGGTAGCATTCACCTGCCATAGGTTTTTATTCCTGGAAGGGCAATCCCCTCATTAAAGTATAGTGCAGGATCTCCCTTACCAGTTTTATCCCTTTATTTACACCCCACCACTTCAAGTCACGAATCACCTCACCCCCACTCATCATACGGCAGCCTCTAAAAAGATCTCCGCCAAAAAGACCCTTAGGGGGACCCATAGGGCATTGCAGCGCCGGCCCAACGAGTAGCACTGCCTTATGTTGAAGCATGACAACCTCTAGGGGATGTGTGAGGGCAACATAAACAGTCCTGCTGACTGTCCCCATCCTATACTCTGGCCCAGGCACTCTCCACCTCCTGAGAAACCGTGCCTCCCCTTTTTTCTCAGGAACATTAGCCCTTTGTTGATTTTCTGATTCTTTATAGGAGCACAGGCTTTTGGACCTCTCAATCAAGCTCTCTGTCCCCCCGCACCCTTTTCTCTCTAGCAAGGGGTTGTCATATTGAGCAAAACCTGATTTGCAGAAAGAGTTTGACAACATCTCCAGACCTGAGGCAGTCACACCACATACGGATGGTTGCCTCTGGTAGAATGTTAATGTCTGATAATATTTGCCTACAAGGCTCATAACATGTGTATTTGTAAAGCGCACGTTCACCCGTAGGTATCTTGGCACTGAATAACAGATGTTTATTGTTACCCTTGCATGCCAGAAGGGGGTGAAACACATGTTGGCTGTATGGTGCACATGCTTTGCTTCCATTGATTCTAACTTCCTAAGAATCACCCTTGATCAGTTGACTTTTGGCGAAATAAACACCGGATCACTACAACCAACTGAATGGAGCTTTCCAATTTATTATAATTATTTTTATTTTTTTCTGGCTCTTTTATATGACAATAAATATTTAGGTCTGCTCTATCTCGGAGATCTCTGTTGTTTCACTTCTATACCTGACAAAAAATCTGTATTGTCCTAAATGGGTGCTATTATTCTACATTTTCCTTCCAAGTGTAGGAGTATTAACAATTTATGTAGGCGACCTACATTGCCCTCCAGGAGACAGTGTGCCATTAGTCTCTTAGGTGTGGTCTGTGATTAAGACTGCAGATTTCAGGGGGTGGCAGACCACTCCACAGTAATCATTTACCAGCATAAAAAATTGTGTTGCCTAGTTGCATGTCTGGAGGGTGCTCCAACATAAAATTGTTTCCAAAATATCATGAGTAACAAATATTGTGTTTTAAACATCTTGAAGTGAAGAATAACATGAGGAAAGAATATTGTTTTTTACTAATGTACAAAATATTAATTTGTTGAGAAGTTTAATGTATTTCATTGTTTTCCTTTTTTGTATTAAAGTTGTTATTTTTTAATATGTTTTCTTGTTTTTTAAAATGCACATTATTTTTTGTAATATAAGTTTAGGTGAGGGATGTTGGATTTATGGGGAATGGAGTGGTGAATGAATTTAAAAATGGGGGCGAAGGCCTCTTTAAAATTGTCTGTGTCTTGGTGGGAAACGGCGAGGATGATTCCAAAGGGAATCAGGAACAGGGGCTGGGTCCTGACAGAATATTAAATTAGAAAGTCGATATTAGAACTGACAGTTGTAAAACAAGAGAGATCTTCCCCTCCTATTCTGTTTGCAATTAAAAGAGTTTACTGAAAAACTTCATAGCCGAGTAGGTGGCCGTGCATGTTAGGAACGGCTTATAAATTAAGCAAAATCTATGTTTTTATTCATTATCAATAATGACTTTCCTCAATTGATGAAGTTAATACGAAATTCATAAAGCTAATAATACATGTCAGGTGTGGTATCTAGTGGTAAAAGGCCCAATGTTGCAGACAATAGTCCAAAGCATGCCCACGAACAGGTGCAGTTTTTTTGCCCCTCCACCTTTATTAATCAAGAATGAAATCATTCTTATCATTAGGTAATTTTATTGGTTTATAACTTATACTTCTGTGTCGAAACTGACACAGGGCTGCAAGGAATGGGCATAAAAAGCAAGCAATGACTTTCATTAAATAGAAAAACAAATGTATAGGCGCAGGTGTCCACCTCCAATAATAAATGCATCTAAAAACTCTTTTTTGATTTAGTGCTTCGCCTTACATTGTTTCTTTCCCTGTTGGATAGAAAATGACAATGACCATACATATAAGCTCGACCTTGCTAACCTGTGAATAAATTGCCAGCCCTGGGGAAGATAGAAAGGTTTTGAGGTCATCTCATATGTGGTGTGCTGAATATGTTATTAAAAATATAAATTTAAAATAAATTCATTTTCACTTTATTTTTATAAAGGCTTTATTTTTTCAATAACCATTCTAGAATATATATTTGAGTCCCACAAGCACAATAATGTAATATGTATTTCTGAGATTAGATTACCAATAAAGGATTTAGCTGCTACCATCCAAACTGAGAACAGGAAAAAAGCAACAGTATATAGGGAAAAGAGATAAGCATACAAGTCACGTGTTTGTGATGAATAAAAATTGTAGACTTGAGAGAAACGATAAGAAAAAAAAATATTGCAAATGGAAATAACCTCAATGACAACACAGGAGTTAGAGTAGATTTAACAGATTTACTTGAAAATTTGTTACCTGATGCCAGCGCACGACTATTATGTGTATTCCCTACATTCGACTTGGCGTTATCAGGGAGCAACGGCACAACAACGGTTATCCCAATAAAATATTAACATTTGTTTTTCAAAAAGAGCCACATGAAAACATGACAGCAATTATATCATGGCCACGATTCCGCAACATAGAAACAGTTGCGGTCCGTGTAGGAGTGCCGACCGGGCGGTGACGTGGGGCGGGGAAGGGGCAGGGAGGGGGGTAGCAAAGTACAGATTACGGACCAATACAGGTAAGTAAACATTTAAATCAATGAAACGAATTTCGTTGCGCGCACTGCATCGAAATGCGATGCAGTGCGCGCAACGAAATTCGTTTCATTGATTTAAATGTTTACTTACCTGTATTGGTCCGTAATCCGTACTTTGCTACCCCCACCCTGCCCCTCCCCCGCCCACGTCTCCGCCCGGCCGGCACTTCTACACGGACCGCGACTGCATAGAAAATGTAACCGCTCAAAACTAGAAGTTCCGTTAAGTGAATACAACTAGAAGTCTGGCATTGAAGTCAACGGGTCATTTATTCAATAATTAAAGTAGGATAAAGAGCTGGTTTACGAGCTTGTTTAGATTAAATGTAAGAGAGAGTTGTCAGGTTAGCGCGTGGATTCCAGTTATGTTTGTGGCAGTCGCGGTCCGTGTAGGAGTGCCGGCCGGGTGGTGACGTGGGGCGGGGGTAGCAAAGTACAGATTACGGACCAATACAGGTAAGTAAACATTTAAATCAATGAAACGAATTTCGTTGCGCGCACTGCATCGCATTTGGCGATGCAGTGCGCGCAACGAAATTCGTTTTATTGATTTAAATGTTTACTTACCTGTATTGGTCCGTAATCCGTACTTTGCTACCCTCCACCCTGCCCCTCCCCCGCCCCACGTCACCGCCCGGCCGGCACTCCTACACGGACCGCGACTGGTTTGTGGTAATAGTGAATAAAGGTAGCAGTTAGGGTAAACTTAAAAGTAACATCTAGCGTGAGAATGTATAAAAAAAGCATTTCCGTTTCAGAGGAATTCGCTGTAGAAGGTTCATTGTGGCACACAATAAAATGTTAATTAAAAAGGCTGTTGTAGTGGTTTGTCATGGAGGACTTTCTGTAATTGTATTTTCTGTAATGGCTTTTCCTGGAACGATGTAGTACCCTGGTGAACGATGTAGATCTCCTGGTGACCCTGTTGTTTAAGCCCTAGCCAAAACTGGTTAAATTGAGACACTTGCCTTTCACACATGACACAGTTTATCAATTACGATTCCTGTCATTCATTTTGGAGAGGTAGTTTCTAATGACATTGTACTGCAGGACACTTGTATCTCCTCATGAGATATAACTGTTTCAAACTTCTAATCTGAACTATAACAAATTGGAGCATTAGTTTGAGGGGTGTAACTACCCACCTCAAGTAATATTTAATCACTGTCCTTGTTAGAGTGAATCACTAAAATCACTAAATCAACTTGATCTCAACACCCTGGCAGCTATGTCACGGCCAGACAGGCTTAACTTAGAGGCAATCTGTAAAGTATTTTTTGCAGTACCAAAAAAGTAATAAGGAAAAAACACAACAAAAGAAAAATCCCAAACCAATTTAGAAAAACTAGAGTAAAGTCATTTCCTATGAGGTTAATATCTATTATCATACTTACCCGTAGGTGCCTATTTCCCTCTTCCTGTCCTGAGGAAGACCCCACCGTAAGGTGTTAATGAACCTACAGATCTTCGGGGTCGAAACGTCGACACTACTTGTTTGAGCCAGCATATTAAACAACAGAGATTGTTTTACTGTGTTTTTTGTCTTATATGCATGGCGAAAAAATTGATGTAGACTTTTTGCGATTTTGAGCGAAAATAAGGAGCTACTGTTTTGTATTGTTGAATAATGAATATGCTTCTGGCACATTAACCCTATCCTTCTATATCACACCATTTTCACTCCATTCACCCCATACCCCTCTTTTCCCTTGGGCACTTGCACATCAATGTGAGTACATGTTATGATGTATATATAATATAAGGTGACAGTGTGATTAAATAACACTGTTTCATTTCATTTGTGTATTTTGATTTTTTATATGATTGTTGGCAATATATGTTTAAAATGTTTATTGTTGAATTATTGTGTACTGGGATCATCTCCTATTGTACCACCCTAGAGATGTGGCCAAGAAAATAAGCCTTCCCTCCTCTGTGGTCACTTCAAACCAGTTCTGGGGGCAACTCCCTTCTTACTGTGAGTGCAGCGTGACTGACTGGAAGAACGATAAGAGGCCTACTCAGCTTTCACCGGACATCTGCCTTCAAAAGGGGGGCCCTTTAAAGATAATTAATTAAGTTCCTGGGCACTGCCAAAATCGCCATCTTTAAAACTGACACCATCACAACAGTTCACTGCTGTTGTCCCTCTGGAGAACACATAAGCCAGTATCCTCATTCATTCAGGTCGCTACACCCCAAAGGTGCAGAAATAGGCTCCCCACCTTTGACCCTTACTCACAGGAGTTACACTGCGGTCTGTAGCTGCCACCACACCCTTGCAGGATGATTGTGTTTCGTAAGGATGCAACATCCCAGAGTTCAGCCATGACAGAGAGTCACCCCACACAATACAAAATATGGTAATATCCTACAGGCAGTTTAAATACAAATCGAAAAATTAGACCACTAAATGTTACACTGGTAGGCAGATCCTCCAACCACAATATAGATCTGAAAAAATATATTGTTTGACTGCATTGTGTCAACCCCTATCCCTGGGTAGAAAGGACCATGCAGAACAAGTTTTAGTGCTAAAATGAGTTTCCTAATTTTACATGGATAGTTCCTTTAAGGACTATGCAGATACCTTGTCTCCTTTAGCCATGTTCGTGGAGAGCTGTGGCCCTATGAACAAAAGTATGCACCTGCCAATAACCTGCATAACTTATAGGAATCAATACATTGTAAAGTAATGGAGGCCCACCTATTGCTCTCCTGTAGGACTATGGAAAGAACTGGGCTGTGTACCATTTGTGCTTACACTTCAAGGAGCTGCAGTCAATTATCTTAACCATTTTTCAAATATGTGACTGCAGTGTCATAGAGCTAGTGTGTACCTCATATGATAGGAATTCTACTTAACTAAATACAAATGTTTTTTACTGGATTCTGAGACAAGGATATGGATGTTTGGACATCAACAGCATCATAAAGTACACTTTCTAAACAAACGTTTCCATTCAAGGTATCAAACATCTAATGTCACTATTAAATCAAATTTTGAATGTTACGTAAAAAATAAGGGTGAATTACTTTCCTAGCAGACAGAGTTATGGAATTGAATATTTTAATCCAACCTAGGCTTGTTTTATGAAAAATTAAGCTGAACCTGGTCAGCAAAATATCTTTTAGGCCTCGGTAACTATGAGGGCAGACTCTTTAAAAGTAGAGTGTGCCACTTTTTGTATATTAGGCACTTCTACTTTCTGGGCTTACAATGTACACTTTAGGGGTAACATTATTATATAAAAAATTTCCTGTGTGGTAAAGTAATTTATCTTGCTATGTGTTACTATAGTTCCTTTAATCAGCAGTCCAGCCAGAGAATAGTGGTGCTCCTGGAAGACATATATTTTTGTCTTGTATATGGATGGCATAAATACAGACTGCACCCCACATATCACATTTATCGCCTATGCCATTTGTGTTTTTCTGCATCATTTAGCATGCCCTTACAGGAAAGTTAAATAATTAAGATTGGGTGAAACACATTCTACCATTACCATTTTAGAGTCACAGCACCTGCACCTGAAAACGAGTGCCTGAGTACATAGAGATCAGATAGCAACACAAATAAGGCATAGAAAAGCTGAAAATGCATATTTGCTACATTCATGCTATGTATATGTGTTAAGGATAAGGTATTGAAGTTCTAGTAACAGTATATAGATACTAAGCTAGAGAATAGCAGAATAATTTGCATTGTTAATTAACTTGCAGTGCTACACAAGTAATGTAGGTACATTAACTCATCTTCCACAGATAGTGACAAGGCTTGAGGTAGTTATTTTGCTCACAGTGAGAAGTGCCAATAAGCATGTATTTGAGGTACTCATTATTTATTTGTCCAGTTTCATGAATTATCAATTTCTGTCAAAGTACAAAGAGTTGGTTATACAAAGATATTGCTAAGTTTTATGCATTCACTATTACAGTCAAGTGTAGAACTTTCATGTTTTTATATCCACTATAGCCTGCAGACATCATGGTCCAGCAGAAACAACGAGTCAGATTTGTGGAGTTCAGTGTCTCTGTTAGCTCTCTTATTCCTTTCCCTGTTCCTACCACTGAACCTCATATTCTTAGGAATGGTGTAATTGGTGGAAGTGGTGAGAGACAGAAGTGTGCATCACTGCCAATGGATTTCAAGTACAACGTTAGTGGATCTTCACATTCACAAGAGTGTCTAGTGAGGCACCTGTTGGTTTCCTCACCTATAGAAGCTTACTGGAAATCCATAAGGGTCTTGGCGGCTAAGTAGAATTTACTGTGACATCCATGTAAATTTTTGGCATGCAAATGCAAAAAAAAAAAAAAAAATCAATTGGTAATTGTTACATTTCACATTCTAGTTTCTGGCTATAGCATTCATATGCATAAGATTTAATAAGAGTAACAGACAAGTTAGCTATGTAGAATTGCTGACTTAGACACTGTTTAGCTGAAAGATAGGCCCAAGCTTCATATCTAACTTGGGGCACATCAATGATTGCCGCTGATGTAATCGACCCTATGCCGCCATTGTACATCATCCTGTGTCCTCATGATGCACTGTGGGAAAGGACAAGTATTTGTTTCTACTGGTATAAGACTTTTATGTGCAGTGGCACTGTCATTAAGTGTCATATCTTGTATTTTATTTCCTCATGAAGTAGAATTGGTTACACCCAATATGGTCATTTACCTTTCTCTTTAGGCCATGATGAGTTGACCCTGGAATTCATTGGTGGTGTGGACGTTGAATGTCATTAGTGGACTGCAGTGTACATCTAAGCCCCCTACATTTTGAGTTCAAACATAAGGTTCTAGGCACTCTGTTGTGTCCTGGCTGGCTGCAGTTTAAAAACCTGCAATAGCACCTGAAAAGGGCTCATCAGTTTAGAAAAACCTACATTTACACATTAGCCCAAGTCACTCTTAAGTGTGCCATGTGCTTAAGGAATAAATACATTTGGGTGCTTACTGAGAGAGCATGATTGTGAATAAAAGTCTATTTTATTACACCTTCACCTGGGAAAATGAAAGAAACTTGCTTAAAAGTATTTTTACTAAATTGATCAAAAATCTTGAATGCTCTAGTACTCATGCTCACCTGTATGGTGTTCCACTTTAATATTGAATTGTAGATATTATTGTTCAATAATATCATTTCTAAAATATCATAGAGTCCAGAACATCCTGGGCCATATTATGAAAGGTGAAAATATTGTTTCTTTAAGTTTGTAAAAAAACAATTGATGCTGATTATACTGGGGGCTATTCACAAAGGTAAACTTACATATGAGTAAATCAACATGTGTAAGTTAGTGTGAGGCTTACACATCTCCACCCCCTGAAAGCAGGAAGTGGAGCCTAATTTATGAGTAAAAGGTTACTACTTGTAACCTATCACATGTATGCAAGATCTAATCGAAAAATATTTTAAAGATAAATATTAATGTTAATTAATTCTACATATTTAATTTGAATGTAGTACAAAATAAGTGTACAACACTATCTCCTTAATTTTGACCTAAATATTAAAAAATGTATTTAATTTAAATATAAATTAAATTAAAACATTTTTGTAACAATTTATTTTTAAAAAGCGCACTTAAATTAACATGTTTATATTTATTTATATGTATTTATTTAATGCATGTTAATAATTATTCAACGTTATGCATTTACATATTTGAAATTAATTGTCTTCATTTAAAAAAAGCAAAATGCTTACATTTACTTTTAAATTACAAAAGGTTATTAAAACAATTTAAAATAATTAAATCAAGTGTTTTAACATTACTTCCTATGGGTTGATGCCTTTAATTCCCTGCTTCCATTATTTTCTACGACAGGATGTTTCAGTTCCAGTTGTTGACCAGGTGTGGTGCTGGAGTTACTCCATCTCTGAGATGGAGTAAACATACTACTGTTTTGAGTCCTTTTTGGCTGTAGTATGTTTGGAAGTGCAGTTTCTGAATAGCAATGGGCTTACTCTTTTGAGGCTGGGTGCATGTCCCTTGCTAACCCCTTCCCTAGTGGTCCCTTAATCCTTTAACCCCTCCTTACTCCTCCCTAAATATCTCCCATGTGCAAGTACTCCCTATTTTTCAGTCACTCCCACCATCCTTCCCACAGCTATAAAAAAGGGACTAAATAACTGTGCAGTCCTTTTGCTAGACGAAACTGAGATAGAAACAGAGGAGTTTTAACTGAAACAAAAACAGTTACTGGCACCACAAAGAAAGGACACTTGCCAAATACTCCTACCAGGAAGACTGTCCAGAGGTCTCTGTAGTTGGATGGAGATCTCCGCACTGAAAAGATAGGAGGGATAGAGGATGAGATCTTTGCATGTAGGTTAGTAAATAGCATTTTGTAGAGAGAAGTACTATTATAGTATTATTAAACATACTGCAAAATGCACTTTGTGAATAGGCCCTAAAGTCTGTTTTCTTGTGCCCTGCAGAGGAGTCAATTTGGCAGCTGTGCTGCATTGTGTTGATAGTGAGTAAATCTGGGCCTACAACTGCTCCAAAATGTGTAGTAAGTAGCATGCAGTCTTATGTAGCCCATAAAATTGGAACATTGAAAGTTATTTTGTCAAATGGACAAGAAAAAATTATCTCTGGACTTTTAGAATTCAGGACCTTCAGGAAATTAAATGAACTTTGTCTGCTCAATCTTTACAAAAATCTGTGATTAAGAAGAAAAATCCTAAAGGAGGATACATCAGTCAATAGTTCCTTACAGTTTTCAGGTCCAGTGAGGTTTCATATACATAGGACTTCTTTGGTTTCTTGTGGAAGTCACCATTGTAGGAGAGCTGCCTTTTCTGTGTGGTCACCCCAGATTTTTTGCCTTTTGCTGAACCCTATTTATTCTGTTTTTAGAACTATATGCACTTTACTCCTGCTAACGAGCAGTAAAGAGTCTGTGCTCTCCCTTTAAACATGGTTAAATTGGCTTATTGATGATTGCCATTTACTTTGCTTGTAAGTCCCTACTATGTGGAGAAGAAAGTGTACCCAGGGCCTGGAAGATAAATGCCACTTTTGGACTGCCGCACCTATTATGCCACCCACTATAGTGGCAGGTAGACAGTGTAATACCTGCAGTGCAACTGTTGGAGCAAAATCTGAGAAGAAGAAAACCAATACGCAATTGGCAAAGTAATATAGGTAATCAAAACAGCTGGGGAAATCAGTTGCCTCTGTGGAGGCTCAAACCTGATGTCTGAAGTACTGCACACAGGCAGCAATATTTATATGCCAAAACCGCAAGCTGACAGGTTCAAGAGTTCAATAAGTCTCGAAACTAAGATAAGCAAAAATCCCCCAGGTGGGTTTCTATCCACTGAAGTCAAGCAAAGCAAAAGTATGCTTATCTAACCGCACAGCCTATTGTTATATCGTGCTAAATGCTAATTGGGACAAGCTATCTGACCTTTATGTGTGGTGTCGTCTGCCAAGCTATCTGACCTTTATGTGTGGTTTCTGCAACATCATGCACATGTTCGTCAGTATGTTCTAAGGCAGGTTGAGACACCTGGTGTCTCATCCTTTGTACGTGTTCTCAAGGAAGGGTGGATGAACCGCAGCACATAGGGGGAAGTTGGACGTTATGTGATTGGTGCTTCTCGGTTTGTTTCAGATGAAGATTGTGTTGACATATTTTGTGACCTATTTGGTATGATGGCTCATCTGAACTAACCACAGATGTTCTTGCAAGTTTCCTGAAACTGCAATGAAATATGACCTGCTGGTTTCTGCTTAACTCACTGCCTTTCCACACATATCTATTTCCACATGGGTCTGTTGCTGATTACATCTTACATTTGATACGATTTCTAACCTGAAAGGTCCACATGGGGGTCTAAGGTCTTAGATCTGGGGGGTCTCTACACAATGTTTCTCATTCTGCCCTCTATCATTCCCCCCTGTAGTTGATTCAACTGTCTCTCCTACCCTCCGGTCTTCTGGGGGATTACCTCATAATCACTACTCTGTCCCGTGGCTTCCTTAGTGACTTTTCCAACCATAAATGTCTCTCCCATTTTAGCTGTTATTCTTTTGCAGTATGCCATTACTATCTGAAAAATAAAGTCAAGAGCAACAATACCGCCAGAGGCAACAAGGCCTTGAACAACCCCGACGTCCAGAACAGCAACCACTCAAATCAACCCTCAGACCACCCATTAGGGGCACACCCCTCACTGACCATTTTCTTTTGTAGATCATGCAATATCTGGGTGGCCTTGGTCAATGTACCTTTGTCCGCCACACACATAGCCGTCATTTGGTCCAGCACATATCTGTGCTACATTACCATCAGTCTAATGGCTTGTAGTTCTTCCTTAACAACAATGAATCCATCTTCTGTTGCATTTCTGGCCATGGGTTCCCACCTCGTTATCTGTAGCCATTGGGCTTTTGCTTTTTTTTAGAAGGTTGGAAACCAACTTCTACAGAATACTTGGGCCTCACTGAATAGGCAGTGTTCTTGTGGGATCTCATTATAAGTGTCAGTTTCAAAATACTTTTTTCTCCAGAGGTGATGCAACAAGGTTGTTGGACAGCTCATGGGATGGTCATGTAACTCTGAGATGTCCACTCCTGGTATCACCAGGGAGGGGGTGTGTAAAGTCACCAGGGATCAGTGGCCATTTCAGTTCAGGGCTAGTTGCATGTGGAGCCGTGCCCCGTACTGCCAATAGTGGTCCATTAGGCTGGTGGTGCCCCTCTGCATATCGGCATTCTATATGGTGGTGTAGTATTTGAAGTTACGCCCAACTTTTATTGTCCCATTTCCTCTGAAACACAGAGAAAATTGTGTTGATTTAATTGCTATTCTAGAGTGTGTGGTAGTTTCTGTCCATATACATCTCTATATGTTCGCATCCCATATTTGTTGACATTGTCTTATTATTGTGTCAAATCTTAGCGGACTGTCTGACTCGGTACCATTCAATAATGATATTGCTCTACCTGTGAACCTGGCCCAAGGATGCCACTTCTCGTGGGCAAATACTGATCCCTCTACACCCAGACCTGGTCTGCCCACGCAATCAGTGGGTTGGGGCTTAGCCTTATAGTTACTACATTCAGACGGCAGGTAGGTCCTTCCTAAGATGCCCAGGTCTAATATCAATTTTTTCCATTTTGCCCAATCTCTCTTATGACCTGCTTCTTCATTCTTGATATCTGATCTCTTATCTCTCGTCTATCTGTCAGGATCTGTAGTACTTCAGGGGTGGTATCAAATATAGTTGTATTAACTTGTGCAGGCTAACGTGTTGGTTGTGGCTCTGCTTTTATTTTACATCAAAAAGAGATGCAAAGACAGTGTGTAACGTTTGGGGATAACTCTTTAGGGTAATGCAATGTGTCTACTACAGAGGCATGAGAGAGCATATGTAACAGCTGATGTTGGACGTGGATATGCCTATATTGTACATGTGCTGGTACCACATATTCAAACAAAGCACTGTGGAGAGAGTGATGGTCAGTATCATTATTAGTGGTTCTGCGTGTGCATGTAATAGGTGATGTAGGAAAAAAGAAATAGAAATACATAAGGACTAAAAGCATTAGTATTTGTACACCGAGGAGGAAAAACAAAAATGAAATACATAACTTGAAATATGTATAGCCCCTTATTGGAGTGGCAGAGGGGGGCTTTACTCCGGTTGTTTCTCCTGTTCTCCCCCCCTCTTTTTCCTACTCTGTGTCTGAAGGGATGGATGGCATAGCTGGGACCAGGCCAATGTCTGAGTTGTGGATCCATGGTTTGTGGCCTTGGACTTTCATGGGGGTAGCTATGCTGTCTGTCACCAGGAAGAGTCAATTGATTTTGCTGTTGTCCCTCTTGCGAACAAAGTTTCTGATGTAGACTGCATTTCCTAATGGTATGGGCGTCTGTTGGTCATCCGCTGGAGGTGCATTGGCACGCTTGTCAGTTTTACAGGTAACCTATTTGAAGACGAACCTTGCGGCTTTTGTTAGTACTGGCAAATATGGCCCCATTTCTTTTCTTAGTACATGAGCTGTGCTGTGCATGTCTGTAGTGCTTGATTTATAAAGTCTTTTTAGCACTTGAAATTTTGAACACATGTATTACCTACTGGCGGTCACCAGTAGGTAGTTATAGTTAGGACCTAGTTTCCATACGAAAAGTGTTTTTTGATTTGCCAATATCTTTGGCGCTGGTTGACGAATCTTCGCGAAATTTTCAAAACTAATGGGGCGCTACGGTCAGCTCTTGTCTTGAAAGGTTTGGGGTGATTCGTGAAGCGGGGGCCGAGAAAAAAGGGGGGTCCCAAAACGCGTTTTGTCCATGTTAATTTCCATAGGAAACTTTAGACAAAGCTACAGCCCGAAATGCTGAACGGAATTATACCAAATTTGGCAAGAAGGTAGCTCTTGGTTCAGAAAGCGTTCTTTTTTTTAAATGGTGTAAATCCCTTCAGTAGTTCCTGAGAAATTCAAAAATAAAAAAATATCGATATCTGCTGACCGCGGTGGATCCGCGAACCCTCCCGAGCACGAGCTTGATTCTGATTGGCTGCCAACACTTCAAACAGGAAGTGTTGGCAGCCCTCTTGTGACTCGGTTGAACTGAGTCACAAGCAAAAGGTAAGAAAACGATTAAAAAAAGAAAGGGGCAGGGTAGAAACACCCTGACCCCTAGGCCTGCTCAGGGCCCAAAAAAGCATTTTTTTTTTCATTTTCTGTGTGATTCACGTACGGTACGTGGATCCGGCTGAAAAGTTTTAAAAAAACAAAGCGCGGGCTCCTGCGCTTCGTTTTTTTAAAGCCCCCAGGTGGGCCAGGTCCTGGGGGCAATATATAATTATGTTGTGGGGGCCCACGGGGGCCCCCGCAGACCCGGGGACTGCCACCTCCACAGGGCTTTGGTAATAATGCGTGGGGGGCACGCAGCCCCCCGCAGCCCTGGGGACCGCCACCTCCCCAGGGCTTTTATTTATTTTGGGCGGGGGGCCTCGTGGGCCCGCCCAAACCCCAAAGACCGCCACCTCACCGGGGCATCAATAATTTACATTAAGTGTGGGTGGGTGCTCCTGCCCCCTCACACTGCCCCGGGGCCCACCACCTCCCGGGGCACACTTTATGCAATGGATCACCGGCCCTGGGGACCACCACCTCTCCAGGGCTTTAAATGTGTTGGGAGGGGGGCCACGCACCCCCTCCTGGAGCCCTCCTTGGCCCTGGGGACCGCCACCCCCCAGGGCCGGCTGCAGCAATGTCCCGGGGTGCCCACCCCTGGGACATTGCAGTTTGCTATGACAGGGCGGGAGCAAACACTGCTTTGCTTCATGGAAGCGAGAGCAGGAAACCTGCTCTCGCTTCCATGAAGCAAAGCAGACTGCTTTTGGGCAAAGGGAGCTGCAAACATGCAGCTCCTCTTGTCCAAAAGCAATGCTGGCTCCCGCAGGAGGCGGGGGGCCGGCAGGGACCGTGGGGGCATTGAAGCTCCTCCCGCGGTCCCCAACAGTGAGGCCCCAGGGACCCCATCATCCGGATGATGGGGTCCCTGGGGCCAAAAGTGGCCAAGGGAAGGGGGCTTCTCTTGCCTCTTTCTGTACCTCACTTGCTTCTTTCTGCACCCCTCTGGCCTTTTTCTGCACCCTTCTTCCCTCTTTCTGCACCTCTCTTGCCTCTTTCTGCACCCCTGGTCCCTCTTTCTGCACCTCTCCTGCCTGTTTCTGCACCTCTCTTGCCTGTTTCTGCACCTCTCTTGCCTCTTTCTGCACTTCTATTGCTTCTTTCTGCACCTCTCTTGCTTCTTTCTGTACCCCTGTTGCCTCTTTCTGCCCCCTTCTTCCCTCTTCATGCACCTATCTTGCCTCTTTCTGCACCTCTCTTCCCTCTTTCTGCACCCCTGCCTCTTTCTGCACCTCTGTTCCTTTTTTCTGCACTTCTTTTGTTTCTTTCTGCACCTCTCTTGCTTCTTTCTGCACCCCTCGTTCCTCTTTCTACATCCCTCTTCCCTCTTTCTGCACTCCTCTTGCCTCTTTCTGCACCTCTGTTGCTTCTTTTCGCACTTCTCTTGCTTCTTTCTGCACCTCTCTTGCTACTTTCTGCACCCCTTGTGCCTCTTTCTGCATCCCTCTTCTCTCTTTCTGCGCTACTCTTGCCTCTCTCTGCACCTCTGTTCCTTCTTTCAGCACTTCTTTTATTTCTTTCTGTACCTCTCTTACTTCTTTCTGCACCCCTCTTGCCTCTTCTCCACCCCTCTTACCCCTTTCTGCACCTCTGTTGCTTCTTTCTGCACCTCTCTTGCTTCTTTCTGTATCCCTCGTGCCTCTTTCACACCCCTCTTCCCTCTTTCTGCACCCTTTTTGCCTCTTCCTGCACCTTTGTTCCTTCTTTCTGCACTTCTTTTGTTTCTTTCTGCACCTCTCTTGCTTCTTTTTGCCTCTTTCTGCACCTCTGTTCCTGCTTTCTGCACTTCTTTTGATTCTTTCTGTACCTCTCTTGCTTCTTTCTGCAACCCTTGTGCCTCTTTCTGCACCCCTCTTCCCTCTTTCTGCACCCCTCTTCCCTCTTTCTGCACCCCTCTTACCTCTTTCTGCACCTCTGTTCCTTCTTTCTGCACTTCTTTTGTTTCTTTCTGCACTACCTCGTTCCTCCTTCTGCATCCCTCTTCCCTCTTTCTACACTCCTCTTGCCTCTTTCAGCACCTCTGTTGCTTCTTTCTGCACTTCCCTTGCTTCTTTCTGCACCCCTTGTGCCTCTTTCTGCATCCCTCTTCTCTCTTCTGCGCTCCTCTTGCCTCTCTCTGCACCTCTGTTCCTTCTTTCTGCACTTCTTTTATTTATTTCTGTACCTCTCTTGCTTCTTTCTCCACCCCTCTTGCCTTTTTCTCCACCCCTCATACCCATTTCTCCATCTCTGTTGCTTCTTTCTGCACTTCTCTTGTCTCTTTCTCCACCCCTCTTCCCTCTTTCTGCACCTCTGTTGCTTCTTTCTGCAACTCTCTTTCTTCTTTCTGTATTCCTCGTACCTCTTTCACACCCTTCTTTCTGCACCCTTCTTGCCTCTTTCTGTACCTCTGTTCCTTCTTTCTGCACTTCTTGTGTTTCTTTCTGCACCTCTCTTGCTTCTTTTTGCACCCATTTTGCCTCTTTCTGCACATTTCTTCCCTCTTTCTTCACCCTCTTGTCTCTTTCTGCACGTCTGTTCCTTCTTTCTGCACTTCTTTTGTTTCTTTCTGCACATCTCCAGCTTCTTTCTGCACCCTTCATGCTTTTTTCTGCACCCCTCTTCCCTCTTTTTGCACCCCTCCTGCCTCTTTCAGCACCTCTGTTGCTTCTTTCGTCACACCTCTTGCTTCTTTCTGCACCTCTCTTGCTTCTTTCTGCACCACTATTGCTTCTTTCTGTACCTCTCTTTCTTCTTTCTGCACCCCTCTTGCCACTTTCTCCACCCCTGTTCCCCTTTTTCCATCTCTGTTGCTTGCTTCTGCACCTCTCTTGCCTCTTTCTCCGCCCGCATCCCTCTTTCTGCACCTCTGTTGCTATTTTCTTCACTTCCCTTGCTTCTTTATGTACCTCTCTTGCTTCTTTCTGCACCCCTTGTGCCTCTTTCTGCACCCCTCTTCCCTCTTTCTGCACCCACTTGCCTCTTTCTGCACCTCTGTTCCTTCTTTCTGGACTTCTTTTGTTTCTGTCTGCATCTCCCTTGCTTCTTTCTGCACCCCTCTTGCCTCTTTCTCCACCCCTCTTCCCCCTCTCTGCATCTCTGTTGCTTCTTTCTACACTTCTCTTGCCTCTTTCTGCAAACATCTTGCCTCTTTCTGCACCTCTGTTGCTTCTTTCTGCACTTCTTTTGTTTCTTTCTGCACCTCTCTTGCTTCTTTCTGTATCCCTCTTGGCTTTTTCTCTACCTCACATCCCCCTTTCTGCATCTCTGCTGTTCTTTCTGCACTTCTCTTGCTTCTTTCTGCACCTCTCTTGCTTCATTCTGCACCCCTTGTGCCTCTTTCTGCACCCCTCTTCCCTCTTTCTGCACTCCTCTATCCTCTTTCCGCACCTCTGTCCCTTCTTTATGCACTTCTTTTGTTTCTTTATGTACCTCTCTTGCTTCTTTCTGCTTCCCTCTTTCTCCACCCCTCTTCCCCCTTTCTGCATCTCTGTTGCTTCCTTCTGTACTTTTCTTGCCTCTTTCTGCACCCCTCTTCCCTCTTTCTGCACCTCTGTTGCTTCTTTCTCCACTTCTCTTGCTTCTTTCTGCACCTCTCTTGCTTCTTTATGCACCCCTCGTGCCTCTTTCAGCACCCCTCTTCCCTCTTTCAGCACCCCTCTTGCCTCTCTCTGCACCTCTGTTCCTTCTTTCTGCACTTCTTTTGTTTCTTTCTGCACATCTCTTGCTTCTTTCTGCACCCCCTCATGCTTCTTTCTGCACTTCTTTTGTTTCTTTCTGCACCTCTCTTGCTTCTTTCTGTATCCCGCTTGCCTCTTTCTCCATCCCGCTTGCCTCTTTCTCCACCCCACTTCCCCCTTTCTGCAACTCTGCTGCTTCTTTCTGCACTTCTCTTGCTTCTTTCTGCAACTCTCTTGCTTCTTTCTAAACCCCTTGTGCCTCTTTCTGCACCCCTCTTCCTGTACTCCTCTATCCTCATTCTGCACCTCTGTCCTTTCTTTCGGCACTTCTTTTGTTTCTTTATGCACCTCTCTTGCTTCTTTCTGCTTCCCTCTTTCTCCACCCCTCCTCCCCCTTTCTGCATCTCTGTTTCTTCCTTCCTTCTGCACTTCTCTTGCCTCTTTCTGCACCCCTCTCCCCTCTCGCTGCACCTCTGTTCCTTCTTTCTGCACTTCTTTTGTTTCTTTCTGCACATCTCTTGCTTCTTTCTGCACCCCTCGTGCTTCTTTCTGCACCCCTCTTCCCTCTTTTTGCACCCCTCTTGCCTCTTTCAGCACCTCTGTTGCATCTTTCAGCACTCCTCTTGCTTCTTTCTGCACCTCTCTTGCTTCTTTCTGCACCACTAGTGTTTCTTTCTGCACCCCTCTTTCTGCACCCCTCTTCCCTCTTTCTGCACCTCTGTTCCTTATTTCTGCGCTTCGTTTGTTTCTTTCTGCATGTTTCTTGCTTCTTTCTGCACCCTTCTTGCCACTTTCTCCACCCCTGTTCCCCCTTTTTGCATCTCTGTTGCTTCTTTCTGCACTTCTCTTGCCTCTTTCTTCACCCCTCATCCCTCTTTCTGCACCTCTGTTGCTTCTTTCTGCACTTCTCTTGCTTCTTTCTGTACCTCTCTTGCTTCTTTCTGTACCTCTCTTGCTTCTTTCTGCACCCCTAGTGCCTCTTTCTGCACCCCTCTTTCTGCACCCACTTGCCTCATTCTGCACCTCTGTTCCTTCTTTCTGGACTACTTTTTTTCTTTCTGCAACTCTCTTGCTTCTTTCTGCACCCCTCTTGCCTCTTTCTCCACCCCTCTTCCCCCTGTCTGCATATCTGTTGCTTCTTTCTGCACTTCTCTGGCCTCTTTCTGCACCCATCTTGCCTCTTTCTGCACCTCTTTTGCATCTTTCTGCACTTCTTTTGTTTCTTTCTGCACCTCTCTTGCTTCTTTCTGTATCCCTCTTGCCTCTTTCTCCACCCCATTTCCCTCTTTCTGCACTCCTCTATCCTCTTTCTGCACCTTCCCCTTCTTTCTGCACTTCTTTTGTTTCTTCCTGCACCTCTGGTCCTTCTTTCTGGACTTCTTTTGTTTCTATCTGCAACTCTCTTGCTTCTTTCTGCACCCCTCTTGCCTCTTTCTCCGCCCCACTTTCCCCTTTCTGCATCTCTGCTGCTTCTTTCTGCACTTCTCTTGCTTCTTTCTGCACCTCTTGTGCTTCTTTCTGCACCCCTTGTGCCTCTTTCTGCACCCCTCTTCCCTCTTTCTGTACTCCTCTATCCTCTTTCTGCACCTCTGTGCCTTCTTATGGCACTTCTTTTGTTTCTTTATGCACCTCTCTTCCTTCTTTCTGCTTCCCTCCTTCTCCACCCCTCCTCTCCCTTTCTGCATCTCTGTTGCTTCCTTCCTTCTGCACTTCTCTTGCCTCTTTCTGCACCCCTCTTCCCTCTTTCTGCAACTCTGTTGCTTCTTTCTGCACTTCTCTTGCTTCTTTCTGCACCTCTCTTGCTTCTTTATGCACCCCTCGTGCCTCTTTCGGCACCCCTCTTCCCTCTTTCAGCGCCCATCTTGCCTCTCTCTGCACCTCTGTTCCTTCTTTCTGCACTTCTTTTGTTTCTTTCTGCACATCTCTTGCTTCTTTCTGCACCACTCGTGCTTCTTTCTGCCCCCCTTTCCTCTTTATGCACCCCTCTTTCAGCACCTCTGTTGCTTCTTTCAGCACTCCTCTTGCTTCTTTCTGCACCTCTCTTGCTTCTTTCTGCACCACTAGTGTTTCTTTCTGCACCCCTCTTGCCTCTTTCTACACCCCTCTTGCTGCACCTCTCTTCCTTATTTCTGCGCTTCTTTTGTTTCTTTCTGCACGTCTCTTGCTTCTTTCTGCACCCCTCTTGCCACTTTCTCCACCCCTGTTCCCCCTTTTTGCATCTCTGTTGCTTCTTTCTGCACTTCTCTTGCCTCTTTCTTCACCCCTCAACCCTCTTTCTGCACCTCTGTTGCTCCTTTCTGTACCTCTCTTGCTTCTTTCTGTACCTCTCTTGCTTCTTTCTGCACCTCTTATGCCTCTTTCTGCACCCCTCTTCCCTCTTTCTGTACCCACTTGCCTCTTTCTGCACCTCTGTTCCTTCTTTCTGGGCTTCTTTTGTTTCTATCTGCAACTCTCTTGCTTCTTTCTGCACCCCTCTTGCCTCTTTCTCCATCCCTCTTCCCCCGTCTGCATATCTGTTGCTTCTTTCCGCACTTCTCTTGCCTCTTTCTGCACCCATCTTGCCTCTTTCTGCACCTCTTTTGCTTCTTTCTGCACTTCTTTTGTTTCTTTCTGCATCTCTCTTGCTTCTTTCTGTATCCCTCTTGCCTCTTTCTCCACCCCATTTCCCTCTTTCTGCACTCCTCTATCATCTTTCTGCATCTCTTCCCCTTCTTTCTGCACTTCTTTTGTTTCTTTCTGCACCTCTGTTCCTTCTTTCTGGACTTGTTTTGTTTCTATCTGCAACTCTCTTGCTTCTTTCTGCACCCCTCTTGCCTCTTTCTCCACCCCTCTTCCCCCTGTCTGCACTCCTCTATTCTCTTTCTGCACCTCTGTCCCTTCTTTCGGCACTTCTTTTGTTTCTTTATGCATTTCTCTTTCTTCTTTCTCCTTCCCTCTTTCTCCACCACTCCTCCCACTTTCTGCATCTCTATTGCTTCCTTCCTTCTGCACTTCTCTTGCCTCTTTCTGCACTCCTCTTTCCTCTTTCTGCAACTCTGTTGCTTCTTTCTGCACTTCTCTTGCTTCTTTCTGCACCTCTCTTGCTTCTCTATGCACCCCTCATGCCTCTTTCGGCACCCCTCTTCCCTCTTTAAGCACCCCTCTTGCTTCTCTCTGCACCTGTGTTCCTTCTTTCTGCACTTCTTTTGTTTCTTTCTGCACTTCTTTTGTTTCTTGCTGCACATCTCTTGCTTCTTTCTGCACCTCTCGTGCTTCTTTCTGCACCCCTCTTCCCTCTTTTTGCTCCCATCTTGCCTCTTTCAGCACCTCTGTTGCTTCTTTCAGCACTCCTCTTGTTTCTTTCTGTACCTCTCTTGCTTCTTTCTGCACCACTAGTGTTTCTTTCTGCACCCCTCTTCCCTCTTTCTGCACCCCTCTTGCCTCTTTCTGCACCTCTCTTCCTTATTTCTGCGCTTCTTTTGTTTCTTTCTGCACGTCTCTTGCTTCTTTCTGCACCCCTCTTGCCACATTCTCCACCCCTGTTCCCCCTTTTTGCATATCTGTTGCTTCTTTCTGCACTTCTCTTGCCTCTTTTTTCACCCCTCATCCCTCTTTCTGCACCTCTGTTGCTTCATTCTGCACTTCTCTTGCTTCTTTCTGTACCTCTCTTGCTTCTTTCTGTACCTCTCTTGCTTCTTTCTGCACCCCTTGTGCCTCGTTCTGTACCCCTCTTCCCTCTTTCTGCACCCACTTGCCTCTTTCTGCACCTCTGTTCCTTTCTGGACTTCTTTTGTTTCTATCTGCAACTCTCTTGCTTCTTTCTGCACCCCTCTTGCCTCTTTCTCCACCCCTCTTCCCCCTGTCTGCATATCTGTTGCTTCTTTCTGCACTTCTCTTGCCTCTTTCTGCACCCATCTTGCCTCTTTCTGAACCTCTTTTGCTTCTTTCTGCACTTCTTTTGTTTCTTTCTGCACCCCTCTTGCTTCTTTCTGTATCCCTCTTGCCTCTTTCTCTACCCCATTTCCCTCTTTCTGCACTCCTATTTACTCTTTCTGCACTTCTTCCCCTTCTTTCTGCACTTCTTTTGTTTCTTTCTGCACCTCTGTTCCTTCTTTCTGGACTTCTTTTGTTTCTATCTGCAACTCTCTTGCTTCTTTCTGCACCCCTCTTGCCTCTTTCTCTACCCCTCTTCCCCCTGTCTGCATCTCTGCTGCTTCTTTATGCACTTCTCTTGCTTCTTTCTGCACCTCTCTTGCTTCTTTCTGCACCCCTTGTGTCTCTTTCTGCACCCCTCTTCCCTCTTTCTGCACTCCTCTATCCTCTTTCTGTACCTCTTCCCCTTCTTTCTGCACTTCTTTTGTTTCTTTATTAACCTCTATTGCTTCTTTCTGCTTCCCTCTTTCTCCACCCCTCTTCCTCCTTTCTTCATCTCTGTTGCTTCTTTCTGCACTTCTCTTGCCTCATTCTGAACCCCTCTTCCCTCTTTCTGCACCTCTGTTGCCTCTTTCTGCACTTCTCTTGCTTCTTTCTGCACCTCTCTTGCTTCTTTATGCAACCCGTGACTCTTTCTGCACCCATCTTCCCACTTTCTGCACCCCTCTTGCCCCTCTCTGAACCTCTGTTCCTTCTCTCTGCACTTTTGTTTCATTCTGCATCTCTCTTGCTTCTTTCTGCACCCCTCTTGCCTCTTTCTCCAACACCTCTTACCCCTTTCTACATCTCTGTTGCTTATTTCTGCACTTCTCTTGTCTCTTTCTCTACCCCTCTTCCCTCCTTCTGCACCTGTTGCTTCTTTCTGTACTTCTCTTGCCTCCTTCTGCTCCCCTCTTCCCTCTTTCTGCACCTCTGTTGCTTCTTTCTGCACTTCTCTTGCTTCTTTCTGTACCTCTCTTCCTTCTTTCTGTACCCTGTGTGCCTCTTTCACACCCCTCTTCCCTCTTTCTGCACCCCTCTTGCCACTTTCTGCACCTCTGCTCCTTCTTTCTGTACTTCTTTTGTTTCTTTCTGCACTTCTCTTGCTTCTTTCTGCACCCCTCTTGCCTCTTTCTGCACCACTCTTCCCTCTTTCTGCACCACTCTTGCCTCTTTCTGCACCTCTGTTCCTTCTTTCTGCACTTCTCGTGTTTTTTTCTGCAGCTCTCTTGCTTCTTTCTGCACCCCCTTGCCTCTTTCTCTATCCCTCCTACTTATTTCTGCACCTCTGTTGCTTCTTTCTGCACCTCTCTTGCTTCTTTCTGCACCACTCATGCTTCTTTCTGCACCCCTCTTCCCTCTTTCTGCACCCCTCTTGCCACTTTCTCCACCCCTGTTCCCCCTTTTTGCATCTCTGTTGCTTCTTTCTGCACTTCTCATGCCTCTTTTTCTACCCCTCATCCCTCTTTATGCACCTCTGTTGCTTCTTTCTGTACCTCTCTTGCTTCTTTCTGTACCCCTAGTGCCTCTTTCTGCATCCCTCTTCCCTCTTTCTGCAATTCTCTTGCCTCTTTCAGCACCTCTGTTCCTTCTTTATGCACTTCTTTTGTTTCTTTCTGCAACTCTCTTGCTTCTTTCTGCACCACTCTTGCCTCTTTCTCTACCCTTCTTCCCCCTTTCTGCATTTCTGTTGCTTCTTTTTGCACTTCTCTTGCCTCTTTCTGCACCCATCTTGCCTCTTTCTGTACCTCGGTTGCTTCTTTTTGCACTTCTTTTGTTTATTCCTGCACCTCTCTTGCTTCTTTCTGTATCCTCTTGCCTCTTTCTCCACCCCACTTCCTCCTTTCTGCATCTCTGTTGCTTTTTTCTGTACTTATTGCACTTATCTTGCTTCTTTCTGCACCTCTTTTGCATCTTTCTGCACCCCTCATGCTTCTTTCTGCACCCCTCTTCTCTCTTTCTGCACACCTCTTGCCTCTTTCTGCTCCTCTGTTGCTTCTTTCTGCACTTCTTTTGTTTCTTTCTGCACCTCTCTTGCTTCTTTCTGTATCCCTCTTGCCTCTTTCTCCACCCCACCTACCCCTTTCTGCATCTGTTGCTTCTTTATGAACTTCTCTTGCTTCTTTCTGCACCCCCTTGCCTCTTTCTCCACCCCTCTTCCCTCTTTTTCATCTCTGTTGCTTCTTTCTGCACTTCTCTTGCCTCTTTCTCCACCCCTCATCCGACTTTCTGCACCTCTGTTGCTTCTTTCTGCACTTCTCTTCCTTCTTTATGCACCTCTCTTGCTTCTTTCTTCACCCCTCGTGCCTCTTTCTGTACCCCTCTTCCCTCTTTCTGCACCCCCTTGCCTCTTTCTCCACTCCTATTCCCCCTTTCTGCATCTCTGTTGCTTCTTTCTGCACTTCTAATGCCTTTCTGCACCCCTCTTACCTCTTTCTGCACCTCTGTTGCTTCATTATGTTCTTCTCTTGCCTCTTTCTGCACCTCACTTGCTTCTTTCTGCACCCCTCTTGCCTCTTTCTGCACCCTTCTTCCCTCTTTCTGCGCCTCTCTTTCTTGTTTCTGTACCCCTGTACCCTCTTTCTGTACCTCTGCTGCCTGGTTCTGCACCTCTCTTGCTTCTTTCTGCACTTCTCTTGCCTCTTTCTGTACCTCTGTTGCTTCTTTCAGCACCTCTCTTCCCTCTTTCTGCACCCCCTGCCTCTTTCTGCACCTCTGTTCCTTCTTTCTGTACTTCTTTTGTTTCTTTCTGCACCGCTCTTGCTTTTTCTGCACCCCGTGTGCCTCTTTCTGCACCCCTCTTCCTTCTTTCTGCACCCCTCTTTCCTCTTTCTGCAGCTCTGTTGCTTCTTTCTGCACTTCTCTTGCTTCTTTCTGCACTTCTCTGGCTTCTGTCTGCACGCCTCATGCCTCTTTCTGCACCCCTCTTCCTTCTTTCTGCAACCCTCCTGCCTCTTTCTGCACCTCTGTTCCTTTTTTCTGCACTTCTTTTGTTTCCTTCTGCACCTCTCTTACTTCTTTCTTCACCTCTCTTACTTCTTTCTTCACCCCTCTTGCCTCTTTCTCCACCCCTCTTGCCTCTTTCTGCTCCTCTGTTGCTTCTTTCTGCACTTCTTTTGTTTCTTTCTGCACCTCTCTTGCTTCTTTCTGTATCCCTCTTGCCTCTTTCTCCACCCCACCTACCCCTTTCTGCATCTCTGTTGCTTCTTTATGTACTTCTCTTGCTTCTTTCTGCACCCCCTTGCCTCTTTCTCTACCCCCTTCCCTCTTTTTTCATCTCTGTTGCTTGTTTCTGCACTTCTCTTGCCTCTTTCTCCACCCCTCTTCCTACTTTCTGCACCTCTGTTGCTTCTTTCAGCACTTCTCTTGCTTATTTCTGCACCTCTCTTGCTTCTTTATGCACACCTCGTGCCTCTTTCGGCACCTCTCTTCCCTCTTTCAGCACCCCTCTTGCCTCTCTCTGCACCTCTGTTCCTTCTTTCTGCACTTCTTTTGTTTCTTTCTGCACATCTCTTGCTTCTTTCTTCAACCCTCGTGCTTCTTTCTGCATCCCTATTCCCTCTTTTTGCACCCCTCTTGCCTCTTCCAGCACCTCTGTTGCTTCTATCAGCACTCCTCTTGCTTCTTTCTGCACCTCTCTTGCTTCGTTCTGCACCACTAGTGTTTCTTTCTGCACCCTTCTTCCCTCTTTCTGCACCCCTCTTGCCTCTTTCTGCACCTCTGTTCCTTATTTCTGCACTTCTTTTGTTTCTTTCTGCACCTCTCTTGCTTCTTTCTGCACCCCTCTTGCCACTTTCTCCATCCCAGTTCCCTCTTTTTGCATCTCTGTTGCTTCTTTCTGCTCTTCTCTTGCCTCTATCTTCACCCCTCATCCCTCTTTCTGCACCTCTGTTGCTTATTTCTGCACTTCTCTTGCTTCTTTCTGTACCTCTCTTGCTTCTTTCTGCACCCCTCTTGCCACTTTCTCCATCCCAGTTCCCTCTTTTTGAACCTCTCTTGCTTCTTTCTGCACCCCTTGTGCCTCTTTCTGCACCCCTCTTCCCTCTTCCCTCTTTCTGTACCCACTTGCCTCTTTCTGCACCTCTGTTCCTTCTTTCTGGACTTCTTTTGTTTCTATCTGCATAATCTCTTGCTTTTTTCTGCACCCCTCTTGCCTCTTTTTCCATCTCTGCTGCTTCTTTCTGCACTTCTCTTGCTACTTTCTGCACCTCTCTTGCTTCTTTCTGCACCCCTTGTGCCTCTTTCTGCACCCCTCTTCCCTCTTTCTGCACTCCTCTATCCTCTTTCTGCACCTCTTCCCCTTCTTTCTGCACTTCTTTTGTTTCTTTATGCACCTCTATTGCTTCTTTCTACACCCCTTGTGCCTCTTTCTCCACCCCTCTTCCCCCTTTCTGCATCTCTGTTGCTTCTTTCTGTACTTCTCTTGCCTCTTTTTGCACCCCTCTTCCCTATTTCTGCACCTCTGTTGCTTCTTTCTGCACTTCTCTTGCTTCTTTCTGTACCTCTCTTGGTTCTTTCTGTACTTTTATTGTTTCTTTCTGCACCTCTCTTGCTTCTTTCTGTACCCCTGTTGCCTCTTTATGCACTACTCTTCCCTCTTTCTGCACCACTCTTGCCTCTTTCTGCACCTCTGTTCCTTCTTTCTGCACTTCTCTTGTTTTTTTCTGCAGCTCTCTTACTTCTTTCTGCACCCTCTTGCCTCTTTCTCCACCCCTCCTACTTCTTTCTGCACCTCTCCTACTTCTTTCTGCACCCCTGTTGCCTCTTTCTGCACCTCTGTTGCTTCTTTCTGCACCTCTCTTGCTTCTTTCTGCACCACTCGTGCTTCTTTCTGTACCCCTCTTCCCTCTTTGTGCACCCCTCTTTCCTCTTTGTGCACCCCTCTTTCCTCTTTCTGCACCTCTGTTCCTTCTTTTTGGACTTCTTTTGTTTCTTTCTGCACCTCTCTTGCTTCTTTCTAGATCCCTCTTGCCACTTTTTGCATCTCTGTTGCTTCTTTCTGCACTTCTCTTGCCTCTTTCTCTACCCCTCATCCCTGTTTCTGCACCTCTGTTGCTTCTGTCTGCACCTCTCTTGCTTCTTTCTGCACCCCTTGTGCCTCTTTCTGCATCCCTCTTCATTATTTCTGCACCCCTCTTGCTTCTTTCCGCACCTCTGTTCCTTCTTTCTGCACTTCTTTTGTTTCTTTCTGCAACTCTCTTGCTTCTTTCTGCACCCCTCTCGCCTCTTTCTCTACCCCTCTTCACCCTTTCTGCATCTCTGTTGCTTCTTTCTGCACTTCTTTTGTTTCTTTCTGCACCTCTCTTGTTTCTTTCTGTATCCCTCTTGCCTCTTTCTCCACCCACTTCCTCCTTTCTGCATCTCTGTTGCTTCTTTCTGCACTTATTGCACTTATCTTGCTTCTTACTGCACCTCTTTTGCTTCTTTCCGCACCCCTCGTGCTTCTTTCTGCACCCCTCTTCCCTCTTTCTGCACTCCTCTTGCCTCTTTCTGCTCCTCTGTTGCTTCTTTCTGCACTTCTTTTGTTTTTTTCTGCACCTCTCTTGCTTCTTTCTGTATCCCTCTTGCCTCTTTCTCCACCCCAACTACCTCTTTCTGCATTCTGTTGCTTCTTTATACACTTCTCTTGCTTATTTCTGCACCCCACTTGCCTCTTTCTCTACCCCTCTTCCCCCTTTTTTCATCTCTGTTGCTTCTTTCTGCACTTTTCTTGCCTCTTTCTCCACCCCTCATCCATCTTTCTGCACCTCTGTTGCTTCTTTCTGCACTTCTCTTGCTTCTTTCTGCACCCCCACTTGCCTCTTTCTCTACCCCTCTTCCCCCTTTTTTCATCTCTGTTGCTTCTTTCTGCACTTCTCTTGCCTCTTTCTCCACCCCTCATCCATCTTTCTGCACCTCAGTTGCTTCTTTCTGTACTTCTCTTCCTTCTTTCTGCACCTCTCTTGCTCCTTTCTGCACCCCTCGTGCCTCTTTCTGCACCCCTCTTCCCTCTTTCTGCACCGCTCTTGCCTTTTTCTGCACCTCTGTTCATTCTTTCTGTATTTTTTTGTTTCATTCTGTACCTCTCTTGCTTCTTTTTGCACCCCTCTTGCCTCTTTCTCCACCACTATTCCCCCTTTCTGCATCTCTGTTGCTTCTTTCTGTACTTCTCTTGCCTCTATCTGCACCTCACTTGCTTTTTTCTGCACCCCTCTTGCCTCTTTCTGCACCCCTCTTACCTCTTTCTGCACCTCTGTTGCTTCATTCTGTACTTCTCTTGCCTTTTTCTGCACCTCACTTGCCTCTTTCTGTACCCCTCTTGCCCCTATCTGCACCCTTCTTCCCTATTTCTGCACCTCTCTCGCTTGTTTTTGTACCCCTGTACCCTCTTTCTGTACCTCTCCTGCCTGGTTCTGCACCTCTCTTGCTTCTTTCTGTACTTCTCTTGCCTCTTTCTGCACCTCTGTTGCTTCTTTCAGCACCTCTCTTCCCTCTTTCTGTACCCCCTGCCTCTTTCTGCACCTCTGTTCCTTATTTCTGTACTTCTTTTGTTTCTTTCTGCACCTCTCTTGCTTCTTTCTGCACCCTCGTGCCTCTTTCTGCAACCCTCTTCCTTCTTTCTGCACCCCTCTTTCCTCTTTCTGCAGCTCTGTTGCTTCTTTCTGCACTTCTCTTGCTTCTTTCTGCACCTCTCTGGCTTCTTTCTGCACGCCTCATGCCTCTTTCTGCACCCCTCTATCTTCTTTCTGCAACCCTTCTGCCTCTTTCTGCACCTCTGTTCCTTTTTTCTGCACTTCTTTTGTTTCCTTCTGCACCTCTCTTATTTCTATCTTCACCCCTCTTACCTCTTTCTCCTCCCCTCTTCCGCCTTTCTGTAGCTCTGTTGCTTCTTTCTGCACTTCTCTTACTTCTTTCTCCACCCCTCTTCCCTCTTTCTGTACCTCTGTTGCTTCTTTCTGCACTACTCTTTCTTCTTTCAGCACCTCTCTTGCTTCTATCTGCAATTCTCTTGCCTCCTTCTGCACCTCTGTTGCTTCTTTCCGTACTTCTCTTGCCTCTTTCTGCACCCCTCTTGCCTCTTTCTGCACATCTGTTGCTTTTTCTGTACTTCTCTTGCTTCTTTCTGCACCTCTCTTGGTTCTTTCTGCACCCCTCTTGCCTCTTACTGCACCCTTCTTCCCTCTTTCTGCACCTCTCTTGCGTCTTTCTGCACCCCTGTTCCCTTTTTCTGTACCTCTCTTGCCTGTTTCTGCAACTCTGTTGCCTCTTTCTGCAGTTCTCTTGTCTCTTTCTGCAACCCTCTTATCTGTTTCTACACCTCTGTTGGTTCTTTCTGCACTGCTACTGCTTCTTTCTGGACCTGTCTTGCAAATGTCTGCACCCCTCTTGCTTCTTTCTGCACCCCTCTTCCCTCTTTCTGCACTCCTCTTGCCTCTTTCTGCTCCTCTGTTACTTCTTTCTGCACTTCTTTTGTTTCTTTCTGCACCCCTCTTGCCTCTTTCTCCACCACTATTCCCCCTTTCTGCATCTCTGTTGCTTCTTTCTGTACTTCTCTTGCCTCTATCTGCACCTCACTTGCTTTTTTCTGCACCCCTCTTGCCTCTTTCTGCACCCCTCTTACCTCTTTCTGCACCTCTGTTGCTTCATTCTGTACTTCTCTTGCCTTTTTCTGCACCTCACTTGCTTCTTTCTGCACCCCTCTTGCCCCTTTCTGCACCCTTCTTCCCTATTTCTGCACCTCTCTCGCTTGTTTTTGTACCCCTGTACCCTCTTTCTGTACCTCTCCTGCCTGGTTCTGCACCTCTCTTGCTTCTTTCTGTACTTCTCTTGCCTCTTTCTGCACCTGTGTTGCTTCTTTCAGCACCTCTCTTCCCTCTTTCTGTACCCCCTGCCTCTTTCTGCACCTCTGTTCCTTATTTCTGTACTTCTTTTGTTTCTTTCTGCACCTCTCTTGCTTCTTTCTGCACCCTTGTGCCTCTTTCTGCAACCTTCTTCCTTCTTTCTGCACCCCTCTTTCCTCTTTCTGCAGCTCTGTTGCTTCTTTCTGCACTTCTCTTGCTTCTTTCTGCACCTCTCTGGCTTCTTTCTGCACGCCTCATGCCTCTTTCTGCACCCCTCTATCTTCTTTCTGCAACCCTTCTGCCTCTTTCTGCACCTCTGTTCAATTTTTCTGCACTTCTTTTGTTTCCTTCTGCACCTCTCTTATTTCTTTCTTCGCCCCTCTTACCTCTTTCTCCTCCCCTCTTCCGCCTTTCTGTAGCTCTGTTGCTTCTTTCTGCACTTCTCTTACTTCTTTCTCCACCCCTCTTCCCTCTTTCTGTACCTCTGTTGCTTCTTTCTGTACTACTCTTTCTTCTTTCAGCACCTCTCTTGCTTCTATCTGCAATTCTCTTGCCTCCTTCTGCACCTCTGTTGCTTCTTTCTGCACTTCTCTTGCCTCTTTCTGCATCCCTCTTTCCTCTTTCTGCACCTCTGTTGGTTCTTTCTGCACTGCTCTTGTCTCTTTCTGCACCTCTCTTGCAAATTTATGCACCCCTCTTGCCTCTTTCTGTACCCTTCATCCCTCTTTCTGCACCTCTCTTGCCTCTGTCTGCACCCCTGTTCCCTCTTTATGCACCTCTTTTTCCTGTTTCTGCAACTCTCTTGCTTCTTTCTGAACTTCTCTCACGTTTTTCAGTACTCAAATGGGAAGTGCAAGCTGTCAAGTTTAAAGGTCTGCGTGCTCTTGTGACTGAGGTATATGTCTACTTGTATATGTATTCTCACATGTGTTATGCATCTGAAGATGGTAGCTTAAAGAGTGGGTAACTTCTCCTATAGGTGGTCAAATCTTCTTAGTTCTGCTCTGTCATTCGGTTGCACAAGCAGACATGTCTTATGTATATATAGGTGTTATAGAGCCCCTCAAATATACTATTGAATACCCATGTGCCCTGTATTCTGAGCATAAAGAAATACATACACCTTTTTGTACACAAATTTACAGAGTATGCTGTTTAAAACACAGGTATTCAAGTATTTGTATGTTTATTTTTATGTAACATGTCACTAGGTAAAAGCAGAGACACACGCATTCATACCTTCACAAACTTGGTCGGACTTACAACAGTGATATGCTTAGGATTGCTGTTTTATATTTGGTAGGCCTATCATTCTGAGCAGTCGATTAATAGTGTACCTTCAAGAGAAAAGTGAGGTTTAAGACATCTTGGGAGAAGGATTAATGATTAAGCTACTTTGTATGAGTCTGTTGTAAGGTAAAGTCTTGTTGTTGTGGTGGCCTGGCCATGTGGCTGGCGGCCATTTTGTGAAGCCAGCCAGTGTGCTTTTGCCATAGGCCTGCATTGTCTGTCTTCCCTTTCTTGTTGTTGTGGTGGCCTGGCCATGTGGCTGGCGGCCATTTTGTGAAGCCAGCCAGTGTGCTTTGCCATAGGCCTGCATTGTCTAGCATTGTCTGTCTTCCCTTTCTTGTTGTTGTGGTGGCCTGGCCATGTGGCTGGCAGCCATTTTGTACAGGCAGCCAGTGTGCTTTTGCCATAGTCCTGCAAGCTTTCTTTGTGGTGGCCATGCCTTGCCCTTGTTGTTGTTTTGCATGCAATTGTTTTCTACCCAGGAAAAAAATGCAGGACAGTTCTCTACATTTTCTAATACATTTGCAATATTATTGATTTGAATTGATTCACTTCACTATGTGGCCTAGTCTGCCGATAGGCCTTTTTCAGCCAGTAGGCCCAGAGCTACTCATGGGTGCATGAAACAACTGTTTCTGTGGTGTCTGTTGAATTTAAACATCATTTAGGGCATGGATGGCATTGGATTGTTTTTTTGGGGTATTTCACTTTTTTCGTGTGTGTTAAATAAATGCCTTTGTTGGATGTGTATGGTGTGGTCGTTGTGTAACTTGCAAACCATTTTTAGCCCTGTGGATTTTCGTTTTTGCATTGTTGCATTAAAGCTGTGTTGTTTAGCATGCCTCCTTTGTCTGACCATATAGGCCTGCTTGAGTTCATTGTTTTACAGGCCTCCTGCTTGTTGTTGTGTGAGTGACCAACCATGTGGCTGGTGGCCATTTGTGGTGGTAGTTAGTGTGCTGCTTTTGCCATAGGCCTGCATGTCTTTCCTTTGTTCCTCTTGGCTTACTGCTTCCATTCCCATTGCCAGCTGCAGCTTCCTGAATGATGCTGCATCCCACGTGATGCACAATCACATTCACAATGCCAAACAGGTTCCATTACATTTGTATTTTTGTTTTTGTTCTTCTTCTTTCCTATCCTTCCTGAGTGTACACAGTACACCATGAAAGCCCTTGTTGTCAAAGTCTCACAAATGGCTACACTGTTGTTATGTTTTTTAATAACTGAGTTAATACAATTTAATAATATTAATAATAACACTAACAAGTGTGACCACATACTAAGTTATATATTATATTTGTTTGTTTGTACAGTAGTAAATTGAACCACAACAATAAATGCCACGTTTCACTGATGTTCTTCTTGCTTCTTTGCATTTAGGTGCACAAAAGAGGAGGAGTCGTCATCACCCATTGTACTGCCAGACAGAAGTCGTGCTGCGCACGACGTCACGTGACGTGTGACCACAGATATCTCTTCAACTTGTGCCACTGCGTGCTGCTGACATCTGAAGAAGATGGCCCCAAAGAAAGGTACCAGGTCCTCCAGTACCAAGAAAGTTGCCAGTGAGAAGAAGAAGGAAGTGCCACTTACCACTTCTGGTGTGCCGACCAAGATCTTTTTTGGCAAACCAAAAATTGCGCCTGCAGCAGTGGTGCCTGAGGATCAAGCTGGGAGCAGCACCCCCACATCATTGGACCCACCCCACCAACCTAAGCCCAAGCCCATGTCTGTCACAGAGGCAGCCAGTCTCATCACGTCAACGCCAACGAGCAGCGATGTTGAAATTGACTTATCGTTATCGCAAAGTAGTACCCAATCAACGCAGGAAACTCAGATAAGTGGACAAAAACAGCCGCAACCACCGCCCACAATAGTAGTTGTTCCTCCCGAAGTAGGGGCAGTACAGGAAATCGAGCTTCCTGCAGAGGAAGAAGAGCAAACCACTCTTTCAGAAGATCCATTGTCTTCCAGATCCCCAGCAAGGAAAAGGAGGGTTAGTCCATCAAGTTCTTCTGCAAGCCCCCCTTCTGATGATCAAGATGCCACTTGGAAGCCACCACCTCAGTCTGAGAGTGCGAGATGCCACAAGACGAGGCTAGGGAATAGGAAGGTTCCAGAAAGCCTCAGAGTTATGGAGGTAGATGTAGAAGAGGAGGATGATGACAAGCCAGTCATCATGGACATCAGTCCCGCCCAATGGAGACCGACATTACCCCATCCCTAATTTCTGTGAGGGATGTGGCACAGATACCACCAACACAGGTAACACCAACACCACCTCCAGCTTCCATATTTGCATTTGCAAAGGCCCGGCAGCGACCTACATCCAGCACAGCCACCTCAGTAGAAGTAGGTAGTGGTAGAGTCAAATTCCACGCCCACCCTCCACTTGTGGAGAAGTGTGGCTCAATGGTTAGAGCGGCAGACCCTGATGCAGAGATCTGGCCTGGGACCAGGGTTCAATTCCCGCCTCGGCGGGTCTTGGGCTCAACTTCCTCGGACCTGATAATTCTCGCCTCGGTGCCTATTCTAATCATGGGTCCCACTCTGCAACTCTGGGCAATAGCTTGCTTAATCTCCACAACGGCCCCACCAGCGCTGGGATGCCTGGCTTCACCTTGGGGGTGCCCAGGAGTGGACATTTCACAGGGAAAAGCCAGGAAGGGTTCCACAGCGGTATGCGTTCAGCGCCAGGAAGCCTCAGGGTAGCAGTGCGCTTTACAAGTACAAATTCATTTCATTCATTTCATTTCATTCATAGATGTAGAAGAGGAGGATGATGACAAGCCAGTCATCATGGACATCAGTCCCGCCCAATGGAGACCGACATTACCCCATCCCTAATTTCTGTGAGGGATGTGGCACAGATACCACCAACACAGGTAACACCAACACCACCTCCAGCTTCCATATTTGCATTTGCAAAGGCCCGTCAGCGACCTACATCCAGCACAGCCACCTCAGTAGAAGTAGGTAGTGGTAGAGTCAAATTCCACGCCCACCCTCCACTTCATCCGGCATTGCAAGTGGCACCTCCAGCAGCTCCAGAAAGTTCACCTCCCCAGTTTGAGACTTCTTTTCGGTTAGCAGTAAGGAGGAGAACGTTGCTATATGCTCCATTTGTAAACAAGGTGTTAGTCGGGGTAAGCTTGGTACAAACTATGGTACCGGAGGCCAAACAACCCATCTGAAAACACACCACTTGATCCAGTGGGAAGAACACCTTAAAGGCCAAAAAAGTAAAACTGCACCCATTGCTGTTGGTGGTAGTGAAGAAGTAGAAGATACGATCGCGGTGGAAGGTGAACAAGAGGGAGACATTTTCTCTGGAACACAAAGTAGCCCTGTCCCCAGCAGTGCAGTGGTACCGCCCACATCCTCATCAGCCTCAGCAACATCTCAGTGGCACGAGTAAGAGTCAGCTGAGAGTGAGACACCAAGGCAACAGAGTACCGCAACGAAAAAAAGTGCGGCGTTGAGCCTAACAACATCTGGCGTCAAGAAGTCACCTTCATCAGTGGCACCAGAAAGGAAAAAAATCCAGCATACCATTCTCAGCATGTTTAGGTCAGAGGGGCATTACGAACCAACCACCCAATGGCACGTTTGTACAATGCGAAGCTGGCTAAAATGTTAGCGTTGGACCTTCTCCCTTTTTCTTTTGTGGAAGGGGTGGGTTTTCTTGAATTTGTGACAGCCATCTGCCCAAAATGGAAGGTTCCCAGCCGGTCCTATTGTGCCAGAGTTGCTGTTCCAGCACTACATCACGACGTGCTGGAATTGCTTGGACTAGCTTTGCGGCAGAGTGCTGTTCACAGTATCCACATGACAACAGACATGTGGACCACTTGCCAAGCCACTGATTACATGTGCATCACTGCACACTGGATCTCTTTTGTGGGGGTTAGAGAAAAAATATCTGCATGTGTTGACACTGCTGAGATTTTTAATGCCACTCGGAAACATGCAACTGTAGCCATGTTCGCCATGGAGAAATCTCATACTGCTGCAAACATTTTGGAAGAGTTTAACAGCAAGGTCTTTGAATGGCTGCACCCAAGAGGGCTTAACATTGGTTTTGTTGCCACGGACAATGGCAGTAATATAGGTAAGGCCATGGGCGATGGTGGCTATTTCAGGGTCTTGTGTTTGGCGCACATCATTAACATCATTGTTCAAGACTTTCTGAAAAAAGAATACTGAGTCAGCAATTTACTGACCACCTGCAGAAGAATATGCACACATTTCAGCCATTCTTTTAAAGCCCGGAAGCAGCTGAGCATCATTCAACGTGAGTATAGAGTGCCAGTTAAAGCACTCATCCAGGAGGTGCCAACACGTTGGAACTCAACTTATTACATGCTTGACCGTCTGTTTGAGCAGTACAGACCAATCAATGAATATGTCATGCAAAGACTAGGGGATGCTAGTGTGAAAGGCATGACCGTTGAGATGGACCAATGAGGCCTAGTTAAATGCCTGACAGAGATGCTACTTCCTTTTGAGCTCTTTACACGTGAAGTCGGCAAGGAGGACTGTACTATGGGCCAAGCTATCCCATTGTTGCACATGCTACAGGAACAGCTGAAGGGGTGTCTGCAATGTACGCAGGTGTGGAGGAAAAAAAAAGCATATGAGTTGTTGGAGAGCTTATTCCTTCGCTTAGCTGAAAATACAAGGGTACAAACTGAGATTGTGTCATCCCACCATTACATTTCTGCCACAATTCTGGATCCACGGTACAAATCAGTACTGAACACTAACACATTAATTCCTTTTTCACAAGTGGATGTTGCCAAGTACAAAACTTGGATAGCTGCGGTAGCCAGTGGCTTTGAAAAAGACCGGCTGGAAATTAGAATCCAGCTACTCCAGCCCACAACAAGTACTGCAGGGGCAGCCTGCGTCAAGTTCAACTTCAGAGCCTGAGGGCTGTGTGTGCGGTTGGCTCACAGCAGTCAAAACCACCAACATCAACAACAGCAAGAACAGGATCATCACCAGCCCAAGTTTAATCAGCACAAGAATGGTATCTACAGCAAGGGCTTGTTAGGTCCAGTGCTGATGCAAATGCAAAGGCAAAAGAGGCCGGGCAAAGCGGAGCTCCCCTGAGCATTGAGCGGATGGTCCAGGCCAATCTGGATGATCCAACAGAGGTCTACATTGATCAAAACACATTGCTGTATTGGTATGGGAAAAGTCGCCATTGGCCAGTGCTCAGCAGGCTGGCGATGAACTATCTGGCTTGCCCTGTCGCAAGTGTCTCTTCTGAGCGTGTTTTCAGTGCTGCTGGTGCCATTGTAACAGTGAAAAGGACCAGACTCTCGCCCCAAAATGTGGAGAGGTTAACCATGATCAAAATGAATCAGCACTTTATACCACCGGATTACACCATACCTGAAGCACAGGTAGAACAGGAGGACAGTGACTTAGGTGACGAAAGTAGTGTGGTAGATGACCAACTTCTGGGTGAACCACCAGAGTTTGAGGACGAGCTCTACTTCCCTGACAACTAGGCTTTAAAATTGTTACTTTATTTCTTCCTTATTTACTTTTATTATTTGAGTGTGTCTCTGTTTTTCTGGTTCGAATCACAACAAATCCATCACCACCGTCTTGTCTTTTTATTGCCGTATTGGAGTTGCAACTGTGTGCATTTATTAAAGAAGTCCACTCCTCCGAGTCCTGCTCCATCCATCCTGACTCCCCCTAAATCCATTTCCCTCAAGCCAGACATTGGATGGAGAATAGTACAAGAAATGTGTGCCTGCCTCGTCGAGTCCCTCCAAAAGAACATGACTATAGCTATCCTCCTTTCCGAGCCGAGAGGGACTGCCCCTTAAGATGAGAACAGGTAATGAATCTGATGGCATGCATTGGACGCTGACTCTGAGTGATTGGTGTTTGTGTTGTTGTTGTGCATGAAGTGTACTAGTATTTAATCTACACACTAAAACAAAGTGACTCAAGTCAATGTTTCCCTTCTTGTTGTTTAATAACAAATTGTACTTCTACTGCAGGGCGATCCATTGCATTTTTTAATATGGAATCTGGACTCACTCTGTACAACACTACAGACTGAGTTGGACACCATGATGACGATGATGACCACATACTCTAAACTCTTCGCAGTCAGTCAGTAGGATCTGAGATGATTGATGGAATAACTCGGGGCGTTTCATGAAGTGGCATAAAGGCAAACAAGTCAATCAACAACAACCACAGCAGACCTACATGTCTGTGACTATGTTATGGTGGAGTCGAGTCAGTGTAGTGGAGTGGTATGACTGAAAGCGGTGCATTGATTTAGTTACTTAATTTGGAAAATGCTATGTTGCTGTATATGTGTGCTCTGTCTGGCTCAGTCAAAATCTAAGCTAACCTGAGTTTTGGTGGGTGCTGTGGGCATGCTCTGTCCTGTTGTTGTTGTAGCGTGGTTAATGCTGGAAACAGAGTAGACATGATTTAGCCATGCCGCCTCTGAAACTGTTCTTGTTGCACTCCTCCGTAATTAATGGATTTTTTTTTTCCTTGATTTTTAAATATCCCTTTGGTTTTTCCATCTACACTTACAGGCCGGCCTTTACCCTGTGCTATACTGGGAAAACAACTCACACTTACCTTACCAATCCGCATCCGCCAGGCAGGCAGTGGGGCACCCAAGATTGACGGACGGAGCATCCATGGAAGGGAGGACCAAGAGGAATAACGAGATGCAACTTCCCAATTTGACCAGGATAATACAGTAACTTAGTATCATTCATCATCTTTTAATTAATTTGATTCATTTTTTCTCTTCAATCATTATGACTGTGTGTTGTTGTTTATTTGGTTTGCCCTTAGTCTTTGCTTATAATCCTATAGCTATTTTTTAATTTTCTTTGCTAGCTTTAAAAGGAAGCCCGGTACAACATAACATAAATAAAATGTATGTAATTTGGGTCTCTCTGAGGACAGACAGGCAAAGCAATTGCATAATAATAATTAATAATATACTGCTGCCCTGTACTGTCTACTAGTCTACTTAGTAGTAGTACTACTTATCATTAACCACATCATGCATGCATTTCCTTTTTCTCCCTTAACAGATTTATGAATATGATGGTTGTCTGCCAAGATTGTGTGTTGTCCATGTGTAGTGTTTGTCTTTGTCAAACTGTTCCCTCAAATACCCCTTCCCAACCATTCATCAAACCCTAACCCTCTTCCCCCGGGCTGTGTGATTTATTGAGGTGTGACTAAATTAAATTTACACCAATAATTGATCACACACTTGCTGGGGAGGATGTGGTTCAAGCAAGTAAGCAACACTAATTCAAGGCAGGTCGAGGATCTTCTAATTCTGCTCTAAGTATATATATATATCGTCGGCCACACTGGCAACAGATTAGATTCCCCAGTGCCCACCCATGCTCAGTAGTATTCGCTATTCTCTTTTTTTTTCCAGAGGAACATAATTATATTATTAACCCATTATTAATTATTAATTGCCGTCATGGATTTCATCCTTCCAGCACTAAAGGTTACACTTGTCCACTTCATAGGTCGAGTCCACTACTTCAGTTTGTTGTAACTTATACTAGGCTATCCCTGCCACCATTATGTTTTATTTTACTTTAGCATTAATAATATCAATATTATTCATCATCACTTTCTTCTTGTTTGGTAGTCTTCTTCTTGTGTACTTACTACTTACTGTACTTCTACTACTCGTTCCCTAGTCTCCCTCAGGTGACTGACTTGTCTCATTTTCTTTTTTTGGAAATGCAACTGTCTACTACTGCTACCTTACAAAACAGCTTCCAAAAATAGAAAGACTCCCTCGGCGCCATGGTTTACTGAGGCACTTAGATTGGAGAAACAACACTGTAGAAATCAAGAAAGACGCTGGCGCCTAGAATATGATGACACTGAAAAAACACGTTATAAGGCGGCTCTGACAAAATACAAACATCTTATAATTAAAGAAAAAAGTATCTATTATACCAGAAAAATCGAAACAGCACAAAATTCAACTAAACAACTGTTTCAGGTAGTGTCCAATCTGACAGGGCCAGTGGTGAATTCCACTAAGGATGCGTCTCAATCACTCTGTGATTCCTTAGCCAGCTACTTTCAAGACAAAGTGGGCCAAATATATTCCAATTTCTCCGCCCCTACAGCGGGCCGGAACCAATTGGTGGATAATAATAGAGACAGAGATGCCCCCATCTTTATGGAATTTAGACCAGTGTCGGTGGAACAGATCACTGATTTAGTTAACACAGTTAAATCAGGCTCCCCGTCTGACCCATGCCCCCCGCTAGTCCTAAAAATGATCCCGGACTTGATAGGCACTAATCTAGCGAACATTTGCAACTCTATGTTTTGCTCAGGCACTTATCCGTCCATTTGGAAAAAGGCTATCATTCAGCCACTGTTAAAAAAAAGTAATCTTGACCCGGGAGAGACCAAAAACTATAGACCAATCGCACGTCTACCTTTTCCAGCAAAGATCTTCGAGAAAATTATGAACATCCAGCTGGCGCAGTATATTGAAGAGAATAAGCTGCTAGATGACACACAATTTGGCTTTAGGAAAGGCCATAGCACGGAGACTGCACTCATTAAAGCATCAGATGAAATTAGAATGGTACTTGATAGAGGAGGTGCTGCAGTCTTGGTGCTTTTGGATCTATCGGCAGCTTTTGACACGGTTGATCATGTCACTTTGATCAACCGTGTCTCAGCCATAGGCATCGGATGGAAGGCCAAAGCACTTCTGGCCTCCTTCCTCTCCAATCGGACCCAGTCAGTCAATATGGGTACTTTTCACTCATCAGTTTTCTCTCTCCCTTGTGGAGTCCCTCAAGGATCGTCGCTAAGTCCGACTTTGTTTAATATATATGTGACGGACTTGGCACGAGTAATAAAATCCTTTGGGATGAGTCTCACGTCATATGCTGACGACACGCAACTGGTGCTTGCAGTGCATAAAGATGGAGAGGCAGTGGCAGCGAGTTTTCATGATGGTATGTTGGCCATTAGCTCATGGATGGCAAATAACTGCCTTAAACTAAACTCCGAAAAACCGAGGTAATGGTCTTTGGTAACCTTGCCCCAGGATGGTCTCCGACCTGGTGGCCAGCTGAGATGGGACTACCCCCCACCCCTGTTAAGAAGGCCAGAAACCTAGGTATTATATTTGATGACAGCCTGTCTTTTAAACACCATGTTAATTTAGTGGTCTCCTCATCCTTTTATGTTTTAAGGACGATAAAGAAACTATTACCTTTCATCCCAATTAATACTGGTAAAACACTCATCAGTGCTCTGGTTATGTCAAAGGTCGATTATTGTAATGGCCTGCTAGTTAACGCCCAAGAAAAAGTTCTAAGTAGACTGCAACTGATACAGAATGCAGCCGCCAGGATACTGACAGGTACTCCAAAGTTTAAGTCAGTTACTAAAGTGTTACGCCAGCTTCACTGGCTGCCCATAAAAATAGAACTAAATTTAAGGCGCTTTGTATCGCACGATGCAGGACCTGAATACCTGAAAAAAGCCTTTCTAGCATATGCGCCCAGTAGAGCCTTGCGCTCAGCAGATGCCAACCTTCTGATCATCCCCAGAACCAAGAAAGTTAACTGGGGTGATAGAAGATTTATAGTGGCTACGGCTAAACTATGGAACTTGCTTCCCATACAAATTAAGACCAGTCCTACCTTGTTATCATTCAGGAAACAGGTCAAAACTTGGCTCTTTGAACAATAGGCAACCAGTCCTCCGCTAATCATTACAGTCCATAGCGCCGAGACACCCAAGGGTATTTGTGCGCTCTAGAAGTTGTTTAAATAAATACCACCACCCACTATGGCACCTTCGGAAACCAAACCATCACCATGCAGCCATTGCTTCAGCTAAACATCAATCAAAGGTAAGAGAAGAAGTGTGGGGGAATTATTAAAGTATATCCTATGGAAATTAATTAATTCACACACCCACATCCTTCCGAGTACATACTACAAAGGGGTTTTAGTTGCAGAATGCATAGACTAGGAGGAGAGACTGACAGTAGTAGGATAAGTGAGGGTACTGCATCTATCTGTCTGTGTGTTACACTATTGGCAGATTTCAAAAACTGGCTGCGACCCTGCAGCAAAAGGAGGAAACAAAAACAAACAAGGTGACGTAAAAGAGTAACCACCCCCCCAGAAAAGATTTGCATCATATCATATGTATTGGAAAACTATAAATTATTTATTACCCTAACAAATATAAACTATAAGAAAAACGCACAACACCTGACCCACCCCTCTCCCTAACCCCAACCAATGTCCAGTAAATTAAATAAATGTCCATGTCCAAGTTAGTTCAAGAAAAAGTAAACCCCAAGGTTCCCCAACTAGTCCCAACATCCCACCCACCAAAAAAAAGATTAAAAAAGGGACAAGAGTCAAAGAAGACTAAGGTCGGTGATGTGAGATGAGTCTGACGTCTAGCGGCGGGGGTGCCGGCTAGTTTTCTTTAGGACCTCCTCCATCTGGGCCTCCAGGCGCGCCACCCTGCGGAGCACGCGGCGCCGAAAGTTCCTGCAGGAACAACAGGGGTGTGCAGCAGTAGATGTTGGCAATGGTGATGGGAGGCGGGCGGCTCCCAGAACACGGCACCGTACCACCGGAGGCATGGGGGGGCTGGCTGGGCCCTGGGGCATTGGAGGAAGAAGCTGCAGCTGCCGCCTCCTCCTCCTCCTCCGCCAGGACAACCAGCCGGCGATATTCATCCCGGATGGCCTCCAGCTTCCTTTCCTGGCGGCAGCCAACTCCTGCCTAGTAGTTTGGGAAGGAGTAGATGTATCAAGAAAGGAAAAAAAAGAGAATTGTTGTAACCAACACTCTTAGCAAAACAGTAACACAAAATCAAATTACAGTCAACACATAAACATTATAGTGGCACAGTAGTAGCAGTAGCACTAGCAGCTGTCGTATCCTCCTCTCCTCTTCACTTGCCTTCCTCTGCCCCTAAAATTTGGATGTGATGATTATACTTTCAGGCACTAAGTATGGAGTAGAGTAGAAGTATTCTTTTTCTCTCTCTTGTTTAGCACAATTAATCTTGTAGGCATGCCAGCTCAGTCAGCCTGTGCCCTAGACAGACATACTCGTGTCGCAGTCTTGCAGACTCATGTACTTTACCTCTGTCTGCTTGTGGGGCAGCTGTACTACACAATTATATATTTCCATTACGGCCATACTCTGTTAAATCAATGGCAAATGCTCAGATAATTTCACTTTCACCCTGACTGCACTACTGCAATAAGGCACATGATGATGGTTAATGATCACATGCTTATGGATGATGAGAAGCGGCGGCACGACATCATGTCACTCACGTCACGTGATGATGATGCCACACTGAGTGATTTGTAAGTACTAGTTTCCAATTACCATGCAGCCAATAGGCCACCCATGGCTGACACAGGGAGGGGACTGGAGCGGAAGTGGGCCTCGGAGTCGGAGGGAGGTGATTATGGGTAGGGTAAATATTTAGTCATGCACAATATATATGTTGTGCTTGCAAACTACTGTGAGTCAAGGGAGTATTCCATTCTGAAATACAAGTACAACCTCAAACCTTTGAATCAAAAACCTTGCAAAAAAACAGTCCTTGTTCTTCCCAGGGCTTGTTTTTTCATTTACATTCAGTGCATTGCTCTTCTAGCATTATTATTATTTTATACGTAATATTCTTCACCCTTGGCTTTGGTACTCTGGCACGGTTTAATTTTCTTTTACATTCTCTTCATCCAGTCTGACTCTGTTTTCACCTACTATGATACCATCCAGGCATCCATCCATCCAAACATGGCTATCATAAACCGGCTTTCACAGACAACAACATACATTTTAGATATAACCAACCACCACCCATGCCCTGCGTCCTTGCTTGCCTTAGAGTTTGACCCCTCAAACCCCCCCGGAGGATTCCTTTCACCCATACAGTTTCACCCACCCAGACAGGCATACTTTCTGCTTTCTCTTTCACCTTTTCACTCATCCTTCAACTACCCATGCATCCTATTCCTATCATCTTCATCTGCCACCTATGCATCCCGGGGCCCCTTCCTTCACCCATGCATCCTTCTCTGCCAGTCATACATGTCGTCTGACTGTTTGTCTTCGTCATAAAACTGTCTTTGCTGAGTTGAAGATAGAATATGTCATTAGTTACTCAACCCCCGCAACTAATGCTAATGTTTAAGTAAAGGCCAGGGTGCCTTCTTCAACTGTTCAGTGTTCTCACAAGCAACAACTTAGCCTCAGCAGAAGTACAGTGTACAACTAGTACTGAGTGTACACCCTTGCAGCAAGTGTATTCATCATTCTCAATAAGTAAGGAATATGACTTATCACTGCCCGCCACTGCTGCTGGCTCACCCCCTGTGGCTGCCACATCCGCTCCCTCCGGAGTGGCATGGTGGCCCTCACCGCTGGCCCCTGCACTGGTAGTCGGTACGCCTGGAAAAAAAAATCCCATTTTTTTAGATGCCATATACGCCTCCCTTATTTATTTTTTTCATTAGCAAGATTGAAAATACATAATTAATAATACATATACACCACACACATCACTATCTACAATTCGGATACCAGTACAGTAGACAGTATGTCCTATCAAAAATAACTAAATAATATCCGGTTGGGCATTTTGTTGGTGGCAATTTTTGAAAAGCCTCTCAAGAAGAGGACAACCCATAGGACTGGACTCAGTGACTAGAGCTATGGTGCATCTCATTTTGTGAAAAGAAGAAAGAGTGGCCAACTGGGCGGACATGAGGTCTCTCAGTTGGAAAATGGTGCTGTCCTCCTACTCCTCTCATATGCTTCCTTCCAGCCATGGTGCACGGTAACAGTTGTTCAGTGTTCACCATCAATTGCTGCTACTAAAATAAGTACTAGGCCTGGATTAGAAAAAGTAAAATACACCACTTTGGGGGGGTCCTGCTCCTGTCCAACGTGAGTGACCACCATTACTGATTGAGCATGATGAGACAGTAAAAGAAACTAAAGCCTTCTCGTCTCACAATTCACAAACCTGCGGATATACCTTACTTGTCTTAGGCATGCAATCTGCTGTCTGCACAGCACATTAGTGCTACTAGTAGTAGTAAGGAGTCCTTACTAGTACGAGTAGTAGCCTAGGCTAGGACCAATGGGTTCTCTGAGTCTTACAGTACCACTACTAGGCAATCCACATAAGGGGAGAGCGAAAGCTCAGTGAAACCCAGAAGAACGCAAGCTACAGACAGACTGTCTAATACAGAGTCAGAGCAGAGGTTAGTCAGATGCAGTTTGGTTTGATGTAAAAATAAAAACAGACACTAGACAAACAATGTTAGTAGTAGTACATAGTAGTAGGAAATGGTGGAGCAAAAACAAGAATTTAGAAGCAGATAGATTGAAGAGGATTTTGGAAAAATTAAAATTAGGAAATGGAAATAATAGAGCGGTAAAATTTAGGGAAATATTAATATATTACAACACCAGGAGGACTTACTGGGGCCAGCAGCAGAGCCATCTGCGGCTGCGCCCTAGGCCGCTTCCTGCTGTTACTGGGAGGCCCCTCCAGCTCCCGCACCCACCGCACTGCCAGCTGCCCCAGTCTTCTTCTTGCCCCTGGATGCTGATCATGTAAAGAGACAAAAAATGATTTGTGTTAAATATATAAATATAATTGCTCTAAAAATATTTTTAGACAGGAACGGCAATTGCAATAACATTGACCAATGCTAAATCAATCTGATCGACTTATTCGACTAGTAGTAGTTGACTAGTATGTATCGCAGTCGAGTGCCATCCGATCATTATTATTCCACAGTTCAATTCCGATTCCTGAATCCTAATCATACCTAGCCCGCCTATTCCTGACTTTGGAATGAATTGCAAAAAAATTATATTTGCTTCTAAGTTCAGATCTCATTTCCAATCATCTCTCAGACAGTCTCAGTCTCAACTCCAACAACCCACTTTTGATGGGCCAATTATTAAGTCTGCATTTATTCTTCTTAATGCATAGATGGACGCATGCATAATTGCAGCATACACCAAATTGGTTGGTTGCTATTATTCACTCACTATAAGAACTACAAAAAGTTCTACTAGGAGTAGGACTGAAGTCATGTGAGAGCCTGAGGACGCGTCACTCACGAGTCACGACGCAGGCCGCTAAATTACCAAATAATACTAACTATCTAACTGCTACCACTATCTTAGTGATACGAGACAGGACAGCCTGACAAGACAAAGGAAAGGACTGGAGTCTTTCCTATGTGGATTAAATACCTACCTAACTTAAATTCTCTAACCTCTCTTACATAACCAGCCCAAGTGAGCGCAATGTTGCAAACATGTACAACGATTAGTTAGTGTCGCCGAGCACCTATCTGGAAGTAACAATCATATAATATAACATTTTTAAAAATCGGTTACCTTACCTGCATGTAAGCACTGCAGCAGCAGCATGTTAGCTATTTGCGAAAAAAATAATATTCGCAATCACAATAAATAACAGTCAGAACAGAAGAACACAAAATATTAATATAAATAAATAGCTACTCACCAAGCCCCGGGACCTCAACACCTAGCAGGTCCAGCAGGTCATGCTCCCGGTCCAGGATATCGGACCACCGGTGCATCAATTGGCTATGGGTGCGCCGGACCCCAGAGTAGCTAAATACTGCCCTGCGCACCCTTGCCCACCGCCAGTGATGCTCCCGGAGCCCGTACCCGGACCCAGGCCTGCCGCCTGCTGCCAGGGTTAAGGGGCGTTGGCGCTGGATAAAAAAAACAGTGCGGCCACCTCCACCTCACTAAATAAGGCCCATGCCTGCACCCCATTTGGGCGCCGCCTTCCGCAAGGAAGGCTGTCGCGGCTCTCACTCCGAGCCCTCTTAGTCTTCTTCCCCTGACCCTTTGCCATGGTTCTGGGTAGGCGGGGGCGGAAAAGAAAAGGTAGGAACTACAAAAGTAAGTAAAAGAAATGAAAAAAGCAAGTAATAGAAAAAGATTGAAAAACGCAGTAAAAAACACAAAAAGTAGGAAAAACGCAAAATATACAATCAGGAATAGACAGGGATAGATAATAAATAAAAAAGATTAAAAAAAAGTTTCTAGAAGCAAAGGATTAAAAAGATGTAGGGAGGATAGAAAGACAGGGCCAGAACCATAGCAAAAAGTGAAAAACAAGATGGCCGTGCCCATTGGCGACCGCGTGGTGAAGTTTGCGCGATATTTCCCCCCGAGCACGCAAAAAGCGTCCCAAACACATAATACGTGTTCCCGAACAGGAAAAACGCATCGCGAACGGGCAGAACAAGCAACTCCGCGCGCTTGCGGAAATTCGCGTAGCTCGAGGAGTTTTTCTGTGGCTTCGCGGAATTCCACGTAGCGCGACTACGCAAACTTCGCCCAGGGTTAAAGTGGATGTGTCATTGGCATATGGGTGAGTAACTGGGCATGTGAAAGGCAGTATAGGTGAGTGATGGGGTTTGTGAGTGTCTGTATGGGTGAGTGAGTGAATGTGAGAGAGTCTGTATGGGTGAGTGTGTGCTTGTGTCAGTGACACAAACAGAATTCCTTTTTCCTTTTGTTCTAAAAAAAGACATCTAGATCCTATTCATTTCATTAGTCAAGGCCATACACAGAAATCACATAAACCAAAGCAATTTTTTCCAGGTTGCTAAATATTACAGTCATGTGCAAAAAACATCTATAATGAAAATTCAAACATAAAAATGAATATTCGAAGGAATGTCCCATTCTCTTTTCGATAATATCGGTGAATATTTTAAAATCAAATAAACGATAGTTGCAATATACAAAAATGTCTTTGAAGTTGTAATATTATCCAAAAATAAGTTCAAAAGGACTGTTAATGGCTAAATAGAAATACTATGTTGTAGCGAGTTGTATATACTTTTATAAGATGGTATAAGCAAACAAACACTCAAAATCAGGGTATTTTTCACATTACAAAATGGCTGCCGTTTACAAAAATCACAAAAAAATGTTTTTGGAAGTTGTAATATTATCCAAAAATAAGTTCAAAAGGGCTGTTAATGTCTAAATAGAATTACTATGTTGTAGCGAGTTGTATATGCTTTTAGAAGATGGTACAAGCAAACAAACACTCGAAATCAGGGTATTTTGCACATTACAAAATGGCCGCCATAATATCAAGACAATACTCTGTATTCCACCCTACTCCATGTCATTGGAAAACAGGTGGACCTATTTAGCAAATTAAGACTGATTAAGAGGGAGTATATAATGAGCCCAAAACACACTGCCTTTAGACTCGAATTGGCAGACCAGCAAAACGGATGCTTGCTCTCCAGCTACAAATCCGGTAAGAGAAATCGCAGGGACAATGCTAGTTCTGAGGTGGGCACCTCATAATGGCCAGGTTTAGGTAGAATTATCTAAACTCTTCAAATCTTTTTTAATAAGGACTTGTTTCCAAAAGAACAAGGTTCTCTGTAAATAAAATTCCCTTTTGAACTAGCTTTTAATGGGATAAAACCTTGGGAAACTAAATGATAAACTGGCCTATGACTAAGTAGTCACCTTGATGTTATCCCTACAGAAATACTTCTGGACCAGAATTGTATTAACTGGAACCAGTAACCCTAAAGAAAAAGAGGTGTTGGATTCAATCTACAAGGTTTTGCCTTAAAGGTGAGATTATAGACATTTGAGTTTGAAATATAAAGGAGTAAGTGTCTTATAGTATACCAGAGCCATTAATTTAAATAATTCCCTACAGGTAAATACCCGAAACCAAGAGGGATCTTATGATATAAAAATCATTGGTGAATAGTCCTATGGAAGGGTGATTGATGAATCCCTGTGTATATGGACAGAAACAGGCGAGAGACTGAGTAATGATAAAGCCCTGTTCACAACACTCACATAGTGGTAAGTCTTTCTATGCAGTCTCTGATCTTGCCACATGATACCATATCCTTAGAGGGGTTTTATACTTATGAAATATCCTTTTCTCACAGTATAATTTCGCCTCATTACCTGAGCGAGAACCTGATGAAAAATTTACTCAACACCTCCTTGAAGATAAATAGGAGTTGACATCTAACCTGACAGGTAGATAACAAACATACCTATCATAGGTTTAAACATGGACAGATTCAAATACTATGTTTAACAAATTCAAGGCCCACATATGTTTCATGCAATAATGGATTGATTTCTGGGTTGCTAAATAAAAAATCATGAACGATGTAACGAAGGCATGTTTGGATATTAAAAATAAGCTTTTGCGTATCTAATAAAGTTTTTATATTTTGTTTAGATTTTAAACACTGAATTATTGTCCTGAAGAAGCTGATGATCCACCTTTACATGTACTTTTTTTAATGATGAATGTATGTTTTTAAATATAAATGGTTTTATTTATTTTGCATAAACATTTGATAACATAAACTATACAACTATTTGAATAAAAAATAATTGAAAATACATTCCTTCGAATATTCATTTTTATGTTTGAATTTTCATTATAGATGTTTTTTTGCACATGACTGTAATATTTAGCAACCTGGAAAAAATTGCTTTGGTTTATGTGATTTCTGTGTATGGCCTTGACTAATGAAATGAATAGGATCTAGATGTCCTTTTTTTAGAACAAAAGGAAAAGGGAATTCTGTTTGTGTTTTTACATATATACCCATCCCTTTTCTAAGTACTAGGGTATCTCCCAAAAACCTTTGTGATTCCTTGTGTCAGTGACTGCATAGGTGAGTGAGTATGTGATAATATCCGTATGAGTAAGTGAGTGGGTGTGTGTGTATCAGTATGGGTGAGTAAGTGGCTATGTGATTGACTGTATTGGTGAGTGACTAGGTGTGTGAGTAGCTCTATGGGTGACTGACTCAATGTGTGAGTGACTGTATGGGTGTATGAGTGGATGTGTGTGTAGATCTATGAATCAGTGAATGGGTGTGTAAGTACTGGAATGGGTCTATGAATGGGTTTGTGAATGGTTGTGTTGGAGTGGGAGTGGGTGTATAAAAGGTTCTATGGGGGTTGGAGTGGGTGCATCAGTGATTCCGTTGATGTCATCAATGATGTCATTTGAGATGTCATCAGTGATGTCACTGACCATGTCATGAGTAATGTATTATGTGAGGTCATAAGCAGTGCATTGCGGGGGGCACCAGTTATAGTTAGCTCAGCTAACTATAACTGCTGAATTTCACAGGTTTTGTATGAGTGAAATCAGAGCCGAACTAGAACATCCCTGTAACCTTTCTTTTTTTCAGTGAATTTCTAAAAAAAATTAAATTCCATTTTCTAACTATAATGTCCCTGTAACCTTTGTTTTTTTCAGTGAATTTCTATGTTTTTTTTAAGTAGTAAGGGCATTTGCAGAGTGGTGGAGAAAGGGAGCGGGCCTCTGACCAGCTCTCAGGAATCCCACTGTGTAGGACTTACAGAAAGTACCAGGAGTGCTTCTTGGCCACCAAGGTCCTCAGCATCCAAGAGGACTTCATTCAGTTGTGCGGCAGGAGATATGTTTGCAGAGTGGTGGAGAAAGGGGGCATGTCCTCCGATGCCCTCTTAGCATTCCCACTATGTGGGACTTACAGGAGGTTATAGGAGGGGCTGTTCGCCCCCAAAGACCCTCAACAGCCAAGGGGACTTCATTCCCCAACTAGTATTGCACCAGGAGGTGTGTTCACAGAGTGGTACAGAAAGGCGGTGGGGCCATGAAGACCTCTCAGCAATCCCGCTGTGTGGGACTTACTGAAGGTAACAGGAGGGGTAGTTTGCCCACAAGTACGTCCTTGGGGGCTAACAACTCCTTGTGTTACCTCCAGTAAGTCCCACACAGCGCAATTGCTTAAAGAGTCTTCGGAGGCCATGCCCCCTTTCTCCACCACTCTGCAAAAGTGCCTCCTGCCGCCCTGATGGCTGCGGCTGCGGAGTGGGCCATCCGGGTATCCCCCGCACTAATTTAAGCCCCGGGGAGGTGGTGGTCCCTTGGGCGTGGGTGGTACCATTTGAGCACACCCCCACATATTTTTAGAAACATGCCCCCAGGTTTTGGCCCACTCAGGGGCTTCTTTCAAAAGATGCACGGGAGCCTGCGCTCTTTTTAAAAATTGTTGTCGCAAATCCGTGGATCCCACCACGAAGGCAGCAACATTTTAAAAGATGCTTTAATTCCCCGGCAGGGTCCCTGTGGGACCCCCCCCATCATATCTGGGGGGTCAGGATATTCCTACCCTGCCCCCTTTTCTTTTTTTTAACATATTTGAGGGACTCGGCTTCAAGCCGAGTCCCAAGAAGGCTGCCAATGCTTGCTGGTTGAAGTGTTGGCAGCCAATCAAATTTCAGTAGGATCCGCAAGTCCACTGTAAGGACTCGCGTCCACAGATATCTATATTTTTTTAAGTTAGATATCTCAAAAACTACTGAACGGATTTACACCAAATCACAAAAAGCACGCTTTCTGGACCAACATCTAGCTTTCTGCCAAATTTGGTGAAATTCCGTTCAGCAGTTCAGGCTGTAGTCATGTTCAAAAAATGAAAAATCAACATGACATGGGAAAACGCGTTTTGGGACCCCCCTTTTTTTCTCGGCCCCCACTTGATGAACCACCTCAAAACTTTCGAACAGCAGCTGAACCAAAAAGGGGACTTTTGCGAACATTTCGTGAAGATTCGTCAAGCGGCGCCAAAGTTATTCGCAAAACAAAAAACACTTTTTTGGTCCTAACTTTGGTCCTAACTATAACTTTTGGTCCTAACTTTGGTCCTAACTATAGCTACCCACTGGCGACCGCAGTAGGATATGTGTATCAAATCCCCACTCCAAATCACCCTCAAGATAGTTATCCATATCCCTACTTATACTGTCCAACAATTCTTCCTCTGTCTGTGAGTCTTGAGATATTGATTCTTCTAGCCCCTATTCCAGAGAGGGAGAAGTTATAGTTCTATTATGGGGATTATAGTTGGTATTGTCACTGTTTGTTCTGTTGTTCATAAGGCTACTACACTAATAAAACCCTCTGATATAGATGACAATGTCCTTGCTGAATGCTGCAGTGACTCTTCGATTTTAAAAACGTTTCCATTTTAAGTAATACGATGGTCACTGCTTAAGTTTTCTCAAGACCCTTTAAATTTGAACAGGGAGTTTCCGCTGGGTAATACATCAATTTTTGGATAGCGTTGGACCTGGCCTGTTTGCAGGGTTATCCCCAGATGTTTTGCTTTCTTCCTCCTATTTTGTCTGACCTGTTTTTGTTGGCTCTAGGACTCTGGGCACTTTACTACTGCTAATCAGTGCTAAAGTGCATATGCTCTCTGCATAAATTGTATTGGTGATTTGTTTATCCATGATTGGCATATTGGATTTACTAGTAAGTCTCTAGTAAAGTGCACTAGGTATGTCAGGGCCTGTAAATCACATGCTACTTGTGGGCCTGCAGCACTGATTGTGCCACCCACATAAGTAGCCTCGCACACGTCTCAGACCAGCCATTGCAGTTTCTGTGTGTGCAGTTTTAAACTGCCATTTCGACCTGGCAAGTGCACCCACTTGCCAGGCCCAAACCTTTCCTTTTACTTCATGTAAGGTACCTCTATGGTAGACCCAAAGCAGCCCCATGGGCAGGGTGCAGTGTAGTTAAAAGGTCGGACATGTACTGTTGTGTTTTGCATGTCCTGGTAGTGAACTACTGCTAATTTTGTTTTTTACTACAGCAAGGCCTATCTTTCCCATAGGTTAGCTTGGGAGCTGCCTTGTAAGATCTTACAAGTGTATCTGCCAATTGGGAGCTGGTAGAAAATTGGAGTTTGGTGTCTCTGGACTCACAATTTAAAAATACATCTTTTAGTGAAGTTGGATTTAACCTGCAGGTCTGAAAATGCCACTTTTAGAAAGTTGGCATTTCTTACTTTAACCAATAGGTACCTCTGCCTGTCTCTGAATACACGTCTGGGTTAGGATGACAGTTGGACTGTTTATGCATTCACTCTAGACAGTCACACAAAGGGAGCAGAGGTGTGCCTTGCATATCCTGATGGCCCATCACCAGGTTGATGGGTCTTCCTGAGCTAGAGTGGTGGGAGGAGTTGACACTGACACCTGGATAGGGCTGTGTCTGTCCTCAAACAAAGAAGTCTACAACTCCTGTAGTGTGTCTGGAGCCATGGCAGGGAGAGGCAGTGTCTTGTGCACTACAAAGACATTTCTTTGATGTTTGGCTAATTCAAGGGCCTAAATGGGGTACTGTACCTGGGACACAAAATACCCCTATCACTTCTGGGTTGAAAACATTCTGCCAGGAAGAAGAGCTGGATAGCTGCCATGAGGGGCTGGCACTTTGCTGTTTGCTTTGCTGTGTTGGCCTGCTGCTTGATGTTTCTGTCCTAGGAGTGAAAGGACTGGACTTTGCTTTCTACATCCTACTTCCAAGGCTCTCCAAGGGCTTGAGTTAAGCTTAACTCCGGTTAAGAAGTTTCATGGCCATCAAACTTCCTCTGCAACATCTGGGCCCCTCTGCTGAGGAGTCGTGCTTGCCAAGTGTTGCCAATTCCAGTTCCTGGGCCCTTGGAAGTGAGTTTGGGGTGCTACTAAAAAGAACCCAAGGCATCAACGTTAATTGCCTTCTGAACTGGCGCCTGTCAGCAACTCTGACACCCTGCCCCTGCCTGCACCAGAGCCGTGGTCCTGCTCAATGCACTAAACGTGACTTGCACCGCAGGCTCCGATGACACCGCAGTGGCTCCTAAGCTCCACCACTACACGGGTCTCGAGCACCATACCACCGAAGTTCATGGAGCAACGCTCCTACTCCTGTGGCCTGGTCCGACACCGACACCGCGAAAAACCGAAGCCTCGCAGCTTGACTCTTGACACCTCATCAACGTCGCTCCACATTAAGAAACTAAGGTACTGCAGTGGCAAACGCAGTGTCGCCTCCCCTGCAGAAGTAAGGAACTGACCCATCACCTCCTCTGTCCGGCAGTTAGGAACCGACGCATCACTTCCCCTGCAACAGTAATAAAAAGGCGCCACACCGGCCTCCACGACGCCTATCATCCTCTGTGTTTTGCATCGTCTTTGTTTTTCACAATGCCTCCAACATACTTTACTGGAGTCTGTCCGACTCCGTAACCGCCTTTGCTTCATTGAGGTCGGACTGACTTTGTGGAGTCATTGACGTTGACTGCGACTAAATAGCCCTAGTGGGAGGTATTTTTGATTTCTAAGAGCTATACTCGATTTAATCTTTTAAAAGTGATATCTTGATATGTGTATGTTGGATTTTTTTTATTTTGATCTTGTTTTATTCAGAAAAATATTGCTTATTTTTCTAAACTTGTGTGGAGTCCATTTGTAGTGCTTTCACTGTATTACTGTGTGTGTGTGTGTGTGTACAAATACTTTATACATTGCCTAAGGGATAAGCCTGACTGCTCTGTGCCAAGCTACCAACGGGTGAGCATAGATTATCTTAGGTGTGTAACTTACCCTGACTAGAGTGGGAGGGTTCTGCCTGGCTTAGGTGCATACCCTAGCCTACCAGAAACCCCATTTCTTAAAATGGTGGTGTGATTTTCATAGTTCCTACTTTGTTTTTCTGCCCATAATGTCCGGCAAACTTCAAACGTTGATGAAAATCACAGATTTTCCTCACTTTTCTGTGAGGGAAAGTTACAGAATCTGCAGGAATCCACAAAGTTACAAAGACCACCTAGCATCCCCACTTTCCCAATGTATCCTGCTTGGATGCATCGGCCTATTGCATAAGACAGGAACAGCCCCAAACTGCAATGTAGAAACATCAAGATTTTTCCTTTGAAATTCACTCAATCTGGCCATGTGCGTAGCCGCAGTATTTGGGTTTGGGCTCGGCCTGCACTCAGCCAAACTTACCAACTCTCAACATTTCTGATAACTAGACCAGGGGCTTCAGGAGTCATGTGATGTGCAAGAATCCCACAAAATGTCCTTACCCAGAATTTAATAATATTATCTGCTGCAACTGGACCAGTCAAAACATGGGTCCCGGTGGAGCTACCTCGCGAGCTAAAGGGGAGATGGACTATGGATTCCCTCCGTGGCCATCACCTACCCAGCCGGTCTTTGGGCAAACTCTCCTGCGTCTCTCCTGTCCTTATCTCCCTCCTCCCCCTTCCCCCTACCCCCTACCCCTTTTCGCTCTACCCCTCTCCTCTTTCCAGCTATTGACCTCTGCCCTCGCCCGTCCTTGTTCATAGTTCCCACCCTGATTACCAACTGGACTTTCTTCTGTGAACTTCCCTCGTCAGTTGAGACCTAGCTATTTGACCGATGCCCGATGGAGCTACCTTGTTTAGCTATAGGGGAGACGGACTATGGATTCCCTCCTAGGACGTCACCTACCCAGTCGGTCATTGGGCAGACCTCCTTTCGTCTCTCCTGCCTGTCTTTTCCCTCATCCTCATCCTCCCCCTTCACACTTCCCCCTTCCCCCTCCGCTCTATTTGTCCCACCTTCCTTTCCTCTCTCAATGTGTTGCTTATTCTTGATGTTATGTGTAATTGTTATCTTTTTCTGTAACATTGTGTAACCTATTGTAAAGCGCTCTGATACCTACGGGTCTAGCCAGCGCTATATAAAACTCTTAAAATAAAATGGGTCATGTGAAGTCAATGTGGTGGTGTCAATGAGGACTTCACATAGTTACAGTTTAAGTCAGTTTCTATGAGGTGCATTAGGTCTACCCCATGTGGGAGACAGTGTTTCAACTGAGAAAACTGTGGGAACACTGGATGGTAAGAATTTGGCCACTGGCTGGCAGTACCTGAGTGTTCTGTCACATAAATATGGGAAAAATAGTCTTAGGCTTTTAACAGGCATTCTCTCTAAGAACACATTCTAGGATCCATGCTTGCCCATCACCCTGATTCTGCTTCAGCTTCTACGTTTCAGAAATGCTCAGGTTGGTAGGGTTCTCTAGCTGAATCCTCATACAAATTCCATTCACCATAGCAAGTGAGAGGAAATTTGAATATCGTCAGATGTAGTTTTGGCAGATGGATTGGCAGAGAGGATGTAACCCCTATCCCTATTCTAGCTCCCTAAAGGGTTGAAAGACTGTCTATCCTTTATGAAGGGAGCACAGCCCGATGCTAGGATGGGCTGGCTCCATCTCATTCTTTTTTAGATAAAATCCTTTGGTGTCTAGAGGGCTTTCTTCTGTCCCTGAGAGGAAAACGGGGGATACGCCCCAAACCTACCACTCGGAGCAGAAAGACTGCTGGGGCTCTAGGGGTCGAAGTAAGGCCAAATATCTGGATGATCTAGATATTTGTTTCTAACAAAATAACCTGTCCTGGTGTCTTTTGGGTTTTTTGCCGCCTGGATGGCAGATTGGCATAAATGCACCCAATCTGTGTCCTAAGGCAGAAGAAAGTCTGTATGTCCTTTAGGGGTGTAGATATACCCGTTTGTGCTGGCATCACCACATCTTTTTCTTAATGAAATCATCCCTGGGGTCCAATGGGCTTTCTCCTGCCCTAGGGTGGACAGATTGGGATATACCCCCAACCTCTCTTCCTGAGTGGGGGGACAGAAAGACTGAATGAGTGTTTGTTTGGTGTGGGGAGCAATTTCCTATGCCTGAAGGGGCACTTCCTGACCTCTCAACTTCTTGGGTGGCTAGTGGGTGGATCACTGCTCAGGGATTGCCCTCCTGTGCCATGGGCACTGATCAGAATTCAGGAAAAAAGTTCCTAAGCTGTTTGAGATGCTGTTGCCCAGAAGCCCGAGCTTAAAATGTGAAAAGGGGATTTCTTCCCATTAGTCGGAGGGCAAAACGTTCATGGCCTCCACACAGCAAATATGAGCAAAGGACGAGAATGGTTTGTCATCCTTAGTAAAGAGGTTATTTTTTAATTTACGGATGATTTAATACACTAATAATGTAAAAATAATTTCCTAATAAATGAAGGACTGATTTAGACTTAGCTTTGACAGATGTAGTTTAGTTAACCATATTTTGTTATCTGTTTGAGTCTGATGTATTGTCTTCTAAGTGGAGTCCCTGAAAAAAACATAGAAAAAGCATTGCCAGTCTCCTAGTTCTTATTTAACTATATGCCCATAAATTAATCAACTATTCCATTAATGTAGTTCCTGCTAAACTTTGGTTTATTTTACCATGCCAATAACTTGCCACACTTCTCTTCCTACTCCAAGCGATACACTTTACAAGTTTTTGACCATTTACATATGTTTTCTTCTACACCTAGTTTAAGTTTGGTATGAAGCCCCCTACAATACAGATACTGATGCCTGACTCATGCTCCTCTCTACATCTGGGTTTCCCAACTATTCTTAATATCACAAATCCCCTCCTCTAATTGATAGTGTTTGTCTGTCTATTTTTATTTAATATTACTGATATTTCCACTCATAAAAGCTTTACAGGAGTCCCAAATCATACTGATAGGTGCAGAGTCTATATTAAACTCATAAACCACCTCAATACAGGTCTGTAATGCTTGCTTAGACATCATGATCAAAGGGAATATTTAAATCCCTTTTCTATCTAAGGCAGTGGATTGGTGAGACAAGTTAAGCCCAAGGCAAACAGCTAAATGATTGGATAAATCTACATGTAAATATCCAACTTCTATCACCCAATCTTGTACCTGCCTGCCATTTAAAAAGAAGTCTAGCCTCGAGTAATGGCCATACTTCTTACTTTGAAAAATATAATTTCTAGTTGTGTGGCTCGCATATGTCAAATATCACATAAACCTCTGTCTTTCACTGTGCTTGTAAGCTCAGAGTCTAGCATAATTTGAGTATGTTTGGCTCTAAGCTCTCTCTAGACAGGAATCTAGGAGGTTATCAAAATCACCCCCTTCAATGATAGGAGTAGTATGATCTAAAATATTAGAAACCAAACTTTGCAATGGTTTGTGGTCATCTATGATGGGGCCATAATTGCCACCACAAATAAGCATGGTCTGATTGATTTTGATTTGGATTATTGCCCAGCGCCCTGCACCATCTGATCAAGATTCTAATACTTATAACACATTCTTTTTTTCAGAATTGATACCTTATTAGTACAACACAACTGACACTTGCAAGAAACCTGCTGGGCCCATCTTTATAGGCTCTTGTATTCAGAACTTAACCAAAAGGGTCTCTTATAAGAATATTACTTGAGAGTCACACTCATGTAAGTATTCAAGTTGTAAGCATTCTTAAACTATTAGTGAGGTTTTCTGGTCATTGGATTTAATCTTTATAATCATTTAAACTACCACTCTATGATACCTGCATACAGAATAGTGGGCCTAAAATCTGCGATATAATAAGAGGTCTTTCTGCATTTTCTTTTCTTTCATGTACCAGCCCATCCTAGAGAAGAGTCCCAGTGTCTTTTCAGGACTTCCAGGCCTATAAGTATGTCTCATATTATACTACCTACTTCAGACAGAGTCAGAATTCTTATGTTTAATTCATTCAATACTTCTGGCTCTTTCATGTTATGCATTTTAATCTTTTACATAATTTTAAGCATTGCAGGGAAATTTTACTGAACTTTTGCTCCAAGATTTCTCTGTTGTTCCATCTGCCTCCCCAGACCCTGCTGCTGATGTTCTGTGGAATAACATACATCTGACCTGATATTGATCAGCAGTTGACATTGAATCGAGACATTTCCAATGAAAGATATGGAAAGGGATAAAGAATAATGAGAGCCAAGGCAGCTAGGACTTATGGTATTCAAAGTAAGGTTTGTGTAGGAAGGTGGACTATTATGTAGTGATGCTGGTTAGGCTTCACTATGCAATACTCTCACAATACCCCAAAGATGGTCCTTGGATTCACAATAATAAATCCTTAGCTCAGTCCTGGTAGAGTGGCGAAGAGCAGTCAGGCTTTAATAGAGGAACATGTCTTAAGCATTTCATAGTACCAACATGGTTGATAAGTAATTGACGTGGCTCGAAAGAAATTCAACACCAATTTATAAAAATAAAGCAGATTTTTTAAATATAAATTTAGACACCAAAATGAAGTCAATTAGATAAGTATAACCAGACTTTTGGATTTAAGAAGCAAAATTAAATCAGTGCAAATCAATACTGCTAAACTTTGTAAAAAGCACTAGTGACAATCGGTCACTTGCAGGTTGTGTTGCATGGAACCCAAGGAAGTTAAGGTGATGTGGGTTCCAGGACCAAGCCACAACAGTCAGTTTGATTTTACCTGGCTTGAGAAGTCCAGGTGCAGAGTTGTCCTGGCTGTCCTTGGTGCCTAAGCGGTACCAGCGAGTGAGCTGGTTTTACCATTTACATGGTGCTGGTGAAGGAACAGGTGCAAAAAGCCAACAAAGGGGCCACAGCTGGTGTCGGATGAAGGTGTTGCTGTGTTCCCTCGAGTTGCAGCATCGAGTAAAGGTGGTGGTTGCTGGACTGTCCACCAACAAACCTTGGCAGCAGTAAGGTCAGCATGAATTTATTTTGATTTCTGGAGGTCCAGGGGAAAATGAAAACTGCCTGAAACTTGCTGGAGGTCAGAACTACGTTTCCCACAATGCAATGGACCACCTACGTTTTGGGCGATCCTTCGGACAGACCGATGGCCAGTGATTATTTGGTTCCAATATGTTATTTTTAGCTAGTGCCACTAGTCCAAGGGAGTCTGCAGTTGCCTTTGGCTCTCAAAAGGGTCCCTCTGCCTAGGGGACCCGGTCTTTGGTCTGGGACGAGTTGCAGATGTGCTGTTCCTGTATTGTTGCCAAAGGTCTAGAGTATCAAGTCTTTAGTTTAAGCAGCTCCTGTTGTTGCAGACTCAGGTCTCTTCTGTGTCCTTTGTTGCAAATCAGATCAGAACTGAGGTTCTGGTGCCAGGGATGCCCCTTAAATCCGCTAGGGGCATTAAGGGTGTCGGTACAAGTGCTCATTGGGCTACCAGCCCAAGCGGCTAATTCCCCCCTGAGGTGACCACCTTCGAGAGTGTGTGAAACCTTCCTTAGCTGTACAGACCAGGTAGCCCACCCTAGGGGTGTGGCTAGCTCTCTATGACTACATAGCTTTCCAGCCTGCCTAGGTGCAAATGTGCCTGGGGGAAAGCGGAGGGCTGTTTCCTCCTTTGGGAGGCAGCCTGGTTGCATATCACTGGTGGTGTAAGCTTTGAAGCTCACTGCCTTGATGTGCCACTTCACTAGCCATCCTGTCAAGGAGGGAGGTGTAACCGCCTTCCTATCCAGGCTATTATTTCTGACTCATGATAGAGTTCATACCTCATGGCAGGGGGTTAGATTGCTGTCTTGGCAACAGCAGCTGCAGGCTGGCATCCAGAGCACAGGCAACCAGTTGGGCAACCTCTAAGGTAGCCACCTGAGTGCATGCCACATCGTCCTCAACATGAGAATCTTGTCAGGGGTGATGAGGCATGTTGTTTGATACCAAGCATGAAATATTTTGGCAGTACCATAACAGAGATGCCATTCTCGGGGGTGGGGGACCGCTGATCAATTATAGTAGCCCTTAATAGAAAAGGCTACTAAAGGGACATTTAAGCTTGAACTTATAAGTCCTCACCATTAATTTAATGCACCCTGCCTCCTGGGCTCAGGAGGACTTCTTTAGAGGTGACTGGCATATATTTAAAAAAGTGCATTGACCTTGCCACGCATGGCGAGGGTAAAGTCGAGTGTGAACAGTTCTGCTTACTTGGGTCTGTCAGGGTGGCACAAACATTAAAATACCAGCATCCAAGAGTCCGAATGGGGGCCCAGTTAAAAATAATTCCAATAATTTTTATTAAACAGTGCTTATACCCTGCCCTCTTGGAGTGATGCAATTATATCTTTAATTTTGGAATCAAGGAAAACAAATTTAGTCATACCTACCCATGAGACCTTTCATCTCTAGTATTTTAGCAAACAGCTTAAAAGTAGTCACAAATAATTTAGTTCATGAAGATTAAAAGGTTTTCTACCATGCAGATATTTGCAAGAGCTTTCACAATCTTATTGGGTCAATTGATCTGCCTGAAGCCTATCGTAGAACATTAGCTGAAATTACAGCAGATGCTAAAGCTTTATTATAGAATCAACTGGGTGTATTTGAGGGAGATGTTGGCACATTGTGGGTTGGGGAATGTGTTTTACAGGACATTGCAGTTGATTTATTGTTCCCCTAAAGCTATTGGTTGCCTCTTACAAGCAATGGTGATGAATGTTTGTCAGGGCAATTTCTGTGTAAGTTCAATGCTCCAAAACTTTAAAAAGGCATGTTTGGAGATATTACAGACATCAGCTAGAGTTTGGTTTGAAGGCATGTTTAAGTTGGGCATTGCATGCTATAGCTAACTAGCCTCAATATGGGACTCCCCAGGCATGTCAGAAAATATGTGCCTTCTGCTCAGTAAATCTAGTGGTGTTAATAAGTGGCATGATGTACTGGATGGAGGCATTTTATGTACCTGGTGGCACTTAATAGATGAAACAAGGGGACCCCAATCGAATTTTAAATGTTTTCAGTTGATTTCTTGGCTTGCCACATAAAACTGGATAAAGAATCAATCATGTCACATGGCATTAGACTTACAAAAATTTCACAAAGGAAAAAGGAAGTTTCGACCTGGTATTGGGAGCTATTAGTTGCAATATATCTCAAAAAGACCTGACATACTGGGAACAGTGTATTATAATTTACAAGACTGGGGGTACATACTCCCCTTACAGGACAGTACAATTGTTACTTGCCTGTATGTCCCACTGTTCACAATTTACATTAAACACCATCATGTACCACAGTTCACAACAAGCTTTTTAAAGGGAAATATACCACCACACAACTTTGTGCTGAAAATGTGTGAAAGATTGGAAAGCACCTCACCTTAGTAACACCAAAGGGGGCTGCTGGCATATATTTACCAGTATGCCCACACTATCATCATCAGTAGCTTTCCAATTGGAAAAATAAGGTGAAAGTAAAGAAATTCCTCCGAGGTGAGAAATCAATGGAAAATGAGTGAAAAGACGGCACTATTAGTGCAAGAGTCACTGAGTGCCCCCCAGGTCCCACAAACTACAAAATGAGGAGATGCAATCCTCAGTTAAACGAGGTACCGCTTCCTTGCGCAGGAGATTTATTCAATGCAATAAGTGTCCTCTCATAAAAACGGCATCTATTTGGCCATTTACACATATATAGGCCAACATGTTTCGTTGCCTACTATCATTCCGGCAACTTCATCAGGGCTAGTATGGGACCATGCATCACCTTGCTTGTTGGTCACTCAGACCTGTGGTAACATGACAAAGAAAACACATTATGATAGACAGTGTGCCAAGTGTAAACAAAAAACAAAGAGTCTAGGTACCTCTAAAGTGGAGCTCTATGGAGCCCTCTCCTGATATGTATATAACCGTATGAGTATACAATTACCAGGTGGCTGCTGTAGTCCTTCGTACCTGCACACCACCGTCGGGGATTCCGCGCCAAACGGTCGCGGTCCCACTCGTAACTGCTAATGTCAGTTTCACCTAGGATCATAACAAACCAAATGTTAAAGTTCTTCCCTGCAGCATCGAGTAAAGGTGGTGGTTGCTGGACTGTCCACCAACAAACCTTGGCAGCAGTAAGGTCAGCATGAATTTATTTTGATTTCTGGAGGTCAAGGGGAAAATGAAAACTGCCTGAAACTTGCTGGAGGTCAGAACTACGTTTCCCACAATGCACTGGACCACCTACGTTTTGGGCGATCCTTCGGACAGACCGATGGCCAGTGATTATTTGGTTCCAATATGTTATTTTTAGCTAGTGCCACTAGTCCAAGGGAGTCTGCATTTGCCTTTGGCTCTCAAAGGGGTCCCTCTGCCTGGGGGACCCGGTCTTTGGTCTGGGATGAGTTGCAGATGTGCTGTTCCAGTATTGTTGCCAAAGGTCTAGAGTATCAAGTTTAAGCAGCTCCTGTTGTTACAGACTCAGGTCTCTTCTGTGTCCTTTGTTGCAAATCAGATCAGAACTGAGGTTCTGGTGCCGCTAGGGGCATTAAGGGTGTCGGTACAAGTGCTCAATGGGCTACCAGCCCAAGCGGCTAATTCCCCCCTGAGGTGAGCACCTTCGAGAGTGTGTGAAACCTTCCTTAGCTGTACAGACCAGGTAGCCCACCCTAAGGGTGTGGCTAGCTCTCTATGACTACATAGCTTTCCAGCCTGCCTAGGTGCAAATGTGCCTGGGGGAAAGCGGAGGGCTGTTTCCTCCTTTGGGAGGCAGCCTGGTTGCATATCACTGGTGGTGTAAGCTTTGAAGCTCACTGCCTTGATTTGCCACTTCACTAGCCATCCTGTCAAGGAGGGAGGTGTAACCGCCTTCCCGTCCAGGCTATTATTTCTGACTCATGATAGAGTTCATACCTCATGGCAGGGGGTTAGATTGCTGTCTTGGCAACAGCAGCTGCAGGCTGGCATCCAGAGCACAGGCAACCAGTTGGGCAACCTCTAAGGTAGCCACCCGAGTGCATGCCACATCGTCCTCAACATGAGAATCTTGTCAGGGGTGATGAGGCATGTTGTTTGATACCAAGCATGAAATATTTTGGTAGTACCATAACAGAGATGCCATTCTCGGGGGTGGGGGACCGCTGATCAATTATAGTAGCCCTTAATGGAAAAGGCTACTAAAGGGACATTTAAGCTTGAACTTATAAGTCCTCACCATTAATTTAATGCACCCTGCCTCCTGGGCTCAGGAGGACTTCTTTAGAGGTGACTGGCATATATTTAAAAAAGTGCATTGACCTTGCCACGCATGGCGAGGGTAAAGTCGAGTGTGAGCAGTTCTGCTTACTTCGGTCTGTCAGGGTGGCACAAACATTAAAAAACCAGCATCCAAGAGTCCGAATGGGGGCCCAGTTAAAAATAATTCCAATAATTTTTATTAAACAGTGCTTATACCCTGCCCTCTTGGAGTGATGCAATTATATCTTTAATTTTGGAATCAAGGAAAACAAATTTAGTCATACCTACCCATGAGACCTTTCATCTCTAGTATTTTAGCAAACAGCTTAAAAGTAGTCACAAATAATTTAGTTCATGAAGATTAAAAGGTTTTCTACCATGCAGATATTTGCAAGAGCTTTCACAATCTTATTGGGTCAATTGATCTGCCTGAAGCCTATCGTAGAACATTAGCTGAAATTACAGCAGATGCTAAAGCTTTATTATAGAATCAACTGGGTGTATTTGAGGGAGATGTTGGCACATTGTGGGTTGGGGAATGTGTTTTACAGGACATTGCAGTTGATGTATTGTTCCCCTAAAGCTATTGGTTGCCTCTTACAAGCAATGGTGATGAATGTTTGTCAGGGCAATTTCTGTGTAAGTTCAATGCTCCAAAATTTTAAAAAGGCATGTTTGGAGATATTACAGACATCAGCTAGAGTTTGGTTTGAAGGCAGGTTTAAGTTGGGCATTGCATGCTATAGCTAACTAGCCTCAATATGGGACTCCCCAGGCATGTCAGAAAATATGTGCCTTCTGCTCAGTAAATCTAGTGGTGTTAATAAGTGGCATGATGTACTGGATGGAGGCATTTTATGTACCTGGTGGCACTTAATAGATGAAACAAGGGGACCCCAATCGAATTTTAAATGTTTTCAGTTGATTTCTTGGCTTGCCACATAAAACTGGATAAAGAATCAATCATGTCACATGGCATAAGACTTACAAAAATTTCACCAAGGAAAAAGGAAGTTTCGACCTGGTATTGGGAGCTATTAGTTGCAATATATCTCAAAAAAGACCTGACATACTGGGAACAGTGTATTATAATTTACAAGACTGGGGGTACATACTCCCCTTACAGGACAGTACAATTATTACTTGCCTGTATGTCCCACTGTTCACAATTTACATTAAACACCATCATGTACCACAGTTCACAACAAGCTTTTTAAAGGGAAATATACCACCACACAACTTTGTGCTGAAAATGTGTGAAAGATTGGAAAGCACCTCACGTTAGTAACACCAAAGGGGGCTGCTGGCATATATTTACCAGTATGCCCACACTATCATCATTAGTAGCTTTCCAATTGGAAAAATAAGGTGAAAGTAAAGAAATTCCTCCGAGGTGAGAAATCAATGGAAAATGAGTGAAAAGACGGCACTATTAGTGCAAGAGTCACTGAGTGCCCCCCAGGTCCCACAAACTACAAAATGAGGAGATGCAATCCTCAGTTAAAACGAGGTACCGCTTCCTTGCGCAGGAGATTTATTCAATGCAATAAGTGTCCTCTCATAAAAACGGCATCTATTTGGCCATTTACACATATATAGGCCAACATGTTTCGTTGCCTACTATCATTCCAGCAACTTCATCAGGGCTAGTATGGGACCATGCATCACCTTGCTTGTTGGTCACTCAGACCTGTGGTAACATGACAAAGAAAACACATTATGATAGACAGTGTGCCAAGTGTAAACAAAAAACAAAGAGTCTAGGTACCTCTAAAGTGGAGCTCTATGGAGCCCTCTCCTGATATGTATATAACCGTATGAGTATACAATTACCAGGTGGCTGCTGTAGTCCTTCGTACCTGCACACTACCGTCGTGGATTCCGCGCCAAACGGTCGCGGTCCTACTCGTAATTGCTAATGTCAGTTTCACCTAGGATCATAACAAACCAAATGTTAAAGTTCTTCCCTGCTAAACGCAATTTTACCCTTTAACTGCAGTATCCTCATTTGCCTTCATACATTAAAATGAATGTTCTGCACGGATATCTAATTGTCTACACCGCTCTCACTGAATCACCCTCGCTGCAGTTAAAAACACCTTCACTGCAAACAACAAAACCCTCGGTTGTCTCATAGGCCAGCACCCGCATCCCATCTATCGTGCTCAGCCACTAATGTTCCAGCAAGCAGTTTTTCGCTCGGGCAGACACTAATTTCAAGACAGTGCTACATATCTCAGCATACACAGCTACCCTCTCACGGCAACTGTACAGATTCTCCCCTTCCCTCTTACCGCATCCGCGGTGTCTGGAATCACTTGGTGCTCCGTCCCGATCGTGATTGACGGGACGCGAGCGTTTGTATTTCAAGAACCCCGGGGTGACGCCCCCGGAAGTAAGAGCCCCGGATATTGATTCTCAGGCGGCTCATGAATGGTTTGCTTGTGCCATGGTGGCCATTTCTAAAGTACCAAGAATACTTGGAACCTTCCTACAATCATCATTTTCTTTATAAACTGCACTTCAAAGGCCTGCCTCATCTAACATAAACCACACATTGGACCTTCTCAATATATTAGAGGGTCTGTCTCCGCTCAACTAGCCAACACGATCCACTGAACAGCCACACTTCCAGTACTTTCACAAATCTATGTGGTGTATACTAGAAACCGGACCCTGGTTTCAACTCAGTTGATACCCTCATCTTTGAAAAATGAAGTTACTCCCACAGTGAGTCATGGGGCACAGCAATCGAACAATGGTCTTACCTAGTTATCATCTCAGGGGCCCACACAAACTCCCTAATAGCCAGTGGATTTCTACAAAACATGGAAGAAAATAAATAAATTAAAAATAAAACAAATAAGGAAGAAAAAAAAATTTGGGAAGAAAAAAATGTGTCATAAATTTAAAAGATAGCCAAAACGAAATTCCTCCAGGGCAAATATATCTACTCCTATCAAGCTTCATATAAACATCAAGATGAACTCATATATTTACTCTTATGCAAGTGCTCAACCCCACTCCTCTTTTCAATAGTCATAACTCTCATAAGGGTTCTACCTTTCCTCAATTATTCTTAGTGAGGAAACAATTGAAGTAGATTATCCACTCACTTTATTCCATTCAATGGAATCATTCAGACCAAGGCTATCAACCTTCTCGGTAAAAATCCATCTTGCCTCCTTTCTTGCCAAAATCTCATCAATGTTACATGCATTACCAACCACCCTCTCGAGGACAGTCCACTTTAAATCTCGAAAATGATGACCCTGTTCCCGGAAGTGTTGGACAAGGCGAGTAGTGAGTTTTCCTGCTTTCAGGGTACTAAGATGTTCCTGCACACGGATCTTGACTTTCCGTGATGTAAGTCCAATATAGTGCAGGCCACACTGACATGTAAGCCTATAAATTACATGGGTCGTATTACAGTTAGCGGTGAGTTCACAAACTGAACAACAGCCACAGGAATAATGTCCTGCTGGCAATGTCGACTCCTTTTTCTTAGGAAGGGGGCGTGTGTGGACCAACTTGTCTTTTAAATTGGGTGCCCTTCTGAAAGCAAACCTGGGGGGTGGCATTTTCATTTCCCCTACATCCGATATGGGCCAGTGCTTTCTAATAATCTGTCTCACCCTGGTGGACAGGGGATCGAACGTGGTCACAACGAGTATGCACTTATCCTTTTGCCTAGCATTTCGCTCTAATAGAGCTTCTCGAGGTGTGTTCAATGCTCCCGTGCGCGCCCGTTTGACCACCTTACTCGGATACTCCCTATTTTGCAGCTTGGTGACCAATTCTTCAGATTGTTCCATAAAATCAGCTGTAGTGGAGCAGTTCCTACGATATCTCAAGAACTGTCCCACTGGAAGATTGTCACGTAGAGCTCAAGGATGGAATGAACGATAATGTAATAGGGAGTTCCTATCAGTAGCCTTCTGATGCACCGTCGTGGACAAACCATTATCCTTCGCCTTAATGTCCACATCTAGATACACTGCAGAATCCCTGCTAATTGTCCATGTGAACCGCAGACTCTCATCTGCTTCATTTAACCATGTTAAAAAGGTTTGAAGTTGTTCCTCTGATCCCGTCCAGATGCACAGGACATCGTCAATAAACCTCTTCCAGAGAGAAATATCTCCTGGAAGGGGTTGGAGGCATGCTGGATGACATTCTCCTCAAACTGGCCCATATAAATGCAGGCCAGACTCGGCGCAAATGTAGCACCCATCGATGTTCCCGACACCTGGAGGTAGAGCTGGTCCTTATACTCAAAATAGTTCCTGGTCAATGCCAATTCAATGCATTGCAAAATAAAGGTTTGTGGAGTGTCATAGAACCACTCGCTCGCCCCAAGTGCCCGCGCTGCTGGCACCAGCGTGGCATCCTGGGGTATGCTGGTATATAGCGACTCTATGTCAATCGTTACCAGAAACTGCGATGAGGGATCATAAACCACAGTGTTCAAGATATTCAGGACATCAGTAGTATCCTGTAAAAAGGAAGCTTGGTTGATAATCGCTTCTCTGAGAAAAAAAACAGCAAATTGGGACAATGGTTCCAATACAGATTGGATTTCAGAAACGATCGGGCGACCAGGTGGCAGACGCTGGGCCTTAAGAATCTTTGGCAGAATGTAAAAAGCTGGGACCCTCGGTTTATTATTCACAAGGAAGTCAGCCTCCTTGTATGTGATCCACTTTTTCTCCTTAGCGTCCGCCACCATGGCCTTGATCATTTCCTGCAATTCGGATGTGGGGTCACGCGCCAAAGGCTGGTAATTAGTGCGTGCCCCCAAAAGTCTCAAGACTTCTGCTTCATAGTCCCGTGTATTGAGTACTATGACCGCACCACCTTTGTCAGCTGACTTAACCCCTTCACTGCTAGGCCTTTTCCCCCCTGGCTATTTGGGGTAGTTCGCGCTTAGGCCCCTGTAACTTTTTGACCACATAAGGTATCCACGCCAAAATTGCGTCCTTTTCTTCCAACATCATGGGGATTCTAAAGGTACCCAGGGTTTGTGGATTCCCCTGGAGGGGACCCAGAAATTAGCCAAAATACAGCTAAATTTTGTCTTTTGGGGAAAAATGGGGGAAAAGTGCTGCAAATGAAAGCGTCTAGTTTTTTCCCTGCAAATGGTATCAAAAAAGGGTTTGTGGGGCTGAAATCACCATTTTCCCAGCTTTTAGAGAATAACAGACTTTTGTCAGAAAACCAAAAAATTTTACACAGTTTTGGCATTTTTCTGGGACATAGCCTATTTTTGCTATTTTTTGTGCTTTCAACCTCCTTCCAGTTAATGGTAGAAATGGGTATGAAAGCAATAATGGATCCTGGAAAGCTATACATTTTAGTAAAGTAGACAAAATTCTGAATTCATCAAGGGGTCATTTGTGTAGATCCTTCAAGGTTTCTTTATAGAAACTAACAGTTAAATATAGGTAAAATTGAAAATTAGTTGAAAAAAACAGCCTTTTGTGTTAACGTTTTCACCTGTAACTTCTTCTAATTATGTCAGCTCTTTGAAAGAAATATACCGTTACATCCACGGGACGTTACTGGTTGTGAGGATATATAGGATTTATAGGTTCACCAAGAACCCGATGAACCCAGAGCCAAAAACTGAGCAGCGACTTGCAATGGTTTTTTATTATGTACCGGGTATATAGCAATTTTTCTGGGAAAATGTATACATGGAAAAATCGGTATGAAAGACACCTATGTATTTCTGAAATGGGAACAAAATATAGACTTTAGAAACAGTAGATATTTGCACATTTCCGAAATTGGGATTACTCATACTAGCATGAGAATTATCGGGCATTTTTCAAAATGACTTCTTTTTACATATTGTCTTTCATTTGGAAGGCAGAAATGCATTGAAAGTCAATAGGTAATAACAGTTGCTTTACAAATCTAAATTACCTTAAGTCTCCCGATACAAATGGTACCTCACTTGTGTGGGTAGGCATAGTGCCCACGACAGGAAACGGCTCAAAACGCAACGTGAACACACCACATTTTCACAATGAAAAATTACCCTTTTTGTGCAAAGTGCCTAGCTGTAGTTTTTGAACCCTAGCTCTGCCGGCACCTAGGGAAACCTAGCAAACCTATACATTTTTGAAAACTAGACACCCAGGGGAATCCAGGATGGGGTGACTTGACTGGCTCTCACCAGGTTCTGTTACCCAGAATCCCTTGCAAACCTAAACAAATGTAAAACAAAACACATTTTCCTCACATTTCTGAGGTGGAAAGTTCTGGAATCTGCGTGGATCCACAAATTTCCACCCACCCCGCGTTCCCCAAAGTCTTCCGAGAATTTTTTTTTTTTTATCGGGTGACCCTGGGGAGCGCTGGGTGGTAGGAAATTTGTGTCAGACCGGTGATGCCACAACTTTCCCACACAAAAATGTGTGGAAAAAGTGATTTTTTCAGCTAAATTTGAGGTTTGCAGGGGATTCTGGGTAAGAAAACTTTGGGGGATCCACGCAAGCCACACCTCCCTGGAATCCCCCGGGTGTCTAGTTTTCAGAAATGTGTGGGTTTGGTAGGTTTCCCTAGCTGGCCGCCGAGCACGGGGCCAAAAACCCAGGTGACCCCCCTTGCAAAACCAGGTTGTTTTGTGATAGGCAATTTTGATGTCGCCTCACTACGTTTTGGGCCCTTGCCTGTCGCGGGTGCTTGGGCCTCCCACACGAGTGAGGCACCATTTTTATCGGGAGACCCTGGGGAACACTGGGTGGTAGGAAATTTGTGTCAGCCCGGTGATGCCACAACTTTCCCACACAAAAATGTGTGAAAAAAGTGACTTTTTCAGCAAAATTTGAGGTTTGCAGGGGATTCTGGGTAAGGAAACGTTGGGGGATCCACGCAAGCCATACCTCCCTGGAATCCCCGGGTGTCTAGTTTTCAGAAATGTGTGGGTTTGGTAGGTTTCCCTAGATGGCCGCCGAGCACGGGGCCAAAAACCCAGGTGACCCCCCTTGCAAAACCAGGTCATTTTGAGATAGGCAATTTTGATGTCGCCTCAAAACGTTTTGGGCCCTTGCCTGTCGCGGGTACTTGGGCCTCCCACACGAGTAAGGCACCATTTTTATCGGGAGACCCGGGGGAACACTGGGTGATAGGAAATTTGTGTCAGACCGGTGATGCCACAACTTTCCCACACAAAAATGTGTGGAAAAAGTGATTTTTTCAGCTTAATTTGAGGTTTGCAGGGTGATTCTGGGTAAGAAAACGTTGGGGGATCCACGCAAGCCACACCTCCCTGGAATCCCCGGGGTGTCTAGTTTTTAGAAATGTGTGGGTTTGATAGGTTTCCTTGCTGGCCACCGAGCACGGGGCCAAAAACCCAGGTGACCCCCTTGCAAAACCAGGTTGTTTTGTGATAGGCAATTTTGATGTCGCCTCACTACGTTTTGGGCCCTTGCCTGTCGCGGTTACTTGGGCCTCCCACACGAGTGAGGCACCATTTTTATCGGGAGACCCTGGGGAACACTGGGTGGTAGGAAATTTGTGTCAGCCCGGTGATGCCACTACTTTCCCACACAAAAATGTGTGAAAAAGTGACTTTTTCAGCAAAATTTGAGGTTTGCAGGGGATTCTGGGAAAGGAAACGTTGGGGGATCCACGCAAGCCATACCTCCTGGAATCCCCGGGTGTCTAGTTTTAAGAAATGTGTGGGTTTGGTAGGTTTCCCTAGATGGCCGCCGAGCACAAGGCCAAAAACCCAGGTGACCCCCCTTGCAAAACCAGGTCATTTTGAGATAGGCAATTTTGATGTCACCTCAGACGTTTTGGGCCCTTGCCTGTCGCGGGTACTTGGGCCTCCCACACGAGTGAGGCACCATTTTTATCGGGAGACCCGGCGGAACACTGGGTGATAGGAAATTTGTGTCAGACCGGTGATGCCACAACTTTCCCACACAAAAATGTGTGGAAAAATTGATTTTTTCAGCTTAATTTGAGGTTTGCAGGGTGATTCTGGGTAAGAAAACGTTGGGGGATCCACGCAAGCCACACCTCCCTGGAATCCCCGGGGTGTCTAGTTTTTAGAAATGTGTGGGTTTGATAGGTTTCCCTTGCTGGCCACCGAGCACGGGGCCAAAAACCCAGGTGACCCCCCTTGCAAAACCAGGTTGTTTTGTGATAGGCAATTTTGATGTCGCCTCACTACGTTTTGGGCCCTTGCCTGTCGCGGGTACTTGGGCCTCCCACACGAGTGAGGCACCATTTTTATTGGGAGACCCTGGGGAACACTGGGTGGTAGGAAATTTGTGTCAGCCCGGTGATGCCACTACTTTCCCACACAAAAATGTGTGAAAAAAGTGACTTTTTCAGCAAAATTTGAGGTTTGCAGGGGATTCTGGGAAAGGAAACGTTGGGGGATCCACGCAAGCCATACCTCCCTGGAATCCCCAGGTGTCTAGTTTTAAGAAATGTGTGGGTTTGGTAGGTTTCCCTAGATGGCCGCCGAGCACAAGGCCAAAACCCAGGTGACCCCCTTGCAAAACCAGGTCATTTTGAGATAGGCAATTTTGATGTCGCCTCAGACGTTTTGGGCCCTTGCCTGTCGCGGGTACTTGGGCCTCCCACACGAGTGAGGCACCATTTTTATCGGGAGACCCGGCGGAACACCGGGTGGTAGGAAATTTGTGTCAGACCGGTGATGCCACAACTTTCCCACACAAAAATGTGTGGAAAAAGTGATTTTTTCAGCTTAATTTGAGGTTTGCAGGGGATTCTGGGTAAGAAAACGTTGGGGGATCCACGCAAGCCACACCTCCCTGGAATCCCTCGTGTGTCTAGTTTTCAGAAATGTGTGGGTTTGGTAGGTTTCCCTAGCTGTCCACCGAGCACGGGGCCAAAAACCCAGGTGACCCCCCTTGCAAAACCAGGTTGTTTTGTGATAGGCAATTTTGATGTCGCCTCACTACGTTTTGGGCCCTTGCCTGTCGCGGGTACTTTGGCCTCCCACACGAGTGAGGCACCATTTTTATCGGGAGACCCTGGGGAACACTGGGTGGTAGGAAATTTGTGTCAGCCCGGTGATGCCACTACTTTCCCACACAAAAATGTGTGAAAAAAGTGACTTTTTCATCAAAATTTGAGGTTTGCAGGGGATTCTGGGAAAGGAAACGTTGGGGGATCCACGCAAGCCATACCTCCCTGGAATCCCCGGGTGTCTAGTTTTAAGAAATGTGTGGGTTTGGTAGGTTTCCCTAGATGGCCGCCGAGCACAAGGCCAAAAACCCAGGTGACCCCCCTTGCAAAACCAGGTCATTTTGAGATAGGCAATTTTGATGTCGCCTCAGACGTTTTGGGCCCTTGCCTGTCGCGGGTACTTGGGCCTCCCACACGAGTGAGGCACCATTTTTATCGGGAGACCCGGCGGAACACTGGGTGATAGGAAATTTGTGTCAGACCGGTGATGCCACAACTTTCCCACACAAAAATGTGTGGAAAAAGTGATTTTTTCAGCTTAATTTGAGGTTTGCAGGGTGATTCTGGGTAAGAAAACGTTGGGGGATCCACGCAAGCCACACCTCCCTGGAATCCCCGGGGTGTCTAGTTTTTAGAAATGTGTGGGTTTGATAGGTTTCCCTTGCTGGCCACCGAGCACGGGGCCAAAACCCAGGTGACCCCCTTGCAAAACCAGGTTGTTTTGTGATAGGCAATTTTGATGTCGCCTCACTACGTTTTGGGCCCTTGCCTGTCGCGGGTACTTGGGCCTCCCACACGAGTGAGGCACCATTTTTATTGGGAGACCCTGGGGAACACTGGGTGGTAGGAAATTTGTGTCAGCCCGGTGATGCCACTACTTTCCCACACAAAAATGTGTGAAAAAAGTGACCTTTTCAGCAAAATTTGAGGTTTGCAGGGGATTCTGGGAAAGGAAACGTTGGGGGATCCACGCAAGCCATACCTCCCTGGAATCCCCAGGTGTCTAGTTTTAAGAAATGTGTGGGTTTGGTAGGTTTCCCTAGATGGCCGCCGAGCACAAGGCCAAAACCCAGGTGACCCCCTTGCAAAACCAGGTCATTTTGAGATAGGCAATTTTGATGTCGCCTCAGATGTTTTGGGCCCTTGCCTGTCGCGGGTACTTGGGCCTCCCACACGAGTGAGGCACCATTTTTATCGGCATACCCTGGGGAACGCTGGGTGGTAGGAAATTTGTGTCAGACCGGTGATGCCACAACTTTCCCACACAAAAATGTGTGGAAAAAGTGATTTTTTCAGCTAAATATGAGGTTTGCAGGGGATTCTGGGTAAGAAAACGTTGGGGGATCCACGCAAGCCACACCTCCCTGGAATCCCCCGGGTGTCTAGTTTTCAGAAATGTGTGGGTTTGGTAGGTTTCCCTAGCTGGCCGCCGAGCACGGGGCCAAAAACCCAGGTGACACCCCTTGCAAAACCAGGTTGTTTTGTGATAGGCAATTTTGATGTCGCCTCACTACGTTTTGGGCCCTTGCCTGTCGCGGGTACTTGGGCCTACCACACGAGTGAGGCACCATTTTTATTGGGAGACCCTGGGGAACGCTGGGTGGTAGGAAATTTGTAACAGCCCGGTGATGCCACAACTTTCCCACACAAAAATGTGTGGAAAAAGTGATTTTTTCAGCTAAATTTGAGGTTTGCAGGGGATTCTGGGTAAGAAAACGTTGGGGGATCCACGCAAGCCATACCTTCCTGGAATCCCCCAGGTGTCTAGTTTTCAGAAATGTATGGGTTTGGTAGGTTTCTCTAGCTGGCCGCTGAGCACGGGGCCAAAAACCCAGGTGACCCCCCTTGCAAAACCAGGTTGTTTTGTGATAGGCAATTTTGATGTCGCCTCACTACATTTTGGGCCCTTGCCTGTCGCAGGTACTTGGGCCTCCCACGCGAGTGAGGTACCATTTCTATTGGGATACTTGGAGAAAGGCTGGAGGTAGGAAATTTGTTATTTCTTTCTGCAGCGTGAAAATTTTGGCACCATAATGAAAGGAAAATGTGACAGACATTTTGAGGTTTGCAGGACATTGTGGGTAAGATAACGTGTTGGTATCCACAAAGAGAGACATCACCATGTACTCCCATGGGTGTTTAGTTTACGACAATATCTACAGTTGGTAGGTTATTCTTAGATGGAATGTACACCTTGGCAGAGAGACTAAAAAGACAAAGATTACTGCACAGCCATCTATTCCTCAAGCACACACACATACTGGTTGGATTTGGCACGAGGGCGAGTGATGGTTCAGTATATAAAATTTTATTAACAAGAGATTTCACAAAAATGAAATGCACTGTCAATAATTAAAATTACAAAAAACTGAACCAGTGACTCGCAGCTCGTGAGCTGTAAAGCCACGGCAAGGCACCACCGCTTTACAGGCCATTCACACACCTTTCATACGTGATACACACAAGACCATTCACACCACCAGGCACGAAACCAACACATTACAACATTCACAAAAAGGGACAAGGTACACCCTGCTTGAGAAAGACAGAAAAGACAAATATTTCTGCACAACCACCTATTCTTCAAGCACACAGACATACTGGTTGGATTTGGCACGAGGGTGAGTGATGGTTCAGTATATACAGTTGTATTAACCAGAGATTTCACAAAAATGAAATGCACTGTTAATAATTGAAAGGACGAGAAACTGAACCATTGACTCACAGCTCGTGAGCTGTAAAGCCACGACAAGGCACCAACCGCTTTACATGCCATTCATACACCTTTCATACGTGTGACACATACAAAACCATTCACACCGCCAGCCGCGGGCCCAGCACATTACAACACTCACACCAGCAGACAGCTCCATTCAAGGGCCCATCACTTTCATATGCCCACATTCCTGACACAGCAACCACACCAGCTCACGGATTGCATGGAGTGGCGTTTAGCTAGCAGTGTGTGTAGTGACCAGCAGCAAGTCACTACTCACACACTGCCAGCCAAGCACCCGTCCATGCACACCACCAGCCAAGCACCAGTCCACGCACACCGCCAGCCAAGCGCCAGTCCACGCACACCGCCAGCCAAGCGCACACACACCGCCGGCCAAGCGCCAGCCCACTCACCGCCAGCCAAGCACCATTCCACGCACACTGCCAGTCAAGCGCCAGTCCACGCACACCGCCAGCCAAGCGCCAGTCCATGCACACCGCCAGCCAAGCACCAGTCCACTCACCGCCAGCCAAGCACCAGTCCATGCACACTGCCAGCCAAGCACCAGTCCACGCACACCACCAGCCAAGCACCAGCCCACGCATACCGCCAGCCAAGCACCAGCCCACGCACACCGCCAGCCAAGCACCAGCCCACGCATACCGCCAGCCAAGCACCAGCCCACGTACACCGCCAGCCAAACACCAGCCCACGCACACCGCCAGCCAAGCACCAGTCAGCGCACACCGCCAGCCAAGTGCCAGTCTACGCACCCTGTCATCAATTTTTTTTTAACAAGAATAAAAACACAAACAAATTCCAACTAGATACAAAACTATAACTACAAAAACAACAGCAGTAACTAAAGACATCATTCTAATGCCAACAGTGAAACAACTATATAAAACCATACAGACCAGGCAGTACACTATTAGACTCACGGTTTCTCCCAAAAACTCTTTCGAGTGTGATACAATCTGAAACATGTGGGCACACACAGCCCAGGATTAGAAGGACAATCGGCACAGTGCATACGACTCTCCTTCCGCATACCTCTTCACAAACAGACTCTACATCTCTTACAGGGATTGGTTTTTTGGGGCGTGGGAGGAATTAAATCGGGAAAGTGGCGCTCTTTCAATATAGCCACATCCTCCACCACTCCAACTCTAGGAACACTTGCCTGTTCCACAACAACAAGGCTGCCTATCACAGACTCCTGAAACTGAACAAAAGTCATCTTTAACGCAGGAGAACACTCCTTGAACACAACAAAAGCATTAAAAGTTGCTAAATTGAAGAGATGGATGGCCAACTTCTTATACCAAATGAAAGCCTTACGAACAGCAGTGTAAGGTTCCAACCTCTGATCTACTCTATCGACACCACCCATGTGCTAATTGTAGTCTACAATGCACACAGGTTTGCACACTTCAGTAACCTGACCCCAAACAGTCACAGGTGAAGTACTCTCATCATGGATGGTAGTCAGCATGTACACATCCCTGCTGTCCACAAATTTCACAGCTAGCAGTTCCTCACTACGCAAGGCACTGCCCCCTCTGAAGCTTTTTGCAAACAAGCTCTTTTGGGTAACCTTTACGGTTAGAGCGGATTGTGCCACAAGCAAAAGTGTCCACTTTGAACAATTCCTTAAACAATGGCACAGCAGTGTAGAAGTTATCAAGGTACAAATGGTGACCTCTGTTAAACAGTCCTCTAGCAAGTTCCCACACAATTTTCTCTGAAACTCCTAAAGTGGACGGACAACCAGGGGGTCAATAGTGGAATCCTTACCAGTGTACACCCGGAACTTAAAGACATATCCTGTCCTACTCTCAGACAACATATACAGCTTAATTCCATAACGTGCCCTCTTGCTAGGAATGTACTGCCTAAAAACCAAACGGCCCTTGAACAGGACCAAAGACTCATCAATAGATATTTCTTTGCCTGGAGTATAGATCTCTGAAAATCGATCTACAGAGTGATCAAGAACAGGCCGAATCTTAAAAAGACGGTCACAGTCAGGGTGATCTCGTGGCAACGCCAAAGCATTATCAACAAAATGCAGCATCCGAAGCAAAAGTAAATACCGATCACGACTCATAATTGCAGGAAATATGGCCGTGGCCATCAAGGGACTGGTAGACCAATATGAAGCCAGGGACGGCTTCCTTATCAAGCCCATCAAAAAGTCAAACCCAAAAACTTCTTCATCTCATCCCGATTTGTGGAAGTCCACCGGGTAGCTCTAGAGCGGGGCCTAAGTCTGGCACTGTTGTCCCTCAAAAACTGTTCAGCATACAAATTAGTCTGCTCAACTATCTCAGCCAAAAATACATCATCCATAAACAACTGAAAAAACAGTATAGGCAAAATAAATTCACAATTCGCTCTACACCCTGCATCACCACTAAAGGCAGGCAACACCGGCTGCACCATGTTTGGATCAACCCAGAGTCCAGCACTACCAATGGGAAGCCTTACAGCCCCAGGCTGCAATCCAGATGCCTCTTGCACCATCGGCACATCAGTGCCCTCCTCTAAAACAGGCACTTCATCCGCACTGAGAGTAGCTTCATCCACACCGAGAGTAGCTTCATCCGCACTGAGAGTAGCTTCATCATCCGATGATTCCACGTGGAGAGAAAACTCACTGCCTGAATCTTCCCCTCCCTCCTCTCCCTCAGACTCACTGTCAGTCTCATAATCATGGTCAGAGGAAGATTCAAAAAGCATACCAACCACCTGCTGAGCAGTAATTCTACGGCTAACCATAATCCTTACTAATAAAGGTAACTTGTCAAACAAGTCAACAACAACAAACACTTTGTAAAATAAGTAATAAACAAAATGCGTCTTTATCACAAAGACCTATATACTCCAAAACGATACCACTCACTTGCCAGAAGCAGCTAGACTCACCACCACCTACTCTGCACAGACACAGTAAGGATCAACAATATCCCACTAAAAATGAAAAAGAAAAATGAAAAGAAAATTACACATAAGACAATGCAAAACACATCGCAAAGAATTTCATGCTCAAAACACTAACTAAATATGCTGCCATTATCACACCACTTACAAAAAAATTCATTCATGCATGACAATAATACTCATTTGGAGTAAACACAACAAAAATGTTTTTTTACCAAATAAATGCAACTACGCAAAACTGCAGAACAACTACTGCCAAAACCGCAAACAAGAATCAAAAGCTTTACACTAGAATAAAAAGGAGAAAAAAACATTACAATCACATATGCAAATATGCACCAGCCAAGCTAAGGGATAGGTGGGCCTAAGAGTATAAATAAAATATTCACCCCGTAAAAGGGGATCAACCCTTGCCCAAGAGGGCACTCCCCAACACCAAAATTTAAAAACCCTGGTGTCTAGTGGCTTCTGCCCCCTTGGGAGCAGATGGGCCTAAAAACATACTGCTGATCTGCCACCCAAAGAGGGCAGAAATGGCCACAATCATCCTCCCATAAAGGGGAGCGACCCTTGTCCAAGGGGCCGCTCCCCAACATAAAAACAAAATCCCTGGTGGCCTAGTGGCCATACAAAAATTTAAAAAATCAGCCGATCTGCCCCCCAGGGGGGAAGAAACAGCCAAATTAATGCTCCCCAAAGGGGAGCAACCCTTGCCCAAGGGGCCACTCCCCACAAATTAATCCCTGGTGGTCTAGTGGGCCACTTAAAAAACAAAAAATGGCGAAACATTGCCCCCAATGGGGAGTGACCCTTGCGCAAGGGGCCACTCCCCACAGTTAGTCCCTGGTGGTCTAGTGGGCATCTAAAATAAAATTAAATGGCGAGATATGCCCCCCAGGGGGGGAGACAGCCAAAAACATTGCCCCCAATGGGGAGTGACCCTTGCCCAAGGGGCCACTCCCCACAGTTAGTCCCTGGTGGTCTAGTGGGCTTTTAAAATTAAATTAAGTGGCGAGATCTGCCCCCAGTTAGTCCCTGGTGGTCTAGTGGGCATCTAAAACAACATTGCATGGTGAGATCTGCCCCCCCAGGGGAGCAGACAGCCAAAAACATTGCCCACAATGGGGAGTGACCCTTGCCCAAGGGGCCACTCCCCACAGTTAGTCCCTGGTGGTCTAGTGGGCTTTTAAAATTATATTAAAATGCTTGCAATTTCTTAAAATAAGCCTCCACATTTGGAAGAAGAATTCACTGCATACATTTCTCAATGTTTTTATTAATTTTTCCAAAAGCTTAGACTTTAGCGATGCAGTAGTCACGTTGAGTGCACAATTTTATGCTATTTATAACCTGGCTGTGGATTTCTGAGGTTGGTCGTAAGTGGATAATGTGAACGGCCTAAATCAAGCCTGAGCTATTGTGGCTATCTGACTCTTCACTAATAATTGAATAAATCGTATGTACTTAAGTGGCAGGGGGATCTGCAGGGGGCAGACCGCCAAAACATATTGGCCCCAAAAGGGGAGCGACCCTTGCCTAAGGGGCCGCTCCCCGCAAGCTGTTGCTGACATTTAAATTATAAAAAAAAAAAAAAAATCCCTGGCGCTAGTGGGCATTCCTGCTGCACGATCGTGCAGCAGGAATGCACAAAAGAGGCATTGGGGAAAAGGAAAACCCTTTCCTTTCCCCCGATGCCTCTTTTGTTTAAATCCCCCCCTCCCCAGAGACAAAACTCACCTCTTTGTTCCCCGACGTGATGGAAGCAAATGGCTTCCAGCGCGTCGGGAAACAAAAGGGAAACCTCCAATGACGTCAGCGCGCCTTGCGCGCTGACGTCATTGATGATGAGGAGGGGGGACGGGGGGAGGCAGGGGAAGGGCTTCCCCTGCCTTCCCCGGTGGAGGCACGTAGGAGGGCGGCCCACGGGGGAGCGCCAGCACTTCCCCCGTGGATGGGTGCTAGGACGGCTGGGAGCCGTCCGACGCACACGCCCACTGTGACGTCGGACGGCTCCCAGCCGTCCGACGCACGCATGGTCAGCAATTCATTGCTCTGTAATGACTTGACCGCTGCCCAATCAGAACTGGTCATGTTATGAAACTGAGACTGATTCTGTGACCGTTCCAATGTCTAAATATCATAGAGTACCCGCTGTCCAAAAACAGCAACCTCAGGACCCACCGATGCATTGGGGGGGCAGAACCCAGAAGGGCGGCGTAAATCAGTGGAAAATATAGATGGAGGTTCCACTTCCTTGTTAGCAAACTTTTTTTGAATTTTAATCTTTCTCATGAGTTCATGGAACTCTACTCGACATCTGAAGGTATCATGCTTGGGAGTGGGGACAAATCCCAACCCCTTGTTTAATACTCGTGACTCATCAGAGGATAATACATGGTCAGAAAGATTAACTACTATGTCCATATTTTCAAGTCCGGGTGTATCAGGTGTCTGTTGTGTATTATTAACATTCAGAGTGGTGTTCTGCCTCTGCTGCAGGTGATACGGGGTGAGTAAGTTTGCCATGCTGGCTGTTGGTATGCCTTGCCTCTGCCTCTCCCCTGTTATATCCCCCCGCCCCTGTTTCCCCTTTGGGTCTGGCCTAAAAAAGACCTCAGAAGGGCACCCAAGTCCTCGTTACTTCTATTCTCTGTCGTGAATCTCACTCTGCTTTGACTAGAAGTAGATGGTTGTTCCACGATTTCCTCCTCCTCACTGCTAGTATTGTCGAATGTCCAATTATATGGTGTCCTCTTTGTCTGCATACGTCCGCCCCTCTGTGGATTCTGAAAGTGTGGCTGTTCAGCGCCCGGCCGGTAATATTTGTTCTCAACGTAGGGGAAGGCCCACTCGTGCGTAAAACGTTCTAAATTACGCCTAAGGCCTTTGATCTTTTGGTTAACCATGTACGTTTTATATTCCGAGAGATCACTCTGGATGCGCGCTAATTGTTCTTTCACATCCGTAATAGTAGTGTCACCCTTGATGGCCTCTTCCAATTCAAGAATCTCTTTCAGTAGCTCCTCACTCAATCTCTTTGCTGTGTTTTTAAAATTAAAATTAACCAATCACGGGTGCACTTATTAGCAATAAAACTCCAATCTACTCGGAACTGTCTATCTTCCAAAAAGATTTTGGGTTCTACACGTACAATTAAACTTGGTGGAGCTGCACCCGCACGGAGGTACTCTGTCATTAAAGCCCCATGTAAAGCCACGCGAATCTGGCATTTCTTGGTGTTAGTCAATTTGTCCCACTCCTCCCTAGCTGTGGTGTTACTTGTTAATGCAGTTTCAGGCAGAAGTGAAGGACCCGCCACGATTAAAGCTATTTGTTCATTGGAGAATGCAAGGCAATTCCTATCCATATCACAGGTTGGAGTCTGGCCTCCGTCCAACCTTAGATAGAATCACACTAATGTCTCCAATGGGAAAATCCTTGGGGGTTATTTTTATTTTTATTGACACTTGACACAGTCCAGACCACAATTGTTTGGAACAAACAATTTTTATAAAAAATGCTCTCACGGCAAGTAACAATTGTACTGTCCTGTAAGGGGAGTATGTACCCCCGGTCTTGTAAATTATAATACACTGTTCCCAGTATGTCAGGTCTTTTTTGAGATATATTGTTGTTGAGTGGGGGGCGACCTGACTACTTACCCCCTGGTGCTCCTTGTTGTGATTGAGCTATTAGTTGCAGCCAACAAAAATCAATAGCTACCATACAGTGTTTGGGAAGGATACTTGTTGGCACTTGAGCTAGAATACTTACAGCAGGTATCTCATAGCACTCTTTATTCTACCGCTAAATGTACCACACTTTAGAGGAACCATTTTTTCACTCTTTACAGACTTTACTGGACCCTGTTGAAACCAACAAAAGTTATAAAACACACAGGGAACTGTTTTTGCAAATGTAAAATTTTACCAGCAAATTGTTCAGATTTGAGAAATATTTACAAGATGTATCTAAGATGTTTAGAGCACATAAAGGTAGATCCAGCAGGTGTTATCTTTTGAATTACCAAATAAGAAGGGAATAAGAGGTATTTGTTGACTAATCCAACAATGTTATTTTATTTGATACTTCTGGCAAGAAAGGATGCATGTGAAAATTGATTCAGCCACTTGAGCCTTCAGATACGTTGACTACAATCTGTGACGTATCTGTGCTCTGAACATGCAGTGCTCTACAATTAAGAAATCACAGTTTTGGCATGCAGTGCTCTACAATCAAGGAAGCATAGCTATGGCAATCCTTTGAGAATTGCTCAGCTAGTCTCACTAACATATGATTTTGAATCTGAGGATAGAACTGTCTAGGACTTTCGGATTACGGGAAAAAGATGATTTGCATAGAAGCACCTGAAATACCAAAACAAATGGACAATAGGTTGGAGCAGCATCTGCGGACATGCTTAGATCATGTTTTACAACTTCAGAGTTATGATGTGGCACATCAGAGGGTGATATAAGGACAAGAAAAATAAATTAGGGCCTGATTTAGATTTTGGCTGGTTGAGATCCCATTAGCTATATTACAAGTGACTTAGGATATTATGTTCTTTCAATACATATCGTTTTTTCACTACAGATGTTTGGGATATCCATCATATTTGTGATAAAGTATCTCATCTGCCAAGCTCTAAATCAGGCCCCTATTAATACAATTGTCAAAATTAGGTATTTTAAGGTTTCAATAATGTTTAAACTATTGGTGTGGCTTTTACTTAAATAGTAAATATACAATTTCACACTTTCCTCAGTGATAGTTGGGTTGGAGTTAAAATGGTAAATCTTAACTCGCCAAATCTTAAACTTTCTCCAATTGCAGTTTGAAGATAGAATAGTGTGTATGAACTCCCAAAAGATAAACACAGAAACAAGAGATTCCGCTTGTTAGCAAATCAAGGTATTCAGATACAATGAATTATTGGCCTGCTAAACTAGGGGCAAACCCCAAACTAATAATATAAGCCTGTAAATTAGGGTAACAGTTAACAAAATGTTGTACATCCCAGAGTGCTGAAAAAGATCAGTCCTTTCTTTAAACAAAAAGCCCATCAGCTTATGATCCAAACTGTAATTTTGCTAATGTTGGATTACTACAACACCCTCTATTTGGGTCTCCCAAAAACTCTTTTAAAAACCTGAATCCAATATGCAGCTATTAGATTAATTTTCAATCTCCCAAAGCAGAAGCACATCTCTCTCTACAGAAAGGCCCTACATTGGTTACTTGTGACAGAGAGTCACTTTTAAGGCAGCGTGTAAAGTACACAGATCATTTTACAAATCAAGTCCTTTTCCTAAGAATAGTGCAAACATTTCTCTCCCATTTCTCTGGCTACTACGATCTACAGGACCAAACTAGCTTATTCTTCCAACTTTTAAAAAGTTAAAACAGGTGATATATCCTTTTCTTCTCCAGCAGCAAATTCTGGTAATATCTTACCTTCCTCCCTTTGATCGACTGACAACCAGTTGTCCTTCATAGAAACACTGTAGACTCTTTTATTCTCTCTACATTTCAAAAAGCATCAAACACCATTAACTTATTTGTTTGCTTTTATTTTTTTATCTTCCAATATGTTATGTTTCAATAGAATTCTCTAGCATCAGGCTATCTGACTAGGGGACAGTTTGTGCTCTACTAATACTCTTATCAATCATTTAGAAAGGTAGTTCTGAACTCACTATAATCAAACACTATCCCCAATGGTAGCTTGTTTGAGGTTAGAATAGGAAATTTGCACTCTCCAGTGTCAAATAATTTCCGAAATAGTAGGTGGGTTGGAATTAGAATACTATATCGGAACTCAACAAAATGAGAAACTTTGGAATGGAGGTTAGGCTGGGGGTTTTTAGTTAAGTCAGGAAAGTGGCGCTCAGGCTATTGCGTGTACTAACTATAGACCTGTATTGGTGCGGTGCTACCAGGTCAGGGGAGTAACCCGATAACCCCTGGAAAATGTGTGAATCACAGGATCCACAATTAAAGTAAGCGTAGTCCTGGGCACACGCAGTGAGGGTATTCATAATATAACATTCAGTATTGATGTGTTATATAAATGCAGTGGTCGACATCAGTATTGGTTCAAAAAAGTTTCTTTATATTTCAACCACGACTATGTTGAATACAATAAACCATATGAAGATAAGGCTGGGGCGGGTACGGAAGGTGGAAGGAACCTGGAGTGACAGGAGGAGGCTGTCCAGTGTCCGGCCGAGTTGCAGGTAACAAGGAGCCAAGCAGGCGGGGTGCGAAAACAAGGCCCGGGTATGGGAAAATTAGGGCGGTATCAGGTAGTGCGTTAGCAGGATAATGCAGACGCCTGGGGTCCGGATCGAAGAGAGATGAGGAGACACTGGAGCCTCCTCCTGTCACTCCAGGTTCCTTCCACCTTCCGAGCGCCGTGGCGTACCCGCCCCAGCCTTATCTTCATATTGTTTATTGTATTCAACATAGTCGTGGTTGAAATATATATCACAACCTGCGGTCCCCCTCCTTCCTACCCTCGAATCCAGCGTGGCGCTACATACAGCGCCATCTGCCCAGTTGCTCCCGTCTCCCGCTCACCCCCTACCGGGTTGGAAGTATCACCGGTTTTCGGCCCTGATGAGTCACGGGACCTCTCCCAGTGACGAAACACGTGTCGGCTGGTTTATTGTATTCAACATAGTCGTGGTTGAAATATAAAGAAACTTTTTTGAACCAATACTGATGTCGACCACTGCATTTATATAACACATCAATACTGAAAGTTATATTACGAATACCCTCACCGCGTGTGCCCAGGACTACGCTTAAAATGAGAAACTTTCCCGAGTGGTAGTTGGTTCGGAGATACAATAGTACGTATGAGCTCTCCAAAAGTAAACACCCCCTAATGGAAGTTAGGCTGAAGGGAGAGTAGAAAATCTGCACTACTCAAAATTAAACTCTTTCACCAATGGTAGATAGGTAGAAGTTAGAATAGCAAAGAAGAACTGACCGAATACAAACCTTTTCCTTATGGTTATTTGTATGAAGTTATTATAGCTATGTACAACATGTAAATCACTTAATGGATGTGGATAAAAAATATTTAGTCTGTTTTATTGTAAAATATAATTTTTGATAATTACATTAATAATGGGTTTTTTTTCATTTAAATATTTATGAAGCTTCATTATGCCTTTCATTCAATTAATAAATTAATATTATTAATTGTTAAAAATAATTACAAGGATTTTGATGTTTTGATTTTTTACAAAATGGTAATATAATGTATTTAGAATGATATCAATTAATAATATTTGTGAATAATAGTTAAAAATATAGACATTGATCATATTCGAAAACATCATTTAAGAATGAAGTTTTCAATGCATATTATACACATATAAATCATTGAACACAGGTTATTTTTCACATATATACATTATGCACAAACATTAAATAACTGTAATATACATTTTAACATAAATTAAAAAAAAGTATGACATGATTTTCACATACGTTTTATCCTAGTTCCAAGAAGGGTATAAATTGATATTTCAAAACATTAATTTATTCCTTTTACAGGCAGTAATTAACATAAAATAATTTTATTAATATGTTTATAAATTCTATAAATGAAATACTGTGAAATTATTTAATCAATCAATCAATCAATCAATCAATCAATCATGTCACTTATAAAGCGCACTACATACCCGCGAGGGTCTCAAGGCGCTGGGGGACGAGGGGGGTGGTGCTGCTACTGATCGAAGAGCCAGGTCTTGAGGAGTCTTCTGAAGGCCAGTAGGTCTTGGGTCTGTCGGAGGTTGGTGGGGAGGGTGTTCCAGGTCTTGGCGGCAAGGTGGGAGAAGGATCTGCCGCCGGCGGTCGTTTCCCGGATGCGGGGGACTGTGGCGAGGGCGAGGCTGGTCGAGCGGAGCTGGCGGGTGGGGGTGTAGAAGCTGAGTCGTCTGTTGAGGTAGGCTGGTCCGGAGTTGTGGAGTGCTTTGTGTGCGTGGGTGAGGAGCTTGAAGGTTATCCTCTTGTTGACAGGGAGCCAGTGCAGGTCTCTCAGGTGGGGTGTGATGTGGCTGCGTCGGGGGATGTCGAGGATAAGACGTGCAGAGGCGTTCTGGATGCGTTGCAGCCGTCTCAGGAGCTTAGCCGTCGTTCATGCGTAGAGGGCGTTTCCGTAGTCCAGCCTGCTGGTGACGAGTGCCTGGGTGACTGTTTTTCTTGTTTCAGTGGGGATCCACTTGAAGATCCTGCGGAGCATTCGGAGGATGTTGAAGCAGGATGAGGAAACGGCGTTGACCTGCTTAGTCATGGAGAGGGTGGGGTCGAGGATGACCCCTAGGTTGCGTACGTGGTCGGTGGGTGGCGGGGCTGTTCCCAGTGATGTTGGCCACCAGGAGTCGTCCCAGGCTGAAGGGTTGGAACCAAGGATGAGGACCTCCGTCTTGTCCGAGTTCAGCTTCAGGCGGCTGGTCCTCATCCATTCAGCGACGGCCTTCATTCCTTCGTGGAGGTGGGCTTTGGCGGTGTGAGGGTCTTTGGTGAGGGAGAGGATCAGCTGGGTGTCGTCGGCGTAGGAGATGATGTTGAGGTTGTGCTGTCGGGCGACGTGGGCGAGGGGTGCCATGTAGATGTTGAACAGCGTTGGGCTGAGGGAGGAGCCTTGGGGTACGCCGCAGATGATCTTGGTGGCCTTGGATCGGAAGGGGCGAGGCGGACGCTTTGTGTTCTGCCGGAAAGGAAGGATGTGGTCCAGTCCAGGGCCTTCTCTTGGATCCCGGCGTCGTGAAGGCGTGTTCGTAGTGTGTGGTGGCAGACCGTGTCGAAGGCGGCTGATAGGTCCAGGAGGATGAGGGCTGCTGTTTCTCCGTTGTCTAGCAGGGTCCTGATGTCATCGGTGGCAGCGATGAGGGCGGTTTCGGTGCTGTGGTTGCTGCGGAAGCCGGACTGGGAAGGGTCCAGGATGTTGTTCTCCTCGAGGTAGCCGGTCAGTTGTTTGTTGACGATTTTCTCGGTGACCTTCGCGGGGAACGGGAGCAGAGAGATGGGTCGGAAGTTCTTGAGGTCCTTGGGGTCTGCCTTGGGTTTCTTGGAGTAAGGCGGTGATCTCGGCGTGCTTCCAGCTTTCCGGGAAGGTTGCTGTCTCGAAGGAGATGTTGATTATTTTCCGGAGATGGGGCGCGATGGCTGTACTGGCTTTGTTGAAGATGTGGTGAGGGCACGGGTCTAGCGGTGAACCGGAGTGGATGGTGTTCATGATCTCGCTGGTGTCCTCGTCGTTGATGTTGGTCCAGGAGAGCAGGCGGTTGGTGGTTGTGGGGGCAGTGGTCTCGGTGGTTGCCGGGGCGGTCGTGGTGTTGAAGCTGTCGTGGATGTCGGCGATTTTGCGGTGGAAGAAGGTGGCCAGTGAGTCGCACAGGTCTCGCGACGGCTGGATGTTGTTGGTGTTGGAGCTGGGGTTGGAGAGTTCCTTCACGATGTTGAAGAGCTCTTTGCTGTTGTGTGCGTTGTTGTCTAGGCGGTCTTTGAGTGAGGCCCTTTTGGCGGATCTGATGAGGTGATGGTGACTGCGGGTGGCGCTCTTGTGGGCGGCGTAGCTGTCCGCTGTCCGTTCGTGGAGCCAGATCTTCTCCAGTTTTCGGCATGTTCGCTTGGAGGCCTGGAGGTCTTCGGTGAACCAGGTGGCTTTCTTGCTGGTGTGGCTGTTGGGCGGATTCTTGAGCGGGGCGAGGGTGTTGGCGCAGTCGTCGATCCACTGTCTGAGGTTGCGGGCGGCGGTGTCGGGGTCGGAGGGTTTGGCGGGTGGGCTCAGGGCGAGGGTTGTGGTTAGCTGGTCTTCCGTGACTCTGCTCCAGCAGCGGCGAGGCATTTGTTCGGTGCGGTGGTGCATGGTGGGCTTCCTGTAGGTGAAGTGGATGCAGTGGTGGTCAGTCCAGTGGGGTTCGGAGGTGTGGTTGAAGGAGACGTGTGGGCTTGCGGAAAAGATGGAGTCGAGCGTGTGGCCGGCGGCGTGGGTGGGTGTAGTCACGAGCTGTCTGAGTCCGAGGGTGGCGAGGTTGTCGATCAGGGTGGTGGAGTTGGTGTCCTTGTTGTTCTCGAGGTGGAAGTTCAGGTCCCCGAGGAGGATGTAGTCCGTGGAGGCGTTGGCGTGTGTGCTGACGGAAGTCAGCGATGGAATCGCTGAACTGTGGTCGGGGTCCGGGGGTCTGTAGATGAGCGTTCCTCTGAGGGTGGTGTTGGGATCGGTGTGGATCTGGAAGTGCATGTGTTCGGCGGTGCTGAGGGTGTCGTCGGTGTTGGTTGAGACTCTGAGGGTGTTCCTGTGGAAGATGGCGATGCCTCCTCCGACTCCGTTGGTGCGGTCCCTGCGGGTGATCTTGTATCCATCCGGGATGGTAATGGCGATGTCGGGGGCTGAAGCGGGATTCAGCCAGGTCTCCGTCAGGAATGCGACGTCTGGGGAGGTTGAGTCGAGAAGGTCCCAGAGTTCGATGGCGTGTTTGCGGGCGGAGCGGGTGTTGAGGAGGATGCATCTGAGGTAGTTGGGTTCTTTCCTGGGCGGTGGTTTGGCGGGGCGGGTGCTGGCGAAGCTGCAGTTCCGGCAGCTGAAGGGCCCTTGGGTGCGCTTCGGGGTGGCCTGGTAGCAGGCGTGATCTTTTCCGGGGTTGAGTGCGTGGAGGGTGCTGGCGTCGTATCGGGCGTCTGTTGATGTGGCGGGCGCGGGGATGCCCGGACCAGGGGGTCTGGCGCTGGTCGCGGTCACGGCGCGGACGGGCGCAGACGGGCTTGCCTTCGGCGCGCCAGCGGCACGCCCGCTGCGCACGTCCGCTGCGCGGCCGCACAGCGGCCGCCATAAATGGGGAGGTGGGAGGGAGGAGCAGGGAATGGGGCAGCGAATGGGCAGTGAGGGGGCGGGGCCGCAGGGCGCAGCGGCGGGAAACAGGCACAGAAGGGAAAACGAGCACAATCAGGGCATCAAGGGGGCACAGAAAGGGAAAAAGCGAGCACAATCAGGGGCAGCAAGGGGGCACAGGAAGGAAAACGAGCACAATCAGGGGCAGCAAGGGGGCACAGAAAGGAAAAACGAGCACAATCAGGGGCAGCAAGGGGGGCACAGAAAGGAAAACGAGCACAATCAGGGGCAGCAAGGGGGCACAGAAAGGAAAAAAACGAGCACAATCAGGGGCAGCAAGGGGGCACAGGAAGGAAAAACGAGCACAATCAGGGCATCAAGGGGGCACAGAAAGGGAAAAAACGAGCACAATCAGGAGCAGCAAGGGGGCACAGAAAGGAAAAACGAGCACAATCAGGGGCAGCAAGGGGGGCACAGAAAGGAAAAACGAGCACAATCAGGGGCAGCAAGGGGGCACAGAAAGGAAAAAAAACGAGCACAATCAGGGGCAGCAAGGGGGCACAGGAAGGAAAAAACGAGCACAATCAGGGGCAGCAAGGGGGCACAGGAAGGAAAAAACGAGCACAATCAGGGGCAGCAAGGGGGCACAGAAAGGAAAAAAACGAGCACAATCAGGGGCAGCAAGGGGGCACAGAAAGGAAAAACTAGCACAATGAGGGGCAGCAAGGGGGCACAGAAAGGAAAAACGAGCACAATCAGGGGCAGCAAGGGGGCACAGAAAGGAAAAAACGAGCACAATCAGGGGCAGCAAGGGGGCACAGAAAGGAAAAAACGAGCACAATCAGGGGCAGCAAGGGGGGCACAGAAAGGAAAAAGCGAGCACAATCAGGGGCAGCAAGGGGGCACAGAAGGAAAAACGAGCACAATCAGGGGCAGCAAGGGGGCACAGAAAGGAAAAACGAGCACAATCAGGGGCAGCAAGAGGGCACAGAAAGGAAAACGAGCACAATCAGGGGCAGCAGCAGGGCACACAGACGGAGCTGTGTGGTGGGGGAGCGACCTACCAGTCAAGGTCAGGGGTTTTTCAAACATTTTTAAACATTAACTGCACAATAGTTTTAAATGATAAAATATTATTTTACAAATGTTTGATAATTGTTTACATTAAGTTCAATGTAAAGGTAGTTTTAGAAATTGGGTTATTAGTTGAGTGGGGTGAAAGTCCCTCTCAGACAACAACCACACTCCGGGTGAACCACAAAAGTCACTAAATTAACCTGTGCTTAACCCTCTGGTATCTTGCCACAAAGTCAGACTTAACTTAGAGGCAATGTGTAAAGCATTTATGCAGCACACAATAATAAAGTAAAAACACAATACACAAAAAATCCCACACTAATTTAGAAAAATAATACATTTGAATAAATTAAATGATACCAGAATGACAAAAAAAAACAATCAGTGGAACAGGAGATATTCAGTTTTAAAGGTTTAAGTAAATATAGCGACTAAAATTACAAAGTGCCTATCGCAGTAATCTGGTTGGGTTAGACAGGGGGGAAGTCACAAGATCAGGCTGAGCCCAATGGAGCGTGGGTCCGATAAAGGGACCAGGTTAGTCCAGCTGGAAGAGTTACCTCCTAAAAGTGTGGCACGAAGAGTCCCATTCGCAGTAGAGGAGGCTGGAAGGAGCATGAAGAGCATTGTGCATGGTCACCGCTGTATCGTGAAGAACAGGGTGCTTTGCGGGCTGTCATTACTGTAGTATGAAGAGCCGGTTGTTGCTGGAGCTTTGGGCTGGTGGTCACAGTGGGCTGTCATTGCTGCAGCACGAAGTGCCTATCTTGTACTGCTGACCTTCCCTGGTGATTGCTGTAGCAGGAGGAGCAGGTCTTTACATTGGTGGCCATCTCTGGTGGCAGAGTCTCAGCGCGAAGGGGCCCATTTGCGAATAGACCAAACTTCAAGATTCCATCTTTTCTTGTTGGGAGGAGTTCAGACTGATCACAACCAAAGGTCCAGGACATGGCGGGTACTTCTTAGGGATTAGGAAATTCCTCAAGCACAGGCAATCAGGGCACAGGAAGGTCGAGTTGCAGGTCTAGGAATGTCAAGATGCAGCAGATCTGCTGGGAAGTTGCATGGAGGCCTCTGGAGCTTCTAATGTCCCTGTAGCTCAAACAGGAGGTCACCCAACTGACGTTTGGAGTCACTTACCCTGAGGTGAAGGTAAGCAGGTACAGTCTTCCTTCTTAGACAGCTGGGCAGTTCTCAAGCAGCAGATGTAGTCCTCTGGCAGTAGGGCAGTCCTTCTTCTGTAATGTCCAACAGTTGAGTGTTCTGATGAGTGGCCTTTGGTTTGTTAAGAGGAGGCAGTGAGCCCGTGGACCACTGCCTCCTCTTAAACAAACTTTGTTATTTACATTCACAATGGGGAATGAGTCCAAAAGGTACTACTTCCCATTTGCAAATTGGTTACAACCTCCTTTGAGGTGTCGGTAAAATATAAATGTTTTGTTACCAGATTTGAGTCGCAAAACATTTATACATACCATACCAATTCAGCATTTGGAAGGGACACCTACAACTTCCAAATACCAAATCTATGTACATCTCAATACACATTTGGTAATTCAGAAACACTTTTCTGAATCACTAAATGTACTCAGTACACAGGAAAAAGGGTTTTAGCATTCACAAACCCTCCAATTTACCGATTCAGAAGGTTTGCGAATTGTAACACCTTTTCTACATCTGGCTCTTGGTGTTTCCTTGAGAAGCTGGTTTTTCACGTTTACCATGATCACTTCTGTATAGTGTATATACAAAAAGTATATGCATTTTATTAGATTTCTTTAGATATTGGAAATAAACAGTGATTTAGGTGTTATTTAGAGTTAGTTTACAGGATGCACTTTGTTTCCTCATGTAGACCGCTCATACAGGCGCTGGACAGCTTCCACTTTGATAGAGACATGATATCCTTTGCCATGGGATAGATGTACAGTAAAGCACATCTCACGTGTTCTGTATTTATGCTTTTTTAAATTAGTTTGCATGTCCAATTTGCTAACCATTATTCACGTGAATATGATTGGTTAAAGTATTATGTAGGTTTTTTATTTTAGATATCACCATATGTGGAAGACACCAATTAAAGTGTTTGTTTTTATATGCTCCATTCATAATATATTTTTTAGAATTGATTTTTTATTTAGTAATAGTCCTGTAGTTTATGATCTATTTTGTTTAAAAATAGATTTGTTAATATTTATGATACAAAAGTTAGCTGATATATTTGTTATCGATATTTGTGCTGTTTACATTAGTGTAAGAAATTGGGTTATTAGTTGAGAGGCGTGAGAGCTCTACTCATATAATAAACACAGGGGCCTATTAGCAATAACCGGCGATAATTATCGCTAAGCGCAGTTAGCGCTTGGATAATTATCGCCGGCTATCGCAGGTTTCTATCGCGGAGATAGCGTGCTATCAGCAACGCTTATCTCCTAAGCGATAGAAACCCTGGAGAACAGTGTGAATATCGCTTGAAAACAAGCGATATTCACACTGTGACCAGTGTTAGCTAGGTGATAGGGCGAGGGGATTTAGCCATGTAATCCACCTCCCATTGGATTACATGGCTAAGTCAGGTCTGGACCAGGCGTTAACAAACCAGCGCTAAACGTGTTTAGCGCTGGTTCGTTAATCACCTCCCCTGCCTCGCTAATAGGCGATAGCGAGCTTAGCGACTGTTTCCAGTCGCTTTTAGGTTGGGAACGCCTACTTTGCATGCCATTAGCGATAAATATCGCTGGCATGCAAAGCGGCACCCTATCGCCTAGAAGCTGTCGCTAACAGCAGTTAGCGACAGCTTGCTAATAGGGCGTTAGAATTATCGCCGCTTTAGCGGGAAAAAGTCCCGCTAAAGCGGCGATAGAGCCCTTGATAATATGCCCCACAATCCTTGTCAGATTGAACCACAAAACTCACTAAATAAACCTTTGCTATACCCGCTGGTAGCTTGGCCCAAAAGCAGTCAGGCTAAACTTAAAGGCAATTTTCAAAGAATTTATGCAGCACTTAAACAGTAATACAATAGAGAGCATTTTAATAAATAAAACAACATCAAAATGACAAACATCCAGTCAGTAGAACCAGAGATATGATTTTTTAAACATTTTCAATAGAAATAGCACCACGAATTACAAAGCGCCAATTATGGTTACCTGGTTGCGCTGGACCAGGTCTAAGTCAAAAGTTAAGGACGACTGCGAAAGAGCGTAGGTCGGATACAGGGGCTAAGTTGTTTCCAGTAGAAAGTTTACCTTTTAACTTAGTCCTGTTATACACAAGAACTCTCATTGACGTGGTTGCTGGGGGTCGGGCAGCAGGCTGGATCTGAAGAGGGGCTCATCAATGGGGGGTTGCTGAAGTCATAGCACAAAGATCTGGTTGACAATCAGAACTTCCTGGTGGCAGGAAATATAGATCGCCGTTGTCGACGTGAAGAGTTCTGGGCGGCGAGGTCTGAGGTCTGTATCTGGGCAGGTCGTGTTGGTAGTCCGATGCAGTTGCCTAGTTGCCTTCGGTGAAGTCAGTTTGCAATCACAAGGAGACTGAGGATGGTTCCTTTGGACATGAAGAGCTCAGAATCTCTGGTTCTTAACTTGGAGTCCAGTTCTTGCAGCTTTAGGGTTGAAGGAGTGCACTCTAACACCAGCCAAGGGTTCAAGACCTAGGGGGCACCTCTAGGGGTTTGAGATTCACTTCAGCAGAGGCCAGCAGCAGGTCCGGAAAGGTCCAGTTAATATTGGTCAGCTGGGCAGTTGTGGGGAAAGGCCTCTGGCAGCTTGTTGTATCCCTGGATGAAGCCAGCAGTAAAAATAAGAAGAGTGAAGCTATCCATTATCCTATTACCTTTTTCCTGGGGTTACTGCTAAACAAAATAAATCTCTTTTGAATGACTCTAGTCGGTTATGAGAAGAGTGGATATTAGTAACACTCCAGTTGGGTCTGGAATACCAGGTTACTGGAAACCTGACAATCTAATGCAGCAGTGGAAGTGGAGGTTTGATTTACGTAGGGGCAAAGTAACTTTTAAAAATCATACTGTGTTGAATCTGAAAGATCAAAAGAGTTTAACCATTTCTGGTGACTTATTTTTCTGTTCTAGGGGCAGAAATAGGGCCTCAATTATGTTAAAAGTTTTATGGTGCCTGGATACAATACAGCAACTTCCAAATATTAGTGATCTACTTAGCTAGGATGATTTATAAGGGAGGGTTGGGAGCATACATAATCACATAGGATCCGAGCAACAGTCTTCCTTTTCACATAAAAATGCCATAATGTGGTAAAAGTGACAGAAGCCTTTCAGACAGAGGGGTCTCTACAAATATTCTAAGCCAACTGCGGGAGAGAAAGCTGTTCTTATATCAGGAAGAGAAGGGGCACCTCATTTCATTAGGGCGGGATGTAATAAGGGGGGATCCTGGCTTCTGCTTTTGTGTATAGAGCCCCCTGAGAGGGTCTACAGCCTGGCAAGACAGGAAGAGCGGATAGTGATGGTTGAGATTTGATAGGAATTTTGCAGGGTTTAGACATAAAGAAATCTAATTAGTGCACTGGATAAAAATACCATCACACCACCAGCTTCTTATAATATTCCTGTACCTGAAAGAAAACATCTGAGCGAAGGAGAAACCTGTAGGACTCCTCTTGCGCTCAATGACTGGAACTGCTCTCCTGGCTAGACACCTATCTCTGGGTCTTGACTGCCCTGGACCCTGTGGGAGAGTGACCTGGACTTAGTCCTAGACACCTGAACGGAGGACCAGAATACCTGGACGCTGTAGGGGAGAAAAGGTAGGGCTTCCATATAAATAAAATATATTTGGACTTAGTCACATTCTGACTTCTGGAGGACTGGGGCATGGTGCCAAAGCTCCAAGTTATATTCTAAGAATGTCTGTTTTGGGCTGCTCTTACTTTGTTTGGAGACTACAGACAGACTGCTGAAAACATGCATCCAGCTATGTCAGAAACAGTTTCCGGCTTTATTGTGCTAAAGAAATCTAAAAACCATAAAAGAGGTTAAAGTTGAATGTAGGATTGCAGGACTTGAGACCGTAGGAAGGCAACAAATTCATCCGAGCAATAAAGCAACCTCTGTGGTTTAAAAATCTTGCTCTGTCCCTCTGAGAGTTTTTAGCACCAAACTGAAGATTTCAGTCAGATGACAATATCTGGCTTCAAGGTACAAATGCCAGCTTCAGCATCCTGTCTTGTTCAACTGGAAGAATCTGAGATCTATAAAAGGTAAAAGGTCCAAAGGCAGAAATGTTGATTGGTGTGATGAAAAAGGCTTACCTGATCTCCCCCCTCCAATACGGTCAGGTTGAAAACATAAAGGAGACAAAAAAAAGGAAAGGAGGGGATTAGGAAAACATTAATGAAAAGACAATAAGCGGCAGGGAGAGAAGAAGATAAAAGAAGGTTATCATGGCTCGTCACATAATAAAAAACGTTAAACATGCATTGACAAATTCAATAGGATTGAGCATCCGAAAAGCTGCATACCACATAGCGTAACTAGATGACCGTCTTGAGTCAGATGATAGTGCTTGAAAGGTTGTTCACAAAGCTGCAGTAGTGGAAGCCAACCTGTTACTACGTATCCCACTCAAGTCAGGTGGAAGTGCTTGAAATGTCTTTTACAAAGCTGCAGTACCACATGCTGTTAGTAGATGTCCCTCGTAAATCAGCTGCACGTGCTTGAAAAGTCGTTGTCAAATCTGCAGTTTCTCAAAGCATTACTAGACGATGGTCTCTTGTCAGATTCAAGCACTTGAAAAGTCTGTCACAAAGCTGCAGTTGCACCAGCTGTTAGTAGATGTCCCACTGAAGTAAGATACAAGTACTTGCTTCACCACGCTACTGTACTTTTGGCCCTCACAAGAGGTCCTAGAGGAACCCAATACTCCCCCTCAATTTAGGTATACAAAAGAATTTTAAAGAGCCCTTACCCCTTTGAATGTGTTATTTTGTTGAAAGCAGAAAAGAAAAATAGCACAAAAATTCAACAGTGCTTTTATTTCAGAGCAGCAGCTCATGGAGAAGATCTGGGTTCATATTCGGTTTTGCTACTGTAATGATTTGTGCTTGTTTTCTATAGGATAAGTGCTATCTAGTGATAATAGTAATCATTTGTGTGGCTATCAGTGAATGACTTGCGTGTTAGGGAAGATAATGTAGACACCATTACATATATAGGTATTACTATTCACTGGTAAATACAAAATGCCAACATTCCTACCATCGCTGGTGGACTCCTTTTTAGGTAGATGAGCACGAACAAAATACTATAGCGCACAGAGAATAAAGCCACTGACTCAAGTGGGCTGACACATTGGCCCACGCTGTACTCTGTGATAAGCAGATGTAAAATATGAATCGCACTTAGACAAATAGATCAGGAGGAGTGGTTGAATGTCTTTGTATGTATATATGTATCTATTTCTCTTTAGATTTTTTGGAAAAACAAGAGGATGGCAAGACATAAAATGGATGAGAAACAGAGGTACAGGGGGAAAAAGAGGTGTGGACAAAACAAAGATGAAAACCCATTAAGTAAAAAAATGACGTAGAACAATAGAGAAGTAATTCCATTTAATTAATGAACTAAATTCACTCAGAACTCCTGTGAGACATATTAATAGTGCTCTTGTTTTGCACTTTATCCTGTGCTTCCCTGATGCAGAGCATCTTGTGTTCCATGCCTGCACAGCACTATATGCAACCTGTTCTACACTAATTTGTGCCCCCTGCTTCATATCACACTATGCTATGCTAATTTGCATCTGTCTGTAACCCAAGCTGTACTGGGGTATTTATGGGCATTGGTTGGTGATCACTGATGCCTCTGTTTTTTGATTTGTGCACATGGATGCCTGCATATTTATTGATTTTTAAAAAGGCTTACACGCGCATGAGCACGCACATGAGCACGAAGTGCCGCAAAATGGGCGCACTCTGTTGAGGCTCCGCTGACCGGATTAGCTATTCCCTTGCTTATCCGGACTTCCCAGGGACATCCTTCCCCCCCATTTTGTTTCTTACCTCTCTCCTGGACTTGCCGCGGCCACACACAGCCTTGATTGGGCTGGTGGTGAGCCTGGGCAGCGTAGCTGAGAGGCTGTGTGGTGGGGCTCTTACTCGGCTGCTGCTTCTGTCGAGATCTATTGCCTGCTGGGGATGTTCCAGGGTGTGGTGTGCCAGCCGTGCCTCACCCGTGCAGCTCTGCGGGTTGGGAGTCTGCGCCTGGTCCCGGCCTCGGGCGCAGCTGCCTTCTAGGATGCGGGGTCGCAGTGACTGGCCAGCGCTTCTCGCCGTGGGGGGGGCCCATGGCAGCCCTGGAGTGCATTCGGCCCACCCTGGTGGCCCACCCTGGTTGACATCTTGGGGCCCTGGTATGATGTTGTGGCCCTCTCCTGCTGCCCCCCTGCAGGGCCTGAAAATACGCCCAGAGACTGCTGGTGAGTGACTGCCAACTAACCCTGGGCGGTAAACTACGCTCCGCTCGCGGAATTTGTGGAGTTATCTGCACTCCGCGTTATGCGGATCTTGCGGAGTGCAGAGAACGCGTAGCGGACATTTTTGCTCGCTCGCGTTCCTCAACGTCAAGTTGGCGACCGCGAGCGAGCAAAATCAACATCCCGGCGAGATTTTTCCTCGTTTGCAATCGGCAACATCAAGTTGGCGAGCGCGAGCGTGGAAAATAAACCTCCCGGCGAGATATCTCAACGCGGGGGGGTCAGGTTTCTCATTGCGAGTGGTCGCGTATGCTCGCGACCGCACGCGATGAGAAACTGCCCGTTCGCGTTGAGAAAGCTGCCGCTCGAGTACAAATCTACTCGAGCGGCAGAAAACGACCGCTTGCACTGTGCATGATGTCGTTTGCAATGATTGCACAGTGCGGACAAGCATCCGGCACTGTGCAATCACCGCGAACAGCATTTTCCTATCGCACTACGCTGCTCGCGTAGCTCCGCGTAGCGCGGCGGAGTTGTTTTACTGCTTCGCTTCGCGTCGCGTAGCGCAACTCCGCGAACTACGCCCACCCTTACTACCAACAACACACATGGCTGGGGTGTGCTGATAGGACCTGCTGCCATTGACTGCTCTGTCATCAGCCCTCTGTCTCTCTGCTTTCTGCTTTTTCCCTTGATCTCTTTTTTCCTCATTTCATATTTTTTGCTTTTCTGACACTTTCTTTCACTGGCTGCATTTTTTTGCTTTTCCACTTTTTCCTCTTGTCACCTTTGTGCTTTTTCCTCACCGTGTCCATACCACTGCTCGTCCACATGGTCCCGCCCCTGTCCAGTGCCGCTTTCCCACTGGCATGTCAAAGGTGCCTGGACTGCACCCAGCACCACAGACCCTGGTCCTCAGACCATCCACCATTGCGATCTACTCCCTCAACAAGGGACGCCACACCGCCTGCTGCCGGGCATCACCAAATGACACCTAGGGCCCTTTTTACTGCCGGAACTGCAGCTGCACCTTCGCCTGCCACCGCACACTGGCCCCACCCACCGCATGACTGACAAATACCAGACTGAATGCCTCAGGTGTATCCTGCTTAACACACACTCCCTCCATAAACATGCCGTGGAGATCTAGGACCTACTGGACTCCGTCGGACTCGACATCGCATGCCTCACAGAAATCTGGATGAACTCCACCTCCACCCTGGACATCGCCACCACCATCCCGGACGGCTGCAAGATCATTCACAAGGAACACATCAACAAACCGGGTGGAGGCATTGCCATCACACACAAAAGGACCCTCTGCCTCACCACCCACTCGGACGACAACTCGACCAAGATGGAGCACCTCCAGTTCCAAGTCCAGACCAACCCGAACACCACCCTCCACGGCACCCTCATCTACAGACCCCCCCGGACCCCATCCACCCTTCAGCAACTCCATCATCGACTTCATCACACCCCACGCTCTCACCTCCACAGACTACATCCTCCTCAGCAACCTCAACTTTCACCTGGACAACCCCAATGTGAAGAAGGCATCATCTCTGCTGGAGAACCTCGCCACCTTTGGACTCAAACAATGGGTCACCTCCCCAACCCACTCAGCAGGACACACGCTCAATCCCATCTTCTCCACCAATGACAACATCATCCCAGCTACACTTCCAAGCTTCTTTGGACCAACCACCGCTGTGTCCACTTCTCCTTCACCAATCCCTCCATACACCACCATCCTCTCCCTATCCAACGAACCCAATGCAGCCAAACACAACTTTCAAGAAGGCATGGAAGCTGTCGCCAAATGGATGAAAAGCCGCTGCCTACAACTCAATACTGACAAAACAGAAGTACTCATCATGGGCCCACACCCCGATGCCTGGAACAACACCTGGTGGACCCCGCCCTCGGAAGCCCACTCACCCCCATGGACCACGCAAGCAACCTTGGAATCATCCTGGACTCCGAGCTCAAAATGGACCGCCAGATCAACTCTGTCACATCCTCAGGCTTTCACACCCTCCACCTCCTATGTAAGACCTTCAAATGGATCCCCCTCAAGCACAGAAAGACCGTCACTCACGCCCTCATCACCAGCAGACTCGACTACGGCAACGCACTCTACGCCGGAATAAACAAAAACCTCACCCGCAAGCTACAAAACATCCAGAACGTCGCCGCAAGATTGGTCCTCAACCTGCCAAGACACTGCCATATCTTCCAGCACCTGCGCACACTCCACTGGCTCCCCATCGAGGCTAGAATCACCTTCAAGATTCTCACCCACGCACACAAAGCCCTCCACAACACCGGACCAGCATACCTGAACAGCTGACTCAAATACCACGCACCCCAAAGGACCCTAGGACCAGCCTAGGTCACCTACGCCGTGGTCCCCCGCGCCAGAAAGATGAGATCGGGAGGCCGCTCTTTCTCCTTCCTTGCGGCCAGAGCCTGGAACGCCCTACCGCTCCACCTCAGACAGACAACATCACTCCCCATCTTCACGAGAAACCTCAAAACCTGGCTCTTCGACAGACCCCCTCCTTGATGGACTGGAACCTGCACCTCCCCTCCTCCCCAGCGCCTTGAGACCCTTACGGGTGAGTAGTCGCGCTTAACATACACATGATTGATTGATGTTTAAATTAATATGGCAAGCGATAATGTGATTAGAACATCCACTAATACGAATATGACATTCATTGAAATGAGAATGACACATGTTAAAATGAATATGGCATTCATTAAAAATTAATATAAGCTTTGTGTGAATGTGGCATGCTTACATAATGAATATGAATAACACTGAAATTGGCATGACATTTATCAAAATGAATATCACTTGCACTGAAAGTAATATGATACACATTGAAATTAATAAGATGTGTTAAAATGGATATGTCTCATGTTAACATTAAGAATTGCTAATATGAATGTGACATTCATTGAAAGGAATGTGACACATGCTAAGATGAATATATCATGCGTCCAAATGAATATGAGCCCCATTAAAATTAATTCAAGATGCCTCAAAATGAATATGACCATTGCTGAAATTACAAGGACTCTCATCAAAATGAATATGGCATGATTTCAAATAATATGATAAACATTGAGATGAATATGACATGTTTTCAGATGAATTTGAAATGTATTGAAAGGAATATGACACATGTTAAAATGAAAATGAACCAAATTGAAATGAATATGATACCTGCTGAAATCATTACGGCCCACATCAAAATGATTCTGATATTCATTAAAATGAACATGGCACTTTCTCAAATGAATATGAAACTGTAAAATAAATGTGGCATGCTTTTAAGTGAACAATGTACAAATTGAAATGAACACAAGCCATGGTTAAATCAATATGACCCATGTTTGAATAAATATATCATGCATTGAACTCATGTTGATTTGCTTTAAAATTAATATTATACATTGAAATAATATCACACATTCTGAAAGGATATGATATAGACTAAAAACCAATTAACACAAATCAATATATCACACATTTGCCACAATGTAAAACAAGGAAATAACCTTTACAATGCATCCATTACCACACAAGTGTTTATCATGCAGGTAGGTATCACACAGGTAAATATTTCTACCTTTACCACACAGTACTTTACTACACAGGTGCAAGTTTTTTTAAATAACATATTTTAGGGTGCGAGTAGAGGTAAAGGCGAGGTAACAGTGATTTTAGGGTTGAAATGTGGATAAAGATAAAAAAGATTTAGTGTAATTTTAGTGTTTAGAAGTGGGTAGAGTTAAAGTGAGGTTAGGTCAATTTTAGGGTTTAGAAGTGGGTAGCAGTAAAGGGAGGTAAGGGAAACTTTAGGGTTGAGGGGTGGATAGAGGTAAAGGGAGAAAAGGTGATTTTAGCGTTTAGGGTATGGGTTGAGGTAAAGGGGGGTATGGAATAAAAAAACGAGTGTTCCTGCTCAGAAAATAACAAAGATGACAAACACATACACATGCATACACCCACATACACAATCATATATATAACTATATATAACAGATCCCCTCCCTTGCTTATGGTCGAGCGGCAAACAGCTGACATCTTTTGAAGTTCTCCGGATGGAGAAATGCAGCGGTTACCCCCTGCCGACAAACGAGTAAAGCAGCAGTGGCAGCATCGCAATACGAGTCGGAGGACCCATGTAACGAACTGATCAGTAAATATTGAGAAGAAATGGTGGAAAGATTGAAGAAACAGGAAGACATCATCAAATCTAGAAAAGTGCACAAATTTCTAAGGGAGAAAATTGACTACGAAACAGGGCAGGTTTTTACATTTTCTAAGAAATTTGAGTAAAATAAAAGACAGCGTCTTCTAAATTGCAATATAGTAACACAAGATGACAACATTAACACTCATGTATCCAATGCAGTTCTGCATCTGACCTTAGTTCAGCATTGGAGAGTGAAACAGACTCAGAAGATGGTAGGTTTCCATCTGGCCCTAGAGGAGGGGGACTTATGAAATTGACTCTCGCCGAGGAGTTTGATTTTGTATGGCACGATCACCGTCAGACCCTAAGACCACAAAATCCAAATTATAAACAAAAAAGAGACGAAACCAAAGACGGCGGGAAAGGAGAAAGCTCAACAGATCCAAAAATCAAGAAGCAACAAGGAAACAAGTGGAAACGCAAGTAATTAACAACAAAAATAACAATACAGTAATTAACCTGACCGACATCGTACTCAGTGAAGCAGAGTTCCAATTGTTATCACTGGGATTAACCTATTGTCCGGAAAGTAGTTTCACCTACAGTCAAACTTGTGTAGATATATTTAAGTTCATTTGAAAACTCAAGCTTGCCAAATATCACAAGCAAAGACAGCATTCCTTTGAAACAGTAACAGAAGCTCCAGCACATGATGCCAGCGCCTTGAGACCCTCTCGGGTGAGTAGTGCGCTCCATAAATCGCTGATTGATTGATTGCGAGCAATCTACAAATATCGGATATTAGTCTTATTTATGTCATCAATGATTTGCAAAATGAAGAACTTAATCCAGGAATACCAATATCAAGTCAACAGATCATTCAAGAACAAGAACTGAATATATCAGGTTCAATTAGAATTCCATTCAAACCCACATCAACGTTCACGCCAATGATGCCTCATGATGCTGTAGATATTTCTAATGATCGAGTAACAGAGGAAATCAAAAAACCTCAACCTTAAAATAATACAATCAGTAAAGAAACGTAAGAACTATGAGAAACTACAGTTTGATAGAAAAATTGCAAAACAATAATGAAATCATAATCAAAAATTCAGATTAAGGAGGCAATATAGTACTTTGGCCAAGAACAAAATATTTAACAGAGGCACACATACATTTGGGTGATTTGACATGCTATAAGAGGATTAATATACAACATGTAAGGAAGACAAGAAAATGATTATCATGAAGAACTAACCAGGTTGAAATATGAAGGATTACTAACAATCATCCTGTTATGCCGATATTATATTTCATCCCCAAAGTTCATAAGGGCATTTTTCCAATACCTGGTAGACCTATTATTTCAGCTAGAAACAGTTCCTTTGAAAGGACTTCTCAATATGTAGATTACTTTTTGCAGGATTATGTGTTAAATTTACCATCAAAGATACTGGTGATTTCCTCAGAAGGATACATGATGTACCCTGTTCAACAGAATATCTATTTATGACATTAGACATTACCTCTCTATACACCAACATCAGGCATGAAGATGGACTAAGAACAGTGAAATACTATCTTAGGAGCAGGCCCCTAAGACTGTACAATCACAGTAGGATGATATTGACCATGATCACGTGGTGTCTTAACAATAAAAAAAAAATTCTATTTGGCAAGGAAATTTTTCAACAATTGAGGGGGGTGGCTATGGGTGCTTGCTTCTACCCCGGCTACGCATGTTTACATGTGGGCTGGTGGGAGGCGCAGGTGCTTATGGTAGACCATCAGATGGACTGGGAGGAACATGTGGTGTGCTGGCTGTGCTATATAGACAATGTTTTTATTATTTGGAAAGGGTCATCATTTAGTGCGCATGAATTTGTGAGAATAATCAATTTAATTCTGTCCAGTGACAATGACTAGGCTCACTTTGAGCACAATTATGGGGTATTTGGACAAGGTAGACAAACAATATCCATACGTCACCTATATTTTCCATGATATACTTTCCTGAGAGAGTGTATGTAAATAAGTGGTCAAAGTTTCTCCTTTAAACCTCTACTCAAATACCGACACAACAGTTTGTTTAAATTTGGCTATATGATATATTAGATATTCACACATGCCATGAAGTGGTGATGCCCTTTTAGTTATCTTAGAGAAGAGAAAAAAAATTGTGGGATGAGGAGTGAGGAGTGAGGGAACTTGGTGAGGTATTGAGAGATTAGGAGAGATGAATGAGGGTTGAGGATTGAGTGGTGAGGATGAGGAGTGAGAGAGGAGGAGAAGACATGTGAGGGATGAGAGAAAGGATGAGAAGTGTGTATTGAGGAATGAGGCAGGAGGAAAGAGTGATTACAAATGAAAGATGAGAGTTTACAAATGAGAAATGAAGGTTGAAGTGTTAGATATCAGAGCTGAGCATTGACGAGAGAGGGGTGAATAATGAGGAATGATGTTTGATTAAAAAAGATGAAAAGCAAAGAAAGTGGAGGGAGTGCAAGAGGGTATGGAATGAGGAATGAGAACTGAGGCATGAGAAATAAGGGATCAGGATGTCTTAAAATGGACAGTGTGGTATACGTTTTAAGCCATCACCATTTATCCATTACACTCACCTCACAGAAGGGGAGGTTTGAGCAGTAGGGCATGAGGAAAGAAAATCTTTTTTTACACAAACTTTATTGCAGTTTTAATACATCCAATCCACATTCCTATACATGAGGGTGAAATAACAGGTGAGATATCACTCTGAGCATTACATTGCACGTAATATGATTTGAACAGTAACTCTCTCCCACCAAAGTATCCATGTCCTGCAACTGTAACCCCAATCCTTCTTCCCTCCCCCCAACAGGTGTCTGCCATTCTCCTAACATTAATGTGATGGTGTGGGGCCGCACACTTAAGGTGTGTGAGACATGTAAGGAGGACCTGTTATTGCTCACAGCCGTGAGCTACAGTCTGGCAACAGAGCAGGTAATTACTCCCACCCGGAACATGAGTAGAAGTAAGCACGGTTGGACGAGAAAGTTAGGGTATGGTAGGGTACGCGTCTCTCCTGCAGACCCACTGTGTAGGTATGAGGATTTTGTGTAGCCCTAGTGTACACTGTCCCCTTCACTGTCCTGCACCTTAAATGCTTCCAATAGGGCATCCCATTCGAGAGATATCAGCCTCTTACCCAGCCCTCTATATTCTTTGTGACGAATTGCAGCACTCTCCGCCAGTTTCCAGTTTGCAACCTCCTACCACCACTGAGCAATCAAGGGGACCCACTGGGATTTCCAGTGTTTTGTCATCAGTCGTTTTGCTAGCAGCAAAGTTAAGTCTGCAAACCGAGAAGTCACCATAGTACTTTTAGGTCTGGGATATAGGCCTAGTATACACTGTTCAAGCGTGCACCAATGGTCCTTCCCTGTCAAGTCCAATAGTACCGTCTCTACCTCCGACCAATAAGCTGCCAGTTAGGGGCAGGCCTACAACATGTGCACAAGATCTACTTCCAGCACGTGGCATATGGGGCAACCTGCGGAAGCCATGGGGAACATCGACCGTCCTGGGACTTTTACCAGCCATAGGTGTGTACCACTGAACTGTTGTTACTACAGTTGTGTACCAATGAACTACTATAGTTGTGTACCACTGAACTGTTGTTACTCTCATCCTGTGAGGCTGGCACTCAGGCAGAATTCCTTAAGTGTGCGCTGACTGAGCAGCTTCCCCCGTGCGCAGGTGGACCTCTCCTCACCCCGAGTTTTGGTACTTGCATGAACCCAGAAAACTGCCCGCTGCCAGATACTCTCTCTCTTCTTCAGAACCACTGCTCTCAGCCGCACGGGCCAGAGCTGTCTTTGGCTAAAGATACAGAACTTTCGGGACTCATTCCACTAGAGGAGACATGGCCTCCAGAGCCTTATTGGCTGAAACTAGATCGTCGAGAACTTCAGGAAGCACAAGGTTCGCAGAGGTAAAAGATTTCCTAGATGCGTAGCGGAGAAAGGCGGAGTCAAGGCGAGCAAGCCCGACACCGACGACCGACGTGGCCTCCTCGCTCCTGGAGAATTTCCCGGTTTGCACCACCGACGACCCCTAATCGTCAGCGGCCGCCAAGGAAAGCCACGGTAGGGGTTTGGGGGAGCACCTGGGAGCACCAGCCGGAATAGAGCCTTACCCCTGGTTATTGTCTCCGCAGGGCCGCGGAGCGCCGATAGGCGCAGAGAGATGCCAAGGAACAGGAGCAGGACGTTCTAGCAGAGACACAGTGAGTTAGTGGGTGTGAGCCACATACCGCCCCCACCTCACCAGACCCCTGCTGTTCCCTGCGGTCTGCCTCGTGGTTTTCCCTGCCATCGCGCCCACCCCTGCCTGCCCATCCCTCAGTGGAATAAGTGAGTGCCAGCGGGAATGCCTAACTGCAAGTGCAGCTGCGTTTAGGCGGTGGCCACTGAGAGAGGCTCTGGGTGCACCGTGGAGGCAGCCCGGTTAGTTCCGGATGCTGCCTGTGACCCACCCATAGAGGCCCCACTCGCACAGCCGGTCTAACACTGATTGCCTCCACTCCACCCCACTCATCCCAGAACAAAGCCATGAGCAGGAGCAGGAGCAGGAAACAGCCTGGTGACTTACAAGAGAGCTGGGGAGCGACAGCGACCGAGGACCTAGGATCGAGACAGAGCCGAGTGAGGCGAGCAAGGCAAGGCAAGTGTGAGCTGAGTATCAGAGTGGCAGTACAGCAGAGGGGCTTAAAGGGGGCCGCAGAGTTGTTGCAGTGTCTAGGTGGAGTGGTTAGAGCCACAACCCCCCCGGCAGCACAGAGACGGCCAGCGGCCGGTGCTGTTTGCGCATTAGAAAAGAACCGCTACCGCCCACCCTGAGCCCCACCGACGCCACGCTATTGTCAACTCCCCCTCCCCTTGCCCCCCTGTTTATCATACCCTCGGTCACTCAGTAGGCAACCATCCACAAAGTTTGACTTCAACTGAGGCGTCAGTACCCCAGTAGGTTACACCTGGCATCACCAGGCGACACTAGGCGACATCATGTGAGCCCACGGCCCTAATAATCCTAGTGGTCCCCAAAAGGAGATAAAGCGGGCCAAATTACCTTAAATTATCTCACCACAGTCTGGAAGGTCGGCAACTGAGCACGGTGGCTGGACATAGAACCAACCCAGTGCATAAGAGCCGATCAGCGTCGAATGGTCACAGAAAGACCACCGAAAAGCTAAATCAACTTTATACCTGGCTTGAGTCATTATGAGATCAGGCAGGACCTGAGAGACTGCTAAAATTGCAAAAAACGTTCCACAAAGTCCAAACTCAAGCAGCCAGCCCAAGCAGCCCAAACAGTCATTGGTGACACCTCTCCAACAGTTGAACCATCTACATTACCTTCGTTGGACCATTCTACTAAAAGAAACACCCCTAGGATTCTTAAAATTACAGACTTCTTGAAATCCCCAAAGAACCAAGCCATGCCAACACTGAGACCACTGCAATTAACCCCGTCCGATTCCCCAATAGATAATCCCACAAAAAAGCTCACTAATCAGACAACAGTTAAAGCCCAAGTCCATACTACTAAACATGAACAGCAAAACTGGACCCCATTCAAAGGTTCATCTCCAGTTATTACCTCTGGGAATCATCAGTCTATACATCACTCTCCCCCCTCAACTTTTCCAATCCCTGTAACAAAGACCTTGATACCACACAGCTAGGAAAATTACTGGAGTCATCAGCTTAGTGGCAGGAACTGTTACTCAGCCCATTTAAAGAGAAACAGGATGAAGAAGCGGCTTACACAAATATATCCACAAACTCAAGCCTCAAGCACGATTATAATGCCCTACTCTCTCCAATTAGACTCCGGTGTGAAAATGGCTCCACCAGTCATAATAACACCCATGATGAAACTCTCGAAGACATGCTTAAAAACAATAAGTCCCATGCAAGCAACACATTTTCATTTTCAACACAAAGCAAGTCAGTTCAGCACTCTGCATCGTCCCCACTGTCCTCAGCACCCTTGTGGACTCCATTTATAAACACAATGGAGGTGATCTCATCGGCCCTAAAATTTCACTCAGAAAAACTCAAAATCCAAGTGGACTTACTGAACTTCTTGGCCACCCATGTTTTAGGCATAGAACAACATTTACAGGACCTATACAGTTTAATGAAGCGAGTGCAAAAAGATCCCAATGCAGTATACCATTCTTGCAAATGCTCTTCCACTTTGGACCACTTAACAATTCCAAACATTTTGTTGGAAATACTCGTGGAAGTAAAGTCCTCAAAGCTGCCCACATCATTAACAACATCCATCACAGAAGGCCTGGAAAGCCCCGCTCCACCATCCCCAAGAAAATCTCCAATACCGAAGAACGACCTCAAGGCCACTTGGGGCTCTGAGGCCAATCTCATTCCACCGAAAGAAAATCGCCAACCAGGGCCAGCAATAAACAAACTATAAGGTGGGAGATCTCTTCCCTAGCCGAGGACCTTGATCAACACCAGTGGCCCTCCCTAACTAATAGGGAGCGCAAACGCCTCAGGAAAGCCAGAAATTACCGACTAGAAAGATCACCAACCCAACCAGACCATCAAATAACCCAACATTGTATTGACCATACAATGGTCAGTGACATTCACCATGGGCCAGACGTATAATCCAATCTTTCAAAACCATGAAGTGCAGCCTAAGAAATCAAATAAAAAAAACAGCAAAGGCCACTGTGATCTTGAACCAGTGACTCAAATAGATCTCCCTTTGTACCATCCGAAAGTCTACTCTGAGCATCATAATTAACCAGTCTGCCATGGCAGCCCACCGACCGGAGTCCGCAGGCCCCAGAGTATGGCCTTAAAAGTCACTGGGAGACAAATCCAGCTTGTGCAGACCCCCCAGAGGCAACCAATCTCCACAGCACACATGATTCACTCGAGAGATCAACTCTTTTCACAGCAAATGAAGCAGTCTTCTAAAACAGACAGATGCCCCGCCCAATCAATGGACCACAATGGACCTTTGCATGACCGAACCAAAGGCAAGGCCATCCATCATAGCTTGGCCCACCATACAAACTGCCATAGCTCCTGCCACCAACCAGAGCGATCACAACCCTTCTCCCCAAATGACGGAGCATAAAATACGCACGGATCCCAGGGAAAGCCAACTGGCTCATTTACCCTTTGATTCCCCCACTTTTGACCACACCCAGCCCTCTCTCCGCTCAGAAGTACATGGTGATTCCTCACTGAGATTAGAAATGATCCCCCTCTACAGGTCTAGAGGACACCATGATACACTGAATAGAAGTGCAATCTGAAACTCGGCAACACAATAGAATCTTTTTACCACGTGACAACACATGACACAGAAGGCATGGAGTTCAAACTCAATCAGGAAAGGGCAGGTTATGAAAACACAGTGGTCACCTGGTCCAACATAAAAACAGCTACGATGGTTTGGCAACAAAGATGTTGCTTCTTAAACTGGGGCATTGAATTAAAAAGACATGAGACAGAGAGGTATTCTAGCCCGTTACAGCCACAACAGAATCACCATCCGAAAACTGGCACTGTATTAGCCAGTGCCCTCAGTGGCGCAATAGGCCCAGAAGGAAAATACCCCATCAATATAGATAACTTGTGCATCACCTACATTGCAGTGCCCGGAGCCCTGAGTTACATGAGACAGGTCTCTGTGCAAAGCCCACAGGTCCGCACTCCATCAAGGCGAGTGGCATGATTACAACTGGGCCCAAAAAAGACGACTCCTAATCAATTGTTGAAACTCTGCTCTTGGAACGTGAACAGCCTCAAAAATAAGGCGGGGGAGTCTGACTTCATCTCCTTTCTACAAGAGTTTGATATCCTCCTCTTCCAAGAAACCTGGGCTGAGGAACCCACACCAATCATAGGCTTCAAAGAGTACCAACAAGAAGCAACAAAAAAATCTAAAGAGGGTAGAGCAGCAGGAGGCCTCTCAATCTACATGGTAACCAACCTCCAGCTGCTTCGAGACGGCTTCGACCTTGGGCTGGCATGGGTACAATGCCTCAAACTTTCACCCCATCTGGATCCAGGTCCACAAACCGATTCCGTTGATGCCAACATACTACTCTGTAATGTTTATATTCATCCATGTCAGAAGAGTAAACAGGATCCTAAAATCACTCCAGAAGACATTTCCCCAACACAAAATCATATTGTCTGGAGATTTTAACATGTACTTACTACAAACAAATTCCCAACAAGTTCACCAACAGTTCCTTGGGGCAACCAAGAAGCAACTACCTCCAGTAATAATAAAACATCAAAAAAACGATCACCATGGGTAATCATGCATTACTGCCTAAGAGGAAATGGGCCTCTGTTCTCTCAATGGCCGCCTTCCACAAGATCAACCAGCCGCGTTTATAAGGATCTCAAACAAAAACACCTCCACCCTAGACTACCATTCGTGAACTCAGAGATTTTTGACAAACTCCTGTCTTTCTCCATAAAACCCAGAGTAGGGAGCGACCATTTTTCCCAGCAGGTCAAGTTTCTAATACATCCAAAAAGAGCCCCCGAAAGCAAGAACATAATGGCCCACTCTTGTGCCTACAATCGAAAACATTTGGCCTGGAATGGAAGGATGGCAGCCGTAATAATGAACTACATAACCACATTTAGCTCTCAAATAACCACTGCTCAACAGGTGACGTGGACTAACTGGGAACACCTCATAGCGGGACTTGTCACCAACTGGCCACCCAACCCTCCACAGGCCCTCAACCTCACAACTAAAGGGGCTCCTTGGTTTACTGCAGCCCTTTGGAGACAAAAAAGAGCCATCAATAAGGAAATTAGGCAGCTGCGAAAAAACAACTCAATGTTTAGCCATTCCATCACAGAGCAAATAGCGGCACTGAGGTGCGCCTATAAAAAGGAAATCTGGTCAGCTAAAAAAGCATATCAGGAAAACCTATGGATAAAATTGTTACACACAAGTAAAATAAAAACAGTAAACAGTTCTGGGCAGAAATCAACATACTCGCAAATGGTAGCTTTTGTCATTATAATGCCGGAATCTGAGAATCGGATTGGATAGAGTATATTGAGGCAGCCCGTCCAGAGCAACCTACCCACAGCACCACATTAAAAGGTGTAACCACCAAGGGCCAATTGCCTACAGCAAGCTCGGCAGAGAGTAAATTGGCCGAAAGAATCGCAAGTTGAGCAATCCTTGAAGAAACTGAGACCAGACGGGGCACCGGCACCGAATGGTCTCCCCAACACTGTATTTGAGTACAATCAGGCTTTTTGGACATCATATCTTACTCCCCTATTTAATTTGGAATTTACCACCAATACAATTCCATCATCATGGAGAGGCAGTGTTCTTCACCCCATCTTCAAATCAGGCTCACGGACAAATCCTGCGAATTACAGATTAATTGCCCTGATCGATATTGAAGCTAATCTTTACGCCGCCAACCTTCTGATAGATCTGGAAGCATGAGCATCAGCCGAAAACATCCTCCCGGCTACTCAAATGGGTTTAAGGGCCAGTATGAGTACAACCACCAATCTTCTGGCCCTTACTCTCATGATAAAAAAAGCAACCTATAAGGCACCCAATTTATACACCTGCTTTGTCGACTTAAAATCAGCATTTGACACGGTCCCGAGAGGCTTCCTATGGGCAAAAATGGCCAAATGGGGTGTACCCCCAAACCTTCTCAAAGCCATCATCAATCTATACTCTGATACCTTTGTATAAATTAAAATAGGCAGGGGCGATAGAACGGCCAGAAAGATCTCCACATCCATTGGTCTTAAACAGGGATGTGTCCTCGCCCTCTGCCTCTTTAATATTTATACATCAGACATAGAAACCCTGCTATCAGAAGTCTCAAGTGACCCACCAAAACTCGCACACAAACCAGTGCGTAGTTTACAATATACAGACGATATTGTCTTATGTAGCCAGACTTCCATTGGCCTGCAGCACCAAATAACTGCCCTCCACAGTATTACTGATTCTTTAGGCCTGAAGCTAAAATACAGCAAAACCAAAGTCATCTGTTTCCTGCCAAAAAACAGACAGCACAATTTAAAATTAAAATGGAAACCTGCGAGGAACAAGATCGACTAGGTCAGCACTTCCAAATATCTAGGGGTGGAAATTGACTCAAGATTAAATTTCAAAAAGTACCTTGCACAACGAAGGGCTTAGGCAAATAATCTATTCTTCGCCCTCAACCTAATAAAAAAAATAGATGGGGAGTTCGTCTCAGTCATATCTACTGCAAATCATTGGAGCCAAATTTTTACCATTATTGACTTATGGCTTAGAACTCCTAAAGGGCAAAGACGTGACAACTCTCAACAATCTACAGTCCGTCTTGTTCAAAAGCATTTTTCGCCTACCACGAAACATCTGCCAAGCACAGGTGCTTTAGGAATTTGGGCTCCTGCACCAGCTCCCGGTGAGGATGGCCACCCTAATCAAACTGTGCTGGAAGATGAGAGCTGCCCCACCCGAGTCCTTGGCCGCTTTGTGTTGGTCCGAAATGGAAAGCCAGCATAGTAACAAAAATTACTGGCCAACAGTGCTCCACCAAGCTGTGACATCTCTCAACCTCCATGAGGCCTGGGAGCTAAATATCAGCCTTACAGCATTTAAAAAAATCACCAACAAAGCTGTCAAGCTAAAATGGTGGTCTCTTGATAAAGCGGAAATGGCATGCAAAAAACACAGCTGGACTGTCTTACAATCATGTAGCATCTGGGGGCCCCAGCCATACTGTCCTGTAGTTCCTATAAAAAGTATACAGGATCTGCACGTTTAGACAACATATACTGTAGGATCGGTGTCAGACTGACTCTGAACACCCCCACCGGGTATGTTGGCCCTTTTGTACCAACTAGCTCACAGTGCCACTAGAATCTCCTCTTACCAAGGAAAGAATAGTTCCTGGCAACCATCGAACATGACAACCCTGATCCCTCAGGACCGTGGAAACAATATACTACCTTTCGCTCACTCACTCGTGCTTACTTAGTCTGTCTCAGAGAGATACACCGAATAAACAGGCTGGACGTTTTACAATAAGCATTTATTGAACAGTTGTTATTCTGGTGTACAATGAATGAGCTGCAACAACCGTTAGACAGTATAAGATATAAATGATTAGCAGTACTATAAAGGTGAATGGATGGTATAGCTCTACCATCTTGCAATAATAATGAATACATTAGAGTATATAAAACACATGATAAAAAGATGCGTACTCCTACGATGCCTCCCTAACTTGATGTACCTAAGTGTACCTAGCATGTATGTAGGTGTTAAGCCAAGAATCCCTCTAGGATTTAGTCAACCCCATTACCTGAAGTGAGAGACTGTGGGACCCCGTCCTGGTCTTGAGTTGGACACCTGCGAGGGATGTTAGACCACTGCGAGCTAGAGTGTCTGCATGCAGGAACCTCAGCGTATCTGGTCAGTGTTTCGGCCGGGAAGTCTCGGTCTCCTCTGCCCTATCTTAGCAAGATGTGATGTATATGTACCCATAGGTCTCCCCAGGGGTCCTACCTTGCTGTATTACTGTGTTGGCCTAAGGATGACGTCGGGCATGAACTTTGTACATAGATTTTATACAGGAGATGGTAGTCCTGCTGTGCTTCCAAGAATCCTCATGCATAATCTATGAGATTTCGAACTAGGGAAAACCCACGTTCTGAATGCAGTGTCGTATCTAGGTAAAAGGTCAGTCCCTGTAAACCGTGACAAGTGTAATGTAGGGAAGAATATAGGTGAAGGGTATTGAAGTTACCGGGGCCTATATTATGGTACCTATATGGAATATAACACCCACTCCTCTTCCGAATGGATGACATAGTCAAATTCTAACCGTACTACTAGTTGGACTAGATACTTGTACGCAAATAGTTAAAACATTAGTTTCTCGTTGTGTTAAAAAAAAACATTGGGGCATATTATCAAGGGCTTTAGCGGCACTTTTTGCCGCTAAAGCGGCGATAATTTTATCGCCCTATTAGCAAGCTGTCGCTAACAGGCGTTAGCGACAGCTTTCAGGCGTTAGAGGCCGCGTTTACCATCGCCTTGCATGTCAGCGATAATTATCGCTAATGACATGCAAGGAAGGCGTTCCGTACTAAAGCGACTGAAAACAGTCGCTAATCCCACTACCCCCTATTAGCAAGGCAGGCGAAGCGATATAATAATTCGCGCTAAGCGCGTTTATCGCTATATTTTATCTCCTGCTAGTGAGGATGACTTACCTGTTTAAAGTATAGGAGGTGGATTCTAATGCTGAATCCACCTTAGCGTTAATGCGAGAATATCGCTGGTTTTCCAGCGATATTCTCGCTTGTACGCTATCGCTGGAAATATTATCGCTATGGAGATAAACCTTACTAATAGGGTGTTATCTCAGCGGTAATTTCCAGCGATAGGCGGCGTTAACAAAAACGCGCTAAGCGCGATTAGCGATAAATATCGCTAATCCTTGATAATATGCCCCATTGTTTTAAAAATTGTTAAAAGGTGGTTCTAAAAAGTGTTAAAAAGAAAAATATTAGAAATTGACACTTAAGCTACAGCTCTATTATGTCCGTAGGTATAGTCCGAACTACTACAAGCATTTGAAAGCCATACATGCTCAAAAAGAATGTCAATTTTGATATGGAGTTCTAATTTTCCGTTTGTTTTCCCCAAAAAAGTTTTTTTCCCCAGCACACGTCGGGCCAAATGAGTCAAATGTTTGTGTGTCCTGGCCAGTAGACGCAACATTTTCGTTGCTTGCCTCCGCAGTTGACGGTCCCTGTAACACCTCGCAAATTATGTCAATTGAGCACAGATGATCTTCCGTACTGTCCACAGCCGGTGCTGGGGCAGCCTGTGCACCATTCAAGGCCTGAGTGTCAGAGGAGGAGCCGGTGTCCATACCAACAGGAGCAGATACTACCTGTGGTGGCTATAGGAATGCCGCCATCAACATGGGAATACGCTGGGGACACTGCAGAACATGGGCAGTTATCGGGTCCAGTAAAGCATCAACGTCCGGTTGCGCACATGATGGGAGTGTCAGACAGAGATCTAACACGCATTCTTCTCCGCAAAACAGGCATCGGAGGACAGGTAAGATGCAGTCCATCCAGTCTGGTCTAAATTACAAGAGCCAAGAAGCACTTAGTTCCCTTAGGCAAGGTGTGCCTAGAAGTTGTACCATGGGATCACTGTATTTTCGCTCCAGGAGTACTGTTTCCATCTCCTTGGTGACTGGTACGTCCATTGCGTAGTAGAAAAACGACAATCAGGATACCTGCTATTAGAAACAGGATCAGCGGCAGCCCTCCAAATATGCTTCCAAATATGGAGTGTATAACGTTTGGTATAACTCCGAGGACCGTCTGAAAGGTGCTTAATAGTCCAGAACCTATGGTCTTAAATAGGTGGACGATGCCTGTCGTATCAGACATGTTAAAGATACAATTTACCATTTCTGCAAAATGGAAGGGGCAATTTGTATGTATAAGCGCCTGTATCTCTGCTGAAGACCTTGCAACTTGAAGAGCAAAGGTCTCTCAAGCGGAGGTTAAGGGCACAGATTTCTGTATAAGCATGGCTTTCATTCTCCTCAAAGCATCAAACCGTATTAACGAAACATTTAGTGAAGGCCATAACGGCGTCTCCCTGACTGTATGTGTTGGTGGAAACAATACTTGCATACAGCAAGTAACCCTGGAACTCACGGTTACCAGATATGAGATGCCCGGAAGCATCCCACAGCAGCTTTGATCGTTCAGCATCAAGTAACACCCATTCAAAAGTAACCTGAACACTGGAGTGATCACGGCAGCTGGGGAACCCTTTAAGTGACAGGATAAGTTAGCTACCGAACCGTTACAGGACCCATGAAGCATTATTTCCTGGCATATAAGTGATCCACTTAAAGTATTCTCGCAGTTAGTACCGCTTAGAAACACTTCTTTTTCCCCACTCCGGCATCGAAATCTGTACGGTAATTCCCAGGATTCCTTAATGAATTCCCTACCCATTTCTTCATATCTGCCTGCCTGCATTTGTTCAAGGCAATATTGGAATTGAAAGGTAGTGACCGGAAGAGTTATGTGGCCATGGATTAACCATTCCATGGACGGTGACTCTGCCACTGTGAATGCTAATCTATCCAATTTTTCAATACGCAACATTGTATATTTTGCTCCCCTTTGTGCCATTTCTATCTGTTTTTCTGTCAGATTGTACGAAGAAAACAGAGACGTACTGTTTATGAAACGCCAAGGCATATAGACTGCGTGCAAAGATTGCAGCGTCCAGCTTAATAACATAATAGAACGCAATTGTGATTGCCCGTGTTGTAATATGGACAGATCCTGTTCTAGTACATCAATAGTAGAAGAAACAATGTTGCCTAGAGAATATATCCTGGAGGTTAGTGTCGTTAACCCATTGTCAACCACTGCTAGAGCCTTCTCTAGATTTATACAATCTATTTCTCATATTCTTTCCGCGGCTTCTTGTTGTGATATTTTCCAAATCTCATTGTAGACTGCATAATAGAAACGTTTCTGATGTGGCTTCCTAGGGCCTAATAAAAAATCCCAAAGGTCCACATCCTCTGTAAGTAAGGATAAGTGTTGTTTCACATTTGTAAGTGTTGAGGTCTTTAGCCAATCGAGGCATAACTTCCCAACACTGTATGATGTCACTACCCCTGGGTGTTGTCTCTGTACATAGCGTGGATCTGGCCTATTGATACTAAATCCTTTAGTTTTACCCAAGAATCTTTCTTGTCAGCTATTGGTGGCTGTGGGCCAAATCAACCATGCCTTCCAATCGGTGTCTGATCTATTGTATTGCATGATGGCATCTAGTGTAACCTTTTCTTGTGATGTTATGTTATGTTACCCTCAGTGTGTGATGGGGCTGGCACCCGAGGTGTATTCAAATCTTTCTGGGATTAGCAGATTTATGCAGAAAGTGATGACCATAATGTTGATAGCAATACATTGTTTCATAGTCTGATGTGTCTTCTAACATTTCATTATTAGAAAAAGCAGCAGATTTTTCTAAATCAGACAACATATTATTTACAGTTTCATAATCCCAATCATCGGAAAATGTACTGGAGGTAATGATATCACTCAATGAAATTTTAAATAAATGTGGTATTTTTTTAATTTTAGAAGTAACTCAGTTACTCTGGCTGAAAATAACCCCGGGCTGTTCTTATACCCCTGGGGGAGTCGACAAAAACGACCCTGAGACCCTAGCGCTGAGAATGCTGTCAATTATCTGCTCTCAGGCGCTATATTCTGGCAGAAAAATCCATTTGAGATATCCAGTGTGGTTTTGTATTTTTTCCACACGATGTTATTCATTAATGCGGCACTGTGTGCATTTTGTACTGCAAATGTTTTAGTGCAAGTGTTTAAATGTCTGTAATCCAAAACTAGACAGTATGACTTGTCCGGTTTTGATACGAGAAACAAAGGGTTATTCATTTGGGAGGTGCATGTTTCAATCACTCTTTGGTATTCAAGTTGATCTAAGATCTCCCTGACCTGTTTTTTAGCTTCTTGCTTTATTGGATACTGCCTTTGTGCAGTTGGAGTATTTTTTAATGGAATTATGTGGTGGGTTGAATCCTCATCCCATCCAACATGGTTTTTGTATAATGCCGGAGCTTGGGCTACCGCCCTCTCCTGCGCATATGTATATTTTAAATGTTTGGGAACATGGTCGGAGAATGCTGGTAAAATTACTGTTCTCCCCTAGGGCAATCCATGACGAATGCTGGTGGCCAATCTTGTTCAGCTAACAAAATGTCATAGCCAAACATTAGGTTCTCCCAAAAGAGACCTCTAACTGTCCTGCATTTGTCCCCCTCCATTTGGAGTGTTATTTCATAAAATGTATGTGGGATACTTACCCTAGTATCAGGTGTTTCCACCGTGATATAATCATTCAAGTCCGCTGTCACCAGAAATTCCATCAGGTTCTGGTGAGCTATTGTTACTTCTGCCGCACTGTCTAGCATCGTCAGAGCCCATTCCCCGTTCAGTAGTCGAGTCTTTAGAATTCTGGGCATGTCTGATCTTTAGACCTGCAACCTTCTTTTTCTTGAACTGTGGCTTTTGTTTTGGTTTATCTTCTTTTTTGGAAGTATATTCTTGAGCGTGCTGCTTGTCTCTGGACCTTGTACGTTCTTCTTGTCTGTCTGATCATCCTTCCCTCTCGGAGTTTTTCGTTGAAACCTGAAAGGAACGAGAGGAACGTGTATCAGTATCCTGATACCTGTCAGGTTTCCTAATGTTGTCCCTATTCCTAAGGTTATACCTCTTTTTGGAGGGCTCCTGTGGAGGAGATCTACCTCTGGATTGAGGTCTGTTTTCTTTAACTTTTAGTTTTTTGTTATTGTCCCACTTCTTTTTTGATGAAGCAGGTGTCTGCTTGATGGTCTCCTTTCGGTATTACCCATCAGTTGTGGTTTTAATGCTTTTCCACCGAAACTGTCCCTGCCTAATTCTTCATATGCAGTTTCAATTATTTTAGGTAGTTTGTGCTCCTGTTGTAAAGGACTGAACTCCCTTAGGGGTTGGCGGATAGCCACTGATGCTGCCTCCCCATTAATATTTGCTAATATTATGGCTGATACCTGGGCATAATTTCCTAGTAATTTCATCCTTAAGTTCAGAGCAGGCTCTGCTCCGTACTCATTTTGTATTTGTCTTAATACATCTGGTATTACTGCTAAGGACGGTATACCATGAGTTCTGGTATATATGGCAGCGAAAACTGTACCCCAAGAGGTACAATCCTCTATCTGTGGTGTTATCCCCATGGGCAAGCAGATTGTCAGCATTCTGTGTTTCTCATAAGGGCTAGTATTTGAAAATACTGCTTCTAACTGTTATTTTCTGATCTACCCAGAATGGTATTTGTTCACGTTTTACGGGCATTTTACCCATTACTGCGTGTAACATTTGTGGTGTAATCTTAGTTGCTGTGTTTTGAACGTGAGCTGTATTTGTTGTTACCATCGCTGGCTGGACTGTAAGTGTCCATATGACGAATTGCGTCATGTTTCTGTAAAGTTTTATTAATTCTTTGTGAAGTATGAGTAAGTCTGGTCCTGGCATTGTTTCGATGTCAGGATGTGGTGTGTAGGCTGCTAATATTGGCCATGTTGCTCCCTCTCTTCCGAGCGGGCTGAGTCTTACTCTTCTTCTTGTATGGGGTAGGGCGCCTCTAAACCAGTATAAATGTTCCTGGTATGTGTGCTGAACCTCAATGTCCTCGTAGGGACAATATTCCGCTGGTGGTTCATCTTCTGTATAGAAATGAAATGTTTTTGTTCTTGCATTTGCTGCTGGGAATGTAACCCACAAATAAAATACCTCTGTTCTGTATAATTTGTGTGCCTCAATCACGAAAGCTACTACGCCACCCCTAGGTGTTAAACCATGCGCAAGCAGTTTCAGGGTGACTGCGTTTCTAATGTTTGCCGCAATATGTATTGCGTTTGCATCGTCCTCGTCTTCCAAGAGTGGCAATGGCTGGTTTAGTGGGTCTAAGACCTCGTTAGTCATTGTGTTTAGAACACGAAATAACTTTTCAAGGGAACTAAGAGAAGGTGTTTTCGCACAATTTTTAGGAACACTGTGTCCTTCAAGCTTGATTAACCAACAGCTAATAAATAGGATTTTACTCCTACTCAGCTGTGGCGGAGTTTGTGCCCTCCCACTCCAGACGTTTCTGAGAATAGCACGTCTCTGAGAATAGCACGACTGAACTACTCAGATTCTACTCTTAAATAAGTACCCAACCAACGTTGGCGGCGCTATGTCGTGTAGTTCCTATAAAACGTATACAGGATCTGTGCGTTTAGACAACATACACTGTAGGATCGGTGTCAGACTGACTCTGAACACCCCCACCGGGTATGTTGGCCCTTTTGTACCAACTAGCTCACAGTGCCACTAGAATCTCCTCTTACCAAGGAGAGAATAGTTCCTGGCAACCATCGAACATGACAACCCTGATCCCTCAGGACCGTGGAAACAGTATACTACCTTTCGCTCAGTCACTCGTGCTTACTTAGTCTGTCTCAGAGAGATACACCGAATAAACAGGCTGGGCGTTTTTCAATAAGCATTTATTGAACAGTTGTTATTCTGGTGTAAAATGAATGAGCTGCAACAACCGTTAGACAGTATAAGATATAAATGATTAGCAGTACTATAAAGGTGAATGGATGGTATAGCTCTACCATCTTGCAATAATCATGAATACATTAGAGTATATAAAACACATGATAAAAAGATGCGTACTCCTACAATGCCTCCCTAACTAGATGTACCTAAGTGTACCTAGCATGTATTTAGGTGTTCAGCCAAGAATCCCTCTAGGATTTAGTCAACCCCATTACCTAAAGTGAGAGGCTGTGGGACCCCGTCCTGGTCTTGAGTTGAACACCCCGCGAGGGATGTTAGACCACTGCGAGCTAGAGTGTCTGCATGCAGGAACTTCAGCGTCTCTGGTCAGTGTGTCGGCCGGGAAGTCTCGGTCTCCTCTGCCCTATCTTATCAAGATGTGATGTATATATACCCATAGCTCTCCCCAGGGGTCCTACCTCGCTGTATTACTGTGTCGGCCTAAGGATGACGTCGGGCATGAACTTTGTACATAGATTTTATACAGGAGATGGTAGTCCTGCTGTGCTTCCAAGAATCCTCATGCATAATGTATGAGATTTCGAGCTAGTGTAAACCTGCATTCTGAATGCAGTGTCGTATGTAGGTAAAAGGTCAGTCCCTGTAAACCGTGACAAGTGTAATGTAGGGAAGAATATAGGTGAAGGGTAATGAAGTTACCGGGGCCTATATTATGGTACCTATATGGAATATAACAATACCTCACGTGTCACATCTCTCAAACTATCCAGCATTTCTTTTTAATAACACAAATGGGAGCTTTTCCTTCAAAAAAGAGGTTCCGCCCTGGAAACAAAGATGGCCGAACTCTCTTTGCCGTCTTTGTGGTCAATTTGATGAAAGCCTATTACATTTCCTGTGTATTTGCCCCACCGTAAATCATTTAGGACAGAAATTACTCTGCCCCGCCTTTAGGGCCCTTAAATTAAGATCATGCCGTATCACAGTGCTCACATCATTTAACAGCAAATCAATTCAGCTCTCTTATAGGGCCGCCAAGTTCCTACTACAAGTGAACAAACTATTAATAGTCAACTTTGTCACTTCAGACAAATAATGGCCGTCGTGGGGCAGGGACTCTTTAGACAAAGTTTCTTGCACTTTTTTACTGAACTGTGCGCTTACATTCCATCACTACTTAAAAATTTAGCCATCAATTAGGAGGCCCTAGCGCCCAATCTAGTCCGGTCAAACTTTCCCTCACCAAGGCTGCAAATTATTTGATGTCCCCCAAGTAAAAAAACAGAAAATCTTCATGGGAGCACCCGTGCATGGAGCACTTTATGGACTATTGGTTGTAATGGACAAGGATACCCCTTTGTCTTAGCACGATGCTCCAATAATGAACTCCTTTTAATTCACATGGTGCCTCTCAACTGCTTCTCAAGCAGAAGTTGGTATAAAATCACTTGTAAAAACCTGGGCACAGAGCACATTACTAAACTATTAGTCATAATGTTTTAGTCTATTGTTTTCATACTGTAAGATGTTTTTAACGATGAATTCTCTTTTAATCAAAATGTTTTCTCTTAACAATAACTTTTATTCAACATCCTGTATGGCTCAAAACTGCAATGATTTTAATTAATCTGCAAATAAACTTACTTACTTACTTGCCATGGATAACATCACATTAATTTTGTGGGGCATGAGGTAGGCTCTGTGGAATATAGAAAATTGTATGAATTTAAAATGTGAATTGCACAAAACCTTTTTGGGGCACTGCAAGAGAAAGTTCCATTCCCTATCCGTGATTCCCTTGTTAGTGTCCGTCTCCCATCTGCGCCTGAGTGAATCCAATGAAAGCCCAAGATACAGCCACCTGATCAGGTGTCTGCCTTGACACATAGTGTGTAGGCCCTGTAAAAACTCATGCATCACCATCTCCGTCCTGTCTGGAGACCAATACCGGTGGACATAGCCGACAATACTAGCATGTGTTAAGAACAGCATCTCCAGCAATTTGTTAGCCTGTGTAAACTCGAGGTGGGCATTAATGAACCATCTACAAAGAGTGAACCAACAGACAGTGCTTCCCCTTGCGCCCAGGGATGCAACATCCCGGTTGTCAAGGTGCCCAATGGAGTTGGGAGGCTGCACAAAGGTATATTAGGGGCATATAGCACCGGTGAATCTGTGTATCTCATGGCGAATAAGAGAGAGCTGTGCAAAGTAAAAGGGTCCCCTGGTGGGCAGAGATGAGCCTGGACAAAATAGTTTGTGCAACTGTCTACTGCGAAGCATGCAGGTGGTATACCCAATTTCCTCTAGGTTGTGACCCGCCAGCCAATACGCTAAGCACTGCAGTTGTCCCGCTATGCAATAGGCCTTCAGGTCTGGGGCACCCATACCACCCCGTCCATCGGTAACTGCAGCGTCACCAGACTAAGACTGCGACGACCGGTGCCCCAGATCAGATCTATTAACAAGGCGTTTAGAGTTTGGAACACCCAAGGTGGTACCAGGATTGGTAAATTCACATTTTCGGCAATGACAACCGGCCAGCCACCGACCGTGGCAACATGGTCCAAAAACCTACCCATTATCTGAGCAACACAATCGTCCGGAGAAGATTACCATCTAATATGTTTCCTGGTTCACGGTACCCTTGCACACCGAGATAGCGAAACAATTGTGCGGCCATTTGGATATTCAGAGGCTCCAACAGAACCGAAGGATCCTGATAGGTATCGTAAATGGAAAACGCATTTGATTTACCCTCATTAATTCGGAGATCTGATAGGTCACCAATTTCAGCCATCAACCGGGCCGCCTCAATCAGGTCATCCCATTGGTCATTGAAGTATACGACCATATCATCCACATAGAGTGAAATCGAATGGAGCGTGTGCTCTATAGAGATCCCCCACCCTGCAGCCTTCTGATGGAAACACTGTGCAAGAGACTCCACCGCTAAGACAAACAATAAGGGGGACAGAGGGCAACATTGTCGTGTCCCGTGTGAAACATAATACCGGGTCGAAATATATGATCCGGTTTTAGTTATTGCCGTAGGGACTGAATATGGTAACCGCACCCAGATTACATATGCTGGGGGTATCCCATAAGTGGTGAGCACCGACAGCAAGAATCCCCAGCTAAGGTAATCAAATGCTTGTGTGATATCGAGGGAGAGGCATCCAGTGAATGGGCAACGTTCCCTCACTGTGTCCATTATGTGGAGCAATCGGCATATATTCAAGGAATATATGTCGTGACTACGCATGCTTTACATCACATGCCATTACAACGCGGTCGTTACAACAACCGCGTTGTTATATCGCGAACCATTACATCGCAAGTCGTTACAACGACTTGCTGTAGGGGGTGCGCTGGACTTAGGAATAGTATAATTTACTATTCCTACTCCAGTTTGTGCAACAGCAGGGAAGGTGTTGGATTGTAAATCCAACACCTTCTGCCCCTATCGCAAGTCGTTGTAACGACTTGCGATGTAATGGTTCATGATGTAACAACGCAGTCGTTGTAACGACCGCGTTGTAATGGCATGTGATGTAAAGCATGCGTAGTAAACGCTGTTTCCCATATTCAAGTAGGTACTGCAATGGGGGACGAAGCCACATCGATCCACATGCAGTAAATGGGGAGTAGAGAGTCAGTCGGTGCGCCAGGACCTTGCTAAGGATCTTATATTCACTATTTAACAAAGAAAGGGGCCTATAAGAGAACATGTCGTCAGGTGGTTTGCTGAGCTTGAGGAGGGATGTTACTAGCTCCTCACGGGTCGAAGGGGAAGTGGCCCCTCTTCTAGGGAGACATTATATCATTTGACGAGGTAGGGAATCAGACTCGTGGCGTATGTGGAGTCAAATTCCACTGGTTGTCCGTCAGTGCCCGGTGTTTTGTTACGAGCCAGTTCCTAGATGGCTGGGTGAGTGTTAACCGATTTAGGTAGGAGGTTATTGCAGCCGGATCGATGAAGAGTGGATCAGTATATTAGTAACCGGCCCGTGTCGTGGTGTATGCATTAGGAGGATAGGGGTAGGCAACAGTTCAGGTTTAATCAAATGGGTGAGAAGTGTGCCTGACTTGTCTGCTTCTGTATGCATCTTCTGAGTGTAAGTTCTGTGGTCTATGAGCCAGAGGCAATCCAGAAGTTTGGCATAAGTCACTAGTGCTTCCTGGAGTTGGGACGCAAAATCAGAATTTTGTGCTGCTGCCTCTTCCAGGGGACCCAAACTATTCTCTACCCGTGTGAGTTCTCTCAAGACCTTCTCTGGGGCACCCACATATGCATTAATGGACGCACCGTGCACCATCGCCTTGAAAGCCTTCCATTCAATCAATGGAGAGGAGGCCGTTCAGGTATTGTCCATGAAATATTTGTTAATGGTTAATGCCAGTGTGTCTCAGAACACCGCAACTTCAAGCAGCAGCAGTTGGAGGTGCCATGAGGGGATCAGAGCCAGAACCCGGCCCCATGCCAATGTGATCTCTAGTTGGTTATGGTCTGATAGTGTCTTACCAAGGTATGTAACGTGGGTTACCTGTGGTTTCAGAGAGGAAGTACAGAGGAACCTATTGAGATAGGAATGTAGTGACTGTGGAGGGGGTAAAATGAGTATTCCCTCAACCCTATATTGCGGCTGTGCCAGACATCACCAAGGTCCCAGCCTGTCACCCACTGCCGTAAGGCCTTGGCCTGTCTGCTTGGGCCCGCACTTGGTAGAGGGGGGGTGGAAGCACTCCAATAGATGGCCATCACTGCATTGAATACCCCTCCCAGCACCCAAGAGAGATGCGCCCAATCTGCCAGCATCATAGATGAGTGGGACAAAAACACATCTTGCTCGTGATTCAGAGAATAAATGCAGGCTAGCACAATCAATGCTCCTTCCAGGCTACCACAAAGCAGCACGTAGCCTTAGCCATTTATGTAAGGATCCCAGTCCCTGGATATTCCAGGCGAATATGTTAAAAGAATTTGGTATAGTGCCCATGATATTGCATGTTCCACCAACTTGACTCAGTACTCCACTGTTGACACATGGTGCCCCACATGGTAATCACTGATTAAAACTCAAACATAATAACCAACTTCCCCAATGCATGGTCCAGCGAATAAAATTTGTTTGACTGAACAACCATATAGAACAAAATGCGAGAAACAAATAAATCCACTGGCCTACACTTATGGGGTACATTGTGACGTACAGGATATCGGGTTGGCAACTTTCACTGCAAATCAGCTGTGGTCCCGGACCCAGGCCTCAACTGATAGAGAAGTAGTAATGTGACACTCAAAAATGTAGAAATATCATGCAATCAGATCCCCAAGTATGCCAACAGCAAATGACAGGCCGAGACTATATAGACGCCACCCAATGAACAATACCACCCTGGGGGAAGTATATAGTAATGGTAGCTGAATACCTGTCTGGGGTCCCCATCAGCATACTTAGGCATACCCAGCCCAATACCATAAGTCTCAGTATCGAGGTATATTCATGACCTATTAGCCCAGCAAGTTTAGCCACCAGTGGCATTATCGTGGGAAAGAGTGTCATTCTGCCATCAAGCATGAGGTACTTCCTCCCGATGAGCTGGAACTGGAACGAATGGCCATGGTAAGTAGTGGAGTTGTCGATCTTATGGCCACCCGCTGACTCTCCTGGGCCGGTTGGGAGGGCGGCGCGCCACCGTGCGGTCTTTGTCAGCCATGCCACAGCACCTTTGCCTGGACTGATGTTGGGGCTTTGGAGGTGATGATCACTGTGGTCCTGTCTTTGGGAGTCTGGAAAATTGTGGTCCAGCCAGGCTCTAGCAGCCTCTGGGGTATCGAAAAAGTGAGAGCATTCGTAGAGAACTTTGAGTGTAGCTGGGAAAATTTGGGCATAAGTGAGATCAATTGTGCATAGGTGGCATTTCACTTCCATGGACGAGAAGTGCTGATGGGAACAGTGAGAGTCTTGTATCCTTAACAGTAGGCAGTGCATTTTCTCTCGCCGCCCAAAGCAGCTGGTCCTGGTCCCTATAGTTAAGGATCTTTGCCACAAAAGGTCTCCAGTGACAGTCTAAGGTTGCTAACCGCGAGACAACCTTCAGCCCTCTTAGGTGAAACTGGGGGTGAACGACTCTCAGGAAGGAACACAAAGGACCTGCCATTGAATGAGGTGTTTCCTCTTCCTGGCAGCAAGTCCAAACAGGGTGTGAACTCAAAAGGTGAACTTCAAAGGGAAAGCCGCCATTGAAGGAAAAATGGTGAACACACAAGAATCGCTGCTCTTTTGTTTTTACAGGCAAGTTGGCATTGTGGACAGAGAGAGGGAAGCTGCTGTCAAACTGGTTTTTTTCAGTAGGCATGTAGCCACTCCTCTGAGGTGGGCTAGGGAACATCATGTGCCCTGTTAAGGGTTCTGCTATGTTGGGAGTGAGCAGAATGGAGCATTCTGGGATAGCTAGATGCCACACTTGGCAAGAAGTCATCACTAAGGGGGAGGAGACCTCATAGCATATTGCCGCATCCCCAGAGGGCTTGGCCTGAGAATAAAAATGGCACCCATGGCACCTAGACTTCAGATTATATTTGAGCTAAAGAGGGGACCAAAGATGGGCTGCCCTACTGTTCCCTGGACGTAGCAAAGAGCAGTTGCACCAAAGATTGGACTGTACCTGCTATTCCTTGGGCTAGGAAAGAGAGGACTGTGTCTGTGACACCCTGCTCCAGGAAAGGTTGTCTTCGTGCACCAGACATGTTAAGTGACTCCCAGAGTCATCTTCATCAACAACTTTAATTTGGTTTTAAAAAACCATAAAGGTACATGTTACAGCATGCATATAAAACATGATAAAATATAGATATTTCATTACGGTGGACAAATTTAAAAATACTACTGCCAAAAAGCAGAAAATGTAACCCCTTCGGTTCTTGCGTCGGCCTACGCAAGCACTACCTCGCTGGTGCGGCGCACGTCCGTTTGCCGACACCAGGGAGGGCCCCCTTTAATCCTCCGGTGCAAAGCCCCGGAGGTATTGTTTTTTTCCTGGGGGAGACGCGGAAGGCTTTCCGCGTCTCTCCTTGCCCCCCTCCCGCCCATCTGTGACGTCAGCGCGCCGCGAGGTGCTCTGACATCACAGTTTTCCCCACCGGAGCTGAGAAAGCAGCAGGTAAGGAAACCCCACTAGACACCAGGGATGCCTTTGGGGGGGTCGGCCCTCGTGGGAATGCCCCCCCCCCTCGGGGCATATATTTAAGAAAAAAAATACATTGGCTTTCCCTGGGGGGACGCAATCGCCCCCCGAAATTTAAAAAAAAAAAATGGTGGCGAAAGAGACAGGGGGTCGGCCCTCCTGATCAGTGGTCGACCCCTGTGGGGGCTAATTTTCTTTTTACAGGCATGTGCTTTCCCTGGGGTCCGCGATCAGCCCCCAGGGAAGCCATACCTATAAAAAAAAGATATAGAGAAAGAGATATCTCTCTCTCTATATATATATATATATATATATATATATATATATATATAGAGAGAGAGATATCTCTCTCTATATATATATATATATATAGAGAGAGAGAGAGAGAGAGAGAGAGAGAGAGAGAGAGAGAGAGAGAGAGAGGAGAGTCTCGCTTTCTCTGTGTAGATTATATATAATCTACACAGAGTATATATATTACCATATTTCGCCCTTGAATGAGGACGCACTCCGCAGCAGGTGATTGTGAAGATCCTTTTATTGAAAAAGAAACTGGCATTCCATTCTTCTTTTCTGCCTTTGCCGTGGAGGACTGCACCACTTGGAGAAAGCAATGTGGGCCGCAGGATTTCAGAACTGTTCATATTCAGCAAGCGGCGCAGCAGTGAATAAATTAAGAAACTGTGCAGTTCGCATTCTGGAGCCCACTGGAGGGCTTTTTAAGAATATTAAAAGCACACTGAAAGTTCACAGAACCAACTGCAGGGTAATAATTGGCGCAAAACAAACCACAAGTTCCAGCATGCAAGTTAATTGGACTCAATGGAGAGGCACACCGGAAGGCCTATAAAATGAAAAGCATGCAGGGAATGCTGGGAGCAAACATTACTGTGACCTTCATTGTTCGTCGCCTATGAATAAGGGGCCTGGATGCTCCGAAACGCGTCAGGCAAAGACAGAAAAGAAGAATGGAATGCCAGTTTCTTTTTCAATAAAAGGATTTTCACAATTACATGCTGCGGAGTGGGTCCTCGTTCAAGGGCGAAATATGGTAATATTTATCACGGCAGGTCCAGCCGTGGAGGACTGCACCACTTGGAGAAAGCAAAGTGGGCCGCAGGATTTCAGAACTGTTCATATCCAGCAAGCGGGGCAGCAGTGAATAAATTAAGAAACTGTGCAGTTCGCATTCTGGAGCCCACTGGAGGGCTTTTTAAGAATATTACAAGCACACTGAAAGTTCACAGAAACCACTGGAGGGTAACAATCGGCGCAAAACAAACCACAAGTTCCAGCATGCAAGTTAATTGGACTCAATGGAAAGGCACACCGGAGGCCATTAAAATGAAAAGCATGCAGGGAATGCTGGGAGCAAACATTGCTGTGACCTTCATTGTTCGTCGCCTATGAATAAGGGGCCTGGATGCTCCGAAACGCGTCAGGCAAAGGCAGAAAAGAAGAATGGAATGCCAGTTTCTTTTTCAATAAAAGGATTTTCACAATCATCTGCTGCGGAGTGCGTCCTCATTCAAGGGCGAAATATGGTAATATATATACATATATATATATATATATACATATATATACATATATGTAGAGAGAACATTTCTTATATATATATGTATATATCAATATCTATATATATATATATATCTAAAGGCGTAGGGTCTGTGAATCTAGCAGAAGGACCGCCACCTCCCCGGGACTTCTTTAATAATGTGCGGGGGGCACACAGCCCCCCCGCTGCCCCGGGGACCGCCACCTCCCCGGGGCTCTAAATAATTTTGGGCGGAGGGGCGTGCGGGCCCCCCCAAGTCCCGGGGACCACCAACTCCACGGGCTTTCATCTATTTAGGGCGGGGGGCCTCGTGGGCCCCCCCATGCCCTGGGGACCGCCACCTCCCCGGGGCTACCTTTAAAATCTAAGAATGGGGGGGCTCAAGCCCCCCCACACTGCCCCAGGGACCACCACCTCCCCGGGGCACACTTTATGAAAATACGGGGTCCGTTGTGGACCCCCGGGGACCACCACCTCCCTGGGGCTTTAAACCAGTTGGGAGGGGGGCAACGCGGCCCCCCTCCAAGAGCCCTCTATGGCCCTGGGGACTGCCACCCCCCAGGGCCGGCTCCAACAATGTCCCGGGGTGCCCACCCCCAGGACATTGCAGTTTACTATGGCAGGGCGGGAGCATGGCTCCCTCCCAGTCATAGCAAACACTGCTATGCTTAATGGAAGCGAGAGCAGGAAACCTGCTCTCGCTTCCAAGAAGCAAAGCAGAATTGCTTTTGGGCAAAGGGAGCTGCATGTTAGCAGCTCCCTTTGTCCAAAAGCAATGCCGGCTCTGCAGGAGGTGGGAGCTGGCTAGGACCGCAGGGGCATTGTGGCTCCCCCGCGGTCCCCAACGAGAGGCCATGCCCCGGGGGATGGGGTCCCCAGTGCCAAAATGGCCCGGGAGGGGGCCCACTCGGCCCCCCTCCCTTTACTTAATTAAAGAAAAATGGCCAGGCCCCAGGGGATTGGGGTCCCCAAGGCTGAAATCGGCCTAGGGAGGGGGGCCACACGGTCCCCTCCTTTGAAAAATATGTATTTTTTTTAAATTGCCAAGCCCGGGGGGATGGGGTCCCCGAGGCCGAAAATGGCCCGGGAGGGGGGCCATGTGGCCCCCCTCCCTCAAAATGAAATATATATATTTTTTTTAAAAGAGGCAAAGCCCCGGGGATGGAGTCCCCGGGGCCAAAAACAGCCTCAGGAGTGGGGCCACGCAGCCCCCCTCCAAATAATTTTAAAAAACAAGTCAGGCCAGGCACTGGGGGATGGGGTCCCCGGGGCCAAAAGTGGCCCAGGGAAGGGGGGCTACGCGGCCCCCTTCTATAAAAAATGGTTGTTCCGGGCCCCCCTCCCCTATAAATAAAAAAAAACAAAGGCCTAGCCCCGGGGGATGGCGTCCCCGGGACTGTAATCGGCCTGGGGAGGGGGGCGGCACGCGCCCCTCTCCTTTTTCAATCCTTGAATCCTAAGGGTCCTTAGGGGCCAACTAGGCCCCCAGGTACCCCCAGGAAGCCCCACACAGTGGGATTGCTGAGAGGTGGTCCGAGGCCATGCCCCTTTTTACACCACTCTGCAAACGCGCCTCTTGGCGCACTGCTAGTGGAGCGATGAGGTCCTCTTATGTCCTGAGGTCCTCAGGACTAAAGTGAACGTCATCCCCCAGGCAGCAGTGCACCAAGAGGCACATTTGCAGAGTGGTGTAAAAGGGGGCGTGGCCTCAGACTACTCTCAGCAAACCAGCTGTGTGGGGCTTACTAGAGATAACAGGAGGGCTAGTTGGCCCCCAGGGACCCTCAGGAGGCAAGGGGACTTTATCCCACAACAAAGAGCGTGCCAGGAGGCACGTTTGCATAGTGGTGGACAAAGGGGCCGTGGCCTGTGTCCACCTCTCAGTAATCCCACTGTGTGGGGCTTACTGGAGGTAACAGGTAGGCTAGTTGGCCCCTAAGTACCCCCAGCAGCGAAGGGGACTTCAATCCCCATCCAAGAGTACACCAGGAAGCGCATTTGCAGAGTGGTGGGAAAAGGGGCGTGGCCTTTTATGAGAACTTAGCAATCCTCCTGTGTGGGACTTACTGGAGGTAATAGGAGGGGTACCCCTCTTGTTACCTCCAGTATGTCCAACACAGTGGGATTGCTAAAAGGTCTTCGGAGGCCACGCCCCCCTTTCACCACCACTCGGCAAATGCACCTCCTGGCACACTACTAATTGGGGGATGAAGTCCACTTTACTGCTGCGGGACTTTGGGGGCCAAGAAGCCCTCCTTGTGCCTCCTGCAAGTGCTATGCAGCAGAATTCCTGAGCGCTGGTTAGAGGCCCAGCCCCCTCACTCCACCACTCTGTAAACGCGACTACTAGTTAAAGAAGCATTTGCAATGTAATAGGTCTCGCATTTGTGAAAGGTAGGGCTATTGGTGTTATAAATGTAAAAGTTTTTTACTAATGTTTTTTGAAGGGGAGTGGATGTACGTTGTGTGTAGTGGAATTATGTGGTATGTTGTGCAGTGAAATTATGTGGATAGAAAGTATGTGGTATTTAGTGTATAGGAATTATGTAGAGTGGGATTATGTGTTATGGAGAGTAATTATGTGGTATGGTAGTCTGTGTTGTGGAGTGGTAACCTCAGGTTTAGTCATCCACGTTTCCATAGCAGCTAAACTATAAACTCGATGAGACAAAAAAAGAAGGACCACTGAGGAGCACTTCTGGACCTAATCAGAGGTATGCGCAGGGCCACTGGAATTATGCGACTGTTCGGCTGCACCGATTTTTGCATAGTTAGACATTTTCCGCATTTGCCACATAATCCATCATCCGCTGCATAATCTGCAGATTTGGGAAAAAAAACCTTGTTTCCAGCTCAAACAGCTCAAACGTTACTAAAAATGCATTGACAAGTGTTACAGCGTGGTGGCAGGCCCTTTGCAAACCTGGAATGGTCACCTATTACTTATTGCTAAATGTGGGTGTTAAATTAGTAGTAATGGTGCGCAAACCATTCTTGCTTCTTTCTGTGCCTCTCTTCCCTCTTTCTGCATTTCTCTTGCTTCTTTGTGCACATTTCTTCCTTTTTCTGCACTTCTCTTGCCTCTTTCTGCACACCTCTTCTGCTTTCTGCACCTCCCTTCTTTCTGCACCTCTCTTGCCACTTTCTGAACCTCTGTTGCTTCTTTCTGAACTTCTCTTTCCTCTTTCTGCACCCTTTTCCCTCTTTCTGCACCTCTCTTGCCTCTTTCTGCACCTCTCTTGCCTCTTTGTGCACTTCTCTTGCCTCTTTCTGCACCTCACTTGCTTCTTTCTGCACCCCGTTCCCTCTTTCTACAACTCTTTTGCCTGTTTCAGCAACTCTCTTGCCTTGTTCTGCACTTCTCTTGCCTCTTTCTGTACCTCTGTTGCTTCTTTCTGCACTTCTCTTGCCTCTTTCTGCACCCCTCTTGCCTCTTTCTGCACCTCTGTTGCTCATTTCTACACTTCTCTTGTTTCTTTCTGCACCACTCTTGCTTCTTTCTGCACCCCTCTTGCCTCTTCTGCACACTTCTTCCCTCTTTGTGCACCTCTCTTGCCTCTTTCTGCATCCCTCTTGCCTCTTTCTGCACCTCTTTTGCCTGTTTGTGCACCTCTCTTGCCTCTTTCTGCACCTCGCTTTTCTCTTTCTGCACCCCTGTTCCCTCTTTCTGCACCTCGTTAGCCTGTTTCTGCAACTCTGTTGCCTCTTTCTGTACTTCTCTTGCCTCTTTTTGCACCTTTTGCTTGTTTCTGCACTTCTCTTGCCTCTTTCTGCACCCCTCTTGCCTCTTTCTCCACCTCTGTTGCTTGTTTATGCACTTCCCTTGCTTGTTTCTGCACTTCTCTTGTTTCTTTCTGCACCTCTCTTGTTTCTTTCTGCACCCCTATTGCCTCTTACTGCACCCTTCTTCCCTGTTTGTGCACCCTTTTTCCCTCTTTCTGCACTTCTCTTGCCTCTGTCTGCACACCTGTTCCCTCTTTTTGCACCTCTCTTGCCTGTTTCTGCAACTCTCTTGCCTCTTTCTGTACTTCTCTTGCCTCTTTCTGCACCTCTGTTGCTTCTTTCTGCACTTCTCTTGCCTCTTTCTGCACCCCTCTTTCCCCTTTCTGCACCTCTGTTGCTTGTTTCTGCACTTCTCTTGCTTGTTTCTGCACCTTTCTTGCTTATTTCTGCACCCCTATTGCCTCTTTCTGCACCCTTCTTCCCTCTTTGTGCACCCCTGTTTGTTCTTTCTGCACTGCTCTTGCTTCTTTCTGCACCTCTTTTGCCTGTTTCTTCAACTGCCTTGCTTCTTTCTGCATTTATCTTGCATCCTTCTGCACCTCTGTTGCTACTTTCTGCACTTCTTTTGCCTTTTTCTGCATCCCTCTTGTCTGTTTCTGCACCTCTGTTGGTTCTTTCTTCACTGCTTTTGCTTCTTTCGGCACCTCTCTTGCAAATTTCTGCACCCATCCTGCCTCTTTCTGCACCCCTCTTGCCTATTTCTGCACCTCTGTTGGTTTTCTCTGCACTGCTCTTGCTTCTTTCTGCACCTCTCTTGCAAATTTCTGTGCCCTTCTTTCTGCACCCCTCTTCTCTCTTTCTGCACCTCTCTTGCCTCTGTCTGCACCCCTGTTCCCTCTTTCTGCACCTCTTTTGCCTGTTTCTGCAACTCTCTTGCCTCTTTCTGCACTTCTTTTGCCTCTTTCTGTACCTCTGTTGCTTCTTTCTGCATTTCTCGTGCCTCTTTCTGAACCCCTCCTGCCTCTTTCTGCACCTCTGTTGCTTGTTTCTGCACTTCTCTTGTTTCTTTCTGCACCTCTCTTGCTTCTTTCTGTACCCCTCTTGCCTCTTTCTGCACCCTTCTTCCCTCTTTGTGCAACTCTCTTGCCTCTTTCTGCACCCCTCTTGCCTCCTTTTGCACCTCTGTTGTTTCTTTCAGCACTGCTCTTGCTTCTTTCTGCACATCTCTTGCAAATTTCTGCTCCTCTCTTTCCTACCTCTGCACCTCTGTTGGTTCTTTCTGTGAGAAGTTGGCCTGGTATATGCTGTCCACTAATAATAGTGGGCACCTTGCACCAGTCCAAACAACCCCTTATTGGAAATAGGTTAAAGACAACCTTTATTGAAAGCTATCCTAGTGGTAGCTATGGAGAGCAGCCTTCAGGCTAAGTCTTGAAGGAATGTAAAGCAGCTTGTTTTACCAGTCTATAATCTCTTGAGTGACCAAATGAAAGAGGACCACACCAGGTATATATTTAAAATATATGTATTTAGTCTTAAACACACCCTCTAGTCTCTTTATGAGGCTAGAGTTCGAAGTACATAAGTTACAAGTCGAATATCAACAGTAATAGCACAAATACATGTTTGAGCCCTAGGGGCGTACCAAACCATATACCAATAAAGTGGTATAAGAACCACGACTGAGCTAGACACAAGGCCTAGAGCCTGTAGAAGTGCTTGGCCCTCAAGGAACCACCCAAGGTAGTAACACAGGGGACCCACGGGGGACGCGTGCAGTGTGAGAATACAGCCGCGAGCCGCCATTGACTTCTATGGGGAATGTCGCGGTTGGAGTTTTAAAGAAAAAGGACACTTAGAGGAGGACTTGGAGCAAACCCCTTTAGAACTAGGCTGTTCTAGAGTCAATACCCATGAGAGCACCAGAGTACTCGTGTTACCTCACCCAGGGAAGCCAGGTGCATAGGTGCCTTTCGGGGTCGGGTTTCGTTGTCGTTTTCAATGGCGATCTGCTGCAAAGTGCTGCTGGCGACCAAGTCGAAAGTGTTCGGGTGGATCCAAAGGTGGATCGAAGATCTGAAGAACCTGAAAGCAGAGGGTACAGAGTCTGGGTCACTAGCCAGTGACCAGGAATGCGATGAGCAGATGCCCACCGATGTCGGGTGCTTCAGGTAGGTTGACGGTCGTCTTGACTCTTCAGCCACGAGGTCCAGGAGGCGTTGACGACAACCAGGAGCTGGATTCGAGCTGTCCCATAACGTCTGTCGATTGCTGGGGTGTCGGCGACCGGATTGGACCCGACAAGCCTTGGCAACGGCAAGTCACGTGGAAATAGAAGAAGGACGGGGGTACAGACCAGCAAGGTCTGAGGGACTCACCCAGCAAGGGTAAGTCAGGGCACATTTGGAGCAACCAGGGAAGCCCAAGCAGAAGAAGAGTAGCCTTCAGGAGGGCCCACTAGCCAACGGACTAGCGACCGCAAAGGAGCCTCGAGTGGACGCACTTGGAGCTGGCTTGCAGGACACTCGTGGAGTGGAGGCCAGTGATCTTCGGTGCAGTCGGTGCTGGAGGCGGCGGCTACTTGGAGCCCAAAGCACAACTTCGTGGGAGACCAGGAAGAGGATGTACTTGCAAATGTGCTCGGTGTCCAGGGGTCACGGTTCCACGTTATCCACAACAGCTACAGGCCTCAGCTTTGCTGGGGACTCAGGGCAGCCTCTGGGAAGTCTGGAAATCTACCTCTGGTGATGCAAAGACTTCGGCGTCCGGCGGGAGCTTCGGCGATGCAGACCGGACAATTGCTTCTTTGGTGCCTGCCAAGCAGGGGAGTCACTCCTTGACCCCAAGGGAGATTCTTCAGTCCTCTAGTCTTGAGTAGAGCGTCGAAGTTCCAGGATTCAGTTACAGAGTTTCGTCCAGGGATATCTAAAGTCCTAAGGACTGGGGTCCCATACTTATACAAAGTTAGGGGGTTGGACATACTCTGGGGACCCACCTATGGGAGGGTCAGGGAAGAGGGGTGGTTACACCCATTCCCTTTGTCCAGTTTCACGCCAGAGCAGGGGCAGGTAGCCCCTGCAACTGGTTTGAACTGGCATATGCACAGGGACACCAAATGTGCCCCCAGTGCAGGACTTCAAAGCACCAGAGGGTGCTCCCGCCCAGCCGCAATACACACTATCCTGTCTGGGGAGGTGGTTACACCTCCCTTCGACAGGAAACCTATTGTCCAGGCCTCCCCTGCCAGAGTTTCAGTCAGCAGCAGGAGGCCAGACCCGTGTCTGTGGCAGCGGCATCCATTTTGTGATGCCAGGGCTCTGGAAAGAAGTTACTGGGTAGCCCGGTGTGTACATGTCTCTCCCTCTAGAAGGGTGGAATGCTACCCCCACCGCCAGTATTGGTGGGGGGGTAGTATTCCAAGATGTTTGACACCAAACACGACATGTTTTGGTGCAGCCAGTCCAAAGTTAGCATTGTACCGCGAGGATATAATGCACTTAAGAGTATATGGTCAGGCTGTACCACAAACAGCATCAGAGGAGGGACTCCGAACGCTGCAGAGGGGCTCTGCTCATGCAGGGGCACCCTCTCACATAAAAACCAAGCACTCTGCCTTCAGGATTGGTAAGGCCTGCCATAGGAGTGACTTATAGGTTTATATGTGTGTGCAATGGTAGTGATATAGGTAGCCTATATCACTGTAAGTGGTGCATGCACCACCTTACCCAGGCTGCAGTAGCAGACATGTGGTGTCATTTTGGATGGCCTTCCAGGGGTAGCACAATACATGCTGCAGCCCCTGGTAGGCCTCTGAGGTACCTATGCCCTGGGTACATAGTATACCATATACTAGGGACTTATAAGGGCACTCCAGATTCCAATCAGAGATGTGCCTAAGGCACATGGAAACCATTTTATAGAGGAAGCAGATAGACTGGGGCCCTGAATAGCAGGATCCCAGTCCAACTAAGTCATAAACCAGCAAAACACCAAGAAAAAAGTGGGGGCAACCATATAGTCAGATTCCACCTTCCTACATAACCCCCCCCCAAACAAAAGGAGATAAGGCTAACCTTGGCCAGTTGAGCCTTTATTGACTAAGTGGCCATATAAGGAAGCACCTGCACTAGCATGGTTGCCCCCTGTCTTATGGTCCACTAAGCAATCCCTTACCCTAAGGGTATGAGAGGGTCTCCACCATGGGGAATTACTACCTGTGGTGTGCTTTGGTAAAGTACAAGGCTGGTGAGGTGTCTGAGTAGGGAAGTGAGGCCCTAGGAAGGTTGGTCTCAGCTTCCTCAGATCACTGGTCACCATGTATGCCTGTCTTTCCATGACTGAGTTGCACTTTGCTCTAAGGGTCAACCTTTGGCTGCCTACAGCTGGGGGTTGGGTCCCTTTGGATGGACCACTGGAGGGACATGGCAGGTTTGGAACCTTTTGGTCCCAGGTTTGCCCTTGCCTAACAGAGTCCTTCTGGGGGAGGTCCCTACACAAAGGTATGGGGGATCCCTCAGTGTGTTGAGGAATTTTCACCTGGCTAGGGCTACTAGACTGGGTGCCCCATATCTGCTGATGGGGGGGGTTCCTCTGGACAGGGAGCCCTGGGGGGTCCACTGACCTCCCTGACCTCTGCAGCCCTGGGCTGACTGAGGCAGGGTAGAGAGGGGCAGGTTACCTGCTCCAGACTGGGTACCACCTTGGAAGGGTCCTCTGCCATCAGGGGTGTGGCCAGGCCAGGCCTGACTACCTCTGGGGCAGTTCCTTCACTTGGGGTAGGGTCAGTTCCCTGAGGAGGCTGACCCTTACCTACTGTCTGGAGGGAAGAAAACTTTTCTTCAACCCTTGTGCTCTCTTTTGGGGAGAGTGGGCCATTCTTCCAGGCTCCATCTCTCCAAAATTTCCCTGGGCTTGGGCTGTGGCCATCACAGCCCCACTAACCTTTACAGGGACGCCCAGCATTCTCAGATGGGTTTGGTGATCAACTTCAGCCCAGGCTGAAATTTCCAGATCATTGCCCATCAGGCAATCTACAGGCAAGGTTGGGGACACTGCCACTCTTTTGGGCCTGTGACCCCTTCCCAGCTGAGATTGACTATGGCCATGGGGTGATCTGTTCTGACACCATCAATGTTGGTTACCTGGTATTTAAACTCAGGTAAAAGCTGGTGAGGGGGGACTAGTTTCCCTGCCACCATGGTGACACTAACCCCTGTGTCCCTGAATGCCACAGCCTTCTGACCATTAATTATTGGCTACAGTCTGTACCTGCCCAATGCATTTGGACCCATGGTAAAGGTGGCAAATCCTATACCACCATCAGAGTCAGATGAGTCTGTTGAGGGGGTCCTGTCTAAACTAGGGCCCACCTCTGTTCCTCTTGCAAAAGCACCTAACTTTTTGGGTGCACTACTCCCAACTAGAGGATTACTACTGGTAGTACCAGGAGGGGTGGTAGTAGTTGTTGGAGGAACATTTTCTTTATTGCCAATCCTGGGACAACTGGGATCAGATTTCCAGTGCCCAGGCTTTTTACAGACATGGCAATAGGGTTTCTTTTCAGGAGAGGAAGGAGTTTGGGACCCACCCCAGAAGTGGACTTTTGGGGCCCTGTAGTGGATTTATCTTTAGATTTATCCCCACCTTTCTCTTGGGACTTGGTAGAATCTTTCTTCTGGTCACCACCCTGGTTCTTAGGCCTTACCCTGGTTCTGACCCATTTGTCTGCCTTCTTTCCCAATTCTTGGGGAGAGGTCAGATCAGAGTCCACCAGGTACTGGTGTAAAAGCTGGTTTTGGCAATTATTAAGGATCTGCTCCCTCATAATCAAATTGTACAATCCTATAAAGTCATGCACTTTGCTGCCATGTATCCAACCTTCCAGAGCCTTAGCAGAACAATCAACAAAGTCCACCCAGTCTTGAGTCTGTGCTTTTTGGGTATCTCTGAACTTTAACCTGTATTGTTCAGTTGTTAGGCCAAACCCATCAATCAGAGCACTCTTCAAGCCTTTGTAATTGTCAGCATCCTCTTCTCTAACAGTGAGGAGCTTATCTCTACCTCTGTCTGCAAAGGAGAGCCACAAGATTGCTGCCCACTGCTCCTGAGGGACCCTCTGTACTTTACAGGCCCTCTCTAGTGCAGTTATCCATTTGTGGATGTCATCCCCACTCTGGTAGGGTGGGACAACCTTGCTCAGGTTTCTATGGTCATAAGACCTTTCCCTATCTCTGGGGAAATTGCTGCCACCATGGGACTCTAGTCCCATCTTTTTTTTCTGTCTAAAGAGATCTAGGGACTCCCTGTCTATAGCCAACTGCTGTTTTCTGAGCTCAAGCTGGTCTTGTTCATACTGAAGCAGTCTCTTTCTCCTCTCATGAGAGGATTCCCTCCTATGAGAAGAGACAGAGGTCCCTACTGAGGTATCAGAGTGGTTAGACTCCTGAGAAGGAGATCTAGACCTTCTGGGCACACTCACAACTCTTCCTGGGGGGACAAAGGGGAGGTCATTCTGGGCCTCCTCCTCACCCTCAGGAGTAGCTGCATTGTCCAGGTCAGGATCATTGTCATCCCCCTGGCCAGTTTCAGAGATCAGGTCCTGGGCATTTTCATCCCTGGCCCCTCCCTCATCTTCTGCCCCACCCTCTCTGCCTACCCTTGCAGACCCTAGGGGTCTTCTAAGATCATCTAGCAGACGCATCTCCAGGAGACGTTGGGTGTTGGCATTTTTACCTGTCTTCAACTTCCTAACCTTGCACAACTCTCTTAATTCCAAGAATGAGAGGTTGTCATATCTGGATGGCAGGAGCCCACTGGTTCCTGGCAGTGAAGACATTACTAGTGTGGTGTGGTGTATGCACTACCTACTCTAGTGTGGCCTACTAAGCTCTCTTGAGTTGTAGACAGGGTGTGCTATCCCTTAACACACAACTCTAAGTTCAGTAGAACTTACTGTATCCTAATATTGAATTATATAAGGTACCCTTAGTGGTTTTCAGTTGATCAATTCAATTGAGATTATCTGGTAAAACAATAGCAAGCTGGAATCCCACACGCTGCACACCAATGTGAGAAGTTGGCCTGGTATATGCTGTCCACTAATTATAGTGGGCACCTTGCACCAGTCCAAACAACCCCTTATTGGAAATAGGTTAAAGACAACCTTTATTGTAAGCTATCCTAGTGGTAGCTATGGAGAGCAGCCTTCAGGCTAAGTCTTGAAGGAATGTAAAGCAGCTTGTTTTACCAGTCTATAATCTCTTGAGTGACCAAATGTAAGAGGACCACACCAGGTATATATTTAAAATATATGTATTTAGTCTTAAACACACCCCTCTAGTCTCTTTATGAGGCTAGAGTTCGAAATACATAAGTTACAAGTCGAATATCAACAGTAATAGCACAAATACACGTTTGAGCCCTAGGGGCGTACCAAACCATATACCAATAAAGTGGTATAAGAACCACGACTGAGCTAGACACAAGGCCTAGAGCCTGTAGAAGTGCTTGGCCCTCAAGGAACCACCCAAGGTAGTGACACAGGGGATCCACGTCTGGGTCACTAGCCAGTGACCAGGAATGCGATGAGCAGATGCCCACCGATGTCAGGTGCTTCAGGTAGGTTGACGGTCGTCTTGACTCTTCAGCCATGAGGTCCAGGAGGCGTCAACGACAACCAGGAGCTGGATATGAGCTGTCCCACAACGTCTGTCGATTGCATGGGTGTCGGCGACCGGATTGGACCCAACAAGCCTTGGCAACGGCAAGTCACGTGGAAATAGAAGAAGGATGGTGGTACAGACCAGCAAGGTCTGAGGGACTCACCTAGCAAGGGTAAGTCAGGGCACGTCTGGAGCAATCAGGGAAGCCCAAGCAGAAGAAGAGTAGCCTTCAGGAGGGCCCACTAGCCAACGGACTAGCGACCGCAAAGGAGCCTCAAGTGGACACACTTGGAGCTGGCTGGCAGGACACTCGTGGAGTGGAGGCCAGTGATCTTCGGTGCAGTCGGTGCTGAAGGCGGGGGCTACTTGGAGCCCAAAGCACAACTTTGTGGGAGACCAGGAAGAGGATGCACTTGCAAATGTGCTCGGTGTCCAGGGGTCACGGTTCCACGTTACCCACGACAGCTACGGGCCTCTGCTTTGCTGGGGACTCAGGGCAGCCTCGGGGAAGTCTGGAAATCCACCTCTGGTGTTGCAAAGACTTCCGCATCCGGCGGGAGCTTCAGCGATGCAGACCGGACAATTGCTTCTTTGGTGCCTGCCAAGCAGGGGAGTCACTCCTTGACCCCAAGGGAGATTCTTCAGTCCTCTAGTCTTGAGTAGAGCGTCGAAGTTCCAGGATTCAGTTACAGAGTTTCGTCCAGGGATATCTAAAGTCCTAAGGACTGGGGTCCCATACTTATACAAAGTTAGGGGTTGGACATACTCTGGGGACCCACCTATGGGAGGGTCAGGGAAGAGGGGTGGTTACACCCATTCCCTTTGTCCAGTTTCGCGCCAGAGCAGGGGCAGGTAGCCCCTGCAACCGGTTTGAACCGGCATATGCACAGGGACACCAAATGTGCCCCAGTGCAGGACTTCAAAGCACCAGAGGGTGCTCCCGCCCAGCCCCAATACACACTATCCTGTCTGGGGAGGTGGTTACACCTCCCTTCGACAGGAAACCTATTGTCCAGGCCTCCCCTGCCGGAGTTTCAGTCAGCAGCAGGAGGCCAGACCCGTGTCTGTGGCAGCGGCATCCATTTTGTGATGCCAGGGCTCTGGAAAGAAGTTACCGGGTAGCCTGGTGTGTACAGGTCTCTCCCTCTAGAAGGGTGGAATGCTACCCATGCCACCAGGATTGGCGGGGGGGTAGTATTCCAAGATGTTTGACACCAAACACGACATGTTTTGGTGCAGCCAGTCCAAAGTTAGCATTGTACCGCGAGGATATAATGCACTTACGAGTATATGGTCAGGCTGTATCACAAACAGCATCAGAGGAGAGACTCCGAACGCTGCAGAGGGGCTCTGCTCATGCAGGGGCACCCTCTCACATAAAAACCAAGCACTCTGCCTTCAGGATTGGTAAGGCCTGCCATAGGAGTGACTTATAGGTTTATATGTGTGTGCAATGGTAGTGATATAGGTAGCCTATATCACTGTAAGGGGTGCATGCACCACCTTACCCAGGCTGCAGTAGCAGACCTGTGGTGTCATTTTGGATGGCTTTCCAGGGGTGGCACAATACATGCTGCAGCCCCTGGTAGGCCTCTGAGGTACCTATGCCCTGGGTACATAGTATACCATATACTAGGGACTTATAAGGGCACTCCAGATTCCAATCAGAGATGTGCCTAAGGCACATGGAAACCATTTTATAGAGGAAGCAGATAGACTGGGGCCCTGAATAGCAGGATCCCAGTCCAACTAAGTCATAAACCAGCAAAACACCAGGAAAAAAGTGGGGGCAACCATATAGTCAGATTCCACCTTCCTACACTTTCTGCACTGCTCTTGCTTCTTTATGTACCTCTTTTGCCTGTTTCTGCAACTCTTTTGCCTCTTTCTGCACTTCTCTTGCCTCCTTCTGCACCTCTGTTGCTTCTTTCTGCACTTCTCTTGCCTCTTTCTGCATCCCTCTTGCCTCTTTCTGCACCTCTGTTGCTCGTTTCTACACTTCTCTTGTTTCTTTCTGCACCACTCTTGCTTCTTTCTGCACCCCTCTTGCCTCTTCTGCACACTTCTTCCCTCTTTGTGCACCTCTCTTGCCTCTTTCTGCATCCCTCTTGCCTCTTTCTGCACCTCTTTTGCCTGTTTGTGCACCTCTCTTGCCTCTTTCTGCACCTCGCTTTTCTCTTTCTGCACCCCTGTTCCCTCTTTCTGCACCTCGTTAGCCTGTTTCTGCAACTCTGTTGCCTCTTTCTGTACTTCTCTTGCCTCTTTTTGCACCTTTTGCTTGTTTCTGCACTTCTCTTGTCTCTTTCTGCACCCCTCTTGCCTCTTTCTCCACCTCTGTTGCTTGTTTCTGCACTTCCCTTGCTTGTTTCTGCACTTCTCTTGTTTCTTTCTGCACCTCTCTTGCTTCTTTCTGTACCCCTATTGCCTCTTACTGCACCCTTCTTCCCTGTTTGTGCACCCATTTTCCCTCTTTCTGCACTTCTCTTGCCTCTGTCTGCACCCCTGTTCCCTCTTTTTGCACCTCTTTTGCCTGTTTCTGCAACTCTCTTGCCTCTTTCTGTACTTCTCCTGCCTCTTTCTGCACCTCTGTTGCTTCTTTCTGCACTTCTCTTGCCTCTTTCTGCACCCCTCTTGCCCCGTTCTGCACCTCTGTTGCTTGTTTCTGCACTTCTCTTGCTTGTTTCTGCACCTTTCTTGCTTATTTCTGCACCCCTATTGCCTCTTTCTGCACCCTTCTTCCCTCTTTGTGCACCTCTGTTTGTTCTTTCTGCACTGCTCTTGCTTCTTTCTGCACCTCTTTTGCCTGTTTCTTCAACTGCCTTGCTTCTTTCTGCATTTATCTTGCATCCTTCTGCACCTCTGTTGCTACTTTCTGCACTTCTTTTGCCTTTTTCTGCATCCCTCTTGTCTGTTTCTGCACCTCTGTTGGTTCTTTCTTCACTGCTTTTGCTTCTTTCGGCACCTCTCTTGCAAATTTCTGCACCCATCCTGCCTCTTTCTGCACCCCTCTTGCCTCCTTCTGCACCTCTGTTGGTTTTCTCTGCACTGCTCTTGCTTCTTTCTGCACCTCTCTTGCAAATTTCTGTGCCCTTCTTGCCTCTTTCTGCACCCCTCTTCCCTCTTTCTGCACCTCTCTTGCCTCTGTCTGCACCCCTGTTTCCTCTTTCTTCACCTCTTTTGCCTGTTTCTGCAACTCTCTTGCCTCTTTCTGCACTTCTTTTGCCTCTTTCTGTACCTCTGTTGCTTCTTTCTGCATTTCTCGTGCCTCTTTCTGAACCCCTCCTGCCTCTGTCTGCACCTGTTGCTTGTTTCTGCACTTCTCTTGTTTCTGTCTGCACCTCTCTTGCTTCTTTCTGTATCTCTCTTGCCTCTTTCTGCACCCTTCTTCCCTCTTTGTGCACCTCTCTTGCCTCTTTCTGCACCTCTCTTGCCTCTTTCTGCATGCCTGTTCCCTCTTTCTGCACCTCTTTTGCCTGTTTCTGCAACTCTCATGCCTCTTTCTGTACTTCTCTTACCTCTTTCTGCACCTCTGTTGCTTCTTTCTGCGCTTCTCTTGCCTCTTTCTGCACCCCTCTTGCTTCTTTCTGCACCTCTGTTGCTTGTTTCTGCACTTCTCTTGCGTCTTTCTATACCTCACTTGCTTCTTTCTAACCTCACTTGCTTCTTTCTACACCCCTCTTGCTTCTTTCTGCACCCCTCTTGCCTCTTTCTCCACCCTTCTTCCCTCTTTGTGCACCTCTCTTGCCTCTTTCTGCACCTCTCTTGCCTCTTTCTCCACCTCTTTTGCCTGTTTCTGCAACTCTCTTGCTTCTTTCTGTACCCCTCTTGCCTCTTTCTGCATGTCTGTTGCTTCTTTCTGCACTTCTCTTGCCTCTTTCTGCACCTCTGTTGCCTCTTTCTGCCCTTCCCTTGCTTATTTCTGTACCTCTCTTGAAAATGTATACACCTCTCTTCCCTCTTTCTGCACCTCTCTTGCCTCTTTCTGTACCCTTCTTGCCTCTTTCTGCACCTCTTTTGCTTTTTTCTGTACTTCTCTTGCCTCTTTTTGCACCCCTCTTGCCTCTTTCTGTACCTCTGCTGGTTCTTTCTGCACTGCTCTTGCTTCTTTCTGCATCCCTCTTGCTTCTTTCTGCACCCCTCTTGCCTCTTTCTGCACCCTTCTTCCCTCTTTGTGCACCTCTCGTGCCTCTTTCTGTACCCCTCTTGCCTCTTTCTGCACCTCTTGAGCTTCTTTCTGCACTTCTCTTGCCTCTTTCTGCACTCCTCTTGCCTCTTTCTGTACCTCTGCTGGTTCTTTCTGCACTGCTCTTGCTTCTTTCTGCATCCTTCTTGCTTCTTTCTGTACCCCTCTTGCCTCTTTCTGCACCCTTCTTCCCTCTTTGTGCAACTCTCTTGCCTCTTTCTGCACCCCTCTTGCCTCCTTTTGCACCGCTGTTGTTTCTTTCAGCACTGCTCTTGCTTCTTTCTGCACATCTCTTGCAAATTTCTGCTCCTCTCTTGCCTACCTCTGCACCTCTGTTGGTTCTTTCTGCACTGCTCTTGCTTCTTTATGTACCTCTTTTGCCTGTTTCTGCAACTCGTTTGCCTCTTTCTGCACTTCCCTTGCCTCCTTCTGCACCTCTGTTGCTTCTTTCTGCACTTCTCTTGCCTCTTTCTGCATCCCTTTTGCCTCTTTCTGCACCTCTGTTGCTTCTTTCTGCACTTCTCTTAATTCTTTCTGCACCTCTCTTGCTTCTTTTTGCACCCCTCTTGCCTCTTTCTGCAACCTCCTTCCCTCTTTCTGCACCTCTCTTGCCTCTTTCTGAACCTCTTTTGCCTGTTTGTACACCTCTCTTGCCTCTTTCTGCACCTCTCTTGCCTCTTTCTGCACCCCGTTTCCCTCTTTCTGCACCTCTTTTTCCTGTTTCTGCAACTCTCTTGCCTCTTTCTGTACTTCTCTTGCCTCTTTCTTCACCTATGTTGCTTCTTTCTGCACTTCTCTTGCCTCTTTTTGCACCCCTCTTGCCTCTTTCTGCACCTTTGTTGCTTCTTTCTGCATTTCTTTAGCTTCTTTCTGCACCTCTCTTGCTTCTTTCTGCACTTTTCTTGCCTCTTTCTGCACCCCTCTTGCCTCTTCCTGCACCCCTCTTGCCTCTTTCTGCACCCTTCTTCCCTCTTTGTGCACTCTTCTTCCCTCTTTGTTAGGTTTGAAAATCCCATTCCTGCTATGCACTCATATCAAGCTACATTAGGTTAGCAATGTGTGGCTAAATAGATGCCATTTGTATTCACGTTATGCAACCCACTGAGTTATCCCTGCAACGTGCAAGCTTTAGTTAGCAAATGTGACTCCATTTTGTATTTCGTAATCCCTATTAGGCTGTGTCTGAACTAGGCCTCATTATTCGTATTGCCTGCATCAGCAGAATACTGTATTTATTTATTATTTTTCTTTCCTGTTCAAGGCTGCTTCCCGCATTACTAATGACTAGGCCATTCTGCCCTCACATGCCTATCCGAGTGTGTAGCTCTGCTCCCACGTTAGGAGACGCTGAGACTCAGCGCGGTAACCTTGAGTTGCAGAAAGCATGTACCCATCTGGCAGGTGGTAGCCCATCCTTCTGTGCCTTCTTTGTTCATGTTCGGCCCAGGCCGGTAACTTTCCACTGTGGGCGTGGTTGGGGGGTTCTTGGAGGAATGATCATGCATTGCAGGCCGTTGGGGAGCCAGTCCCTCGGCAGACATCTTAGGGTGCAGGTCAGATTGGACTCCTCTGCAGAGTATTGCTAATTAATGCTTGTTTGTATTCTCTACTGTCTGACCGACTCTTCATTTCTTTGGAAGGCATAGTAGGTGGTTGTAAGTAACCCGAGTGGCCCTTAAGGGCCACTTCCTTCAGTTGGCGCCCGAACAGGGACCCCGCAAGGTGATCCAGCTCGCCCGTAATCGGGTTGCAGGGTCAGGGTTGCATCTGGTCGGTCGGGCGGATCGGGGTACCCCACACGATCTAGCTTGGTTCTCGCAGCTGCCCCGCCCGTTTAATCGGGCGGCTCCTCGTCTAGTGGTCACCGGCTGGGGTCCTGAGAAGGCGAAACCTTGGAGTTGACCGTTTGGTCCGAAGAGTCGGCAGTGGAGAATAACTTGACTTGATCTGTGTGCACCAGGTGAGTGATTTGATTCTTGAAAAAATGGCGCCATTCTTGAACGGCACGAGCTTACGGGCTGTGTCCTGGTACAGTCTCCGGACTGTCTTGCTTGAACGACATTAGCCGACGGGCTGTGTCCTGGTACGGTCTCCGGACTGTCTTGCTTGAACGACATTAGCCGATGGGCTTGGTGCAGTTTTCGGACTGCCTTGCTTGAACTGCACAAGCCTCCGGGCTGTGTCTTGGTACGGTCTTCGGGCTGTCTTGGTTTGAACTTGGTGGGTTTGCGGACCCCTTAAAAGACACAGAGCGTTAGTGAACAGTCGACCAGGCCAACTGGAAATTTGGCCTGTTCTTGAAAAGGCCTGGGACTGTTTGTGAACAATCTGCCAGGCCAACTGGAAATTTGGTCTACTCTTGAAAAGGTCTGGGGCTACAGCATGTCTTCTTGAACTTGGTACAGTCTCCGGACTGTAAGGAGCGGTACTCGGACCATTTTGGTTTGGTTTTTGAACAATATTTGTATTCTTTATTTTTTATCCCTTTTGTTATTTTATTTGTTAGTGTTATATTTGTCCATTGGGGACAGCGCATGTGTCTTATATTAAGATGCCTTGTCTAAGTAAACTGGGGTGTTTTGGATGTCGGTGTTGTTCTACTGAGGCTCGATTGGAAGAGAGCCAGCCTGCGCCACCGGAGGGTACCCCAAATTTTGATGTATACGTCAAGCGCGGTATTGGCCCTATTATGTTTAGCACATTGTGGAATAAATATACGAGGGACAATGCTGAGTTACGATGGCCACTTACTGGCTTGTTTGATGAGCAAAAATGGAATTTCTTGCAGGACAAATTGTTTGCCAAAAAGAGCAGGCAGTCGATGTTTGATTCTCTAAGAGTATGGCAGAAGGAAGCAAAACAGCGGCGTATGAGAGCAGAGAAAGAGGCCCAGAAGAGACAGACGCAAACTATAACGCAGAAAGCAGTGGCCTATGAAAGGGGAAAGATAGTGAAAGGCATAGAATGTGCAGATAGAAAGTTTTGATTGCTGACAGATAAATGCTATGTTACTAGAGAGGAAGGTGATGTTTTCATTGAAGAGCTATTGGATTCTCGCCCTCCTCCACCTTATGCTCCTGAGCAGATATACCCAAGGGTTCCCACATCTCAGTCCCCGGCCTCTGGTGCCGCTCTTCCTAGTATTTCGGCCACTAGTCAAACTGCTTCGGCCCCAGCCCCGCCTGGTCCCTCCCTGCTCACGCTAGGAACAGGGGTGGGAGCCGTTAGCTCTCCTGTTCCATCTACTGACTCTGTATCTAATGCTACACCCCCTTTCACTCCTACAACACTGTCTCCTTTCATGATGATACCTGTCTCCTCATCTGCTCTTTCTCCCTCGAGTAGGACACCCCAAGCACTGCCGAATGGCGAGACCCCTGTACGGGGGATACATGAAGGGAACTGGGCGGCAGCATGAGACCACATGGACAAAGTGTTGGTGCGTTCTGCTGTGGGTGATGAGGAGAAGCAAATGGTGGCGAATCAGGTGGCTCAGTGGGCTCGGAATCCGATCTATAGTGTGGAAGATGTGTGGAGTGTGATGAAAGATTATGAGCCCTTCATACAGCAGCATGCCCTTAAGCACGTCAGCCATGCTAATAGGACTGTGGGAGCAGTGTTTTCAGGGTGTTGCACCGCAGATCATCTATGACATATGGGACAGGGTATTTGCTGCAGATATGGCTCCTAATGAGGTTTTTAGCAATGTAACGACATTGGTGGGATATCGGGGGAGATTGCTCCAAAAGGTTCCGACGATGGTGACCCAGTGCCCCATGAGGGAGGTCCATCCCATTTATCATCCTCAAATTCCAGAACTGCGCGACTCCATGAATGCTGTAATTAGGCCGCGAGTCGACGCTCGGTTCCAGGAACAGTGGATCTATACTCCTTGGAAGAGGAGTGAGGTATTATCCCTTAAAAGTCAGTTGCCAGACCCTCGGAAAAACCCGACTGAGTATTACAAAGAGTTGACAGAGGCGGCCTCCTCCACGGTGATGACGTTAGCAGATATTGAGTTGTTCTTTGGTTTGTTGGTACCGGTAGATATATGGAGGCACGTGCATACACAGGATCATGTGGTGGAATTGGGAGGAACATGGGATCAGATCATGGCATGGGATAAGGACCGCAAGCCCGGTGACAAGCCGAAGGCGGAGATATTGCCTTTACCGGGTCGCATTATCACCTATATGTATTCCCTTATCCCGCCAAGACGGGTGGATTGGGACAAGTTGACTGCATGTCTTCAGAAGAAGGACGAGAGTGTGTCTGATTTCTTTACTAGGTTTGAAGGGGTGTTTCTTTTACTTTAGTGGCCAGGATCTGTCATTGGAAGGTGGTGTCCGGTTGTTTGTCAGCAGGTTCGTTACCAATTTGCTTCCTGATATTGCGACTAGGTTGCAGACTTCAGAAAGCACTTGGAGCACCTCTTCCCCATCGGTAATATTGAGTATGGCACAGTACTACGAGCATAGAGAGAATGAAGAGAAGGAGAAAGTGGAGAAAAAGTTGAAAGACTTGAAGACGAGGGTGTTGATGTAGCAAGTTGCGAAGAGGTAGAGGTTCGGGTCCGGCCCAGCAGCTACCCCGGTCTAACAGGGGCGGTACCTCGAGTGCACCAATTGGACTCAACCAATGTGCTCATTGCAAGCAGGAGGGACATTGGCGGAATGAGTGCCCGGAGTTAGTCTAGAAAGACGAGGCCCCAAGAGGTAGGGGTTTTAGAGGACGTGGAAGAGGAGGAGGAGGCCGGGGGGAGACGAGATCGGAGAATACATCGTTTAACAGACAGAGCGGGAACTATTTTGACGACCCCGAGGGAGGCAGTACTATCATGATGACTATGACATAGACGAAGTGACGGGGTTGTCTCACAGCTAGGATAGCCAGGGACAGGGCAAGGGACCAGTTCCGGTGCCTGTAGATCAGCGTGGACCCTACGTCACTGCAGATTTGCACAGTACGACCGAGAAATTCTTAGTTGATACAGGGGCTATGACTAGCTCCGTTTCCTGTTCACTGGTACCGGGGGCGGCTCTGTCCGGCCAAAACAACGTTTCTGTGGGTTTCTCAGGCGTACCGGTCAGCCCCATTTCCAAACCTCTTGCTTTGACTATTGGCCCCTTCATGGTTGATTCACCATTTCTATTAACGTCAAATTGTGGGGAGAATTTGTTAGGGTTGGATTTGTTAAAAAGGTTGCATGCTGTGAGAAGTTGGCCTGGCATATGCTGTCCACTAATTATAGTGGGCACCTTGCACCAGTCCAAACAACCCCTTATTGGAGATAGGTTAAAGACAACCTTTATTGAAAGCTATCCTAGTGGTAGCTATGGAGAGCAGCCTTCAGGCTAAGTCTTGAAGGAATGTAAAGCAGCTTGTTTTACCAGTCTATAATCTCTTGAGTGACCAAATGAAAGAGGACCACACCAGGTATATATTCAAAATATATGTATTTATTGCTAAACACACCCCTCTAGTCTCTTTATGAGGCTAGAGTTCGAAGTACATAAATTATAATGTAGTTATCTACAGTAATAGCACAAATACACGTTTGAGCCCTAGGGGCGTACCAAACCATATACCAATAAAGTGGTATAAGAACCACGACTGAGCTAGACACAAGGCCTAGAGCCTGTAGAAGTGCTTGGACCACAAGGAACCACCCAAGGTAGTGACACAGGGGACCCACGGGGGACACGTGCAGTGTATGAACACAGCCGCGAATCGCCGTTAACTTCTATGGGGAAAGTCGCAATTTGAATTTAAAAGAAAAGGGACACTTAGAGGAGGACTTGGAGCAAACCCTTTGAGAACTAGGCTGTTCTAGTGTCAATACCCACGGAAGCACCGGAGTACTCGAGTTACCTCACCCAGGGGAGCCGGGTGCATAGGTGTCTTTCGGGGTCGGGTTTCGTCGTCGCTTTCAATGGCGATCTGCTGCAAAGTGCTGCTGGCGGCCAAGTCGAAAGTGTTCGGGTGGATCCAAAGGTGGATCGAAGATCTGAAGAACCTGAAAGCAGAGGGGACAGAGTCTGGGTCACTAGCCAGTGACCAGGAAGGCGATGAGCAGATGCCCACCGATGTTGAGTGCTTCAGGTAGGTTGACAGTCGTCTTGACTCTTCAGCCACAAGGTCCAGGAGGGGTCGATGACAACCAGGAGCTGGATTCGAGATGTCCCATGACGTCTGTCAATTGCAGGGGTGTCGGCGACCGGATTGGACCCAACAAGCCTTGGCAACGGCAAGTCTTGTGGAAATGGAAGAAGGACGATGTTGCAGACCAGCAAGGTCTGGGGGACTCACCCAGCAAGGGTAAGTCAGGGCACGCCTGGAGCAACCAGGGAGCCCAAGCAGAAGAAGATTGGCCTTTGGGAGGGCCTACTAGCCAACAGACTCGCGACCGCGAAGGAGCCTCAAGTCAATGCACGTGGAGCTGGCTCACAGGACACTCGTGGAGTGGAGGCCAGTGTTCTTCGGTGCAGTTGGTGCTGGAGGCTGGGGTTACTCGTAGCCCAAAGCACGACTTCGTGGAAGACCCAGAAGAGGATGCACTTGCAAATGCGATCGGTGTCCAGGGGTCATGGTTCCACATTACCCACAACAGTTATGGGCCTCAGCTTTGCTGGGGACTCAGGGCAGCCTCGGAGAAGTCTGGAAATCCACCTCTGGTGATGCAAGGACTTCGGCGTCCGACGGGAGCTTCAGCGATGCAGACCAGACAATTGCTTCTTTGGTGCCTGCCAAGCAGGGGAGTCACTCCTTGACCCCAAGGGAGATTCTTCAGTCCTCTAATCTTAAAGTAGAGCGTCGAAGGTCCAGGATTCTGTGTCAGAGTTTCGTCCAGGTAAATCTAAAGTCCTAAGGACTGGGGTCCCATACTTATACTAAGGTAGGGGTTGGACATACTCTGTGGCCCCACCTATGGGAGGGTCAGGGCAGAGGGGTGGTTACACCCCTTTCCCTTTGTCCAGTTTCGCGCCAGAGCAGGGGCTGGAAGCCCCTGAGCCTGTTTGAACTGGGGTATGCACAGGGACACCAAATGTGCCCCCAGTGCAGGACTTCAAAGCACCAGAGAGTGCTCCCGCCCAACCCCAATACACACTATCCTGTCTGGGGAGGTGGTTACACCTCCCTGGGACAGGAAACCTATTGTCCAGGCCTCCCCTGCCGGAGTTTCGGTCAGCAGCAGGAGGCCAGACTCGTGTCTGTGGCAGCGGCATCCATTTTGTGATGCCAGGGCTCTGGAAAGTCAGTACCGGGTATACCGGTGTGTACATGTCTCTCCCTCTAGAAGGGTGGAATGCTACCCTCGCCACCAGAACTGGCGGGGGGTAGTATTCCAAGATGTTTGACACCAAACACAATATGTTTCCGTGCAGCCATCCCAAAGTTAGCATTTAACGCGAGATTATAATGCGCTTAAGAGTATATGGTCGGGCTGCACTACAAACAGCATCAGAGAAGGGTCTCCGAATGCTCCAGAGGGGCCCAGCTCATGCAGGGGCACCCTCTCACATAGGAACCACGCACTCTGCCTTCAGGATTGATAAGGCCTGCCATAGGAGTGACTTATAGGTTTATATGTGTGTATGTATGTAGTGATATAGGTAGCCTATATCACAGTAAGAGGTGCATGCACCACCTTACCCAGGCTGCAGTAGCAGACCTGTGGTGTCATTTTGGATGGCCTTCCAGGGGTGGCACAATACATGCTGCAGCCCCTGGTAGGCCTCTGAGGTACCTATGCCCTGTGTACATAGTATACCATATACTAGGGACTTATAAGGGCACTCAGATTCCAATCAGAGATGTGCCTAAGGCACATGGAAACCATTTTAAAGAGGAAGCAGCTAGGCTGGGGTTTTGATTAGCAGGGCCCCAGCCAGACTAAGGTCGAAAAACAGTGAAGCATCAGCAAAAAGTGGGGGTACCCATGTGAAGCAGATCCTACTCTCCTACACAACCCCCCCAAACGTAGGGACATTAAACTAACCTTGCCCAGTTAAGTCTTCATGTTCTAAGTGGAAGTACCTAGAGAGTCCATCTGCATTGGCATGGTTACTCCCAGGTCTATGTTCCACTGTGAAGTCCATCCCCTGTAGGGAAATGGACCACCTAAGCAGTTTGGGGTTTTCACCCTTCATTTGTTTTAGCCATAAGAGGGGCTTATGGTCTGTTTGAACAAGGAAGTGAGTACCAAACAAGTATGGCCTCAACTTCTTCAGAGCCCAGACCACAGCAAAGGCCTCCCTCTCAATGGCTGACCAACGTTTCTCTCTAGGGGTCAGCCTTCTGCTAATAAAAGCTACTGGCTGATCCTGACCTTCATCATTCAATTGTGACAGTACAGCCCCTACCCCCAATTCAGATGCATCTGTTTGGACAATGAACTTCTTGGAGTAATCAGGACTCTGTAGAATGGGAGCAGTGCACATGGCCTGCTTTAGGTCATCAAATGCCTTTTGACAGCTAACTGTCCACTGAACCTTTTTGGGCATTTTCTTGGAAGTTAAGTCATTCAGGGGTGTCACTATTGATCCATACCCCTTGACAAATCTCCTATAGTACCCAGTTAGGCCTAAGAAGGCTCTCACCTGAGTCTGGGTAGTTGGAGCAGTCCAGTCCATGATGGTCTGGATCTTGCTCTGCAGTGGTTGAACCTGGCCTCCACCCACAAGGTGGCCCAGGTACACAACCTGACTCTGCCCTATCTGGCACTTGGTGGCCTTGATAGTCAGGCCTGCTTTCTGCAGGGCCTGTAAAACATTTCTGAGGTGGACCAGGTGATCCTCCCAGGTGGAGCTAAAGACAGCAATATCATCTAGATATGCTGCACTATAGGCTTCAGACCTGTAAGGACTGTATTCACCAACCTCTGAAAAGTGGCAGGTGCATTCTTCAGACCAAAGGGCATCACCACAAATTGATAATGCCCACTAGGGGTAGAGAATGCTGTCTTTGGCTTTGCATCATCAGCTAGTCTGATCTGCCAGTAGCCAGCTGTCAGGTCAAATGTGCTTAGATACTTGGCTGAGGCCAAAGTGTCTATTAGCTCATCTGCCCTTGGTATTGGATGGGCATCAGTCCTAGTGACTGCATTGAGACCCCTGTAGTCCACACAAAACCTCATCTCTCTTTTCCCACCATTTGTGTGAGGTTTTGGCACAAGGACCACTGGACTAGCCCAAGGGCTATCTGAGGGTTCAATAACTCCCAAATCCAACATCTTCTGGACTTCTGTCCTGATACAGTCCCTGACATGGTCAGGTTGCCTATAAATCTTATTTTTAATAGGCAGACTGTCCCCAGTGTCCACTTCATGAGTGCACCAGGTAGTCTGACTGGGTGTCAGTGAGAATATGTGTCTGAACTGATTGAGCACCTGTCTGCAATCAGTCTGCTGCTGGGTAGTGAGGCTGCCTGCCAAGGCTGCACCATTCACTGACCCATCATCAGGGTTCTGTGAGAGCAGGTCAGGGAGTGGGTCACTCTCTTCCTCCTGTCCCTCATCAGTAGCCATGAGCAAGCCCATGTCTGCCCTGTCCACATATGGTTTTAACCTGTTGACATGGAGAACCCTGTGGGGACTCCTGGGTGTTCCTAGGTCTACTAAGTAGGTAACCTCACCCTTCTGCTCAACAATGGTGTGGGGTCCACTCCATTTGTCTTGGAGAGCTGCTGGGGCCACTGGCTCCAACACCCACACCTTCTGTCCTGGCTGGTAAACAGTCAGTACAGCCTTTTGGTCATGTCAGGCTTTTTGAAGTTCCTGGCTAGCCTCAAGGTTTTTAGTTGCCTTTTTCATATACTCAGCCATCCGGGAGCAGAGACCAAGTACATAGTCCACTATGTCTTGCTTTGGGGGCTTGAGAGGTAACTCCCATCCTTCCTTCACCAAGCACAATGGACCCCTGACAGGGTGACCAAACAAAAGTTCAAAAGGGCTGTAGCCAACCCCCTTTTGAGGCACCTCCCTGTATGCAAATAAAAGGCAGGGCAAAAGTATGTCCCATCTTCGCCTAATCTTTTCTGGGAGCCCTTTAATCATGCCCTTCAAGGTTTTGTTGAATCTCTCAACTAAACCATTGCATTGTGGGTGATAGGGTGTGGTGAACTTGTAGATCACTCCACACTCCTTCCACATTGCTTTTAAGTATCCAGACATAAAGTTAGCACCCCTGTCTGATACAACCTCCTTAGGGAAGCCCACTCTTGAGAAAATTCCCAGGAGGGCTCTTGCCACCACAGGTGCTGTAGTGGTCCTAAGGGGAATAGCCTCTGGGTACCTGGTGGCATGATCCACTACCACCAGGATAAACCTGTGCCCAGATGCTGTTTGGGGATCCATGGGACCAACAATGTCAATCCCCACCCTTTCAAAGGGAACCCCACCACAGGTAGTGGTATCAGGGGGCCTTTGTAGTGCCACCTACTTTGCCACTGGCCTGGCAGGTTACACAGGAGCGACAAAACTCCTTGGTGTCTTCAGACATGTGGGGCCAGTGAAAGTGAGGGACAATTCTGTCCCAAGTCATGTTCTGGCCCAGGTGACCTGCTAAGGGAATGTCATGGGCTAGGGTCAATAGGAAGCCCCTGAACTTCAGAGGTATAACCAACCTCCTGGTGGCACCAGGCTTGGGGTCTCTACACTCTGAGTACAAGAGTCCATCATCCCAATACACAGTATGAGGACCACTAGCTTTCCCAGCAGCCTCAGCAGCAGCTTGCTGTCTGAGGGGTTCAAGAGAGGGGCAGCTCTGCTGCTCCTGGCTCAGATCTGCCCTGGAAGGGCCCCCTGTCCCCAAGAACTCAACCTGGTCAGGTTCAAGCTCCTCTGGGACAGTTCCTTCCTCAGGACTGAGATCATCCCCCTCAAGAGACTGATCTTCCTTCTGAGCCATGGGGGAAGGCACTGCCTTTACCCTACTACTCCTCTTCTTGGAGGGCACTTGGTCCATTATTCCAGAATCCAAGGCCTGTTCAGTGTTAGACATTTTGGCTTGTGACCTGGTCACAGCAAACACATCTGCAGGGATGCCCAGCATTTCTGCATGGGTCCTGAGCTCCACTTCTGCCCAAGCTGAAGTTTCTAAGTCATTGCCAAGCAAGCATTCAACGGGTAGGTCTGCACTTACCACAACCTTCTTAAGGCCAGTTACCCCTCCCCAGGAGAAGTTAACAACTGCCAGAGTATGGTCTGTTCTGACGTTGCTAGCATTGGTCACTCGGTATATTTCACCAAGTATAATCTGCCCTGGATTCACAAGGTCTTGTGTCACCATGGTGACACTTGCCCCTGTGTCCCTAAATGCCAAAGCCTCTTTTCCATTGATTAAGGGCTGTTGCCTGTACTTGCCCAGATTACTGGGACTCACAGAGGAGGTCATATCCATGCCTCCATCACAGACTAGGACAGCCTGAGTGAGTTCTCTGACTAGGTCAGAGCTCATCTCCTTACCCAGGGTCAACCCTACTAAACCCTTGGCTTGTGTAGTCCCACCACCAACTGTAACTGCACTAGGGGGAGCAGGTGCCTTAGGGGCATTGGTGGGGGCTGGAGTAGAGTCTTTGGACTTGGTGCAATCACTGGTCCAGTGGGTCTTTTGCTTACAGACCTTGCACCATGGTTTCATTTGGCCTTTCCCTTTGTTAGACTGTGAATCCCCACCTGAAGAAGATTTTTGGGGGCCTTGTGAAGACTTTTGATCTTTACCCTTCTCCCCACCCTTATCAGAGGTTTTCGAATCTTGCTTCTTAGGGTCACCACCTTGGTTCTGTACCTTCTGCTTCACCCTGGTTCTGACCCATTTGTCTGCCTTCTTTCCCAATTCTTGGGGAGAGGTCAGATCAGAGTCCACCAGGTGCTGATGCAACAGCTGATTTTGACAGTTATTAAGAATCTGCTCCCTCATGATCAGATTGTACAATCCTGTGAAGTCACACACCTTACTGCCCAATAACCAACCTTCCAGAGCCTTGGCAGAACAATCAACAAAGTCCACCCAGTCTTGAGTCTGTGCTTTTGGGTATCCCTGAACTTTAACCTGTATTGTTCAGTGGTTAGGCCAAACCCATCAATTAGAGCACTCTTCAAGACTTTGTAATTATCAGCATCCTCCTCTCTAACAGTGAGGAGCTTGTCTCTACCTTTGTCTGCAAAGGAGAGCCACAAGATTGCTGCCCACTGCTCCTGAGGGACCCTCTGTACTTTACAGGCCCTCTCTAGAGCAGTTATCCATTTGTGGATGTCATCCCCACTCTGGTAGGGAGAGACAATCTTGCTCAGGTTTCTATGGTCATAAGACCTTTCCCTATCTTTGGGGAAACTGCTGCCACCATGGGACTCTAGTCCCAACTTTTGTCTCTCTCTATAGAGATCTAGGGACTCCCTGTCTATAGCCAATTGCTGTTTTCTGAGTTCAAGCTGAGCTTGCTCATACTGAATCAGTCTCTTTCTCCTTTCATGAGAGGATTCCCTCCTATGAGAGGAGACAGAGGTCCCTATTGAGGTGTCAGAGTGGTTAGACTCCTGAGAAGGAGACCTAGACCTTCTGGGCACACTCAGAACTCTTCCTGGGGGGACAAAGGGGAGGTCAGTCTGATCCTCCTCCTCCTCCTCCACAGGAGGAATTGGGTTTTCCAGGACAAGGTCATTTTCACCTTCCTGGCCAGTTTCAGAGGGGGGCCTGGGTTTCTTCACCCCTGGCCCCTTCCTCATCTTCTGCCCCACCCTCTTTGCCTACCCCTTCAGACCCTATGGGCCTGCTGAGATCATCAGCTAGTAACACCTCCCTGAGGTGTTGGGTGCTAGCACTTTTGCCTGCCTTCAACTTCCTAGTATTGCATAATGCTCTCAATTCCAAGAATGGGAGTTTATCATACTTGGAGGGAAGAAGCCCACTGGCTTCTGGCGAGGACTCACTGGGTCCTGGCTTTGAAGACATTACTAGTGAGGTGTGGTGTATGCACTACCTACTCTAGTGTGGCCTACTAAACTCTCTTGAGTTGTAGAAAGGGTGCGCTATCCCTTAACACACAACTCTAAGTTCAGTAGAACTTACTGTATTACTAAGCTTGATTTTTATATGTACCTTAGGTACCCTTAGTGGTTTTCAGTTGATCAATTCAATTGAGATTATCTGGTAAAACAATAGCAAGCTGGAATCCCACACGCTGCACACCAATGTGAGAAGTTGGCCTGGCATATGCTGTCCACTAATTATAGTGGGCACCTTGCACCAGTCCAAACAACCCCTTATTGGAGATAGGTTAAAGACAACCTTTATTGAAAGCTATCCTAGTGGTAGCTATGGAGAGCAGCCTTCAGGCTAAGTCTTGAAGGAATGTAAAGCAGCTTGTTTTACCAGTCTATAATCTCTTGAGTGACCAAATGAAAGAGGACCACACCAGGTATATATTCAAAATATATGTATTTATTGCTAAACACACCCCTCTAGTCTCTTTATGAGGCTAGAGTTCAAAGTACATAAATTATAATGTAGTTATCTACAGTAATAGCACAAATACACGTTTGAGCCCTAGGGGCGTACCAAACCATATACCAATAAAGTGGTATAAGAACCACGACTGAGCTAGACACAAGGCCTAGAGCCTGTAGAAGTGCTTGGACCACAAGGAACCACCCAAGGTAGTGACACAGGGGACCCACGGGGACGCGTGCAGTGTATGAACACAGCCGCGAATCGCCGTTAACTTCTATGGGGAAAGTCGCGATTTGAATTTAAAAGAAAAGGGACACTTAGAGGAGGACTTGGAGCAAACCCTTTGAGAACTAGGCTGTTCTAGTGTCAATACCCACGGAAGCACCGGAGTACTCGAGTTACCTCACCCAGGGGAGCCGGGTGCATAGGTGTCTTTCGGGGTCGGGTTTCGTCGTCGCTTTCAATGGCGATCTGCTGCAAAGTGCTGCTGGCGGCCAAGTCGAAAGTGTTCGGGTGGATCCAAAGGTGGATCGAAGATCTGAAGAACCTGAAAGCAGAGGGGACAGAGTCTGGGTCACTAGCCAGTGACCAGGAAGGCGATGAGCAGATGCCCACCGATGTCGAGTGCTTCAGGTAGGTTGACGGTTGTCTTGACTCTTCAGCCACGAGGTCCAGGAGGCGTCGACGACAACCAGGAGCTGGATTCGAGCTGTTCCACAACGTCTGTCGATTGCAGGGGTGTTGGCAACCGGATTGGACCCAACAAGCCTTGGCAACGGCAAGTCTCATGGAAATAGAAGAAGGACGATGTTGCAGACCAGCAAGGTCTGGGGGACTCACCCAGCAAGGATAAGTCAGGGCACACCTGGAGCAACCAGGGAGCCCAAGCAGAAGAAGATTGGCCTTCGGGAGGGCCTACTAGCCAACGGACTAGCGACCGCAAAGGAGCCTCAAGTCAATGCACGTGGAGCTGGCTCACAGGACACTCGTGGAGTGGAGGCCAGTGATCTTCGATGCAGTTGGTGCTGGAGGCTGGGGCTACTCGAAGCCCAAAGCACGACTTCGTGGGAGACCCAGAAGAGGATGCACTTGCAAATGCGATCGGTGTCCAGGGGTCACGGTTCCACATTACCCACGACAGCTACGGGCCTCAGCTTTGCTGGGGACTCAGGGCAGCCTCGGGGAAGTCTGGAAATCCACCTCTGGTGATGCAAGGACTTCGGCGTCTGACGGGAGCTTCAGCGATGCAGACCGGACAATTGCTTCTTTGGTGCCTGCCAAGCAGGGGAGTCACTCCTTGACCCCAAGGGAGATTCTTCAGTCCTCTAATCTTAAAGTAGAGCGTCGAAGGTCCAGGATTCTGTGTCAGAGTTTCGTCCAGGTAAATCTAAAGTCCTAAGGACTGGGGGTCCCATACTTATACTAAGGTAGGGGGTTGGACATACTCTGTGGCCCCAACTATGGGAGGGTCAGGGCAGAGGGGTGGTTACACCCCTTTCCCTTTGTCCAGTTTCACGCCAGAGCAGGGGCTGGAAGCCCCTGAGCCGGTTTGAACTGGGGTATGCACAGGGACACCAAATGTGCCCCCAGTGCAGGACTTCAAAGCACCAGAGAGTGCTCCCGCCCAGCCCCAATACACACTATCCTGTCTTGGGAGGTGGTTACACCTCCCTGGGACAGGAAACCTATTGTCCAGGCCTCCCCTGCTGGAGTTTCGGTCTGCAGCAGGAGGCCAGACTCGTGTCTGTGGCAGCGGCATCCATTTTGTGATGCCAGGGCTCTGGAAAGTCAGTACCGGGTATACCGGTGTGTACATGTCTCTCCCTCTAGAAGGGTGGAATGCTACCCCGCCGCCAGAACTGGCGGGGGGTAGTATTCCAAGATGTTTGACACCAAACACGACATGTTTCCGTGCAGCCATCCCAAAGTTAGCATTTAACGCGAGGTTATAATGCGCTTAAGAGTATATGGTCGGGCTGCACTACAAACAGCATCAGAGAAGGGTCTCCGAATGCTGCAGAGGGGCCCAGCTCATGCAGGGGCACCCTCTTACATAGGAACCACGCACTCTGCCTTCAGGATTGATAAGGCCTGCCATAGGAGTGACTTATAGGTTTATATGTGTGTATGTATGTAGTGATATAGGTAGCCTATATCACAGTAAGGGGTGCATGCACCACCTTACCCAGGCTGCAGTAGCAGACCTGTGGTGTCATCTTGGATGGCCTTCCAGGGGTGGCACAATACATGCTGCAGCCCCTGGTAGGCCTCTGAGGTACCTATGCCCTGGGTACATAGTATACCATATACTAGGGACTTATAAGGGCACTCCAGATTCCAATCAGAGATGTGCCTAAGGCACATGGAAACCATTTTAAAGAGGAAGCAGCTAGGCTGGGGTTCTGATTAGCAGGGCCCCAGCCAGACTAAGGTCGAAAAACAGTGAAGCATCAGCAAAAAGTGGGGGTACCCATGTGAAGCAGATCCTACTCTCCTACACATGCGACAATTTTTTGTTCTCCAGACGGTGTTTACATGACTATTGGACCACAGGTGGCCCGTGCCACACAATGTCTCGCAAAGGATGCCCCCCTCCCCACTGAGTTTAAAGATGTGCCACGCACACTGTGGGCTACAGGAGACACGGATGTGGGGTTACTCCAGATCCCACAGGTCTCTATACAGATTAAGGACAACGCTGTATGGCCACGTATTCCCCAGTACAAGATATCCCAGGCAGGAGAAAAGGCCTTATTGCAAATAATACAGGATTTGATTAAGTCTGGTGTGGTTGAGGAGACAGCGGCGAATGTGTGTAACAGCCCTATTCTTCCTAGTCTTAAAAAGGCACCCTTGGATTCTTCTGATGCTCACCCTGACGTTTACCGCTTCGTAATTGACCTTAGAGAGGTGAATAAAATAGTGGTTCCCCAGTATCCTGTAGTCCCAGACATTACCACGATCTTGACAATGATTCCCCCGTCTGCAAAATTCTTCTCTGTGATAGATTTGAAGAATGCTTTCTTCAGCATTCCAATCCATACAGATAGCAGATATCTGTTTGGATTTGCAATAGCCGGAAGGAGCTTTAGGTTCTGTCGTGCTCCCCAAGGCTATACGGAGAGTCCTAGTATCTATAGCCAAGCTTTGAAAGCTCAATTGGATTCCTTGGAACTCCCCCCTGGTAATGTGCTGTTGCAGTACATTGACGACCTCCTTGTGGCTTCAGACACTGAGTGTGGTTGTAAAGAGGCCACAGTTAAATTGCTGTTACATTTGGCGCACCATGGTCACAAGGTGTCACTTTTGAAATTTCAATATTGTCGACAGGAGGTCACCTATTTAGGTCACCTACTGTTGAAGGAGGGTCGTAGACTAACACCTGAATGCATAGCTGCTATTACTAATATGCCTGTTCCTAAGACCCAACGCGAGGTACGCGCTTTCATTGGTATAACTTCATATTGTCGTCACTGGATCCCTAACTATTCCTTACTAACCCCTCCTTTACCTGACCACCAAAGAGGTGCATGTACCCCTGCCTTGGACATCTGCATGCCAGCAAGCTTTTGAGCAATTAAAGGTTGCGCTTTGCTTTGCTGCTGTTCTTGGTACTCCTGATTACCAGAAGCCTTTTGTGCTCTATGTACATGAGGCGGACGGTTGCGCACTTTCTGTTCTAACACAGGGTTTCGGTGGTAAGCAGAGACCCTGCGCATATTTCTCTGCTATTCTTGATAACGTCGCCAGAGCTCTCCCAAGCTGCCTGAGGGCTGCCGCGGCGGTGGCAGTTTCTATCAGACAATCGGCAGGGTTCGTCTTTGATACGGATCTCACAGACATGGTACCTCATGCTGTGGACACACTGTTGAATAAGACAAAGACACAGCACCTTACTAGTGCATGTCTGACTGGATATGAATTAACTTTGTTTGCTCCGCACATTACCATCAAACGCTGTGCTACCCTGAACCCAGCCACGTTACTACCCCTCCCTTCAGAAAAAAAGGACAATGATGTCCATAATTGTTTATTTCGGACTGAGGAAGAAACGAAGGGACGGGTAGACCTGACTGATGTTCCCTTATCTGACCCCCAAGGGGAACTATATGTCGATGGATCTTGTTTTAAATTACCAGATGGCACTACCACTGCAGCTTATGCAATCACAACGTTACACACTGTAGTTGAGACATCCCGTATCCCATACCAATCGGCTCAGGCTGCAGGGTTGGTTGCCCTCCTTAGGGCTTGCGAGTTGAGTGAGGGACTGACTGTCAATGTCTACACCGACAGCCAGTACACCTTTGGGGTGGCCCATAATTTTGGGTGCCTTTGGGTGGAGAGAGGGTTCTTGACCTCGCATGGGTTGCGAATACAGCATGGTCCATTGATACATAGACTGTTGTCAGCACTGACACTTCCTGATAACTTGGCAATAATAAAATGTAGCGCTCACAAAGCAGTAACAGACGATGTTGGTAGGGGAAATGCTTTTGCAGATCAGACAGCTAAGGAGACAGCTAGATTGAAGATGAAAAAGATGTTCGTGGCAGGCCCCGCTAGGTGGGTTCCAGACAATGGACTGTTCGAGGACACATTAGAAAATGTCAGGGAAATACAGAGCAAGGCGACAGTAGATGAACTGGCAGTACGGGAGGAGAGGACAGGGCGTTTGGATGAGGACGGGTGTTGGACTGACTTGTCTGGGAAACAAAGATGGTTGCTGCCTAACGACTATGTGCTTCCTGTTGTTACTATGGCCCACGGCCCAGCAAACATTAGTGCCAAAGGAATATGTAAGCTACTGGACCCAGTATGGCGAAACAATAATATCCCTACGGTAGCCACACACCTAGTGAAACACTGCGTCATTTGTCTGAAACATAATCCTGGGAAGGGTACTCCTACACCTGCAGGTAATTTTGCGCCGCTTTCCTTCCCTTTCGAGGTTCTCGAGATGGATTTCATCGAAATGAAACGAGTTAACAATCTGAAGTATGTGCTGGTAGTGATTTGCGCATTCAGTAAATGGATTGAGGCTTTCCCTACTAAGGAGAATACAGCTATGGCAACGGCGAAGGCTCTCTTAAAAGAGTTCTTCCCGTGCTATGGATTACCACGTGTGATCTGGAGTGACAACGGAAGTCACTTCAATTCAAAAGTCATTGAATTGGTATGCAAAGGCTTGCATATTAGACAGAGGTTTCATGCAGCGAACCACCCCCAGTCAGCAGGCTTGGTTGAGTACAATGGTACTCTCAAATTGAAGTTAGCGAAGATTCAAGAAAGCACAGGTTTGCGATGGCCCGATGCTCTACCTTTGGCTTTGTTGTCTACCAGAGCGACAGCGCATTCTAAAACAGGGTTGTCCCCGTATGAGGTTGTCTTTGGGCGCCCCGCCAACGTCTGGGGTGTCCCAAGACCCAAGCGCTTTTCCGAGATAGAGTACCCCCTACTTGTGGACTATCTGTATGAGTTAACTAAAGATCTTCGTTCTGTCCACCAACAGATTCATGCCATGCTGCAACCAGTACCAGAGGGGCCTGGGCATCAGCGATAGCCCCGGGACTTCGTGTTTGTGAAGAATTTTCAGCGAAAGAACTGCCTGGAGCCTCGGTGGAAAGGGCCACTCTTGGTCCTACGTGCCACCCGCACCGCAGTAAAGCTTGAAGGCCGGAAGCACTGGGTACACGGATCGCATGTCAAGAAGATCCCTCTCCCACTTCCGTATGACCAGTGGGTCCTCGATGGCATTGCTGACCAGGAAGGGGAGCGAGTGCCCCGTTTCATTCCCTTCTCTGATGCCCGACTGAGGTGGGTGCAGACAGACGAAGAGAGCGACGAGGTCTTACTTGAAGCGGTCCCCCCAGAGATAAGGGCTGCCCCGGATGCCCCCGCTTCTGGTGCACAGACACTTGAGTCTCAATGCCCTGCTGAGCCTGAATTTCTCCCCCTTTTTGTTGATGAAGAAGTGCCTGGGGTTGCCAGGTACAACCTGGGGCCCCGACGGAAGGACAGTGCGCCAGTAGGGCAGACCAGGAGTTAGGGAAGGACTCGAGCTTAGGGCGTAGGTGCTATGCCTAAGGTGCCTGATTTAGATTAGAGTGAGTTACCCTGGTGCACTGCCCTGGACACTGGACAGGATTAGCTGAGGGTGTCTTCCCAGGAGGTAGGGTGCCCTATCCTGAAAGAAGAGGATTTGTTTTTCAGCAAGGACTGCGATCGCGCAGCTCCCCCTTGGGAGTGCTTCATAGCAATGTCGTTGATGAACAATAGGAGTCTACCAGTGAGGCTCTGAAGGACACTGGGTGATTTGTACCCCTCTGGTCGGTTGTATATTTGTGGCTCCAATTCCTAAAGTTTCTTTCTATGTACCCATTTGGCAGCGCAATTATGAAGGAGGAACAGCCTCTGGTGGCCCCACCATTACAGCAGAATGGTCCTGTGTGGTCTAGTTGGTCTATTGGGAGTAGGGTAGTGGTGGTAGTGGTCCTTCTCATCGTAATGATAGCACTATTCAGGGTGGTCTGGTACTTAGGAGAACAGCATCCTGTGCACACATTGATAGGGACTACCCTGGCTCCACCTGAGCATTCGTTTGTTACACTGGCCCCGCATAAAGGAAGACATAGACAGACCTATGTCGAGAATGCGTTCCTGCAGATGCTTCATCAGGTACACAGTACAACTAATGCCACGAATTGTTGGGTGTGTGGGTTACTTCCCTCAGTTATGCACAGGAACGATCTACTGGTGTAATTGCCCCTGTCATACTTGGGTAGCTGTGAGGCATGGTTCCAGTTGCTTTCTATAGTGTACATGCACTATCATGCTGACGCGATGAATATGGTACAGTCTGATTACGAAGCAGTGTTGGAGTATATAGTGGTACACCAAGGATATACACCTGGGGCAGATGGAAAGGAGGGTACCCTACATCCAGAAGCTTGTATGAATATTTTTGAGGATAATAAGAATGTCACTTGGTTACAAAACGAAATGCTGGATTTTCAAGGATTTAATGTTACTGAATATTTTAAATGTTTCCAGGAACGAAATATAACTGAAGACAAAGCCATGCCCGTCCCTGTGATCAATACAACAGCTAGTTTCTGTGTTAAAGGTACAGGGAACATTCCAGTAGGTCGGAGCAGTTGTAACTATGCATATCGATTGAACACTACTAGTAGCCCACCTTTGCTCACACCTCCCAATGTATACTTTGTTTGCGGGGAACAGGCTTATACATGGCTTCCCTTGGGATGGTCTGGCCAGTGTTATGTCTCTTTTCTTTTGCCCTCTGTTTATATTGCAACACCTAATTATCACAAGGATCATAGGCTACAGCGTAGGGATCTACATTTGCATCGAGCCAAGAGAGTTGTCAATCCAGAAGATATAGATCAAACAGATACCTCCCTATAGCAATTTACTGACATCATGAAGGGCATTCTGCCGTTCTGGGGTCCCATGTTCAATAGCCGTAATATCCGTTGCCTTGCTAGAGTAGTTGAGGGGGTCATTAACACTACTGCAGGTATACTGACCAATATAACAGTCGAGCTTCAGGCTACGAGATTTGTTGCTCTTCAAAACCAGATGGCTTTAGACGTCATCCTTGCTGATAGGGGCGGAGCCTGTTGCATCATCGGCAGCAGTTGCTGTATTTACATTCCTGATAACGCCCCTAATGTATACTCCGCCATACAGAAATTACACAGGCTTGCTTCAGATATCCATCAGGATAATGGATCGTGGTCCCTCACAGGGTGGTTCTGGAGTCTGCTGACATCATGGGGTTGGAAGATACTACTTGCCCTCATAGTTATCGCAGGTGTCCTCTTCACATGTTGTCTATGTATTAATTGCCTTCCAGCATGTTGCACCTATTGTGTGAGCAAGCTCACCCCTACCCCTAAATTGCCAGGACACGATACTAAGGTCTCCACTATGATGATACAGGATATCCAGGATATGATGCTTATTGACAAAGGTATTTTTGAATATTAAGTAGATTTTGATACTCATGTGCTGCTTTGTTCCCCCTTGTACCTTGGCAGACTATGCATTCTCTTCCTTCCCACTTAGAATTGTAAAGACCCTGCCGGATAGTCTCAATTAAGCATTTAGCCACCCATGCTAAAAGGAGGGTCTGTTAGGTTTGAAAATCCCATTCCTGCTATGCACTCGTATCATGCTACATTAGGTTAGCAATGTGTGGCTTAATAGATGCCATTTGTATTCACGTTATGCAACCCACTGAGTTATCCCTGCAACGTGCAAGCTTAAGTTAGCAAGTGTGACTCCATTTTGTATTTCATAATCCTTATTAGGCTGTGTCTGAACTAGGCCTCATTATTCGTATTGCCTGCCTCAGCAGAATACTGTATTTATTTATTATTTTTCTTTCCTGTTCAAGGCTGCTTCCCGACTTACTAATGAATAGGCCATTCTGCCCTCGCATGCCTATCCGAGTGTGTGGTTCTGCTCCCACGTTAGAAGACGCTGAGACTCAGCGCGGTAACCTTGAGTTGCCGATAGCATGTACCCATCTGGCAGGTGGTAGCCCATCCTTCTGTGCCTTCTTTGTTCATGTTCGGCGCAGGCTGGTAACTTTCCACTGTGGGCATGGTTGGGGGGTTATTGGAGGAATGATCATGCATTGCAGGCCATTGGGGAGCCAGTCCCTCGGCAGACATCTTAGGGTGCAGGTCAGATTGGACTCCTCTGCAGAGTATTGATAATAAATGCTTGTTTGTATTCTCTACTGTCTGACCGACTCTTCATTTCTTGGGAAGGCATATCAGGTGGTTGTAAGTAACCTGAGTGGCCCTTAAGGGCCACTTCCTTCATCTTTCTGCACTTCTCTTGCCTCTGTCTGCACCCCTGTTCCCTCTTTTTGTACCTCTTTTGCCTGTTTCTGTAACTTTCTTGCTCTTTCTGTACTTCTCTTGCCTCTTTCTGCACCTCTGTTGCTTCTTTCTGCACTTCTCTCGCCTCTTTCTGCACCCCTCTTACCTCTTTCTGTACCTCTGCTGCTTGTTTCTATACTTCTCTTGCTTCTTTCTGCACCTCTCTTGCTTCTTTCTGCACCCCTCTTGCCTCTTTCTGCACCCTTCTTCCCTCTTTTGTGCACCTCTGTTGGTTCTTTCTGCACTGCTGTTGCTTCTTTCTGCACCTCTTATGCCTGTTTCTGCAACTGTCTTGCATCTTTCTGCACTTCTCTTGCCTCCTTCTGCAACTCTGTTGCTTTTTTCTGCACTTCTCTTGCCTCTTTCTGCACCCCTTTTGCTGTTTCTGCACCTTTGTTGGTTCTTTCTGCACTGCTCTTGCTTCTTTCAGCACCTCTCTTGCTTCTTTTTGTACCCCTCTTGCCTCTTTCTGTACCCTTCTTCCCTCTTTCTGCACCTCTCTTGCCTCTTTCTGCATCCCTGTTCTCTTTTTCTGCACCTCTCTTGCCTATTTCTGCAACTCTCTTGCCCCTTTCTGCAGTTCTCTTGCCTCCTTCTGCACCCCTCTTGCCTCTTTCTGTACCCATCTTCCTTCTTTGTGCACCTCTCTTGCCTCTTTCTGCACCTCTCTTGCCTCTTTCTGCACCCCTCTTGCCTCTTTCTAGACCACTTTTGCCTGTTTCTGCACCTCTGTTGCTTCTTTCTGCACTTCTTTTGCTTCTTTCTGCACCCCTCCTGCCTCTTTCTGCACCTCTGATGCTTCTTTCTGCACTTCTCTTGTTTCTTTCTGCACCCCTCCTGCCTCTTTCTGCACCTCTAATGCTTCTTTCTGCACTTCTCTTTCTTCTTTCTGCACATCTCTTGCTTCTTTTTGTACCTCTCTTGCACATTTCTGTACCTCTCTTGCCTCTTTCTGCACCTCTCTTGCTTTTTTCTGTACCCCTCTTTTTGTACCTCTTTTGCTTCTTTCTGCACTTCTCTTGCCTCTTTCTGCAACCCTCTTGCCTCTTTCTACACATCTGTTGGTTCTTTCTGCACTGCTCTTGCTTCTTTCTGCACCTCTTGCAAATTTTTGCACCCCTCTTGCCTCTTTCTGCACTCTTCTTCCCTCTTTCTACACTTCTCTTGCCTCTGTCTGTACCCCTGTTCCCTCTTTCTGCACCTCTTTTGCCTGTTTCTGCAACGCTCTTGCCTCTTTCTGTAATTCTCTTGCCTCTTTCTGCACCCCGCTTGCCTCTTTCTGCACCTCTGTTGCTTGTTTCTGCACATCTCTTGCTTCTTTCTGCACCCCTCTTGCCTTTTTCTGCACCCCTCTTGCCTCTTTCTGCACCTCTGTTGCTTCTTTCTGCACTTCTCTTGCCTCTTTCTGCACCCCTCTTACCTCTTTCTGCACCTCTGCTGCTTGTTTCTATACTTCTCTTGCTTCTTTCTGCACCTCTCTTGCTTCTTTCTGCACCCCTCTTGCCTCTTTCTGCACCCTTCTTCCCTCTTTTGTGCACCTCTGTTGGTTCTTTCTGCACTGCTGTTGCTTCTTTCTGCACCTCTTATGCCTGTTTCTGCAACTGTCTTGCATCTTTCTGCACTTCTCTTGCCTCCTTCTGCACCTCTGTTGCTTTTTTCTGCACTTCTCTTGCCTCTTTCTGCACCCCTCTTGCTGTTTCTGCACCACTGTGGTTTATTTCTGCACTGCTCCTGCTTCTTTCAGCACCTCTCTTGCTTCTTTTTGTACACCTCTTGCCTCTTTCTGCACCCTTCTTCCCTCTTTCTGCACCTCTCTTGCCTCTTTCTGCATCCCTGTTCTCTTTTTCTGCACCTCTCTTGCCTATTTCTGCAACTCTCTTGCCCCTTTCTGCAGTTCTCTTGCCTCCTTCTTCACCCCTCTTGCCTCTTTCTGCACCCATCTTCCTTCTTTGTGCACCTCTCTTGCCTCTTTCTGCACCTCTCTTGCCTATTTCTGCACCCCTCTTGCCTCTTTCTAGACCACTTTTGCCTCTTTCTGCACCTCTGATGCTTCTTTCTGCACTTCTCTTGTTTCTTTCTGCACCCCTCCTGCCTCTTTCTGCACCTCTAATGCTTCTTTCTGCACTTCTCTTTCTTCTTTCTGCACATCTCTTGCTTCTTTTTGTACCTCTCTTGCACATTTCTGTACCTCTCTTGCCTCTTTCTGCACCTCTCTTGCTTCTTTCTGTACCCCTCTTTTTGTACCTCTTTTGCTTCTTTCTGCACTTCTCTTGCCTCTTTCTGCAACCCTCTTGCCTCTTTCTGCACATCTGTTGGTTCTTTCTGCACTGTTCTTGCTTCTTTCTGCACCTCTCTTGCAAATTTCTGCACCCCTCTTGGCTCTTTCTGCACCCTTCTTCCACCTCTCTTGCCTCTTTCTGCACATCTCTTCCCTCTTTCTGTACCCCTCTTGCCTCCTTCTGCACCTCTGTTGTTTCTTTCAGCACTGCTCTTGCTTCTTTCTGCATATCTCTTGCAAATTTCTGCACCTCTCTTGCCTACTACCGCACCTCTATTGGTTTTTTCTGTACCTCTCTTGCTTCGTTATGCACATCTTTAGCCTGTTTCTGCAACTCTCTTGCCTCTTTCTGCACTTCTCTTGCCTCCTTCTGCACCTCTGTTGCTTCTTTCTGCACTTCTCTTACCTCTTTCTGTATCCCTCTTGCTCGTTCTGCACCTCTATTGCTTCTTTCTGCACTTCTCTTGCTTCTTTTTGCACCCCTCTTACCTCTTTCTGCACCCTTCTTCCCTCTTACTGCACCTTACTTCCCTCTTTCTGCACCCCTGTTCTTTTTTCTGCACCTCTCCTGCCTGTTTCTGCAACTCTCTTGCCTCTTTCTGCAGTTCTCTTGCCTCCTTCTGCACCTTTGTTGCTTCTATCTGCACTTCTCTTGCCTCCTTCTGCACCTCTGTTGCTTCTTTCTGCACTGCTCTTGCTTCTTTCTGCATCTCTTTTGCCTGTTTCTGCAACTCTCTTGCCTCTTTCTGTATCCCTCTTGCCTCTGCACTGCTGATGACGTCACATATTACATCACTCAAGACATGGTCAGTGACATCACTGATGACATCTCAAATGACATCACTGATGACATCATCCACTTAATATCTGATGCACCTCCTCACACCTTAATATAACCTTTCATACACCCACTCAAAAATACACACTACCAGTCTCGAATCCATAGACACACCAATACCAGTTAGTACATACCCACTCACTGATTCATAGGTTTACACACACACCCACTCACCCATCCAGTCACTCATACACGCAGTCACCCATCAATACAGTCATTGATATATGCACTCATACACGCATACAGACACTCACACACTGCCACTCACCCATAGAGTTACTTATACACCTAGTCAGTTACCCAAAGAATCAATCACACTACCATTTACTCACCTATAAATTTACACACACCACCTCACTTATTCATACAGAGAGTAAAACATACTTACTCTCTTTTACAATCAGTGACACAAGCACACACTCACCCATAAACCTACTCTCACACTCACTCACACATACAGTCACTTATATACTCCAACACTCACATAGTCAATCAATAGTCGTATGCCGATGTCGTTGTATGTCTTTATTTCACACACGCTTGGTGTACATCTTTAGACACAGCTAACGCGTTTCGCCCTAACAAGGGCTTCTTCAGGGCTGCAATAGCATACAACATAAGAATAATTTAGACTTCCACGGTGGAAAGTCAAAATGTCTTTTATAAAAGAGGGAGTAAAAGAACAGTTAGGAATAGAGTAGGACAGTCATAACCCAAGAGAGAAAGGACCGCGCCTCAATACCCTTGTGAGAGGAAGGAATAGCCGTGTTATGAAAGAGTGTTGATACAAGGATAAGAAGGGTAGTGAGAATATGAGAGCGGAAGAAAAAACAGGAGTGTCTAGGTCTGCCTAGCTCCAAACTCTTAGTGTTGTCCCATATTCAAGTCGAAACCCAAGTGTCAAAACGTGATAAACAGAGGTATGGAAAAAAGTCTCCTAATCAGCCAGCTTACCAATGAAGTAGTGGTGGAGTACGTGTGTCAAAGAAATTCAGTCCGGTAATGTGTAGTCGTTATGAGACGTCCTATGTAGGGACGTAGTATCAGAGAGAAAGGCCTGCTTGAGAGAAAAGGGGGATTGAGTGGTCTGGAAGTCCACTAGTGTAAGAAAGAGCACAATGAGTATGGTCTATGACCATTGACTCACTTACACCGCTTGGCATTTCTCTAATAAGGATATACAGGCACCCTCCGTGGCCCAAGGTATGTTCTGTCCACTAACTTAGCGAATCATACTCATTGTGCTCTTTCTGACACTAGTGGACTTCCAGACCACTCAATCCCCCTTTTCTCTCAAACAGGCCTTTCTCTCTGATACTACGTCCCTACATAGGACGTCTCATAATGACTACACGTTACCGGACTGAATTTCTTCGACACACGTACTCCACCACAACTTCATTGGTAAGCTGGCTGATTAGGAGACTTTTTTTCTATACCTCTGTTTATCACGTTTTGACACTTGGGTCTTGACTTGAATATGGGACAACACTAAGATTTTGGAGATCGGCAGACCTAGACACTCCTGTTTTTTCTTCCTCTCTCATTCTCACTACCCTTCTTATCCTCGTATCAACACTCTTTCATAACACCACTATTCCTTCCTCTCACAAGGGTATTGAGGCGCGGTCCTTTCTCTCTTGGGTTATGACTGTCCTACCCTATTCCAAACTGTTCTTTTACTCCCTCTTTTATAAAAGACATTTTGACTTTCCACCGTGGAAGTCTAAATTATTCTTATGTTGTATGCTATTGCAGCCCTGAAGAAGCCCTTGTTAGGGCGAAACGCGTTGGCTGTGTCTAAAGATGTACACCAAGCATGTGTGAAATAAAGACATACAACAACATCGGCATACGACGATTGATTGATTATCTGTCTGTATACCTTGTAACTTACGAATTGCTGCTCCTGTGTATTGCCTCTCATCTATCTTCTTTCATGTCATGAGTGTTGTAATATGTGACATCATCAGCAGTGCATTGCGGGGGCGTGAGTTATAGTTACCTCAACTAACTATAACAACTGAATTGCTCTGGTTTTGTACGAGTGAAATGTCAGCCTAACTATAACATCCCTGAAACCTGTGGTTTTTTCAGTGAATTTCCAAGGTTTTTTAACTGCTAATTCCTAACTATAATGTCCCGGAAACCTCTGTTTTTTTCAATGAATATATATAGATCTCTCTGTGTCAGGGCTTTGCGTGGGATGAAAAAAACTGGGGGGGGGCTCAAAGAGATGTGGCTGATGTAATTAAGGGTGTGGCTTTAAAACTCGTAAGCTGAAAATCTGTGGTTATCTTAGTGTTCTGCCCGACTGGTATTTTGCTACTTCTGTCATGGCATCCAGGTATAATGCAACAATAACATTACACCTACAAGCCAGTACTATTGGCTTTGTCAGTGCTTGTTAGATGCATAATATAAATGAGTAACAACTAGGACTTTGTTGTATAGCATATTGAAAATGCTTCAGTGCTGAAATGATGAGACTGTGAAAGAACTATAATGAGTCTCTTTGAAGTTACATGAAAGGCAGTAAAGTGTGGTACTGCTGAAGAGTAAAAAAAAAAAATCCTGCTAGAGAGAGAGATATCTGACTTTTGTCTGGTGGCAGTTTTGACACCATAAAGTAACGCAGAGGGCATGCTGGAAAGAACTGATTTATATTACGTGGATAGCTAAGTGGATTAGTAAAGCCAGGCATTTGAAGTGCTTTGAAACAAATGATATGTATGTGAGAGAGGGGCTATGGAGAGATGAGTGGCACGTTTGCTGGATGGTAGTGAGGGAATCCAAGGAGGTCATAGTGTGTGTAAAGCACACATTCACCCGTAGGCATCTTGGCGCTGAATAACAGATATTTATTGGAGGTCATGGGAGGTGGGGGCGCCAAAATGATTGTCGCACTTGCTGCCACCAGCGCTAAAGGCTGCGATGATGGGTTTGTGGCAAGGTGAAGTAATACTGTGTCTTCTCTCTTTCTTAGTGTTTTTGGAGAGCCTACGGATTTCGCAAAGGAAAGTTAAGGTGACTTCATCCTTACTGACTGTTGCACACATCACTCATGCACACACCCACCTACACTTTGAAATCAACAACCTATCTGCTTCTACGTAGGATGCTGTTTTAAAAGGAAGGTTTTAGGCACTAGCAGAGATGACGTATCGTTGGATGAATGCTGCCCAGGCCCTTAATCTGGTTCTGGAGTCCAGCTCTGAGACAGAATCAGAGACTGAGACAGCAGAGACTGAGACAGCATCTGAGGGAGAGGACAATGGAGCAGAATCTGAAAGTGATTTTTCAGTCGGCGCAGTTCCATCCGACGACTCATCTTCCAGCGATTCTGAAGGAGACAATGCCAGTCGTGCTGTCCCTTTGCAAGCACAGTCTGTGCACTGGGACACCAGTAGCAGGTTAGAGCAACCCAGAGAGCAGGCACATGCGGCCACAAGCACAGACAGAGCGCTCTCTTGGCAGCCTCCCAATTTAGTTCAGCCCCAAATTCTGCCTTTCACTGGTGACGCTTGATGTAAAGTCAATACGGCTATTTTTTTGCCAATTGACTATGTCCATCTCTTTTTGAATGTTGACTTCCTTGATGAAATTGTGCAGCAAACAAATTTGTGTGCCAAACAATTTCTGAGGGAGCATGGAGGCACTCTCGGGCCGCGTTCTAGGGCACACAAGTGGACTCCCAATTCATTAGGGAAGTTGAAGATATTTTCTGGCCTCACGCTTAAAATGGGGGTAGTGCATAAACCAACCTTGCTGTCCTACTGGTCTACTCGCACGGTTTGGTTAACCCCCATCTTCACACCATACATGAGCAGAGATCGTTTTCTGCTATTGCAGCGCATGCTGCATTTCAATGACAATTCTGCTGCATTGACCCGGGACCACCCAGACCATGCAGGTTGTTCAAAATTCAGCCTGTCACGAAACATTTGTCTGTCAGGTTTCCAGAGGTTTATACTCCTGGAAAGAATATAGCCATCGATGAGTCCTTGATCTTGTATAAAGGACGGCTGCTGTTCAGGCAGTACATTCCGGGCAAACGTGCTCACTATGGCATCAAGCTGTACATGCTGTGTGAGTCGACTGGCTATGTGTACAGCTTGAGAGTGTATACAGGGAAGGACACAACTCAACCCTGTAGGCTGCCCTCCCATGCTAGGGGTCACAGGAAAAATTGTATTGGAGCTTGTCCAGCCACTCCTTCACAAAGGTTATAACCTTTATGTGGACAATTTCTATACAGGAGTAGAGCTGTTCAGTGAGCTTTACAAAGCTGGCAGTGTGGCCTGCAGTACAATTCGTTGTCCCCACAAAGGATTCCCGCAGGAGCTTGTTTGCAAGAAGCTACAGAAATCCCAGAGCACTGCGTTGCGTTCCAACGAACTGCTCACAGTCAAGTTCTCAGATAGGCGTGACGTGTACGTGCTCACTACATTTCATGATGAGAGCACGTCCCCCGTCAGGGTTTGGGGTCACATGGCCGAAGTCCACAAACCCAATTGTATACTTGATTACAACAAGTACATGGGCGGAGTGGACAAGAACAACCAGGTTCTTCAGCCATACAATGCGAGTCGTATAACTTGCACTTGGTATAAAAAACTGTTTACTCACCTGATCCAGATGGCAACATACAATGCGTATGTTGTGTATCGTCAAACCACCACAGGAAGACTCATGTCTTTCCTTGACTCTTAGTTGTCTGTGATTGAAAGTCTCACTGCTACAGAAGCAGCAGCCTCCACTTCATGTGTTCTGGAGGACATGGCAAGGCTGCAGGAGCGACACTTTGCTGATACAATTCCTGCAACACCCAAAAATGAGCAACCATGTCGTCGTATTAAAGTGTGCTCGATGCAGGGAAAGAGGCAGGAGACTCGTGTTTACTGTTCCCAGTGCCCAAGTAAGCCCGCCTTCTGTTTTCCTTCTTGCTTTAAGTTGTATCATACTAAAGCAGAGTACTGGGAAATTGACTGAGGTAGAGCTGCCAATAGGTAGACCTTTCAATTGGTGTGAATGGATACCTACTGTCTGTGGACCACTCCTGCGCTAGGCAAGCAGCCGCAGAATAATTGTTCCTCTACTTGAGGAAATCATGGACTTCTTGACACCTTTATCTGCTTTAAGAGCGTGGTAGTTGTTCTGTTTGCCAATTGACAAGTGCATTATAGTCCCCACACTGCACATACTGGTGGACAGAACATGCGCCACGTTGTCCCGGAGTACCCAGTTTGGCAAAAAGTTAAAGGCTTGACTGGATTTTGAAGTGCTTATTAGGGAACTTTTGTATACTACACAAGGACCCCCCTGATTGCCATTGAGAATCGTAGTAAGCGTATTAAGTAAAACAAATATCCAATGGGACTTATTCACCAACATTTCTACTTGTTTTGAAAGTGTGCAAACTCAATTATTAACTTGTATCATAACCATGTTATTGAAAAGGGATACAGGACCCAATATCTTGTATGAAGATTGTTTTCACATCTTTATTTTAAGATGTGAAAACAATCATCATACAAGATATTGTGTCCTGTATCCTTTCTCAATAACATTGTGTCTGATGCAGGTTAGTAATTAAGTTTTCACGCTGTCAAATTAAAAGTGTTGGTGAATGAGACCCACATGTCATTTGTTTGGCTTATTACTTTAGGGAACTTAGGCAATATACCCCAGCATGTTTGCCTTATTTTCAAAGGTAGATATGCTCGCTTAGTTCGAGATATGTCCTACTGTGATACTCGGACACCCCCCAACTTGCATCCACACAGTGGAAGGAGTTGGATTTAGCAGTGAGAGCATTGATGGTGCATGACAGAAACGTTTTCTTGAGATTCAAGTAGCTAGAGGTGGGAGACCTGGGGGAACGCTGTGTGGGATCACCATGCTGGCAGAAATGTCCTACTACACAGCGTTCCCCTCAGTCTTCTGAGAAAAATGATACCTCACTTGTGTGGGTGGGGCAAGGGCCTGTGACTGGGAAGGGCCAAAAACATAGGGATTAAGGGTATAGCACAGCGAATTCTAAGCAGTACATTTAAAAAAAATAAGTTTTTAGCCAATTCTGCAGAGTCTGAGGGGAATGCTGTGTGGTAGGACATTTGTGCCAGCACAGTGATCCCACACAGAAATATGTGGAAAATGTGATTTTGTCATCTAAATTTGAGGTTTGCAGGGGATTCTGGGTAGGAATCGTTGGGGGGGGGCAATGCAAGCCATACCTTCCTGGACTCCCCCGGGTGTCTAGCTTTCAGAAATGTGTGGGTTTGGTAGGTTTCCCTAGATGGCGGCTGAGTATAGGGACAAAAACCCAAGTGACCCCCTTGCAAAACCAGGTTGTTTAGTAATAGGTAATTTTGATATCTCCTCAATAAGTTTTGGGTCCTTGCCTGTTGCGGGCACTTGGCCCATCTGCACGAGTGAGGTACCATTTCTATCGGGAGACCTGGGGGAACGTTGGGTGGTAGGAAATTTGTGTCCGCCTGGTGATCCCACAACTTTCGAACACAGAAATGTGAGGAAAATTTGATTTTTTCATCTAAATTTGAGGTTTGCAGGGGATTCTGGGTAGGAAACCGTTGGGGAGTCCAGGCAAGGCATACCTCCCTGGACTCCCCCGGTTGCATGCTTTCAGAAATGTGTGGGTTTGGTAGGTTTCCCTAGATGGCCGCCAAGCCCGGGCCCAAAAACCCAGGTGCCCGCCATTGCAAAACCAGGTTGTTTTGTGATAGGTAATTTTGATGTCTCAATATGTTTTGATCCCTTCCCTGTCGCAGGCACTTGGCCCACCCACACAAGTGAGGTACCATTTTTATCGAGAGACTTTGGGGAATGCGGTGAGCATGGAATTTTGTGGATCCACGCAGATTCCAGAACTTTCTGTCACAGAAATGTGAGGAAAATGTGTTTTTTCTGACAAAGTTTCAGGTTTGCAAGGGATTCTGGGTAACAGCACCTAGTGAGAGCCACACAAGTCACCCCATCCTGGATTCCCCTGGGAGTCTAGTTTTCAAAAATGTATAGTTTTGCTAGGTTTCCCCAAGTGCCGGCTGAGCTAGGGTGCAAAATCCACAGCTAGGCACTTTTCAACAAAAAGGGCCAGTTTTCACTGTAAAAATGTGGTGTTTCCACATAGCATTTTGGCCTGTTTTCTGTTGCGGGCTCTAGGCCTACCCACACAAGAGAGATACCATTTTTATCGGGAGACTTTGGGGAATGTGGGGTGGGTGGAATATTGTGGATCCACGCAGATTCCAGAACTTTCCATCACACATAAATGTGAGGAAAATGTATTTTTTGTGACACAGTTTGAGGTTTGCAAGGGATTTTGGGTAACAAAACCTGGTGAGAGCCACAGAAGTTACCCCATCCTAGATTTTCCTGGGTGTTTATTTTTAAAAAAATGTATAGGTTTGCTAGGTTTCCTTTGCCGGCTGAGCTCTGGTTCAAAATCCGCAGCTAGACAATTTGCAAAAAAAAGGTCAGTTTTCACGGGAAAAATGTGATGTGTCCATGTTGCGTTGTGGGCTGTCTCCTGTCATGGGCACTAGGCCTACCCACACAAGTGAGGTGCCATTCTTATTCAGAGACTTTGGGGAAGGTGGGGTGGGTGGAATTTTGTGAATCCCCGCAGATTCCAGAACTTTCCATCACAGAAATGTGAGGAAAATGTGTTTGTTTTTTTTACAAAGCTTGACGTTTGCAAGGGTTTCTGGGTAACAGAACCTGATGAAAGCCACACAAGTCCCCCCATCCTGGATTCCCCTGGGTGTCTAGTTTAAAAAAATGTACAGGTATGCTAGGTTTCCCTAGGTGCCAACTGAGCTAGGGTCCAAAAACCACAGCTAGGAACACTGCAAAAAAAGGATCCGTTTTCACTGGAAAAAAATGAGGTGCCCATGTTGCGTTTTGGCCCGTGTCCTGTTGTGGGCACTATGCCAACCCACACAAGTGAGGTACCATTTTTATCGGGAGACTTAGGGAAATACAGAAAAGTAGAACAAGTGTTATTGCAAATTGACTTTCAATGCATTTATCCCTTCCAAATTTAAGACAGTGTGTTAAAAAGAATTCATTTTCAAAAATGCCCTCTAATTCACATGCTGGTATAGGTACCAACATATACGGAGTTGTGCAAATAACCACTGCTTCTAAACTTCATATGTTGTTTCCATTTTGGAAATACATAGGGGCATATGTACAAGCCCCTATCACCACCACAACGTCACCTTTAGTGACGTTGTGGTGGTGATAGGGGCCTCGCCTTATTTACAAGGCAGAGTTAAGCAACTTAACGTGGCTTAACGCTGCCTTGTAAATAAGGCCCCCTTTCACGCTATGCTTAGCGTGAAAGGGGTGGGCAGTGGGTGTTGTGGTGTGCGTTCCAACGCAACACCCATTGTTTTTGACGATGCCCCCTATTTACAAGGGCAGAATAAATAAGAGGCAGCGCCAAAATTAAGACCAGGGAAAACCTGGTCCTACATTGGTGAATTGGCGTTTTTGCTTTTTCCATGTGCGCTGCCTTGTGCAGCACACATGGAAAAAGCAAAACGCCTTGGATTGTTTATGTACAGGAAGGTGGCCTTTCCTGCACATAAACAATCTTTTTAAAAAATGACATTTTGTCACTTCTATGTGTGCTGCGTTAAGCAGCACACATAGAAGTGACAAAATGGCATTTCAAGATTGTTTATGTGCAGGAAGTAAGACCTTCCTGCACATAAACAATCTTCCCCTGCATGCAGACACCCTTGCACTATGGTGCATGGGAGCCTGCGTTGGCGCTACACTGCTAAGTGTAGCGCCAGCGCAGGGGGAAACGCAAGGCTGCACCATATCCTTGTAAATATGGTGCAGCCTTGCGTTTCTGAAGTGGCGGAGTGAGGCGTTAAGCCATGACGGCTAACGCCTCACTTCGCAACTTCCTTGTACATATGCCCCATAGTTTCCCTTGATACCTATCTTTCACTCTTTATATTTTACCAAGTAAATTGTTGTATTCCCGGTACAAAACGAAAAACCGAAGCAAGGCGCAGCTCAGTTATTGGCTCTGGGCACTTCGGGTTCTTGGTGAACCTACAAGTCCTATATACCCCTGCAACCATAAAGCTCCAGTGGACATAACGGTATATTTCTTGTCAAAATCTACCATACTTAGAAGAAGTTACATGTGAAAATTCAGACACAAATGGCAGATTTTTTCAACTCGTTTTCAATATGTTTTAATTTTAACTGTTACTTTCTATAAGAAAACCTTGAAGGATCTACACAAATGACCTTATGCTGAATTCAGAATTCTGTCTACTTTTCAGAAATGTATAGCTTTCTGGGATCCATTATTGGTTTTACATCATTTTCTAGCACTAACTGAAAGGAGGTTGAAAGCACAAAAAATAGAAAAAATAGGCTATGTCCCACTAAAATGCCAAAACTGTGTAGAAAATGTTGGTTTTCTAACAAAAGTCTGCCTGTTCCTGAAATCTGGGAATATGGTGATTTTATCACCGCAAACGCTTTATTGATACCATTTGCGGGGAAAAAACCACACGCTTTCTTCTTCAACACTTTTTACCAGTTTTTCACCAAAAACCCAAAGTTTTGCTGTATTTTGGCTAATTTCTGGGTCCCCTCCAGGGGAATCCACAAACCCTGGGTACCTTTAGAATCCTCTGGATGTTGGCAGAAAAGGACGCTCATTTGACGTGGATACCATATGTGGACAAAAAGTTACAGGGGCCTAAGCGTGAACTACCCCAAATAGTCAAAAAAGGGCTCAGTACTAGGGTGGGAAAAGGCCCAGCAGTTAATGGGTTAAAAGGGACTCAAAGCGAAACAGTAATATCTAACAAGAGAGCTATGTCAAGTGCTAGAGGTCACTTCCAAGGCGTCATGTAACCCAGTTGAGCTTAAAGTGCACGGTGCACGGTGCATTAAAATATTTTTTCCTCCCAACTGATCTTGAACTAAAATGCCATATAGAACTTACGTAATTGGCTACCAAGTAAACAACACAACTCCTAGTATCTGCCCTGCATACTCCCCACGCATTAAGCCTAGCATCGAGCCCAAGGTTTTTACTCCAAGACAAGAGTCAGTTGGCTGACTTCCTGTTACAGCTACATGGCAACAAAAGCTAAAGAAGCCTGCCCTAGCCAAGAATGTCTGAACCTCGCTTACAACCAAAGTGCAGATTGGTTGACAGAGTCCCAACCTTTGACATTTCCAACTGAGTCTGTTGGACCCGTGAGAGTCGTTAGAGTGCAGTTTGGTTGCCCAGGAAGAAAGTTACTGGCAGTTAAATGGAAAGGCTGGTTGTGTTGTGTCCTGAGACTAGTAGACCATGGCAACTGGTTTGTAGCTGAACTTCACCCAGACATCGACCCCTGTGGCCAAATTCACCTACCCATGTTTGTGGACCATGAGGTGGCCCCAGGAACATCCACGTCACTGGCTCAACATCTTCAGCATCCTTGTGCATCTTCAGCATCCTGCATCCTTTCCATCAGGAACACTCCATTAAAGTCCATGATGGTTTGCCCCTACAGCCTTGAACTGGCCTGGAAACTGCTTTGATTGCAAGGTAACTGTTCGGCTAGACCTTATTAGACCCTGTGACTATCTCTCTGACAGAGCTTGTTGCCCCAAGAGTACTGAAGTAGTTGTTTACAATTTCATGAACATTTTGAAAGTTTACCGGTTTTGTTGTCCTTTGCAACAAATTATTGCCCTCAGCAAAAAGCTGTGATTTATTGTTCCTTTGAAAAATCATATCATTGGAACCTTCTGCTGTATTTTTAATGTTGAGGTGTATATTTAAAGATAAAAGTACAACCTATTTTTTTTCAATTTGTGGGATTTTTATTAGGGTGCATTTTATCCTTATTTTGCTGTTTTGGTACTTATTGCTTTACACTTGTACCTTTGCCAAAGCCTAACTGCTTGAGCCACAGTTACCCAAGGTTGAGCTAAGGGTTTTCAAACTAACTTGAAACCTCCAACACACTCAGAATCAGGGCCTAAGTCTGTTGCCTGTTGGACGTTGAAGTGTTCAGCATTAAAAGAAGGAAAATGGCAACACAAAAGTACCTGAGCATCACTCTCACTCATGCCTTCTGAGAGAGCAACGAAGGGTTTCTTATATGAGAGTCAGCGATTGTGCAATTGAAAGAGAAAATGAACAGTTAAAATTATTCTGGGGGGCACAATATAAGGAAAGTCAGTCAGGGATATGAGGGGATGGAGGGCCTGGGCATAACAGTGAAATGATGGCACCTGCAACCATTAGAATTCACAACTATTTAGTTTGTATCCGAGGGCTAGTTTTCATGCATTCACTCCCTTTAACTTGCATATTTTGTCTGCATTGGTATTCATCTATGAAGTTCTAGCCTCTCTCTCGGTTAACCCAGGGAAGGAATGCTGCTGGAATAGCCCTTGGTAGTAAGGGACATGGGATATGTTATGGGGGAGCAGGTAGCAAGTTCACAATACATGTCTTACATTACTGCCAAGTGCCCAAGTGACACATGTAACAACTTCAGCCAGTTCAGGTTCTTTAGCTAATGGCACTTTGCATTCTGGAATTTGTAGTTTAGCTTTTAATGTTGTAGGTATGCGCTAAAAAATTCCCAGAATGCATGCTGTTGGTTTAAAAGTTAGAACCAGCTGATAGTGGCATAAATGATGTCAGGCAACTTGACATGAATGCTATTAGTCTCCCTGTAAAGAATCATTTTAAAGGGAATAGTTCAGAAATCAAGACCAAAACAAACAGGGTGTGTGCAAGCTTGAGAGAGAACAACATAGAGTTGCTCCCTCCGATAAGCAGTCCTCAATGTCATTAGAAAGAACATTGGAAAGTCATAGGGCTTGGCTCCAAGATGGCCACACTTTAGTGAGGTTTCTTGTGGGCCCCTTCGGTGTCTGCGTGTGCTGCTACTTAAAAACATATGCGCTAATGCTGCCTTGCGCAAGCAGGAAGACCTGTAACTGCCAGTCGGCATCCAGCCTGGTATAGGGAAGGGTGACTCCAAGCAAGCTAAATTGCACATCGAAGCCAAGTAGACAGGCAGAGCTCACTCATCAGAACAAGCATCAGCCTTGCAGGTGGACACCATGGTAAAAGTGGACATCGACATGAAGTCGCATCTTGTGTATATCCAGCAAAGCCTGACCTCCAGAAATAACAAGATTGACGTGCGTTCCTCCTGAGTGGGAAATCTAATCACTGCTCTCAGTAAGCAAGAAAAAAGGATTACCACTGCTGGAAGCCGAACTTCCACTCTCAAGGATCACACAGTGGGGTATAACGATAAACCAATGGACATCAGTAGAGTGCTAAATGGCATAAAAGTGAAGAATGAGCACTCGGAGGCCAGATTGTGATGCAGCAGCCTGCGAAGCATGGGGTTCCCTGAGACAACAAACACAGGCAATATGGCTGACTTCATTGAATCTCTTCTCAAACCCCTCATTAGAGCTCAGAGCTTTTCAAAATGTTTCACTATGGAAAGGGCCCACCGATCCCTGGGTCCTAGATCCTTACCTGCGGCCAGATTATCGTCAGACTGATCAACTTTAGGGATGGTAAAGTAACCCTACCCATGATCTGAGAAAAGCAGACACTGATGCACGAGGTCTCCACTCTCTCCAGCTTTCTGGATTTCACACTAACATTACAAGAGACCTGGCGTGAGTATTTGCCCATCAAGCCAAAACTGCACCAAGCTGGTACACACTATGCAATGCTGTATCTGATGCACGTCGTGATCATGTATTGCAACAGGCCCTATATTTTGCCAGCACCTCAGAGCGCTGTGCCTTTTTTGAAGAAATTTATTGAAAACTCGGGCTGTGTCCCTGCATAGGTCTCCTGCCCCTGAGGAGGGTATCAGCGAAGCAGATTAAGCTAACCAATATTTGCCCTAGGAAATCTATCCAGCTTACAAATTTAAAATACTTTCTCTGCATTAATTGCACATATACCTCTGATTGAAACAGCCACTTGGCAATTGCACCTCATGTCCTCCGGCCTTGTTTGCCCCAGGACTACTGATATCGCGATGGGAGCTTCTTGGCCAGATCCAGGGTTTGAGCGAGGCATCCTCATTCTAAGACATGCAGCGTGGCTGTCCTTTGGTCGATACTTTTAGACCTAACACCCTTGGGTGGTAGTCCCCAATATTTTTGCCTTCACCCTTCTGTTTGCTGAATTTGTTTTTGTTGGCTTTAGGACTCTATGCACTGTACCACTGCTAACCAGTGCTAAAGTGCTTACACTTTTTACCTAAAATATGGTAAAATTGGCCTACACCCAATTGGCACATTTAATTGACTTATAAGTCCCTTTTAAATGCTACTACATATACCCAAGGCCTGTAAACGACATGCTAGTAGTGCGCCTGCACACATAATAGGCGACCCACCAAAGAATCACTTTAACATTGCCATGTCAACCAGGTAAAAAAACTTTTTGCCAGGTCTAAACCGTCCTTTTTTAAACCAATTAGTTTTCTCTAAGGTAGGCCCTAACAGGGTTCATGGCATTTGTTAGACCTGACAGACTTTAGGTGGTCTTCCCCCAACATTTTGCCTACCTCCTCCACTTTACTGACCTCGCTTTTGCTGGCTTTAGACTCTAGGCACATTACTACTGCTAATCAATGCTAAAGTCATATGGGGGCTGTGGATTCGTTATACGACCTAAGTGAGATACAGAAAGGGCAAAGTTCACAATTATAATAATAACTCCTGTGTATATATATTAGTGATTTAACTGTTTCTAGGAAGAATGCAACGATGACAGCTACCTTTAATAAATTAACCAATAAAATATCAGGGTTGACTAGACCACTGGCAAATAGAGGGACATATATTTATCCCTAGAATCATGGATGTTGCAAAGTATATATGAGAATGATTAATGTGCTAGTGAATGACAATTGGAGGCATCTGGATGTAGAGTCCACACATCCAGTGATTTTATTTGTGTTCGATTTTTGTTTTTGAATAATGTTGGCGACACATATGTCCACAGATATTACCAAAGTGTGTTTTGAATAACCCTTGAATCAAAGGGAAATACCCCCAAAACCTACAGAATCAAGGTAGGACAGAAGGGGCATATATGGGATCAAAGGTCCTGAAGAAAGCGGAATAGACCCTCGTGAGGGCTAATAGAACCGGCTGAAACATGTTGACGAGTATGCAGTGAGGAGGGGTGAGGGCTACTAATAATCCCTGTTACCACCATCCTATTCTTCTTTTTAATGCTGGCCGGGTAGTCCAGGAATAAAGCGCAGAGGCGGATATACCCGAGCTAGTTTTAGATTTCACAATCTGCACATTTAATTTTTTGATCCCTTTAATTTCCTGTTTGTATTGTCTTCCACTTCCCTTTGCTCCACCCCAGGCATTGGTCTGTGCAGGGGTGTTAGTTATCAAGCCCTATGATGAAGCATGCCACAATTTGCGGGTGAGGCCATTTTTTCCGCATCTAGCACATGCCACTTAAACTAAATAAGTGTGAAATTTACATTACTACCTCTCTTTTGTGTGTATAAAGTTTGTTTGGGGAATTTGGGGTAAGAATTTGTCCTCTTCCCCCTTCTTTATGTGTGTTTGAGAATGTCTTTAGGGCCAGAAGTATACTGAATTGGTGGGGTTAGAAGTCCAGTTCTTATACCCAGTGGTGCCTTTGAAGTCGGAGAGACTTCAAAGAGAGACCTTTGAAGGGCACAGAGTCTCTGCCCTTCCTGCCCTGGCTCCAGACTCACTACAGGGGATTATGAAGCCCTTTGTGTGGGATCAGGACTCAGCCCATTCAGGTGTGCCAGCTCCTCCCTCCCTAGCTGCACAGGGTAGACCATCAGTATGTTAATGGTCCATCAGCTCCCTTTGTGTGGCTGTCTGGAGGAAATGCACAAGAGCCCAGCTGTCACCCACCCAGACATGCATTCAGAGACAGGCAGAAGGCACTAGATGATTTAAGGTAAGAAAGTGCCAACTTTATAAAAGTGGCATTTTGAGAATTACAATTTAAAATCGGACTTCACCATCAATTGTGATTTTAAATTGTAATTCCAGAGACACCAAACATGTCATCCATTTCTTCCTAATTGGACATTACACTTATAAAATGTAATAAGGCAATCCCAATGTTAACCTATGGGAGACATAGGCCTTGCAGTAGTGAAAAATGAATTTAAACGTTTTTCACTACCTGGACATGTAAAACAGTACATTACAAGTACATGTCCAGCTTTTTAAATACACATCACCCTGCCTTTGGGACTGTCCAGAGCCTACCTTAGGGGTGACTGATATATATTGAAAAGGAAGGTTTGGGCTTGGCAAGAGGTTTAACTTGCCAGGTCGACATGGTAGTTTAAAACTGCACACACAGACTCTGCAATGGCAGGCCTGAGCATTTAATTTACAGGCCCTAGGCACAAGTGGTGCACTTTACTAGGGACTTGTAAATAAATTAAATATGACAATTGAGGATAAGCCAATGGTACTATGCACTGGCTAGAAGAGGTAAAGTGACTTAAGCCTGCAAAAACGAGGTCAGCAAAACAGGAGGTCAGAGGGCAAAAAGTTAGGGAAAACCACACCAATGATGCCAGGTCTAACAGTGGCCATAATTTACAAGAGAGCTTCAGCAGCCGAGTGATGGGAGTGTATTATGACAATACAGCAATCTAGATATCTATTCAGGATGAGGTTCAAATCACCCCCTCCATAATACAGTTTTTAGTGATAGAGAGTGCATTTGCTCCATATATGCCAGATGAAGTCGTAGCTAAACAGTGTTGGTACTGGAGGAATTAAGGCCTGAATTATATTGTGTCTAACAAATGTGTCATTTTCTTCATGTAGGAATTTAAATGGGAGTGCTTGCCTGACCAACAGGGCCTTCCCCCAGGCATACATGGAATAGTTTGATAGTCACCTATAGCCGCTCTACTTTAGTGCATAGGGAGACCTAAATTGTACACCAATATGTGTTTCTTAGAGAAGAGCTATATCTATTTTGTGGAGCTCAAGATCTGCCAGAACCTGCCTCATTTTGCAGGGATTATTTAGGCCTCTCACATTCAATGTTATGAAATGGGTAGTGGCGAAGTCACTGTGTTTAGGAGTCATGGAGGATCACATGAGTGGTCCGATGGGTCAGGCATGGTATGCTATGGTTTACTATCTAGGGGACAGTTACCACAAATAGCTACACTTAACAAGGTGTGTGTATCTACAATTACCAGCATTGCACTAATTAACATTCTATCAGTGTTGTACTCCCCACCCACCACACACACTAGCCACCCCAACCTGGCAGTGGATCGTTCCCATAGAAGATATATAAATGATCCCAACAGAGCATACCAGTAACTGCAGGCAGAACTTCGCCTGCTTCTTTTCCAGTACTGGCTTAATCCCTGGGAGAGTCTGGACTGCCCACCTATCAACAACACCACAAGAGGGGGTACCTGCCAGGACTAGTAATGACCTAGAACAGCAATGGGTAAATTTTTCAGTCAGAGCTAAGTGATACAGTCTCCTAAATTCTCCGGAGCAAGCTGTCGTGACAAGCACACTTCATGGCCTAGGGCGCAGTCCCATCCCTTAAGTCCAGGATCTGGCTATGGGGCTCCCATCTCTGTATCAATAGTCTTGTGGCAAACAAGGCCAGAGGTCCTCAGGTGGAATTGTTAAGTGACTCCCTCAGAGGTTTCACAGTTTTTCATGCAGTGAAAATATTTTAAACATGAAGCTGGATGGGGTTTGTAGGACAAATATTGGTTAAATCAGTTTTCGTTGCTCAAACCCTCCTCAGGGACAGACAACTGAAATTTTGTTGAGTGTCTTCACAAAAGGTGCAGTGCTTTGAGGTGTTGGGAAAAGATAGGGCCTGTTGCAATGCATGTTCTTGAGGTGTGCCGGATACAGCATTACATATTGTATTCCAGTTTGCCACAGTTTTGGCTTAATGGGCAAAAACCCACGCTAGACCTCTTTGAAATCTAAAAAAGTGGAGAGAGTGGAGCACTTGTGTATCGCTGTCTACTTTTCTTGGGAAAGGAACAAGGCTGCATTTCAATCCCTAAAGTTGATCAGTCTAGTGTTAATCGGGCCCCAGATGAGGGTCTTGAACTCAGGGATCGGTGGGGCCTTTCCACAGTGAACAATGTTGAAAATCTGTCAGCTCCAAAGAGAGATTTGAGAGGCTATATCACTTGCGTTTGTTGTCTCAGGGATACCTATAATTTGGAGGTTGTTGCAGCGCAATTTGGACTCCAAGTCAAAAGTGAAAATTTGACTTTCAGCTCTGGTAATCCATTTTATTTGCTTGCTGATAGCAGTGGTTAGCATTTCCACTCTTGAGAAAAGCATTTTAATCTTGGTATCTATAGAGGTTAGGCTTTGCTGGAACACAATATGTAATGTTGTACCCACTTTCCTCACTGTTCACTCCTCATTTGCCACTCTTCACCTCTGATATCTTGCTCTACGCCCCTCATCCATCACTGCTCACTCCTCACTTCAGCAGTGACAATAGAACTGGATGAATGCTGTTTTCCAAAAATGTCCACTACCCTGACCATTGTAAAATATCCTTATTCCTCCCCCCTCATGACACAGTTCTAAATCTTGAATGCATATTTCTAACTCATCACCCCTCACTGTTCCCTCATTCTTTAACCCTCATTGAAGCCTCACCAATCAGCCTTCAGTCCTTGTCCCTAACTTCATCTCACATTACTTACTTTCTCTTCTCTCACTCCTCATCCATCATTCTTCATCCTTCAAATCTGCAGTACCTAAACCCTTTTAAGACATCTTCATTGCTCACTCCTCATGATGTGCTAAAACGTACACCGCCCTGCCTATTTTTGGACAATCTAATCCCTTGCGCCTCATGCTTCTGTTATTATTCCTTATCACTCATCCACATCTCCAGTTTCCTTTGTCCCCATGACTCCCTTATCACCCATAATTCATCAACCCTACCTCCTTAACCCTTACTCCTCATTCCGCACTCCTCACACATCCATTCTTATTTGTAAACCCTAATTCCTCACCCCTAATCATTTATCTCACATTTGTCTACTCTCAAACCTGATACCACACTCTTCAGCTGTCATTCCTCATCTCTCACTCCCCATTCTTCTCACCTTCACCTTTTTATTGTTTATCCCTTATCCCAGATTTCTCTTCCCTCAAACCTCATCTCCCCCTTCCTCAATTCTAATGCTTCCTAATTTCTCACTTTTTACTTCTCATTCTCATCCTTCCTCCCTCATCACTGACGACTCACTCCTTACCTCTCTTTCCTTGTCCTGCACTCTTCACAGTATTCACTGCTCAGTCCTCAACCCTCTGTACTCATCCTGTAACGGTGATGGGCCTGATCCCTGTGTGTAGTGGATGAGTATAAGATTTTCTCCTATCGTGCCCATGTGTGGATTGTGTGCTTGGTGATTGCCTGCACCACCATTGGGATGGGATGAGATGGAACTGGAGAGGGTCCAGGTAGGGGGATGAGTGCACGAAGTCAAAGGGAATCAGTAATGTAGTTATGTCGGTCGACTTGTGTAAGTGCTAAGGGGTATTCTAGTTTAAGGTGGCCTATTGTCATCGTTAATACAATCTCTAAAGGAAAGGGCAACCTCATCCCACAGCAATGCAGTGGGGTGTTTGCGGAGCTCTCTGGCTGCCTCATGCCATAGAGGCATAGATTCCACATCTGCCCAGCGAAGGACTTTGACATGCTACTGTGCCAGTCCAACCAATTTAGGTGCCTTTCAATGCATCGTGCTTGACGGTCAGTTAATGAGAAAGGCCATGTCTAGGAATTTGGTCCTAGTTCAACTCGTCTTGGAGTGAACATAGAGCCCCAGTAGGCAGCATTCTAGTTTGTTCAGGTCCTGCAAACCTCCAGTGAGCCAGACAAGATCGCCCAATATGGTATTCAGTGTGCAGAATAGGCTTTTTGGGTGTTATATGAGGAGGTTAGCTAAGTAGTAGAGCAGTCACAGTAGCATCACCATTTTTACCAGAGCAACACGAACCGGTACTGTTAGTGGAAGAGAGCACCAGAACGTGGCCTGCACTTGGAGCTGAGGACATGGCCTTCATCAAGTTCCCATCAAGCATTTCTGCATTGGAATGATAGTTGTTTATGCCAAGGTAGCAAAACGTGGAGGTGCTCCATACTACCGGAAGCTCATCAACAGTGATAGCTTTTACAGGACACATAGGGCTCAGAGGGTATAGGCATAATAAAGCCCAGTTCTGAAGCCAGTTTGAACACATGTAGGGTGCATGCTGCTAAGCCTACCCCTTCTTGGATATTTCTGAAGTAGATCAACACATAGTCCACACAGAGGGATAGTATATGTGTCTTGTCACCCAGCAGGATGTCACATGCTTGTTCCCTCTGTCACAGGCAAACATCTAGGAGCTCAATTGCCAATGCAAGATGTAAGGGGGTGGGGGCACCCCTGGCTCATGCCTCTCTGTACAAGGAGGGGGTTGGAGATTAGTCCGTCAATTTTGACTCTGGACGTTGGCTCAGAGTACAGAAGTTTAATCAGATGTAGCATCCTATTGCCTAATCTCAGTTTGTGTATCACAGTGAACATGCATTCCCAGTCAAGCATGCTGAAAACTTTTTCTAGGTCTAATACTAGGCAGGCTACCGTTGCAGTGCGTCATCGTATGTTTAGTGAAATGGATCTTCTGGGTATACTCTCATTTTGGGTTGAGTTGGTCAGTTCAGAGAAGAAGTTCATTACTAGAGTTGCCAGAAGTTTGCTCAAGATTTTGTAACCACTGCCAAGCAATACTAGAGGTCTGTAGGATGTGACATCCAGGGGATCCATGCCAGGTTTCGGCAGAGAAACCAAGATAGATTACCGCATGAAAGGGGGCTGTAGCCCTTCCATGATTGCTGCATTGTATTGTTCAATGAGTTTCCATATCAGTAAATTAACACAGGTTTTGTAAAATTGAAATGGAAGTCTGTCAGCATCAGGGGTTTTGCCTGACACAGATTCTCATATAGCATTGCAAATTACGTCTTCTAATATAGGGCTTTCAAGAGTCATCTATGCAGCTGTCAGGATGGGCCTAGTCACGTTATGTAAGAAGTCCATGATGTGAGGCAGGGAGGGTAAGTCTTAGTACTGTAAAGCGCTCTGTAGTGAGCACAAAAAGCTCGGTGGATCACCTTTTAAGAGTGCGTCTGGGTGTCTGGGGCAAGACAGATTTTAGTAAAAGGAGTGTAGGTAGTGTTTCACATAATTAGCCAGGCAAGGAACCCAATGTATCCCTTTCCGCATGTGTTTTCACGAGGTGTACTTTATAATCAAGGCAACACAGGGATTCAATCAACTGGGCATGTTTGCCTTTAGTGATAAGGAGTTCTTTCCTGGCTTCCTCATCCAGAAGTGCACTCTGCTCAAGCTCATTGCTCCATTGCACCTAGTCTGCGCAGGGTGCCCGGTGTCTTTAGCACGCGTTGGAATAATTTGGACCATCTTAGCAGCCTGCAGCCCTCCACTTTGTTTTTCACCAGGGAGGGTGTGGGAGGAGCATTTCTTTAGGCATTTCAGTGCAGCGTGTATGCCGCTGATTTGGAGTTGACCTTACCTGGGATTTTAGGAGGACGACTGAGCGGTGCCAGTTCGGCTGAGTTCTAGCAGGACCAGCACGTCCACTCCCTTTGAGTGCTGATGGTTGTGAGGTGCGCGCAGGTGCCGTCTGAGCTGCATTCCACACATACTGGGTGGTGATTGCCAGAATTCTTATGGTAATGTCCTGTCAATCACGCGTTTGTTCAAGTCAGATGCAGTTTAACCTGCACTTTCATGTGACTATATATATGGAAGCTTGAATGTTGGTGGTTGGCATTGTACTGTATATGTGGTGGTGTTTAGGTCTCTCTGCTGGATGCACTATTGAAAAACATGCTGGAAAGAGAAGGTATTGTTCCCTGACGTCGTCATCATCATTTTCCATGGAGAGTTCGGCATCAGCACCTCCCCCTAAGAAGAAGAAGTTGGGTGAGAAAGAGAGGCTGAAGAAGCTGGTTTTGGAAACCTTGTCTGCCTTCAAAAAGAATAAACCTGGTTCACAGTTGGAGGTGGGCAGGAGCTGTATTCCAGTTCTGATTTGTCTGATGAATCGTCTATAAGTTCTTTGGGACATAAGGGAAAATATATCTCTAAAGACATGTTGCTGGACATTCTGACCCATGTTATTGAAAACACTGGCTTTCCTGATGAGGAGGTAGCCAGTACTTTTAAAGACTTGGTGTTTCCGTAATTTAGAAAACAATCTACTAAAGCCCTACTCATTCATCCCTTTGTGATGGACATTCTGTTAAATGAGTGGAAAGATCCTGAGCGTATTCTGATGCCTCGCTTCATGCCCAAGCTTTATCCACTGAGAGATATGGAGGATACGGTTCCTGAAATGGTCCGTGTGGACCTTCTTATGGCCAGTTTGGTGGGGCATCCATCAATGGCAGAAGATAATGTCCTTAAGGAGGGAACAAACATGCAGGAGGGTGGGCATTGTTTGGTGTAATCGGAATCTATGGAATGCCACACTGAATTTCTTTTGGACATTGCATTTGATTCCGTCAGAGCATTGGCTTTGTCCTGTTGTGCTTCCTTTGAGGCCAAGCGTAACCTGTTGCTGAAGGAGTGCAACATGGATGCCGCACAGAGGTCGATGGCTTTGAGTTGCCCTGTACAGGTCCAAGACTTTTTGGGAAAGGACTGGAGGAAAAGTTGCATACGGTTTTCAAGGAGCGGAAACATTCCTTTTCTTTCAGAAAACAGCAGCAGCATACACAACCTATCTTCTCCTCAGCAAAATCCTTTTGTCAGCCTTTTCGTCAGCAGACATATACTTTCAGGGGTAAGAAGGGCCAGGGGAAGGGTTTTCAAGACAAATTTCTGAGAAAACCTCATCCAGAACCGGGGAATCCTAATCAGCGTTCCTGACTATGCCGCTGTCGGGGAGGCAGTTGGAGTGATACCAGAGGTTGTTGGGAGGCTGCATCATTTCCAGGTAAATTGGCATCACACAGCGTCGGACATATGGTTGCTGAGTAGTGTGGAACAAGGTTACCAGATCGAGTTTGTGTACTTTCCCCCCTCATCAGGGACAGGTCCGGTGCCGCTTTCAAGAGATGCTCTCAGGAGAGAGGCATTGTTGGATGGGGTTCAGTTGCTGCTCCAGAAGAAGGCAATTGTTCTGGTTCCAGCATCAGAGAGGGGACAGGGTTATTATTCAGTTGTGTTCCTAGTCCTGAAGATTACGGGGGGTTTCCGGATAGTTATCAACCTCAGGCCCCTGAACAAGTATGTGCGGAGGATCCCATTCAAAATGGAGACCTTGCAATGGATTATTCCAAGAATTCAAGCAGGATTTATGATGTCTACATTGAATCTCCAGGATGACTATCTCCATGTACCAATGGCGTTGAGGTTCCAGAAGTATCTGCGGTTCTCGCTGAAGGGACATTACTGGCAGTTTTGTGTCCTCCTATTCAGCCTGCGGTCCTCGCCCAGGGTCTTTACCAAAGTGGTGGCTCCCCTGATCGCTCACCTTCATCTCCAGGGGGTCTCAGTGTATCCATACCTGGATGACTGGCTGCTCCAGGCCCGGCTGTTCAGGTGATAAAGGAACATCTGGACTTGAGCATGCATACTCTAAGAAGCCACGGTTTCCTCCTGAATCTTCCAAAATGCAATCTTCAGCCCTCGACCAGGAGAACTTTTAATAGGGCAATATTCAACTCTGTTCTGGTCAAGGTGTTCCTGCCTCAGTCCAGGATCCAGCAGCTGCAGGGCTTGGTGCTGTCACTGTTGTTGCAGAAAATAGCTTCTCTGTTTCAATGGATGAAAGTGCAGGGGCACATGGCGGCCTCTGTTTTCAAAGTACAGTGGGCCAGGTTGCACCTATGGCCATTGCTTTGGCACCTACACTGGTTTGTTTGTTTCCTGATTCAGGATATGACCTTAGAGATCCCAGTATCTTAGGATATTGTGTACAGCCTGCAGAGGTGGCTGGACTCCTCGAGTCTCAACAAGGGCATGAGGATGCATCCTTCTCCTCCAACGGTGCTGATGATGGATGCCAGTGCCGTTGGTTGGGACGCAACTGTGGGTCAGTGGTCCATTCAGGCTCATTGGAACCGCTCAAAGGCATGCATTTCTCCAATTTGAAAGAACTGTCGGCGGTGGAGACGGCTCTTTGGTACTTCCAGCCACAACTGTCAGGTTGCAATGTTCTGGTGCGTTCCTACAATACGGGGACTGTGGCGTAGGTGAATCACCAGGGCAGCACTCATAGTCAGTCATTGAAACAGGTGGCTTGTCCTGTGGCAAGTTGAGTGGAACTTCATCTCCAGGCCATTTCTGCTCAACACATAAGGGGTATGGACAATGTGTTAGCGGATGCCCTGAGCCGCAAGTTGCCATCCTCTCAGGATTTGTGTCTGTCACCCAGGGTGTTCGGCATAAACTGCTGGAGGTTCGGATGTCTGGAGGTGGATTTGTTTTCCTCCAGAACCAATGCTCCCCTCCCGGCCTTTTGCTTCAGGATTTCAGAGGTGGGGGCCTGAGGAGTGGATGCATTGTCAAGCCTGTGGTTTCCAAGTGTACTGTATGCCTTCCCTCCTTTTGCTCTCATTCATGCATTTCTTTTGAAGGTTCAGCGGTAGAAGGCTCAATTGGTAGTTGTGTTGTCGTACTTGCCACAGAGATCGTGGTTCCTACCGTTGATGAGTTTGGTTGTGGGTCCTCCTCGGAACTTGCCACGGGGACTGTCTCCTCTGCAGCCTCTTCATCCTTGTCTGCTGGTCCCTCTAACCCTAGCATTTTGGAGGTTGAGCGGCGGACTCTAGTGAGGCAAGGTTTGCCAGCCCACATTATTTCGGTGGTTCAGGGTTCACATAGGGTTTCTACTCTGTTACCTTATTCTAAACATTGGACTGCTTTCAACACGTGGTGGTCTCTTCATGGTCTTTATGCTCCTACTTGTTCTATTTCTTCTATTCTTCAATTCTTTTTGGATGTTTTTTGTAAGGGCTTTGTGCTGTTTACATTGAAAGGCCAGTGGGCAGCTATCACTGTATTCAGGGATTCTGTTTCCTTTTCCTCCAAAGCCGGGCCTTTGGTTTCCCGGTTGTTTCAGACTTTCTCGATTTCTTCCCCTGCTGTCCATTCTTATGTGCTGGCGTGGGATCTTTCGCTGGTCCTTCGCGCTCTTCAGTCCTCTCCTTTTGAGCCTTTGGCTACTGTGGATTTGAAGTTCTTATCTTTTAAAGTGGCTTTCTTGGTGGCTGTTACTTTGGGAAGGCAGTTGGGGGAGCTTTCTGCTTTGAGGTGTTCCCTCTGTTTCTGCAGTTCATGAAGGATGATGTGGTGTTGAGATTGGATCCTGGTTCCCTCCCCAAGGTTAAGTCTAAATTTCATACCTCTCATGAGCTGGTGTTGCCTTCTCTCTGTCCTTCTCCTTCTTCTCCTGAGGAGCAGTTGCTGCTCACTCTGGATGTTAAACGTGCCTTATCCATTTAAGTGGACAGGTCTGCTGCATTCTGTTCTTCTGCCAGTCTGCCTGTGACTTTTGGTCTTGCAGGGCGAGGGAAAGCTGCATTTAAGATGACCCGTAGGGCGCTGGAATAAGGACACCATCTCTTTGGCATATCAGGGCGCTGGCTTGCCCTGTCCTTCCAATGTCCAGGGCAGATCCATTAGAGGACTATTGGCTTTGTGGGCCACTTTTAAAGGAGTGAGATTGGATGAGATCTGTTTGGCTGGGACTTGGACCTCTTAACATAAATTTATCAGACGTTAACATCTGAATTGTGCTCAACCTGACCGTTTGAATTTTGGGAGTGGGTTTTGGCAGGCTGTGGAGCCTCACTGCTCCCGTTTGAGTTGTTCTTTGGATATAGCATTAAACTTCATTGTGCTGTGCTTCTATCCTGTGAGGTTCTATGTTTCTGTTGGTATTTCACAAGCCTTTTATTTTGGGTGTCTGCTTTGGTATACCTCGTTTAGTTATGTCTGCTTCGCGGCTGAGGGACGTAGAGGTAATGTCCCGATTACTTACCGGTAATCCTCATTACTCTTAGTCTTATTCGTCCTCAACCCAGTCATACTTCCCACCCACCCTCCCGGTTTCAGGCCTTTGTGTTGCTTGGTATTTCAGGAAGTGCTATGGTACAACTATTGTATTATAGCCCTTAGCAGGAGTGTGGGTAGAGTTAGCCAGCGTTTCCTGTTTATTTTCCTGTCTGTGATTGGATACTACCTCATTTAGTTATGACTGGGTGGACGACGAGTATGACTAAAAGTAATGAGGATTATCGGTAAGTAATCAGGACTTTAGAGAGGGACACATACATTTTTAGACAGGAGAGATTAACAGGATCAGAGGATGTTATGCCTCCAGCCCAGAAACAACCCCGGTTCCCCATTTTAAAAGGCAGCTGCTCTAGCCGTTACAATACATTCCGTACCCTGGTTCCCACCTGCGTGCAACTCCACAATATTCAATTTAAAATAAAAAAAATGTTTATTAAACAAAACCGGCCTGGTCAATATGAGCAGGCTGTTTTTATTTTTTAAAGTATTCTATACTTTGTTTGTTTATTTGTTGGTGACTCCTGGGCCCTAACTGTTTCCGTGAAATTTGTGGCTGCTGACAGGCAGTTTCAAAAAAGCAGAGCTGCCAGTGCCAGGCAAGGAAGGTGTGGCAACCTCTGTTATAGCGTTATGCCCTGGGCCCAAAAAATCTTTCTTATTTGATCTAATCTGCTATTTCAAAATGTAATTATTCATTTAACCCCTGACTACCAACATACTCAACTGGTCCTCCGATGGATCTTGTTTTGTGCTGAAAGGAACTGGTTACTCGAAGGATGTACAATTACCAAATAAAGGTTAGGAATAAGGTAATTGCTACACTCAATTTGTTATTACCCAAAGTCTAGGTAGGTCAATATACAGACTTTAAAGTATATCAAGCAAAAGATTTACCCACAAGTAAATGAGTAATAATCAGCAGAGTTAGTTTCAATCTCAGAGTTTGGTATTTCAATTCAAAGATAAAGAATCATTAAAATAAATGGCATATAAATCCTAAACCAGGCTAAAGTTTAAGTTTAATAAAGTAGTAACAAACTCTGCGAAATTGAAAGATGAAGGGAAAAAAAATCTTCCTCAGCTGAGGGAAAATTTGCATAACTATAGCATATGGATCAATGGAAAATCAGTTGAGCCTCATACAAACCCTTGCGAAAGTTCAATTAGTTCCAAGTGACCAGTTCCAGTTTGTTAAGACAGAGATCTGTCGCTGTAACCTCAAAGTTACAGCCACATGACACGAACCCCTTCAGCCGTAAAGGTTCCACTATGCTGGCATACCAGCCGGTAGCAGATTACAGTATTACGTCACAGTTCGCGTTGTTCTTGGATGTCAAGCCTTCAGTCAAGATGCTGCAAAATAAGTGAGTGTACACCTGCTTGTTTCAGTTCCAAAATCTGTGTAATTATACTCCAAGGGTTCCGGGGTAGCACCCCTTAACATCAGGAATGTCAGACCACTCCATTCAATTGGTCGTCTTTGATAGTATGAGGATGATGTAGTGGGTAAAAAGTCTACAATCCGGAATTAAGTGATTCATGTTACGTTGCTTCCTTAACTATTGTAAGTTCAGTCATATGAACAATAAGATACTCAGAGATCATGCTCTCGAAACTTCAGACAGTTCATTCCTAAGCATCTGTTCTAGTATGTAACAGTTTTTGTTGCAAATACAGTCAAGCTGTACTGTGGGTGTCAAAGGCAACAATTGAGAGTTTGAACACAAGTGGCAACTTTGCTAAAAGTTCCCATAGGCTTCAGACTACTCAGATCATGAGTTCACATTTGGAACAAGAAGCAAAAGTTGAGGCCTACATAGAATACAGTTGAAAGATTCATGGATGTTACTTAACTAAACTTCAGGTAGCACCTACCTTTCTTTTGTCATTTTCAGTGTACACATTACACATGTAGTACTATTTATTTCTAACACATGGAACATTAATTTTGCATGTAAGATGTCTTAGTTATTTTTATCACATTTCTAATTACAAGATCAATTTTCACTAATATGTTAAAATTCACATCTATTTAGTAAATGTAAAATATTATCATAAGCTCATTCTAGCATTCTGCATGCTATTATGATGCATGCATCTAAATCAGAATTGCGTTTTGTCATTTTCCAGAAACGTGGAGCTTAACACACGTTTTTCATCATCCAAGAAAAAATATTGTTACAAATATTTTCTTTCTTATTTATCGCAATTTGTAAGAGGAAAACCTTTGCTCTATCACCTCTCTATTGCGTATTGCATAGTTGTGTGTACTTCACATTTGCCTCTGCACTGGTCTCTGAAGGTGGAGTGTTTTAGCAGTAGAATTTAGCTCTCAATGACCTCATCTCCATTGTGCTGGAATGTGGAGGTTTGAATTGTAGGGAATTACAAGAGACTTTGAGCTAAGACAAGTGTGGAGGCTGTGGTGTTCTTCTTGGACTTAAAATATGTCTATTAGATAAAACGCTTCCCTGCGACTCTTCTTCATTTCATTGGCGACGACTTGGAGTGGATTCCCCTACGCTAGAAATGCCTCAACTCGCAGTCTGCTGGGTTATTACTTTTCCAGTGCCTCTGATGGATCTGCAATCTCATGTTTCCCTGTTACGCAGGGAGTGACTATAATGCTATCTTGTGTGCTGCACTGTTTACCTGGTGGTTCTACAATCTCATGTTGCCCTGTTACGTTGTGAGTGACTATAATGCTACCTTGAAAACTGCACTGTTTGTCTCTCTGTTGACTTAAAAAAAAATGGGAGGAACATCGGAAACGGGAAGGAAAAGAGACATGTGCTCTCGTGGTACCATTAGTAGAGGATTTTAATGCTTGATGCACTATCAGGCAGCACAAGCTCAATTGTAAAACAGTGCCGCTTGTTTAGGATTTCAATGCTTCAGTGCGTGTGAGCAGCGCAACATCAGGTGGCACGAGCAGATAACCAGGCAGCATGAACTCAAGTAGAAACGAGAAATTTGAGAATTTTGGTCTTCAGCATGTGTGAGCAGCGCACTATTAGGCAGCACGAGCAGACATTCGGCACAAGCAGACGTGGGAACTAACAGGCAAGGATGTCGAAGGTGCCTTCATTCAGTGCGCATGAGGTGCTTCCATCCAGCATGTCCTCTTCCTGTTGAATGCTGCATCAACATATTGAAGGGTGTAACAAGCCCTACCACCTTTGAAAAGAGACCCGAAGTTTGTGTGACCACGTTACAGGTGCTATTTTGGTTCTGAGTTCTTTCCTGAGCTCGGTGACGGGTTCACCTCGTATACTTGTTAATTCAATTCCTTATGCTAGGTAACACGCACACCATTAATTTGCATATACTTTGTTGGCACGGCATTCTATTTGCTCAAGCATTCGTATGTACGATTGTTATAGTGCTTGGGGCGCGCACACCTTTAAGTTGCCTTTTATGTTCAGCATTATTTGAATTCATCATCAAGATACAGACGTGGGAAGATCCAGGTTTTTTATTTTAACACATTCAGTGCTCGGTGACGGGCACATCTCGGTAATTAACACCTGTATTACGTGTGATGTGATTTTTACAGCCATTTTTGTTTTACAGGTTTCTATACTACAAGGGTCCTTTTGTGTAGTTTGGTGAAATTGTATTTTACTTTGCACACCTATTTCTGGTAGTTACCGTTGACCATAATGCAGAATGTAATGCCTCCCCCATTTATCCTGTCAATCCCTGGTGAACCGCTTATTGCTTGGAAAAAGTGTAAGTCAGTATTTGCACATTATGCTAGGGTATGTTGCACTTCTTTGCGTGTGGAGTGGAAGATGTCCTTATTATTGCATTGTGTGGTTCCTGAGGGCCAAGGGAATTTTGAGCACTTACCCGATCTGAGTGAGTGTGGTGAGTTGAATGATTATGAAATCTGGCTTAAGAAACTAGATTCACATTATTTGCCTAAAATGTCCACAGTCCTGGAGAGGTCACAGTTTAGAGAGTCAGTAGAGGAATATATTACTGTACTGCGGAAAGTAGCATCTACATGCAATTTTTGTGGGACAAATATAGAGCACTTGCGGGGCCAATTTATGTTGGAGTATTGTTTGGAGAAGGCAAAAGAATCATTTTGGCAGAAGGATAATCCCTCATTAACTGAGGTGGTGAACATGGCTCAGACATATGAACACAGTTTAGTATGTGCTGAAGAAATAAACAAGGGTGGTATGAATAGTAAGGATAGTACTGTGCATTCGGTTAATCAAAACAAGAAACATGGAGATCAAAAAAGAAAAAAGAAGCTAAGAAAAATTTGATGGATGTGAAGAAATGTCAGGGTAGATGCTGTAGGTGTGGGGAGGTTGGTCACTTTACAAACTATAAAGCTGTGTTGGTTGGCAGGCCTCTTGCAAGAGTAGCGGGAAAAATGGCCATGTAACTAGATGTTGTAGAAGTTCTAATTGTTTTTAAAAAGTGCAGGAGGTTACGTGTGGTGAAGATGAATCTTTGGATGATGAGTTTATCTTACAGGTGAAGGATGGTTTGGGTGAGCCTATGGTCTTGGTGCTAATTGAGGGTGTGGTGATATCCATGGTATTTGACTCTGAAGCAAAAATCACTTTGGTTCCTTGAGAAATGTTTGATAAATCTTCAGTGGGCAGAGTTAAATTGCACAAACCTAACATCTGTCTGAAATATTATAGTGGGAATCCAATCAAATTACTAGGTTATTTCAATGGGTCCATGCAGTTCAAGGACATGTTTACAGCTGGGGAAATCTACATATCCTTAATAGGTGACTTTCTCATTAGTTGGTTTCACCAAAGAGATTTAAAAGTATACCTTGAACCCAACGAGACTCTCTCATAAGGCTCAAGGACATGGAGGAGGTTGGTGCAGGGAGTGCTAGCAGGCCTCAGTATGAACAACAATTTCCAGAAGAATTTCAGGAAAAACTAGGGTTCTTAAAAATCTATGTTCACAAGATCAAGTTGAAGAAAGGGATAACGGCAGTTGTTAGTAAAGTAAGGGGTGTACCATTAATGGTGAAGGACAAGATGAAAGCAGAGCTAGGAAAATTGAGAGAGTATGGCATAATTGAGGAGGTGGAGTCCACGGAATGGCTTGCTCCGGTTGTCTTAGCAAAGAAAGCAGGTGGAGATGTCCGTCTTTGTGTAGACTTATGAGAGCTCAATAAAGGTGTGATGGTTGACCACTCCCCCATGCCTAACATAAATGAAATCCATGCTGAAGGGGGCACTGTGTTTTTCGACGGTTGACTTAACCTCTGCCTATCACCAGGTCAAGTTACATGGAGATTCTAGAGATTTGATGGCATTTGTCACACCTTTTGGCACATATAAATTTGTTTGCATAACATTTGGGTTGATCTCGGCCGTGGAACTACTTCAACGTGTGATGGAGAACGTTTTGAAAGGTGTGCGTAGTATAAAGATTTATCAGGATGATATCCTGGTGTATGGAGTGAATGTGGAGGAACACATTGAGTGGGTTCATGAGGTACTTACTGTGCGGGCTTAGAGAGTGTGGTTTGGCACTAAAAGCTGAAAAGTGTCGTTTTAATCTTGATGAAATTCTGGGTCATAAGATAACTTCTGAAGGCATTGAACCCAAGACGGAGTTGGTTGATACTATTGTTAGTCTAGCTAGTCCTGTGTCCAAGGAAGAGGTAGTCAGGTTTCTGGGCATGAAAGAATATTACAATATATTTGTGTCTAGGCTGATCACAAGTCCCTTAGAGAAATCTTTGAGAAGAATGGTTTAGATGCTGTGCCTGAAAGGATTAGGTGTTGGGTTATTGCCTTACAAGAATTTCAGTTTGAATTGATGAATGTACCTGGAGTCAGAAACAGTATTGCTGATTGTTGCTCTAGACTGATTGATTCTACAGTAGAACAGAAGGATATGGAAATTGAGGATGAGGATTTTGAAGTTTGTGTGATCAGAGAGTATTGTATTGTATTGTATATAGCATTTATAAAGCGCAACAAACACCCTATGGGTACCCTGGCGCTGTAGAATGTGGCGTAAGCAAACGTAAAAAAAAGAAACTGCGGGGGTAGAACCCAAGTAGACAGCATTCAGAAACAAAGGATCAATTTCTAGGGAACAGCCATGTTTTCATCCTTTTCCTAAACAAAAACAGAGTGTTACATTGTCTAATTTCAAGTGGTAGATCATTCCATAGCTTGGCAGCAGCAATGCTAAAAGAGGGCATTATTAAAGAAGATAAATGGGTGAGAGAGTTGAAGAAGGATGAGGTGATTCAACAAGGGATTCTTAAATTAAAGAGCAAGTGAAGCGGACAGGAGAAAGATCAAGATCTTTTGCAAGGATTTTGGAAAGTTAAGGATGAGCTGTTTTGCAGGTTGGCATACTGTTTAGGGGGACGAGACTGTTTATCTTTAAGGGAAGGTGTGGTTTCATTGGCTCATGAGAGTCAGCCTTGCGACCCCAAAAACTAAGGAGCAGCTCCGCCATATGTACTTGTGGTCGGGCATGTATATTCAAGTTGAGAGAGTGTGGACAGTGTGAAAATGCTGATAAACATTTTACATGTAGAGTTCAGCCAATGGAATGTGAGAGAAAGAGTAAAACAAATATTCCCTTGGGTTATGAAAGGAACAGAATATAAGGTTCACAACTAGGTCCTACCTCACAAGGCGCACAAAAATACAATTCGTCAAGGAAAATCCCACCTAATATTTGAATCAATTGCTAAATAGCACTGAAGTTTTAAAATCTTTTATTATTAAAAAAATGGTTACAGTGTTAAAATTTCAATACACTTCCTATCTATCACAGTTTTATGCAAAACAATTGATAAAAACAATTCATAAAAACAATAAATGTAAAATCCCCAATTACGAAAATCAGTGTACCCAGGCCAGGTTTCTAAACTGTCCCATAGGATATGTTCCTTTGAAAGACAAAGTATACTGTCTAACCATTGTTCTCTTTTTATGTCATAGCATGTTGTGTAAACTGATTGTAATTGGGGATTTTACATTTATTGTTTTTATGAATTGTTTTTATCAATTGTTTTGCATAAAACTGTGATAGATAGGAAGTGTATTGAAATTTTAACATTGTAACCATTTTTTTAATAATAAAAGATTTTTTAAAACTTCAGTGCTATTTAGCAATTGATTCAAATATTAGGTGGGATTTTCCTTGACGAATTGTATTTTTGTGCGCCTTGTGATGTACGACCTAGTTGTGAGTTGAACCTTATATACTGTTCCTTTCATAACCCAAGGGAATATTTGTTTTACTTGTCAAGAGTACCCTACTCCCTTGGCTACAACAAGGGGTCTCTCTCTCCTTTTTACATACATATGTGAGAGAAAGACCCAAAGAAACTTGACAAGAGGTAGCCATGGACATCCTTGGTCTGATCAAACACTCTGGCACGTTTAAATATGTTATAGTTCTAATTGACATACTCCAGCTGGCCTGAGGTGGGTATTACCAATTCTGTCGAGACAGGTGATGTCATAAATTTTCTGGAACAAGTTTTCAGAAGAGAAGTATTTCCCATCTCAATTCTAAAGGACAATGGGGTTCAACTGGTGGCGAACGAGATGGGAAAATATCTTTGAGAAAGGGGTATTTTACAGAAGAAATCTGCCCTTTATCTTCCTGAAACTAATGGAATGGTGGAAAGACTTAACAGGATGATAACGGAGACCATACAAAGGGCTGTGGCAAGTAATGAGTGTTGGAAGAAAGAAGTGCTATGTAAGATTAAGAATTACAGAATTACTCCTCATACAACCAAGGGTATCTCTCCGTTTGAGTTGTTCAGGAGGAGGAAAACAAACACATTGTTTGTCCATCTTGGGTAAGTGAAAAAGGGGGATGGTGTATGAGTGTTGAAGGTAATGAAAAAAAAGAATTGAGAGAATTAGAAAGGGAAACTTTATTTGACAGTCACAAGGCAGTAAAAGGTGGAGATTCAGGTTGGGGATTTAGTTCAATTTAGGAATCCATGGCTAGGATTCACAAAATCACAGCCAAAATGTTCAGCTCCTCTTAAAGTCATCAGAGTCTTTGGTAATGCCGCTAGAACAGATCACAAGGTGTGGAACTTGGGAAGAGTTGTGAAAATTAGAGATGAATCTGTAAAGTCTGATGTTAACATGTACAATACGAAATTTGATGTTCCTATAAACCAAAGAAATGTTCTCAATGAGCAAGTAGTGAGGCAAAGTTCCAGGGTGTCGAAGAGACCTGAGTATTTAAGGGGATATGTCCGATTGCTTTCCGAGTAGTTATTTTTATTGTTTGTAAGGTTTGCCTGTTAAAATGTTTTTATTGGTTGTGCTAAGAAGAGGGAGGTGTGTTAACCTCTGTATGGCGCACTGCATAGTTGTACATTCATCACATTTGCCTCTGCACTGGTCTCTTAGGGTAGAATGTTATAGCAGTAGAATGCCGCTCTTGGACTTTATCTCCATGGTGCTGGAATGTTGTGGTTTCAATTGTAGGGAGTTACAGGAGACTTTCAGCTGAGGCAAGTATGGAGGCTGAGGTGTTCTTCTTGGACTTGAAATAAATATATCGGATAAAACACTTCCATGCAACTCTTCTTCATTTCAGAAGGCTTCTGCTTCACATCCACACAAGTGCTCCCAGATATTGGACAGCAGGAGGACACACACTACTTATTTTTCTTTTATTCGTTTGCAATGCCATTACTGGCGCTGGGAACAAACGGAACAGAAGCAAGGGACAGAAAATGGCCAATCACTGCATGACTTCAAAATATCAAAATAAAGTCATACAGTGATTGTCCATTTATGTGAAACTCCCTCGCTTGCACTGCTGCATGTGTGCCAGGACTTAAGGCCTTCTTGCATCTCCTCCTGAGCCCATCCTGGCGTTGCTCCCTTGCTGTCTTAATTTATCAAACAGCATGAGAGCGGCATTGGGATTGGCTGGAGCAGGCAAACCCAGCGCTCCTTAGCAGCCTAGGAAGCTATGGCTTTGGACTCCCAGCACACTAACGTAGTGCAGGTAGGGATTGTCTAAAGTGAGCATGTCAGGCTGGCCACAGAAAGACACCCGTAAATCAATCAGGATTTGTATAGCGCAGCTGTTTCACCACGAGGGTCTTGGTGTGCTGTGGGGTCCTGCTGTGGGATCACTCTGTCTGCTCCTATTGGTTGAGCATTCAGGTCTTGAGGTCCTTCCTGAACTGTTGGAGAGACAGTGATGCTTGTAGGGGCAGGTCCGAGGTCAGAATTGCCAGGTGGCAGAAGGATCGGTCTCTGCTGTTAGCCTGGCGGATGCCCTGGGTAGCTGCTGGGAGAGGAATCTGGAATCACTCGTTTGTTGAGATACGCCAGTCCTTCATTGTGTAGAGCCTTGTAAGCCTGGGTGAGCAGCTTGAACTGGCATCTCTTCGCGACTGGTAGCTAATGGAGTTTCCTGAGGTGAGGGGTGAGGTGCGTCTGTCTGGGGAGGATGAGTCTGGCTGCTGTGTTCTGGATTGCCTGAGGTTCCCACAGTCGAGTCTGCTAGTGATAATAGCTTCTGTGACAGTTTGCCTGGTGTTGGGCGGGCGCCATTGTTATGTACCCCAGTGTACCCCAAAATAGGCCTAGGTAGCTACACAAACTTTTACCTACCTTTTTCTTACCTTGCTCTGCATAACGGTTCTAGCTCTGACCTTTTACCCAGTTATCTGCTGAATAAATGTCGATCAGTTTCTTGGAAACTAGCCTCATTTATTATGCATGAGGATTCTTAGAAAAGTCCCTACACATGACATACGTAACAGCATGAACATATTCTTTGTAAAATGTCATGGTCATCTTCATACTAGGGCGGAAGAACTACTTTGCATAATCACAGGTATTGTTCTAGGTTCATTTGCATAATCATACTCACAACACATCGATTATTTAAGGAACCCCGAGGCTATCTTTATGGTATAAAAGACCCATACAAAGACTAGACAGGCAGAGGAGAAGCTTCCACGCTGACACTAGACGCTGAGGTCCCGGCCTGCAAAAGCTACAACACGCAGCGATCTGACATCCCTTGCGGGGTGTCCAACTCGACACCAAGACGGGGTCCTTCGTTCTCTTCCATAAGGTAACTAGGTTGGCTCTTTCCTAGGGGATTCTTGGCTTTACACCCACATACATGCTAGGTACACTTAGGTACACTTAGGCAGGGTTTGCATTGTAGGAGTACGCTTGATAACTGTCATGTATCTATATGCCTGCATATATTCACTGTTTTAGCACCATGGTAGAATTATACCTTTTATTTGCTCTTTTGGTGCTTGTAATCTTATACATCTGTTTCTGCCTAATGGTTGTCGCAGCATACATGTTCTATACTAGAATGACGCTGGTTCAATAAATACTAATTGAGAACATCCCCATCGTTCATTCTGTGTATCTCTCAAAGACCATGTTAGCATGAGTGACTGAGCGAAAAGTACTGTACTGTTTCCACGATCTCTGAAGGATCAAGGGTTGTCATGTTCGATAGTTGCCAAAAACTCTTCGCTCCATGGTAAGGTTAGGGGGCTTATGGTGGCACTGTGAGCTAGCTGGTCTAAAGGCTGACATATTATTTGGGGATGTCTGGAATTAGTCTGAACACCAATCCCTTAGTTTATGTTGTCTAAACGCGCAGATCCTATTTATTCATAGGAACTACACTACACCATCTGAAGACCTTCCTGAGCATCCAGAGGTGAGGAAGCAAGAGGTGGAGATGTCGCTGACCTGCTTCTTCAGGGATAGATGGCTGTTGAGGATGATGTCGAGGTTGCGGGCACGTTCCATGGGTTTGTAGGTAGGGCCCAGCTCAGGTGGCAACCATTCCTTGTTCCATAGGCTGTCCTTGCCTTTCGTGAAGATGAGAACTTCTGTCTTGTCTGTGCTGACATGCACACTTCACTAAAGACTGATTCCCTGCTCAGCTTGCAATAAGACCCACACACCCTTACATAAAGGCACCCAACCCAGGCTGTGCTGCCACTGACATGAGAGCTCTGTGGCCAAAACATTAATTTTACATTTTCAGTTATTTGGGGTAAAAAATATAGAGGGGCGTTGCTCCAATAGAGGGGCCGCCCCTAATGTTCATACATATCCAAAAGACCATGTTCTCACTGACATGCAGCCCTTTTACACTGCCCCCAGGCAAAGTATTTTGGTTAAACCATAGAATCTGGTTCCTTGGACATTAGGCTTAAAGTTAATTAAGCTGGGTGTCTGGTAACAATGCGCGAGTTGCTTAGCTTTCAGTAGCTCACAATGATTTTCACTGATCAGAAGTAGCTCTCAATACAGAAAAGATTGGAGACCCCTGTATAAATAATCAGAGCAGTATATTTTGGGTGCATGCAATATTTGACTGGGAAGGTTAATTTTCTTTTCCTAAATGTATTTTATAGCAAGTAATAGCATCTTGCGAATGGGACAAAACTAGTCTACTGAGGACAGCAATGGTCTTGCCTTCATAGTTAAATTCATAAATCATATACATTTCTAGGCAGACAAGAGCATTCCACTCTGTCAGTTGAAAACATAAAATGCGTCTCATGTAGAAAAAGGATAGGAAACATTAGTATTTCAACACTCTATATCAAAGAGCTTATTATCTCTCCTTTCACACTGGTCAGCCATTTTCTATGGCAGCAGGGAAGCCATAACTATATACCTTTTTCAGCACTCAGCACATACCGAGTAAATATGCCGCTCTCCTTCTCCATTCTTTCAGCAGAGATGCATTCTGTTTAGTTGCCACTTACACGCGGTTCTTCACATGGAATCCACTGCTGTGTTTGGCAGTGCTGCAGAGGTCTGTCTTCCATTTCACGTTTATCGCTTCATCCTGAACCTATGGTGGCCTGCTGCTTCTCAACCAATAGCGTTTCCGGCTTCCTCCTGTGAAATGGGGCTCTGAGATAAAAGCGCCACAGTGATGATCAAAGTCTGTGCCCTTGTTCTTTTCCTCGTCGGTGCAGCTTCAACACGAGGAGTAACATTGCTGTTATTGGGAAAGCAACTGCAAAGGAAATTTACAGGTGATTTAGAGAAATCAATGTTTACTCAACAGAAGGCTCCCAAATCTCGTTACACCTACAGATTGTTCTGCCCCTAGGGAATGTTTCCTTTAGAGGATGGGGAATATAACATAAAGAAGCAATTACAAATAAATAGACATGCGTCAGCTGCAGCACACATTTAAGATATTGGCAATAGCAGCATGGATACACCACTGCATCTGTGAAAACCAGGAGAAGCAGACATGCTTTAATGTTTCAGTTAGTATTTGGCAACTGGATACACACAGAGAGGCCAGTACAATAAACACTTTGGGATATATTATCAAAAGTGCCCCGGGTGCAACAGGTCGTATGTACCTCCAGCTTTTTGACCCCTGGAGCACATCGTTATTGCGTAAAAGAGGGGTCTGCAGACAGTTTACAAGGCCCTTTTTGTACAGTTTGCTCCATGTAGTGCCGATGCCAACTGAGGGGCGTTTTCTCAAGAGGAAACACTTTGACTCTTCGTCCCTGCTGTAGTGGTCCTCTTGAGGCTGCTCAGTCTCTGGGGTTCAGGTCTGGCCGGACTTTGTACCGTCGCCTGCTAGCGGCGCCAGGTTTATCTGTAGCTTCTATTGGATCCGTATCAGCTGGGGGTTCTGCATACAGCTACCATCTGGGGAACAGCACCCCTGAGGTGGTTCTCCTTGACTGCAAGACCTGGGGACGTCCTCCACGGTTGGCTTGGCTTCTGCCTTGGCCCTCGCCTCTCCGTAGATCTCTTCGGCTGGGATTCTCACCCTTTTGAATCAGGACACATTCATGACTGCTGTCTCCTCTCCGCTGCAGGCGGTCAGCATGGTGCCATCCACAGCTGTCACAGTCCACAGGCCTTACTCTTATGGCGTGCAAAACTTCTGTCCTGGGAAGCGGTGACATATCAATACTTTATCCCCTGGTATCAAGTGGTGGCTGTGTGCCATCCTTTTTGGCTTGCCCTGTTGTTTCGCTTTCTCTGCCCTTTGTGGGCTCCTGGGTCATACTCTGGTGGTGCCCATCTCGGGTGAGTCGGGATCGTCTCTCTTCTTCTCCCTCTCAACATTAGTGCCCGTGGAGAGCACTTTTTTTTTTAAGTGTGGGGTGCCAAAGTATTCTCTGACGAACCTGTTGAGGCTGACTTCAGGGTCTGATCCTTCTTGCACCTCAATCCATAGCATCTTGTTTAAGGTGTGCATGAAGCATTTGACTTCGCTGTTGGCTTACGCTACTGAAGAGTTCACTTTCAGTGTCTTATACCTAGGTGCACAGGAAGTCTTGGAAGTCTGACCAATGGAAGGGCAGTGTGTTATCGGTCCTTATCTCCTCCGGAATGCTAGTGAGTGTGAAGGCTCTTTCTGGTGGGGTGGCAACTTTGAAGAAGGCTGTTGATTCTGTCAGCTCTACCACAGGATATGTGGATGGCTATCCATCATCACCATCGTGGTGCTCCCATCTGGGAAGCTGCTGAAGTCTAGGCTGACCTTTGTCCATGGCGAATCGCAGCATTCTTCACTGATCACAGGAGTAGGGTCTTCAGGTCCCCTCGTCATCTGGCAGGCTAGGCAGCGCCCTACCAGCTGGTCAATGTTCTCCTGAAGTCTTGGTGGAATTCCTCAGATGGATTTTCATCTTGGCAGCCCCCTGGTGTCTGCTGCCGCTGGGTCAGCGAGGCCAGTATCACCATGCAATTCCTTCGTAGCATTACTCCTATCGGAGTGGTGCTCAGCTCGTTTCTGGCTTTCCAGAACTGTTAGTCTATCCTTGTCCTGGCAGTACCACTGAGTGGCATAATTCAAGAATGTTTTCCAGGTTCCCTCTTGCAGGGTGGTGACGATCTTTTGGAGTATTACTTCACTTGCTGTCGCTTGGTTGATCTCTTGAAGGCTAAGCACCCTTTGGCACGCCCGTAGGCTTACTAGTCTCAGGTAGCCCTCCCTATGAGTGTTTTCATGCCCTGGTGGGCCTCTGCTTGTCACAGGATGCCACAAGAGGAATTTGACTGGGTTTCTCAACCCTTGATGATATGTGAAATTGAATAAATATTGCTGTAGTTGTATTGCACAATGCTCAATTCGAGGTAGAGGATGTGCTGCTGTACCTTTGCCAAAGGACACTAGTTGTTGGTGACCACCTAAAATGGTCGCCCGCACAGGTATACGTGGAAGCGTCCACAGCCCCACTTGATGGCAAAGGCCTCCCTTTCGATCTGGGCTTATCTTGCTTCCTTGGGCGTGAAACTCCACTGGCAATAGTGATGGGCACCCACCTCCCAGGTTCCTCTTCTTGGATTTGAACTGCCCCTTGCCCTATGGGGATTGCATCCACAATTAGTTCTGTCCTTTTGTCGGGGCTGAAGTAGGCCATGGTAGACTTGTCTAGCATTGCATTCTTGACTTTTTTTAATAAGTCAGCCTCCTTTGGGCCCCACTTCCAATGAGCGCCTGCTTTCGTGAGTGCGTGGAGTGGCTCTGCCAGAGTTGCGAGGTTGAGCATAAATCGGCCACAATATATGGCCATCCAGAGGAAGCTGCATATTTCTGTGGCATTATTGGGGGCATGGGCTTGTTGAATTGCCTGTGACTTGTGGGGGTCTACGTGAATGCTGGTCTTTGTTAAGATGTACCCAAAGAACTCCATCTTGGTTTCGAAGAACAAGCACCTCTTACGATGGATGGTGAGGCTGTATTCACTGAGCCACTTCAGGGTCATTTGGTTTCCACTGGTTGTCGAGTAGCTGATGATGCCATCACTTATGTTCATGATGCCTTTGAAGACCAGATAGTGTCTTGCTTATGGTGTTTTGGAATACTTCAGCTGCTGATGAGATCCCAAAATGTAGCTGTTTATACTGCCTCAGGCTACATGGTTTGAGAAGGTGGTTATGTATAGTCTGCTTACATACAGTTGCAGTTGGTGATAGCTGGAGTTCTGGTCGAGTTTGGAAAATGACTTGGCTCTGTTAATATCTTCGATTATGTCATCCATTGTGGGCGCAATTTGTCTCTCCCTCTTGATTGCCTTGTTAGTAAGGTGCATATCGATGCACAGTCGGATTTTGCCTAGTGTCCTGGGCTTTTCTGCAATCACCATCAGAGGTACCCGTGGAGTGGGCCTAGAGGCCTTTTTGCTGACATATAGTTTTTCTAGCTTCTCCAGCTCTTGTTCAGCCAGAGTACGCATCTGGAAAGGTGCCCAGGGGGGTCGCAAAGCCACCAGCTTCACCATCTTGTTGATGTGTAACTTTTCCGGGGGTCCTTTGAGGCATTATAACGCTTGGAATAGCTGTGGGAATTGGTGTATGAAGTCCTCTACATGAGTGGCATGGATGTTCTGGGCAAAGAGCATGAGGCCGAGGTCTTGGGCTGCGTGACACACTACATGAGTTTCTGATTCTCCTTTAACAATGTGGAATCTTGCAGGTATTTCCTTGTTGTTGTTCTTTACTGAGACGTTGATTGCCCTTATCAATTGGAGTGGTTCTTGGCCCCCGTCTGTGTATATTTTAGTGGTCGAGGCTGACAGAATTGGTTTCAATTTAAGGCAAACGTATTGTTGGTGGCTTATCAAGTTCACTAATGCCCCAGTGTCAATGAGGGCCTTGTCTATGCTATGTTTATTTCACACATTGGTTGTGGTCCTCGGTTTCTCTTCATATAGTCCGTGAATGATATGAGGAAGACTTCCTCTTCTTCGGAGTGGTCCTTGTTCTGGTATTCCTTCACCCATGTATGTAGGATGATACTGTGCTCTGCTGCTCGGTGTCATTAAGTGAGCGGTGTCGGATCGTTTTCAAGGGTATCATTTTTCCTCTGGCCCATCGACCTCTTGGTTGGCTCCTGTAGACCCTTGCAAAGTGGTTTGGTTTCCCACAGTTGGAGCACATTTTCCCCTTTGTAAGGCAGTTGTCCAAAGGGTGTTCTTCTCTCTCACAGTTCCTGCAGCAGGTGTAGGGCATGTGTTGTGGTGGCTTCGTTCTCCCACCCTTGGGCTGTGTTCTAAACATTTTGACAGTCTCAGTCTTGATTGTGGGTTGTTTTGTAGAGTGGGAGCTGCCTTGAATAGGGGTGAGCGGCGAGTCCATTTTGGCAGCCCGTGCCACGGATAGATCGTGGGACTGGGCAAGGACTAGGATGTCGTCTAGGCTCATGCTTGGTTGCTGCAGAATAAGTCCTCTGAGAACCACTGGCTTGCATCCCTGGATGAGCTGTGCATGCACTTTTTTTGGTTGGTTGTCAGCTCGCAAGGCATGCATAGAAATTGTCAATGGACTCTCCTTCACGTTGGCATTCAGGGCCTTGACCGCTCCATCGTAATTGTCTTCTGCACATATACCAGGGAGGTGCTCAAACAGCTTTTATATTTCTTCCACCATGTTATATAGTAGTAGTGACCTCTTGACTGGTCCATCAGTTTCTCTAGTCGATCTGACGTAGTTGTTGAGGTGGCCTACCCATGGTTTCCATTTCTGTGCTGCAGAAGCGTGATCCACAAGTTTGCTGAATGGTTGCAGTGCAGCAACAGGGTTGTGTGGGTGGACTGCAGGTCCTAGTGTCACTACAGGAGCCTCTGCATGTAGGAAGGTGGAATCTGACTATATGGTTGCCCCCACTTTTTTCCTGGTGTTTTGCTGGTTTATGACTTAGTTGGACTGGGATCCTGCTATTCAGGGCCCCAGTCTATCTGCTTCCTCTATAAAATGGTTTCCATGTGCCTTAGGCACATCTCTGATTGGAATCTGGAGTGCCCTTATAAGTCCCTAGTATATGGTATACTATGTACCCAGGGCATAGGTACCTCAGAGGCCTACCAGGGGCTGCAGCATGTATTGTGCCACCCCTGGAAGGCCAGCCAAAGGACACCACAGGTCTGCTACTGCAGCCTGGGTAAGGTGGTGCATGCACCCTTACTGTGATATAGGCTACCTATATCACTATATACATACACACATATAAACCTATAAGTCACTCCTATGGCAGGCCTTATCAATCCTGAAGGCAGAGTGCGTGGTTCCTATTTGAGAGGGTGCCCCTGCATGAGCTGGGCCCCTCTGCAGCGTTCGGAGACCCTTCTCTGATGCTGTTTGTAGTGCAGCCTGACCATATACTCTTAAGCGCATTATAACCTCGCGTTAAATGCTAACTTTGGGATGGCTACGCGGAAACATGTCGTGTTTGGTGTCAAACATCTTGGAATACTACTCCCCCACCAGTTCTGGCAGCGGGGGTAGCATTCCACCCTTCTAGAGGGAAAGACATGTACACACCGGTATACCCGGTACTGACTTTCCAGAGCCCTGGCATCACAAAATGGATGCCGCTGCCACAGACACGAGTCTGGCCTCCTGCTGCTGACCGAAACTCCGGCAGGGGAGGCCTGGACAATAGGTTTCCTGTCCCAGGGAGGTGTGACCACCTCCCCAGACAGGATAGTGTGTATTGGGGCTGGGCGGGAGCACTCTCGGGTGCTTTGAAATCCTGCACTGGGGGCACACTTGGTGTCCCTGTGCATACCCCAGTTCAAACCGGCTCAGGGGCTTCCAGCTCCTGCTCTGGCACAAAACTGGACAAAGGGAAAGGGGTGTAACCACCCCTCTGCCCTGGCCCTCCCATAGGTGGGGCCACAGAGTATGTCCAACCCCTACCTTAGTATAAGTAGGGAACCCAGTCCTTAGGACTTTAGATTTACCTGGATGAAACTCTGACACAGAATCCTGGACCTTCGACGCTCTACTTCAAGATTAGAGGACTGAAGAATCTCCCTTGGGGTCAAGGAGTGACTCCCGTGCTTGGCAGGCACCAAAGAAGCAATTGTCCGGTCTGCATCGCTGAAGCTCCCGTCGGACACCGAAGTCTTTGCATCACCAGAGGTGAATTTCCAGACTTCCCAGAGGCTGCCCTGAGTCCCCAGCAAAGCTGAGGCCCGTAGCTGTCGTGGGTAATGTGGAACCGTGACCCCTGGACACCGAACGCATTTGCAAGTGCATCCTCTTCTGGGTCTTCCACGAAGTCGTGCTTTGGGCTCCGAGTAGCCCCAGCCTCCAGCACCAACTGCACCGAAGATCACTGGCCTCCACTCCACGAGTGTCCTGTGAGCCAGCTCCACGTGCATCGTCTTGAGGCTCCTTCGCGGTCGCTAGTCCGTTGGCTAGTAGGCCCTCCCGAAGGCCAATCTTTTTCTGCTTGGGCTCCCTGGTTGCTCCAGGTGTGCCCTGACTTATCCTTGCTGGGTGAGTCCCCCAGACCTTGCTGGTCTGCAACATCGTCCTTCTTCTATTTCCATGAGACTTGCCGTTGCCAAGGCTTGTTGGGTCCAATCCGGTCGCCGACACCCCTGCAATCGACAAACGTTGTGGGACAGCTCGAATCCAGCTCCTGGTTGTCGTCAATGCCTCCTGGACCTCGTGGCTGAAGAGTCAAGACGACCGTCAACCTACCTGAAGCACTCGACATCGGTGGGCATCTGCTCATCGCCTTCCTGGTCACTGGCTAGTGACCCAGACTCTGTCCCCTCTGCTTTCAGGTTCTTCAGATCTTCGATCCACCTTTGGATCCACCCGAACACTTTCGACTTGGCCGCCAGCAGCACTTTGCAGCAGATCGCCATTGAAAGCGACGACGAAACCCGACCCCGAAAGACACCTATGCACACGGCTCCCCTGGGTGAGGTAACTCGAGTACTCCGGTGCTCCCGTGGGTATTGACACTAGAACAGCCTAGTTTTCAAAGGGTTTGCTCCAAGTCCTCCTCTAAGTGTCCCTTTTCTTTTAAATTCTAATCGCGACTTTCCCCATAGAGGTTAACGGTGGTTCGCGGCTGTGTTCATACACTGCACGCGTCCCCCGTGGGTCCCCTGTGTCACTGCCTTGGGTGGTTCCTTGTGGTCCAAGCACTTCTACAGGCTCTAGGCCTTGTGTCTAGCTCAGTCGTGGTTCTTATACCACTTTATTGGTATATGGTTTGGCACGCCCCTGGGGCTCAAACGTGTATTTGTGCTATTACTGTAGATAACTAACTTATAATTTATGTACTTCGAACTCTAGCCTCATAAAGAGACTAGAGGGGTGTGTTTAGTAATAAATACATATATTTTGAATATATACCTGGTGTGGTCCTCTTTCATTTGGTCACTCAAGAGATTATAGACTGGTAAAACAAGCTGTTTTACATTCCTTCAAGACTTAGCCTGAAGGCTGCTCTCCATAGCTACCACTAGGATAGCTTTCAATAAAGGTTGTCTTTAACCTATCTCCAATAAGGGGTTGTTTGGACTGGTGCAAGGTGCCCACTATAATTAGTGGACAGCATATGCCAGGCCAACTTCTCACACTGCATACCCTGGCGCAGCATTAATGTCACCTGCCATGGTGTGCAGCTTGTCTCCCCTTGTGGTGCAGTGGAGGTGCTGGAGCCAGCGGCAACCCATGGGTAGGGTGGTTTCTGGCCTATACTGTGGGGTGCTAGTAGTGCCCTGCAGTAAGAAGCAGTCCCTGCAGTACTCACTAGGCTCCTGGGGTGACAAGTGGCACATCGATTCAGTGTTGAGGATGTTGGGCCACTCTACAGTCAGAGGTCTGACAGATGAGTGTCTTTTTGTGTGGTAGTTTTTGTATAATTTTTTTTCCCTCAGTCACTTTTCCACTCTTTCCTGTTTTGTGTCAAGTAAAGCTTTCTGTTGCCTATTCTCATCAGGGCTGGATTTGTCAGAGGTGTGTACTGGTCCGGAAGTTTGGGAATCGCTCGTGCAACTGTGCAGGGTACGTGCAGGAGTAGGGCTGAGTGCAAGGCCTCTCAGGAGGTAAGCATAAATGCATGCAGGGTGTCGAGCTGGTCACGGGCAAATCATAATGTGCTGGTGGGGTGCAACCATGGAAGTAGCTGGCAAAGTCCGCAGGTGCTGCACTGGAGGCAGTCTTCAATGAGTGGTGGGGTTCCGGCTGCTGCAGATCCTCTGTGGAGATGGCATCTGCAACCGTCAGGTGCATTCCCTGCCAGGGCAGGGGGAGGAGCGTGAGGTGTAAGGCACCCTCCTCTCCAGTGTATCGTCCGTTTGAGGATGCACGGGCCCAGTGTGCAGCTCTGTAAATAAATGGGAGGCCTCACTCGCTATTACAGTATGGTCTGAAGACCACGAGCAGTATCACTTCCTTTTATTAATACCCTCTAGGCCGATACCAGCCATGAGGGTTGTGTGTGTCAACACAGGGTCAGTGGTTATCTCGAAAGGGCCAGGTGGCTCATTACACCTGCAGCATGAAACACTTTGCCTCTGCCTCTGAATTGTAAATTCTGGCACAAAGGCAAAAGAGCTCCCAAGTGAGGCACATTGACTGTGACGCCCAGGGGGTGAATAAGCATAATATGTGAAGACAAAAGTCATGTGGAAGTGGAGGTCTACACCTCAGTACCAGTCAGTGGATAACAATGTCCTCCTACACTCAGAAAACCAAGGGAAATAGATATTTGGGGACAATCATCATGAAGTTTATAATGGAAGAGTCACATTTATTGAAACATTATGGAAAAAAACAGGAACAGCATGTTTTGTTGTTGTCTGCAGGCCAACCAGTCAGGAACATTATGGTTCCAAACCCAAAGTCTTATTCCCAAGGATCTGAAGAATCAGAATAATATGGTTTTCGGATGTTTCCATTTTGTCCTGAGGTTGATATCTGGCATTTAATGAGAGTCAGGTTATCAGCCAGAATTTGTTGTGAAGTTGCCACTGATGCATGTGACAGCCCAAAACCTATTAAGATGCTCTATATTAATCCACATTCAACAACATATATATGTTCCTGCTTCACATGCATACATTCTAATGTATGTGCTGCAAAAATGAACTGTCATAAAACTGTAACTTGCAGCAAGGTACTTTGGCCAAACAATCAGGAAGGCCCCAGGCATCCAATGGCACATTTCCTAGGTTGTGAGAAAGGTGAACATTTTTGCTTTTGTAACCTTTCAATTAAAGGAAGAAATTGCTGTTCTTCATTGGTGCATGACTACTGACATCACATTTTGTGTGCGAGGTCTGGACCCATACACTCCCATGCTTGCTAAACATTGAGAACATCATCACAATGTTTTTTGGTTGTCAGCTGTTACCAAGAATTTTGCAAGCAATTATTGGCACACAAACTATAATATAAGTTTGGTAAATGATCTGGTAACTTTATGTAAACACATGATAACACAGTATGGAATTGAGCTGAATTTCACTTTATAAAATCAAATTTTCTTTGGATTGATAAGAGGATATGATGTCCAAAAGGGCAAGTGAGGATTTCTGTAGATCTGCCGTAATCATCAATTGATCTATTGTGGAGGGAGTTGTAATATCATGAAGTATAATATATTCGATATTGTAGAGTACTAAAAATCCTCAAGTTTTCATTGATGATTATCTGAACCTTATGTTAATATACTGTTCTTGCACCTATAAAGAATTAGTATGCTTTGCAGGTAATCTTCATTAACATTAAAGCCTGATCATTGTTTCGCAATACAACACCTCACTTCACTAATTCTACATGATACCAGCAAACATGCCTCAAATCATACTCAATAAGCTAAGTAATATTAGTTGAATGATGTACGAAAGTGGACTATTGTTTAGGGTGGATGGGAGTCTACCTCAAGTAATTGGGCCACAAACCTGTTAAGGTAGAACACTGTTCAAATAATTTAAACCTGGGCTCAACCCCCTGGTAGCAATGGCACAGAGCAGGCAAACATAGCTTAGGAAAATGTGCAAAGTGTTTAGCGATATCAACACAGATAGAAAATCAAAACACAACACAATACAAATCCCATAACTATGAGAAATTAGGTTGTTGGTTAAAGGGGTTGTGACACCTCTGAAGCAACAGTTACAATCCTTGTCTGGGTGAACCACAAAAAGTCACTAAATTAACTTGTGCTTAACCTTCTTATAGCTTGGCACAAAAGCAGACAAGCTTAACTTAGAGGCAATGTGTAAAGTATTTATGCACCCCACAAACAGTAAAAAGTGAACAAACAACATAAGAAAAATCCCACATCAATTTAGAAACAGTTAATACAATTTAATAAATTATGTGACACAAAAATGACAAGAGTGCAATCACTAGAGCTGGAGATATGCGATTGCAAAGATTTAAGTAAGTAAGGCACCTAAAACACAAAGTACCACTCTTAGTTATCTGCTTGTGCTAGATCAAGGGAAAGTCAGAACTCCAGGCCGACTGTTGTAGGAGAGTAGGATCTGCTTCACATGGGTACCCCCACTTTTTGCTGATGCTTCACTGTTTTTCGACATTAGTCTGGCTGGGGCCCTGCTAATCAGAACCCCAGCCTAGCTGCTTCCTCTCTAAAAGGGTTTCCATGTGCCCTAGGCACATCTCTGATTGGGATCTGGAGTGCCCTTATAAGTCCCTAGTATATGGTATACTATGTACCAAGGGCATAGGTACCTCAGAGGCCTGCCAGGGGCTGCAGCATGTATTATGCCACCCCTGGAAGGCCATCCAAACTGACACCACAGGTCTGCTACTGCAGCCTGGGTAAGGTGGTGCATGCACCCCTTACTGTGATATAGGTTACCTATATCACGAACTACATACACACATATAAACCTATAAGTCACTCCTAAGGCAGGCCTTATCAATCCTAAAGGCAGAGTGCATGGTTCCTATGTGAGAGGGTGCCCCTGCATGAGCAGGGCCCCTCTGCAGCGTTCGGAGACCCTCTCTGATGCTGTTTGTAGTGCAGCCTGACCATATACTCTTAAGCGCATTATATCCTCGCGGTAAAATGCTAACTTTGGAATGGCTGCACCTAAACATGTCGTGTTTGGTGTCAAACATCTTGGGAAAGACATGTTAACTCTGACTAGTCCGGTAACTTCTTTCCAGAGCCCTGGCATCACAAAATGGATGCTGCTGCCACAGACACGAGTCTGGCCTCCTGCTGCTGGACGAAACTCCGGCAGGGGAGGCCTGGACAATAGGTTTCCTGTCCCAGGGAGGTGTGACCACCTCCCCAGACAGGACAATGTGTATTGGGGCTGGGCGGGAGCACTTTCGGGTGCTTTGAAGTCCTGCACTGGGGGCACATTTGGTGTCCCTGTGCATACCCCAGTTCAAACCTGATCAGGGGCTTGCAGCCCCTGCTTTGGCGCGAACTGGACAAAGGGAAAGGGGTGTAGCCACCCCTCTGCCCTGACCCACCCATAGGTGGGGCCACAGAGTAGTCCAACCCCTATTTTTAGAATAAAGGTAGGAACCCAGTCCTTAGGCCTTTAGATTATACCTGGACGAAACTCTGACACTGAATCCTGGACCTTCGGTGCTCTACGACAAGATTAGAGGACTGAAGAATCTCCCTTGGGGTCAAGGAGTGACTCCCCTGCTTGGCAGGCACCAAAGAAGCATCTGTCCGGTTCGCATTACTGAAGCTCCCGTCGGACGCCGAAGTCATCGCATCACCAGAGGTGGATTCTCAGACTTCCCGAGGCTACCCTGAGTCCCCAGAAAAGCTGAGGCCCGTGGCTATCGTGGGTGACTTGAGACCGTGACCCCTGGACACCGAGCACACTTGCAAGTGCACCATCTTCTGGGTCTCCCAAGAAGTCGTGCTTTGGGCTCCGAGTAGCCCTAGCCTCCAGCACTACCTGCACCGAAGATCACTGGCCCCCACTCCACGAGTGTCCTGTAAGCCAGCTCCACGTGCGGCGTCACGAGGCTCCTTCGCGGTCGCTAGCCTGTTGGCTAGTAGCCCTTAACGAAGGCCAATCTTTTCCTTACTTGGCATCCTGGTTGCTCCAGGCCTGCCCTCACTTACCCTCACTGGGTGAGTTCCACAGACCTTGCTGGTCTGCACCATCGACGATCTACATCTTACTTGAGACTTGCCGTTGCCAAGGCTTGTTGGGTCCAATCCGGTCGCCGACACCTCAGCACTCGACAGACATCGAGCACCAGCTCGAATCCTGCTCCTGGTCGCCAACAACGCCTCCCGGACCTCGTGGCTGAAGAGTCAAGACGACCGTCAACGCACCTGAAGCACTCGACATCGGTGGGCATCTGTCCATCGCCTTCCTGGTCACTGGCTAGTGACCCAGACTCTGTCCCCTCTGCTTTCAGGTTCACCAGAACTCCGATCCACTCTTGGATCCACCCGGACACTTTTCTCTTGGCCGCCAGCAGCACTTTGCAGCAGATCGCCATTCGAATCGACGACGAAACCCGACCCCGAAAGGCACCTATGCACCCGGCTTCCCTGGGTGAGGTAACACGAGTACTCCGGTGCTCCCGTGGGTAGAGACTCTTCAAAGTCCTAGATCTCAAAGGGTTTTGTCCTAGTCCTCTTTTAAGTGTCCCTTTCCTCTATTTTCCCGATCCCGACTTTCTCCATAGAAGTTAACGGCGTATCTCGGTTGTGTATTTACACTGCACGCGTCTCCCGTGGGTCCCCTGTGTCACTACCTTGGGTGGTTCCTTGTGGTCCCAGCACTTCTAGAGGCTCTAGGCCTAGTGTCTAGTTCAGTCGTGGTTCGCATACCACTTTATTGGTATATGGTTTGGTACGCCCCTAGGGCCCAAACGTGTATTTGTGCTATTACTGTGATTTAAGATCTTATAACCTATGTACTTCGAACTCTAGCCTCATAAAGAGACTAGAGGGGTGTGTTTAGTAATAAATACATATATTTTGAATATATACCTGGTGTGGTGCTCTTTCATTTGGTCCCTCAAGAGATTATAGACTGGTAAAACAAGCTGCTTTACATTCCTTCAAGACTTAGCCTGAAGGCTGCTCTCCATAGCTACCACTAGGATAGCTTTCAATAAGGTTGTCTTTAACCTATCTACCATAAGAGTCGATTTGGACTGGTGCAAGGTGCCCACTATAATTAGTGGACAGCATATGCCAGGCCAACTTCTCACATTGGTGTGCAGCGTGTGGGATTCCAGCTTGCTATTGTTTTACCAGATAATCTCAATTGAATTGATCAATTGAAAACCACTAAAGGTACCTAAGGTACATATAATTTAAGCTTAGAATAACAGTAAGTTCTACTGAACTTAGAGTTGTGTGTTAAGGGATAGCACAACCCTTTCTACAACTCAAGAGAGTTTAGTAGGCCACACTAGAGTAGGTAGTGCATACACCACACCACACTAGTAATGTCTTTAAGGGCAGGATCCAAAGAATCCTTGCAGGAAGCCATTGAGCTTCCACCCTCCAAGTATGATACACTCCCATTCTTGGAATTGAGAGCTTTATGTAACTTGAGAAAAATAAGGACAGGCCAAAGCCCCACCACCCAACACCTCAAGGAGTTGTTGGTGGCTTATGACCTTAGTAAGCCTGTAGGGACTGAAGGGGTAGGAGCTGAGGGTGGGGCAGGAGAAGAGGAGGACGCTAGGGGTACCAGTACCCCCAGCCCCCCTCTGAAACTGGCCAGGAGGGTGACAATGACCCTGACCTGGAAAACCCAATCCCTCCTGTGGATGATGATGAGGATGATCAAAATGATGCCCTCTTTGTCCCCCAGGAAGGATTAAGAGTGTGCCCAGAAGGTCTAGGTCTCCTTCTCAGGAGTCTAACCACTCTGGCACCTCTATAGGGAGCTCTGTCTCATCTCATAGGAGAGAATCCTCTCATGAGAGAAGAAAGAGGCTAGTCCAGTATGAGAAAACTCAGCTGGAACTCAGAAAAAAGCAATTAGCTTTAGATAGAGAATCTCTAGATCTCCTTAGAGAGAGAAGAAAGTTGGGACTAGAGTCCCATGGTGGCAGCCATGTCCCTAGAGATAGGGAAAGGTCCTATGACCATAGGAACCTGAGCAAGATTGTCCCTCCCTACCAGAGTGGGGATGATATCCACAAATGGATAACTGCTTTAGAGAGGGCCTGTAAAGTACAGAAGGTCCCTCAGGAGCAGTGGGCAGCAATCTTGTGGCTCTCCTTTGCTGACAAAGGTAGAGATAAGCTCCTCACTGTTAGAGAGGAGGATGCTGACAATTACAAGGTCTTGAAGAGTGCTCTTATTGATGGGTTTGGCCTAACCACTGAACAGTACAGGTTGAAGTTCAGAGACACCCAAAAAGCACAGACTCAAGACTGGGTAGACTATGTGGATTGTTCTGCCAAGGCTCTGGAAGGCTGGTTGATGGGCAGTAAGGTGTGTGACTTCTCAGGATTGTATAATCTGATAATGAGGGAGCAGATTCTTAATAACTGTCAAAATCAGCTGTTGCATCAATACCTGGTAGACTCTGATCTGACCTCTCCCCAAGAATTGGGAAAGAAGGCAGACAAATGGGTCAGAACCAGGGTGAAGCAGAAGGTACAGAACCAAGGTGGGGAAACCAAGAAGCAAGATGCTAAGAACTCTGACAAGGGTGGGGAGAAGGGTAAAGATCAAAAGTCTTCATCAGGCCCCCAAAAATCTTCTTCTGGTGGGGATTCCCAGTCTACCAAAGGTAAAGGCCAAAGAAAACCATGGTGCAAGGTCTGTAAGCAAAAGACCCACTGGACCAGTGATTGCACCAAGTCCAAAGACTCCAGTCCAGCACCCACCAATGCCCCTAAGGCACCTGTTCCCCCTAGTACTGTTGGTGGAAGTGCTCCAGCAAAGGGTTTAGTAGGGTTCACCCTGGGAACTGAGTTGGGCTCTGACTTAGTCAGGGAACTGACTCAGGCTGTGTTAGTCTGTGATGGAGGCATGGATGTGACCTCCACTGTGAGTCCCAGTAATCTGGGCAAGTACAGACAACAGCCTTTAATTAATGGACGTGAGGCTTTGGCATTTAGGGACACAGGGGCAAGTGTCACAATGGTGACACAAGACCTTGTGCTGCCTGGGCAAGTTATGCTTGGTGAGATGTACCAAGTGACCAATGCTAGCAATGTCAGAACAGACCATACTCTGGCAGTTGTTAACTTCTCCTGGGGAGGGGTAACTGGCCTTAAGAAGGTTGCCGTAAGTGCAAACCTACCAGTCGAATGCTTGCTTGGCAATGACTTAGAGACTTCTGCTTGGGCAGAAGTGGAGCTCAGGACCCATGCAGAAATGCTGGGGATCCCTGCAGATGTGTTTGCTGTGACCAGGTCACAAGCCAAAATGTCTAGCACTGAACAGGCCTTGGATTCTGGAAGAATGGACCAAGTGCCTTCCAAGAGGAGGAGTAGTAGGGTTAAGGCAGTGCCTTCCCCTTGGCTCAGGAGGAAGATCAGTCCCTTGAGGGGGATGATCTCAGCCCTGAAGAAGGAACTGTCCCAGAGGAACTTGAACCTGACCAGGTTGAGTTCTTGGGGACAGGGGGACCTTCTAGGGCAGATCTGAGCCAGGAGCAGCAGAGCTGCCCCTCCCTTGAACCCCTCAGACAGCAAGCTGCTGCTGAGGCTGCTGGGAAAGCTAGTGGTCCCCATACAGTGTATTGGGATGATGGACTCCTGTACTCAGAGAGTATAGACCCCAAGCCTGGTGCTACCAGGAGGTTGGTAATACCTTTGAAGTTCAGGGGCTTCCTATTGACCCTAGCCCATGATATTCCCTTAGCAGGACACCTGGGCCAGAACAAGACCTGGGACAGAATTGTCCCTCACTTTCACTGGCCCCACATGTCTGAAGACAGTAAGGAGTTTTGTCGCTCCTGTGTAACCTGCCAAGCCAGTGGCAAAGCAGGTGGCACTACAAAGGCCCCCTGATACCACTACCTGTGGTGGGGGTGCCCTTTAGAGGGTAGGGATGGACATTGTTGGTCCCATGGATCCCCAAACAGCCTCTGGGCACAGGTTTATCCTGGTGGTAGTGGATCATGCCACCAGGTACCCAGAAACTATTCCCCTCAGGACCACTACAGCACCTGTGGTGGCAAGGGCCCTCCTGGGAATCTTCTCAAGAGTGGGCTTTCCTAAGGAGGTAGTATCAGACAGGGGTGCTAACTTCATGTCTGGGTACTTGAAAGCAATGTGGAAGGAGTGTGGAGTGACTTATAAGTTCACCACACCCTATCACCCACAATGCAATGGTTTAGTTGAGAGATTCAACAAAACCTTGAAGGGCATGATTAAAGGGCTCCCAGAAAAGCTTAGGCGTAGATGGGACATACTCTTGCCCTGCCTTTTATTCGCATATAGGGAGGTGCCTCAGAAGGGGTTGGTTACAGCCCTTTTGAACTTCTGTTTGGCCACCCTGTGAGGGGTCCACTGTGCTTGGTGAAGGAAGGATGGGAGTTACCTCTCAAGCCCCCAAAGCAAGATATAGTGGACTATGTACTTGGTCTCCGCTCCAGGATGGCTGAGTACATGAAAAAGGCAACCAAAAACCTTGAGGCTAGCCAGGAACTTCAGAAGGCCTGGCATGACCAAAAGGCTGTTCTGACTGTTTACCAGCCAGGACAGAAGGTGTGGGTGTTGGAGCCAGTGGCCCCAGCAGCTCTCCAAGATAAATGGAGTGGACCCCACACTATTGTTGAGCAGAAGGGTGAGGTCACTTATTTAGTGGACCTAGGAACACCCAGGAGTCCCCACAGGGTTCTCCATGTCAACAGGTTAAAACCATATGTGGACAGGGCAGACATGGGCTTGCTCATGGCTACTGATGAAGGGCAGGAGGAAGAGAGTGACCCACTCCCTGACCTGCTCTCACAGAACCCTGACGATGGGTCAGTTGATGGTGTAGCCTTGGCAGGCAGCCTCACTACCCAGCAACAAACTGATTGCAGGCAAGTCCTCAATCAGTTTCGACATATGTTTTCTCTGACACCCAGTCAGACCACCTGGTGCACTCATGAAGTGGACACTGGGGACAGTCTGCCTATTAAAAACAAGATTTATAGGCAACCTGACCATGTCAGGGACTGTATCAGGACTGAAGTCCAGAAAATGTTGGAATTGGGAGTAATTGAGCCCTCAGATAGCCCTTGGGCTAGTCCAGTAGTCCTAGTACCGAAACCTCACACCAGTGGTGGGAAAAGAGAGATGAGGTTTTGTGTAGACTACAGGGGTCTCAATGCAGTCACTAGGACTGATGCCCATCCAATACCCAGGGCAGATGAGCTCATAGATACTTTGGCCTCTGCCAAATATCTCAGCACATTTGACCTAACAGCTGGCTACTGGCAGATCAGACTAGCTGAGACTGCAAAGCCCAAAACAGCATTTTCAACCCCTAGTGGGTATTATCAATTTGTGGTGATGCCCTTTGGTCTGAAAAATGCACCTGCCACTTTCCAGAGGTTGGTGAACACAGTTCTCACAGGACTGGAAGCCTATAGTGCAGCTTGTCTATATGATATTGCTGTCTTTAGCTCCACCTGGGAGGATCACCTGGTCCACCTCAGGAATGTTTTACAGGCCCTGCAAAAGGCAGGCCTGACTATCAAGGCCACTAAGTGCCAGATAGGGCAGAGTCAGGTTGTGTACCTGGGCCACCTTGTGGGTGGAGGCCAGGTTCAACCTTTGCAGAGCAAGATCCAGACCATCATGGACTGGACTGCTCCCACTACCCAGACTCAGGTGAGAGCCTTCTTAGGCCTGACTGGGTACTATAGGAGATTTGTCAAGGGGTATGGATCAATAGTGACACCCTTGAATGACTTAACTTCTAAGAAAATGCCCAAAAGGTTCAGTGGACAGTTAGCTGTCAAAAAGCATTTGATGACCTCAAGTAGGCCATGTGCACTGCTCCAATTCTGCAGAGTCCTGATTACTCCAAGAAGTTCATTGTTCAAACAGATGCATCTGAATTGGGGGTAGGGGCTGTACTGTCACAATTGAATGAAGAAGGTCAGGATCAGCCAGTAGCTTTTATTAGCAGAAGGCTGACCCCTAGAGAGAAACGTTGGTCAGCCATAGAGAGGGAGGCCTTTGCTGTGGTCTGGGCTCTGAAGAAGTTGAGGCCATACTTGTTTGGTACACACTTCCTGGTTCAGACAGACCATAAGCCCCTCTTATGGCTAAAACAAATGAAGGGTGAAAACCCCAAACTGCTTAGGTGGTCCATTTCCCTACAGGGGATGGACTTTACAGTGGAACATAGGCCTGGGAGTAACCATGCGAATGCAGATGGACTCTCTAGGTATTTCCACTTAGAACATGAAGACTTAACTGGGCAAGGTTAGTTTAATGTCCCTACGTTTGGGGGGTTGTGTAGGAGAGTAGGATCTGCTTCACATGGGTACCCCCACTTTTTGCTGATGCTTCACTGTTTTTCGACATTAGTCTGGCTGGGGCCCTGCTAATCAGAACCCCAGCCTAGCTGCTTCCTCTCTAAAATGGTTTCCATGTGCCCTAGGCACATCTCTGATTGGGATCTGGAGTGCCCTTATAAGTCCCTAGTATATGGTATACTATGTACCAAGGGCATAGGTACCTCAGAGGCCTGCCAGGGGCTGCAGCATGTATTATGCCACCCCTGGAAGGCCATCCAAACTGACACCACAGGTCTGCTACTGCAGCCTGGGTAAGGTGGTGCATGCACCCCTTACTGTGATATAGGTTACCTATATCACGAACTACATACACACATATAAACCTATAAGTCACTCCTAAGGCAGGCCTTATCAATCCTAAAGGCAGAGTGCATGGTTCCTATGTGAGAGGGTGCCCCTGCATGAGCAGGGCCCCTCTGCAGCGTTCGGAGACCCTCTCTGATGCTGTTTGTAGTGCAGCCTGACCATATACTCTTAAGCGCATTATATCCTCGCGGTAAAATGCTAACTTTGGAATGGCTGCACCTAAACATGTCGTGTTTGGTGTCAAACATCTTGGAATACTACCCCCCGCCAATCCTGGCGGCGGGGGTAGCATTCCACCCTTCTAGAGGGAAAGACATGTTAACTCTGACTAGTCCGGTAACTTCTTTCCAGAGCCCTGGCATCACAAAATGGATGCTGCTGCCACAGACACGAGTCTGGCCTCCTGCTGCTGGACGAAACTCCGGCAGGGGAGGCCTGGACAATAGGTTTCCTGTCCCAGGGAGGTGTGACCACCTCCCCAGACAGGACAATGTGTATTGGGGCTGGGCGGGAGCACTTTCGGGTGCTTTGAAGTCCTGCACTGGGGGCACATTTGGTGTCCCTGTGCATACCCCAGTTCAAACCGGATCAGGGGCTTGCAGCCCCTGCTTTGGCGCGAACTGGACAAAGGGAAAGGGGTGTAGCCACCCCTCTGCCCTGACCCACCCATAGGTGGGGCCACAGAGTAGTCCAACCCCTATTTTTAGAATAAAGGTAGGAACCCAGTCCTTAGGACTTTAGATTATACCTGGACGAAACTCTGACACTGAATCCTGGACCTTCGACGCTCTACGACAAGATTAGAGGACTGAAGAATCTCCCTTGGGGTCAAGGAGTGACTCCCCTGCTTGGCAGGCACCAAAGAAGCATCTGTCCGGTTCGCATTACTGAAGCTCCCGTCGGACGCCGAAGTCATCGCATCACCAGAGGTGGATTCTCAGACTTCCCCGAGGCTACCCTGAGTCCCCAGCAAAGCTGAGGCCCGTGGCTATCGTGGGTGACTTGAGACCGTGACCCCTGGACACCGAGCACACTTGCAAGTGCACCATCTTCTGGGTCTCCCAAGAAGTCGTGCTTTGGGCTCCGAGTAGCCCTAGCCTCCAGCACCACCTGCACCGAAGATCACTGGCCCCCACTCCACGAGTGTCCTGTAAGCCAGCTCCACGTGCGGCGTTACGAGGCTCCTTCGCGGTCGCTAGCCCGTTGGCTAGTAGCCCTTAACGAAGGCCAATCTTTTCCTTACTTGGCATCCTGGTTGCTCCAGGCCTGCCCTCACTTACCCTCGCTGGGTGAGTTCCACAGACCTTGCTGGTCTGCACCATCGACGATCTACATCTTACTCGAGACTTGCCGTTGCCAAGGCTTGTTGGGTCCAATCCGGTCGCCGACACCTCAGCACTCGACAGACATCGAGCACCAGCCCGAATCCTGCTCCTGGTCACCGACAACGCCTCCCGGACCTCGTGGCTGAAGAGTCAAGACGACCGTCAATGCACCTGAAGCACTCGACATCGGTGGGCATCTGTCCATCGCCTTCCTGGTCACTGGCTAGTGACCCAGACTCTGTCCCCTCTGCTTTCAGGTTCACCAGAACTCCGATCCACTCTTGGATCCACCCGGACACTTTTCTCTTGGCCGCCAGCAGCACTTTGCAGCAGATCGCCATTCGAATCGACGACGAAACCCGACCCCGAAAGGCACCTATGCACCCGGCTTCCCTGGGTGAGGTAACACGAGTACTCCGGTGCTCCCGTGGGTAGAGACTCTTCAAAGTCCTAGATCTCAAAGGGTTTTGTCCTAGTCCTCTTTTAAGTGTCCCTTTCCTCTATTTTCCCGATCCCGACTTTCTCCATAGAAGTTAACGGCGTATCGCGGTTGTGTATTTACACTGCACGCGTCTCCCGTGGGTCCCCTGTGTCACTACCTTGGGTGGTTCCTTGTGGTCCCAGCACTTCTAGAGGCTCTAGGCCTAGTGTCTAGTTCAGTCGTGGTTCGCATACCACTTTATTGGTATATGGTTTGGTACGCCCCTAGGGCCCAAACGTGTATTTGTGCTATTACTGTGATTTAAGATCTTATAACCTATGTACTTCGAACTCTAGCCTCATAAAGAGACTAGAGGGTGTGTTTAGTAATAAATACATATATTTTGAATATATACCTGGTGTGGTGCTCTTTCATTTGGTCACTCAAGAGATTATAGACTGGTAAAACAAGCTGCTTTACATTCCTTCAAGACTTAGCCTGAAGGCTGCTCTCCATAGCTACCACTAGGATAGCTTTCAATAAGGTTGTCTTTAACCTATCTACCATAAGAGTCGATTTGGACTGGTGCAAGGTGCCCACTATAATTAGTGGACAGCATATGCCAGGCCAACTTCTCACAACTGTGATGGAGCGTGAGTTGGATAAAGTGACTAGGGTAGTCCTGGTGAAAAAGTTACCTTCTCAAAGTCCAGTGCAAAGAGTCCAGTTAACGATGAAGGAGGCCACGAAGATCGAGGAGAGCATCTCGGATGGTCGTCGCTGTAGCGCGAAGAGCAGGCCAGGCATTGTGAACAGTCATTGCTGTAGCTCGAAGATCCTGTCAGGCGTCACAGACGGGTGTGGCTGGAGCTTTGCATTTGCAGTCACTGCGGGCTGTCTTCGCTGGAGCACAAAGTGCAGATCTTACATTACCGGTCATTGCTGACAGTCACTGTAGAACGCAGAGTCTGGTCCACCAGAGCTTTGCATTGGTGGTCGTTGCGGGCTGCAAGACCTCAGCACGAATGGGCCCATTTTCATTTGCAAAGAGCCCAAAACTTCAAGATTTTTCCCTTTTTCTTCAGAGGAGTGCACTCTGATGCCAACCAATGGATCAGGGCCTTGGGAGTTGCCTCTTAAGGATCAGGGACTCGCTCTTGCAGCGGCCAGCATGGCTCAAGCAGGTCCAGTTGCAGCAGGTCCGATTGACAGTTGCAGGGAGGACACTGGAGTTTGTTATGTCCCTGTAGCTCTGAACAGGAAGTCATACAGCTGACCCTTAGAGCTACTTCAGGTAGTCTGGGATGAAGGGAGCAGATAGCAGGGTAGGACTCAGACAGCAGGGCAGATCTCTGGCAACAGGGCAATCCTTCTTCTGTCGCATCAATCAGGCCAGTAGTGTACTGAAGAATGGGTCTAATTGTCTAATCTTTATACCTGGTGCCAGCTTTAAAGTGAGCAAAACTTCTAGACTTCCCCCACATATAGTTCTGGAATTTCCTACCTCCCTGCTCCGGTCCCAGGATGTGTGAAGTGACAAAAGGCTAGTGTGAAGTTCTTTGTGAATGCAGGAGACAGCCCCTATTGAAGTACAATATGGTAGTTGACAGCTCCATCCCCATCCATCTTGTCAAGATGGCCCACCCTGCCAATACCCAATCACCCTGTGTGACACTGTCTGGGAGGAATACACAAAGGCCAACGGTCAAATACACCTAGTATTGTGACCCAGGACACAAGCTGCATGCAACAAATAGGACAAAAAAATCCAACTTTCTAAAAGTGCCATTTTGAGAATTGTGTCTTAAAATCCTACTTTACTATTAAAGAGGATTTTAAATTACAATTCTTTACATTCCAAACATGACATCTGTATCTGTTCTCAAACAAAGTTTATCATATATTAAATGTAATAAAGTAACCCAATATTATCCTATGGGAGAGGAAGGCTACACACTAGTGAAAACTGATTTTGTTAGTTTTTCACTACTAGACATGGAAAACTTACAAGTACATTTCCCAGTTGTTCGATACAATGCACCCTGCCCTGTCAGCTGCTTAGGGCCTAATTGGGGTGACCTATATGTATTAAAAAGTGAGTGTTAGGCCTGGCAAAAGGTTTATTTTGTCTGGGTGAATTGGCAGATTAAAACTGCACACAGTCTGCAATTGCAGGCCAGAGACATGTTTTAAAGGGCTACTTTAGTGGGTTGCACATTAGGTGATGCAGGCCCACTAGTCGGATTTAATTTACAGACCCTGATGGCATGTTGTACCACTTTACTAGGGACTCATAAGTAAATTAAACGTGCCAATCAGGTGTGGGTCAATTTAACCATGTTTTAAGGAGTGAGCTCAAGCACTTTAGCACTGGTTTCCTGTGGCAAAGTGCACAGATTCCTAATGCCAACAAAAGTAGAATCCAGAAAAACAGGAGGGGTGAAGGCAAATCATTTTGGGGTAACCTTGCAGAGAGGGCCAAGTCCAACAATAACCAAATTAGAACAATAGGGATACATTTAGTGAATAACACCAAAATGACAACATTCCCATACTGGCAACTATAGATATTCATTTTTAAACAATTAAGGCAAAAAGTGTCAAGAAAAAGCAAAGCACAAATCAGTCATTACTGTTTGTAGTTGACCAGGACCAAGGCCAGATTTCACGCCAACCACAAGATAGTGCTGTTTGGATACACCAAGTGGGCTTATCATGGCCAACGATGTTACCTTCTGACTTAGTCTTGGAATTGGAAGTCGAGATCCTCTAGCGGGGCAAAGTTGCAGGCTGCATCCACCAAACTTTTCACAAAGCCAGGTAGCCTCTGAACAAGGTCCAGCTGAAGCCATTGATTTTGCTAAGAAAAGGTCAGAGTGGTAGAAATTCAAATTTTGTGACCGATGAAGCCCTCATGGTGGGCAGGTCCTTCTTAATGCATTCACCCTGTAACATTTTTTACCTTTGGACTCAGAATTTTTTATGGGGCTTGAAATTTTCCAGCAGGGCAAGCCTGAATTTGCATTGAAAGCAGACATTTTTGCTGTGAGGTCGAGCTGACATTCTGGTGGTCTTGGAAGTCCCAAAAAGTTTTTATGTCCAATCTTTTCACAATTTCTGGAGCAGCTCCTCTTCTAAGAATCCCTGGACCTCAGGGACTTAACATAGGGACCAGGACTCTCTTCAGCTGTAACCACCAGCACAGGAGTTGATCCAGATCTAGCTGCTACTGGTCAGCTGGGCGCTTCAGGAAAAAGGTCTGTTGTAGCTTGTAGTGGTCCTGTTTTTAGTCTTGGAATCCAGTGGGAGCAGGTCCAGCCTTAAAGTCTCCACACAGATATCAAACAGATGTTCCAGTCATCTTCTGTTCTTCCAAAGGTTCAGATACTGTTCTAAGGGGTTGGTGTTGAGGTCCATTTTTGTACAGTTCAGTAGTCAGTGGATTGGGGTGAAACCTGGATATTCCCTAGCTAATACGGAAAAAGTTCACAGGGGAAACCCTACCCTATTTTGTAACACATCCTGTTTGCTCTACTGCAAACTGCCCCAGAATGTACTATTCTAGGGGAATTCAAGAGGTCAGACGGCCTCTTCCAATGGAAAAAGAGCAGGAGACCATCCAGGAGTGCATCTAGGAAAATGAGCAATCCTATATTCCTAGGATACACCACACTGGTTCTGAAACCAGCCCTCCCTCCTACTGTTATGTTACCTGGCTGGTCACAATGTGTCCTGGGATCAATCAGCTTCCCCCTTTCCCTGGCCAACCCGACATGCACAATCCTCAGCAGCGCTGCCTGTATAATTAATGAACCGGGGGTTGGAAGCCGCACCCCCTCGGTCTCCTAATGAGCGGCGAGTTGTGCTGCCCGGGCCAATCCAGGCGCTGTTTAGCAGCACCTGGATTGGCTGTTTTAGCATCTCTAAGCAGATAGTGCAAAGCCTGGGACAGTGCAAGCTTGGGGAGCATAATTCACCAGTCACTGCACAGCTTTAATGTGAAGCCGTGCAGTGATTGGTCTGCCCTAGCTCAGCCTCTCTCTCATCTCTCCCCCTCCCCTCTTCATGCATGAACGCCATTATACACACATGGGAGTGGAGAGAGAGAGTTGAGGGAAGAGCTCCTTGACCTCCCCTGGCCCAGTGAGCCTGATCTTCATGCAAGGCCTCCTGCCTCCTGCCTCGTACAACTTAAATTAGGTTGCCAATGTCGGCCTGACTCGTCACCGTTGGATGTCCTGAGAGCCTGCCTGGAATCTGCTGAGCGCAGACACAGACAGGATCAGGATTACTGAGTGAATATGAGGTAGTGTGTGTGTCTTCCCCCCCACAAGTGATGCAGACAGACAGACAGTGAGATTCAAATCAGATCTAGGGGCGATCACTTGTAAAGACGCTCCACATGGAATACAAATGGAAAAGTGTCTTAATTCAAGAATCCAACACATATAAAAGAAGGCCAGGTTGCCGGGAAAGCAGAGCACGCCAGCTAAGCACGGTCATCAGCTGTCATCTGATCATCAGCTGACATCTGATAAAATTCTAGAGTGCCAGCTGATGACTCGAGACCGCACAGATGCTAAGGTGTCCTCAAGTGGACACGCAGCCAGTAAATCACAACACATCTTCCCCCTTACAACAAGATAACACAAAAGAAAAAAACAGGAGGAGCGATAATAAAAATAAAACTATATACATATACAAGTAACAAGGAAATGCTGTTACATTAGTAATGTATAGGACTGAAAATCTACACGAGGAGATATGAACAATGTAGGCTTCAGTTCTATACATAAGAATACTCATATTTGGAATTGTGAGAAAGACAAAAACTTTTCCAAGGTTATATCATGAGAAACATGAGTATAAAAAATAGGGGAACGATAAGCTTACTCACAGATATAATCAGATAACTTTTTGGGCTGCACAAACGTACTCACCGATATAATCAGATAACTTCTTGGGCACCACGACTGGACACCCAACTCAACTGGTTTAGGAGCTTGTAGAAACCCCTACTCCCACAGCAGTACGGACACTCGACTCTTGCTGACTGACCTCAGACTCTATCTCACCAGTATGTCCACACTCATCCTCCAACAACCAACTCTTATTCAGTGAGGCTAGACCTCCACCATTCGCATTGACAGATGTTTCTGCACACTATTTGTGTTTGCACAAGGCCATAGAGGAGAAATTACACACCTTGCCATCACTCAGCAAAGCTGAATTGCAAAATACCTTTTCTGATGGTAAGAGGTGTAGAAACCCTGTTCTGGCCCTTACCAACATGACCACTTTTTTATAACCCTTACAACGTCTCCAATCTTAAGTTGAACAGGTCTGCAATTATGTTTAGTGTCATAAACATTTTTTTGAAAGACTTGGGGCTTTCTCTAAATTGCTCTTGACATTCAAAACAGACCAATTCACTCTTCTGGCAGCATCTAACCACCCCACGTTGTCCTTTGACATGGCGGTTCTTCTTCTCATGAGATCAAAAGGGCACAAACTGGTACTGCTGCACAGGGTGATTTGGAATGCCCACAAAGCTTTGAAGACCTCAGCTTTCCATGCAAGGTTATTGTTTCACACCAGCTGAACTATACCCTTGATGACACGGTTGAACCGTTCAACTACACCATTCCCTGCAGGGTGATAGACAGACGTTGTCTTATGCAAAATGCCATTCCTGCCTAGGTAAGATTTGAAGGTGTCGGAAATGAACTGGGGACCGTTATTACTAACAATACACTTAGGAAAACCTTCCCTGATGAACACATCATCCCAAAACCTTAAAACGCTGTTGGCATCAGCTTTCCGAATGATCCCTATCTCAGGCCATTTAGAAAAATGGTTAGAACTAAGGCGAAGGCTTGTTTATCACCCTCCTCGATGGGACCCATGAAATCAATGCCCACCCTCTGCCATGGCATACTGGGAGACGATAAAGGATGAAGGGGTGCCTGAATGTGACTTGAGTCTTGTCAGCATTATCACACAGTACACAATCTTTGACTGTCCTCTCAATCTCAATGTTCATTCCAGGCCACCACTATCAACACTTCACTCTACTCTTGGTCTTGCTGATACCCAAATGCCCCTCATGGCAAATCTCCAGAATTTTGGTTCTCAACTTAGAAGGAGGAATAACCCTGCCGCTTCTCAACAACAAACCAGCTTCAATGGATAAGTCTTGCTTCACCTCCCAAAACGGAAGTAACTCCTATTGGGTGCTATTCTTTACAGGGCACCCACTAGCAACCATCTCAAGAACCCTGCACACCAAAGCATTGATGCTTAGCACCAAATTCCACTCTTCAGCTGGAATACCATGCAACTCCTCGTGTATGTTAGCCACACAGAAATCCTCCTCCAATGTGCCATTGCAATCATTGGCCAGAACCGACATGCGGCCTAGAAAATCAGCCACCACGTTTCTAACACCAGGCACATACTGCACTTCATAATCAAAATCAAATAAGCGAACAGACATGTGTGCCAGTCTGGGAGAGGCGGCATACAGCCCTTTGTTATTTTTTAATTTGTATCGCGCACATATACTCGTGAGTGTCCCGGCGCGGAGCAAAGAGAGGTAACCGACAGAGAATTAGGCAAAGAGATAGGTTTTCAGGTTCTTCTTGAAGAAGCGCGGGTCCTGGATATTCCGAAGTGTGATAGGAAGAGCGTTCCAGGCAACAGCTGTTTTCCTCGCCAAGGAGCTGCCTCCAAGCCTCTGACGTTGGAAGCGGGGAACCAGAGCTAGGCGCTGGGACAGAGACCGCAGATGACGTACTGGGGTATAGAAGGCGAAGCGTTTCTGTAAGTAGGTGGGACCAAGCCCATGAAGAGCACGATGGGCCATGACCAGGGATTTAAATTTGACCCGTTCAACCACCGGAAGCCAGTGCAGAGAGCGCAGGTAAGGTCTCATGCTAGTCCTGGCGGAATTTCCAGAAGGAGTCTGGCCGCCGCATTCTGGACCACCTGAAGTTTCTTTAACCGGTAGTCCGGAATACCCACATAAAGGGCATTGGCATAGTCCAATCGAGACAAAATAAGGGCGCAGATGACGGACTCCTTCGCCTTCATAGGTAGGAGCGGTAGAAATTTTCTCAAAGATTTCAGCAGCCCAAAACAGGTACCCGCAAGTTTCTTGATCTGTGTGGCGAAGGAAAGATTTTCCTCGAACCACACCCCTAGGTTCTTGGCTGGCTTCCCTATAGAGGTGGGGCTGGGAAACTCGGGGGGCCAGAAAGTATCTCTAAAATTCGGAGGGAACTTTCCATAGAGAAGAATCTCTGATTTTTCTTCGTTGCACTTGAGTTGTGCTGCGGCAAGCCAATGAAAAATAGAGGACAGGCAGTGTTGGGCAGAGGAAACCGAGTCCACATTCTTGTCCCAGGTGAAAAGGAGCTGGGTGTCATCAGCATAGGTTATGACCTTAGCCCCAAGTTGCTCTGCTAGGTACACCAGAGGTGTGACATAGATATTAAAAAGAAGGGGGCTAAGGGAGGACCCCTGCGGAACCCCTGTGGTCACTACCTGAGCAGAGGAGGAGGACGGAGGAAGCCATATCTGTTGAGCCCGTCCTTCCAGGAAGGATTTGAGCCATCCCCACACCGCGCCTGACACCCCTATCTCTGTTAGTCGTGATAGGAGTAGGGAGTGAGGGACAGTGTTGAACGCCGCCGACAGGTCAAGCAAAACCAACGCTGCTTTCCCGCCGGCGTCCAAACACTCCCTAATTGACTCCGCAACCTCCACCAGGGCCGACTCGGTGCTGTGGGAGGCTCTGAACCCTGACTGGGCTGGGTGTAACAGGTCCTCTCTCTCAACAAACTCCGTGAGTTGTCTGTTCACCACCTTCTCGCATACCTTGGCCAGGCTAGGTAGCAGGGAGATGGGCCGATAGTTTGCTAGGATGAGAGGATCGTGGGACGGCTTTTTTAAGAGAGGCAGAATCTTGGCCTGCTTCCAGGCTTCTGGTACGCAGGCATCCACCAGGGATAGATTGATAATGCCGTTGACCTCGTTATTAATGGTCTCGGCAACAGCTGCCAGCATTCTAGCCGGGCATGGATCCGAGGGGGAGCCCGACTTAAGGCCCCTAAGAATTTTAAGGGACTCAGAAAGGTTCACGGGCTGAAGGTGTGCAGAGAATGCTCTGGATCAACTGGTGGTGATACCATCATTGTCCTGGTGTCCATATTACAGGGGGCAAACGCCGCCTGAATAGAAAAGATTTTGTCCCGGAAGAAATTAGAAAGCCTCTCACACCAGGTGTCTGTAGATCTAGACTCCCTAGATAGAGCAGCAGGGGATGTGAAACTCTGTACAATAGAAAAGATTTCTTTAGCGTTGTTTTTAGCTAATTCAATGAGAGAGGCATAGAATTCCCTCTTTGCCTGGTTAATTGCATCATAGTAGATTTTTTGTTGAAAGCGGAGCCTCTGCTTGGCCCTCGGGCAGTATTTGCTGCGATGCCAAGCTCGCTCTAGGATTTTACATTCGTGTTTCATTACTTTAAGATCCGGGGTGAACCAGGGCTTAGATGGAGAGTCTCTGGAGAGTCTTGAACAAGGTGGCGAGGCAAGCGAATCCACTGCACTGTAAACCCAGTTAGTCAAAACCCTTGTTAGTGGTTTGTGACCGCTGCGTAAAACAACCCTTTTCCTCCAAACAAACTGACGGAAATGCTCTAGACCCCAAACACACACCAAGGTTTCCCGCTCTACTACAGAGTAATGTTCTTCAGTGGGTGTTAAAGAACGGGAAGCGAAAGCAACGGTATACTCCTTGCCCAAATCATCCTTGCAAAGGTGGAGCAGCGCATAAATCTTCCTTCAATTTACAAAATGCATTACGACTTGACTCAGACCATACAAATTTGTTCTTATCCTTAAGCAGTTGTCTTAAGTCATAAGTCTTGCTTAAAAATGTTTGAATGAATTTGGCAAAAAACTCTACCAAACCCAGAAAAGAACGTAACTCATCCCGATTCATGGGTTCGGGTGCATTGCTAATGGCATCAAGCAGTTCTTTTTTTGGCAAAATGCCCTCACAAGTAACTAAATTACCCAAATAAGTCACCTCCTGACACGCAAATTTGCACTTGCTGTGTTCAGCTGTAAGGCCCTTGCTTTTGAGAATACTTAGCACCTGAAACAGCTTTTTATCATGGTCATCCCTGGTTTTGCCCATAATCAAGATGTCGTCCTGAAATAAGAGTGTATTCTCAACCCCCTTGAAAATCTCGTGCATCAATCTCTGAAACATAGCAGCAGCCAAAGCAAGGCAAAATAGAACTCTTTGAAATCTGTAACACCCAAACGGTGTGATAAATGTGGTCAAATGCCTACTAGAGTGGTGTAAAGGCATCTGATGGTAAGCAGATCGGAGGTCGATGGTAGAAAACCATTTGATGCCCTTAGTGAGAACCAGCATCTCACTGATGCGTGGCAAGGGAAACTGGTCCACAACTATGTTATTGTTGAGATCTCGCAAGTCTATGCAGAGCCTCAACTTGCCATTAGGTCGTTTAGCCACGACCAAAGGAGCCACCCACTCAGAAGTCTCCACTTGCTCTATAACCCCCTCTCTAAGCAGATCATCCAACTGTTCTTTGACATCATTCCTGAAAGCAAAAGGAATGTTTCTGACTTTGTGAACAGAAGGAATGGTGCCATATCTAACACAAAGTTTGTGTTGGAAACCAATCAACTTGCCAATAGAACCTGAAAACACTTTGGGAAATTTTGTCAAAATCTGCTTCGCAAACTCCTCCTCAGGCTGAACTATAAGAACAGGATCGGAACTGGTAGGGTCCAAAATGATGCAGAGACTCCCTGATCAATCCAACCCAAAACAGAAGGTCCCATTTTAGACACATACAACTTCCCTAAGGTTTCTCTGTCCTTGAAATTGAACACAAGCTTTCTGTAACCACACACATCAATGGAATCACCCATGAAACTTTTGATCATGATATCCGGGTTTTCAAGTTGACCCCCCCAAAATCGGTGCAAACTTAACATCCCATACTTGTTTGTTAACAATGGTGTATGGTGAGCCGGAATCAGCTACAATTGAAATACCAATACCTCCCATAGACATTTCACGCACAGGTTTCATCCTCTTAGGAGTCTGTAAAACATCAACTTGCAACAACATATCATCTTCCACACCAAGCACACACATATTCACATCATCCTCGTCAGAGGTGTTTGGAGCAGTATCACCTTCAACCTCAATAAACTTGACAGAACCTGAGGATTTGCTTTTACATACTTTCTGAAAATGCCCCACAACTCCACAAAATGAACACTTCTGTTTCCTAGCAGGGCATGACTTATCATTCGCTAAATTCTCAGGACTGTCACACCTAGAACATTGTCTTTTTGACCCCACAATGCTTCTCTCACTTGATGAGGTGCTACATTCTCTCACTCGATGAGGTGCTACACTGCACCTTCTTCTTCGGCTTCGATAAAACTTTGTTGTGTCCACTCACAGCTACAATACCCTCCTCTCTCTTATCTTTGCCTTCTGCGAGAACAGCTTTAGCACATCTACCAGTCATTTCGGCTCTCTTCACAACATCAATAACATTCTGCAAAGGACTTTCCCCTTTAGCCCACAAATGTTCCTGAAAGCTTGAATTAGACGCCTGCATTACAATTTGGTCTCTAATGAATTTGTAGTGACGATTGCCAAACCGACAGGTGAGAGCAAGGTTCCTAAGGGCTGAAACATAATCTTCAATAGGTTCCTCCTTCCCTTGTTTTCTGGGAAAGAATTTGTATCTGTCAACAGCTTCACAAACGGTGGATTTATAATATGCATTTAAATCCTCCAACGCGTTTGTATAACAGTCACCTTGATTCCCAACCATAGGCTCTTTATTAATTCTGTTATAAATTCTAAGGCTACCAGCACCAAGACAGTGTAGAAGGATCCTTAGCTTCTTCTCTGGAGTAAAACCTGTATCACCCTTAAATGTTGCTATATAATTTGAGAAATGCTCTCTCCATTCCTCCCATTTGAACAAAGGCTCACCACCCGCAGGAAGAAAAGCCTGAGGAGGAGATAGCTTCATTAAAGACACTGAGGTCATTGCACGGGATGAGTGTACACCACGACAAAGTAGAATGGCGACAGAATATCACGAATAGTAGTGACAGACGGAGCAAAACCTAAAGAAAAAAAACATAGAACTTGCACACAGTGAGACCTGTGCCTGTCAGCGTGATAATCCTGGCAGGTGGTTGCTATCAGTACATACACTTGTTACCGGAAACAACCCTGTAAGTACTAGTATAGACGACTTCATCTATTAAATGGAATACCAAACAAGGTACTACAAAGATTGTCAGAGACAGCTGTGCCAATCAGCGAAGACTCCAATGTGGATTAAGGCAGGGCAGAGATAAACCTGACAAAATGAGCCTCACTGCAAAGGACAACAGGATGCAGGCAGGAGAAACGCTTCCTTAAACACAATGCGTATACATACCCACGTCCCACAGCCGCTCCGGCGTAGTGCTTGCCCAAAGACGCCAACCGCAAGATGGCAGCGCACACAGGCTAGAGATTGTGCTGACGTCTGGAGCGATGCGCAGCACGTAGAACACCTCAAGGCACTGACCTCACAAGAGCAGACCCAGAAGGCAGTGCGGGCTGGATTAGCCGGTGGTTGCGCGCAGCTCAGCTGAAGATAGCACGTCACACAGAAGATGCCGTGTTGAGGGTGAAACGTTGGCAGGCAAGAAGCGCACGACAGAGGGTTCAACTGTCACTTGAGTTGCTTCGCATAAGCGCGCATAGCCTGTCAGCATAGAACAAAACCGGCACTGACCTGACCTTCTCAGTAATTTATGGCAACATGCTGTTAATTCAAAGTTAGCAACCACAAAAAACAAATGATGCCGTAAAACGGTAATTCAGGCAGCAGTGGCAGAAGTGGCACAGATGGGTCCGTAGCAATGTGTTGGAGCTCGTCGCCACATTGTAAAGACGCTCCACACGGAATACGAATGGAAAAGTGTCTTTATTCAAGAATCCAACACATATAAAAGAAGGCCAGGTCGCAAGGAAAGCAGAGCACGTCAGCTAAGCACCGTCATTAGCTGTCCTCTGATACCATTCTAGAATGCCAGCTGATGACTTAAGACCACACAGATGCTACGGTGTCCTCAAGTGGACACGCAGCCAGTAAATCACATCAGTGACCGTCCCTAGTACGGCCGGTAACTCACTCACGGTCACGGTTCATGATTATTTCACTATCAGTACTACTGATAGTGAAAATCATGAACCGAGAGTGTGAAAGGCATCCCGGTAACAGAGGATGCTGTGATGGTGTATAGGACAGGGGCGGTCGCCTAGGGGCGTGCAGCTAGGGGCTACAGCCGACTTGTAGGGGAAGGGAACAAGCAATGCCTAAACTATGACTGCGCCGTAATTAAGGGACACACACGCTCCAGTTACGGTTCCACTGCGTCAGCCACGTGCGCTGACGTCGTCCTTTATTTATACCCCGCGCCCGGCCCGGGGAGTTGCATGCTGCAACAATGTAGTGCAGTGGCCGGGTGGTTCACTACATCTGCCGCCTGCTTACCGCCGCAAGGGCCAGCAGAGCTCCTGACTTTGGAGGGGGACGGGCAGGTGTTGTTGTTGAGCCGACGAGGCCAAGACTCGAACCTGGTTCACCTGAGGGGAACCAGGTTTGAGTCTCGGCATCGTCAGTTCAACATCCTGTGATCTGGGCAAATCAATTAATCTTCCCGTACCCGGTGCCTGCAGCCTTTGCCTTGGAAAAACTGGTGTAGCAGCAGAGTGCAGACCAGTCCTGGTGCAGACAGAAATGTTGCTAGAATCTAGGCCCTGCTGGCATGCACATCTGAGATTCATACATGCTGCTGTAATGCTTCTCGCAAGTGCGTGCCAGCAGGGCCTAGCTTCAGAAACATTTCCATCTACAAGTAATGTAATGTTTCTGAAGCTAGGTGTAGTAACTGGGCTTTTAGTAGGATTGTAGAATGTTAGAATGTAGAGTGTCAATAGGTCATTTGGAATCGATATAAGTAATAGAATTTGGAATGTATGTGTCATTCTCTATTTTCCTGCTTACTGCTGCAAGCCCCCTTTTTACTGCTAGACGCAACTTACAATAAAGAAGAATAGCTACTACTTTGTCTGTGTGGTTACTACATAAATTTTGGCGACGGGCTGGTGTATTTTTGAAACCAGAAACCTGAAAATTGGAGCAGTTATTTTCCTCACTCTTCAATTTATTACATGCTGGAATATTTTTTTTTTTTCTTTTCTCTTTCTTCGATAAATGCTTGGCATTTTCTACAATTACCGGAGTTTACCTGAACGGAGACACGCAACATCGAGGGAGCAAATACTGCATTGGAAGTAAGTGCAGCGCTGAATTGGCCAGGGCCAAGCCTTACTTACAGTTAGCTTTCAACGGCCTTCAAATTTTAAACATCACACTCCCCTCGCGCTCCGCAACGTTGTTCTCTTGGCTTTCTACACCGCGATGACGAAGCACAGCGTGTGACTGGTACGCTCTCGTGAGTTCACAGCACGTTAGCACCTGACGTCAATATGATGAAGGGTCACGCACGGTGGCCATCTTAATTACTTCAGTGGTTGTTTCCAAGGCTACAGGACTCGGATTGATACCGGAGTGTGTTTTTACTGTTATGTTAACCCCTTCGATGCTCATGACGAGCTGGACTCGTCATGGCACACAGTGGTCGTGTCCTCATGACGAGTCTACTTTTCAGAAATGTGTGGGTTTGGTAGGTTTCCCTAGGTGGCCACCGAGCCCCGGGCCAAAACCCCAGGTGACCCCCCTTGCAAAACCAGGTCATTTTGAGATAATGTGTTGTTTATTTCTGCAGCGTGAAACTTTTGGCACAATATTGCAAGGAAAATGTGACAGACATTTTGAGGTTTGCAGGACATTGTGGGTACCATAACTTGTTGGGATCCACAAGAGAGATATCACCATGTACTCCCATGGGTGTTTCGTTTATGACAATATCTACAGTTGGTAGGTTATTCTTAGACGGAATGTACACCTTGGCAGACAGACTAAAAAGACAAAGATTACTGCACAGCCATCTATTCCTCAAGCACACACACATACTGGTTGGATTTGGCACGAGGGCAAGTGATGGTTCAGTATATACAATTTTATTAACAAGAGATTTCACAAAAATGAAATGCACTGTCAATAATTGAAAGGACAAAAAACTGAACCAGTGACTCGCAGCTCGTGAGCTGTAAAGCCACGTCAAGCCCCAACCACTTTACAGGCCATTCACACACCTTTCATACGTGATACACACAAGACCATTCATACCACCAGGCACGAAACAAACACATTACAACATTCACAAAAAGGGACAAGGTACACCCTGCTTGAGAAAGACAAAAAATATATATTACTGCACAGCCATCTAATCCTCAAGCACACACACATACTGGTTGGATTTGGCACGAGGGTGAGTGATGGTTCAGTATATACAATAGTATTAACAAGTGATTTCACAAAAATGAAATGCACTGTTAATAATTGAAAGGACGAGAAACTGAACCATTGACTCACAGCTCGTGAGCTGTAAAGCCACGACAAGGCACCAACCTCTTTACAGGCCATTCATACACCTTTCATACGTGTGACAAATACAAAACCATTCACACCACCAGCCGCGGGCCCATCACATTACAACACTCACACCAGCAGACAGCGCCATTCAAGGGCCCATCACTTTCACACGCCCACATTCCTAACACAGCAACCACACAAGCTGATGGATTGCGTGGAGTGTCGCTCGGCTAGCAGTGTGTGTAGTGACCAGCAGCAAGTCACTACTCACACACTGCCAGCCTAGCGCCAGTCCACGCACACCGCCAGCCAAGCGCCACTCCACGCACACCGCCAGCCAAGCGCCACTCCACGCACACCGCCAGCCTAGCGCCACTCCACGCACACCACCAGCCTAGCGCCACTCCACGCACACTGCCAGCCAAGCGCCACTTCACGCACACCGCCAGCCAAGCGCCACTCCACGCACACCGCCAGCCAAGAGCCACTCCACGCACACCGCCAGCCAAGCGCCACTCCACGCACACCGCCAGCCAAGCACCACTCCACGCACACCGCCAGCGCCACTCCACGCACACCGCCAGACAAGCGCCACTCCACGCACACCGCCAGCCAAGCACCAGCCTACACACACCACCATCACATTTAGGATTTTTTTATACAAAAAAGAAAACACAAACAAATTGCAAATAGATACAAATCTACTAACACAAAATCAGAAACTAAATACATTGCACTAATGCCAACCTTGAAACAGAACAACAATTCTTAAACATTACAGACCAGGCAGTTCACTTTACCACTCATGGTTGCTCCCAATAATTATTTTGCTTGTGGTACGCTCTATAACAAGCAGGCACACACAGCCCAGGGTTAGAAGGACACTCAGGGCAGTACATACGAGTCTCCTTCCGCGTACCTCTTCGCCAACAGACTCTACATCTCCTAGTGGGAAAGTCTTTTGAGGGTGTAGGAGGAATGTGATCAGGAAAGTGGCGATCTTTCAATCGAGCCACATCCTCCACCACTCCAACTCTAGGAACACTTGCCTGTTCCACAACAACAAGGCTGCCTATGACAGACTGCTGAAACTGAACAAAAGTCAACTTTGACGCAGGAGAACACTCCTTGAACACAACAAAAGCATTGAAAGTTGCTAAATTGAAGAGATGGATGGCCAACTTCTTATACCAAATGTAAGCCTTACGAATAGCAGTGTAAGGTTCCAACCTCTGATCTACTCTATCAACACCACACATGTGCTTATTGTAGTCTAAAATGCACACAGGTTTGCGCACTTCAGCAATCTGACCCTAAACAGCCACAGGTGAAGTACTCTCATCATGGATGGTAGTCAGCATGTACACATCCCTCCTGTCCACAAATTTCACAGCTAGCAGTTCCTCACTACGCAAGGCACTGCACTGTCCCCTCTGAAGTTTTTTGCAAACAAGCTCTTTTGGATAACCTTTACGGTTAGAGCGGATTGTGCCACAAGCAAAAGTGTCCACTTTGAACAATTCCTTAAACAATTACACAGCAGTGTAGAAGTTATCAAGGTACAAATGGTGGCCTCTGTTAAACAGTCCTCTAGCAAGATCCCACACAATTTTCTCTGAAACTCCAAAAGTGGACAGACAACCAGGGGGGTCAATAGTGGAATCCCTACCAGTGTACACACGCAAATTAAAAACATATCCTGTCCTACTCTCAGACAACATATACAGCTTTATTCCATAGTGTGCCCTCTTGCTAGGAATGTACTGCCTAAAAACCAAACGGCCCTTGAACAGGACCAAAGACTCATCAATAGATATTTCTTTCCCTGGAGTATAGATCTCTGAAAATCGATCTACAAAGTGATCAAGAACAGGCCGAATCTTAAAAAGACGGTCACATTCAGGGTGATCTCGTGGCAACGCCAAACCATTATCAACAAAATGCAGCATCCGAAGCAAAAGTAAATACCGATCACGAGTCATAACTGCAGGAAATATGGCCGTTGCCATCAAGGGACTGGTAGACCAATATGAACCCATGGACGGCTTCCTTATCAAACCCATCAAAAAAGTCAAACCCAAACACTTCTTCATCTCTTCCAGATTTGTGGGACTCCACCGGGTAGCTCTAGAATGGGGCCTAAGTCTGGCACTGTTGTCCCTCAAAAACTGTTCAGCATACAAATTAGTCTGCTCAACAATCTCACCCAAAAATACATCATCCATAAACAACTGAAAATACTGTATAGGCAAATAATGTTCACAATCCACTCTACACCCTGCATAACCACTAAAGGCAGGCAACACCGGCTGCACCATGTTTGGATCAACCCAGAGTCCAGCACTTCCAGTAGGAAGCCTAGCAGCCCCAGGCTGCAATCCAGATGCCTCTTGCACCATCGGCACAGTAGTATCCTCCTCTAAAACAGGCACTTCATCTGCACTGAGAGTACCTTCATCATCCGATGATTCCATGTGGAGAGAAAACTCACTGCCTGAATCTTCCCCTCCCTCCTCTCCCTCAGACGCACTGTCAGTCTCATAATCCTGCTCAGAGGAAGATTCAAAAGCAAACCAACCACCTGCTGAGCAGTCATTCTACGGCTAGCCATAATGCTTACTAATAAAGGTTACGTGTCAAACAAGTCAACAACAACAAACCCTTTGTAAAAAAAGAAATAAACAAAATGTAGCTTTATCACAAAGACCTATATACTCCAACACTATACCACTCACGTGACAGAAGCAGCTAGACTCACCACCACCTACTCTGCACAGACACAGTAAGGATCAACAATATCCCACTAAAAAGAAGAAAAAAAGAATTACACATAAGACAATGCAAAACATCGCAAAGAATTTCATGCTCTGAACAGTAACAAATATGCTGCCATTATGACACCACTTACAAAAAAATTCATTCATGCATGACAATAATACTCATTTGGAGTAAACACAACAAAAATATTTTTCTTACCAAATAAATGCAATTACGCAAAACTGCAGAACAACCACTGCCGAAACCGCAAACAGGAATCAAAAGCTTTACACTAGAATAAAAAGGAGAAAAAAACATTACAATCACATATGCAAATAATGCACCAGTCCACACACAATCCACCAGCCAAGCTAAGGGGTAGGTGGGCCAAAGAGTATAAATAAAATATTCACCCCCGTAAAGGGGAGCAACCCTTGCCCTTTTGGCCACTCCCCAACACAAAAATTAAAAAAAACCCTGGTGTCCAGTGGCTTCTGCCCTCCTTGGGGGCAGATGGGCCTAAAAACATACTGCTATTCTGCCACCCAAGGGGTCACTCTCCACAAATAAATGGCTGGTGGACTAGTGGGAAGATACCTTTATCTTCCGCACACGATCTCTCACTACTCAACTCTATTCACAACTGGATGTTAGCTCACCAACTCATTCTGAATCCCGCCAAAACTGAATTCCTCCTCCTCTCTACCTCTCTCTCACCTCCTCCTGTTCAATCTTGGATGGATCAGCTGAACCTACTCAACAACAAACCCATCATTGTCGACAGCGCTAAATCCCTAGGTGTCATTCTTGACAAAAGACTCAACCTAATCTCCCACATCAACTCTATTGCTAAGAACGCACGTTACCAGTTGCGCCTTCTATGGGGGATCCGTCGGTTCTTCCCGGAGAAAGACTTAAAAACCTTGGTACAATCTCTGGTTCTCTCAAGACTGGATTATTGCAATTCTCTTCTGACGGTTCTACCCAAATCCCACCTCTCCCCTCTCAAATCCATCCTCCATTCAGCAGCTCGCTTCATTTCAGGGTCTAAATGAAGCGACCACGTCACTCCTATCCTGTCCTCTCTTCTATGGCTACCGATCGAGGCAAGATCTATTTACAAAACTGCCTGCATCACACACAAAGCCTTACACACGTCCTCCCCTCGTTACCTGGCGAATAAATTGAAATTGTCCGGTGGCTCTCGCCCTTCTCGCAATGCGAAAAAGCTTCTGCTTGAGCCCCCCCCCCGTCTTCAAAAGTGAAAGATCGATGGCGCAATCCTTCTCAGGCAATGCGGTGAGAATCTGGAACTCGCTTCCCCCATTGCTCCGTGCCACCTCCTCTACCCGGATCTTCAAAGCTGACCTCAAATCTCTTCTCTTCCAAAGACACTTTCAGAACTAATACTTTCACTCTCAGCCCCCTCTAGGAAGTTCGCTCTTCATTGTAAATTTGTACTTTTTCCTGTACATTCCTCACCCTTGTGTGCTGTGCTGGATTTGTGTACCCTTCATTTAATTCACGCCCTCTCTACTCCCTCAAGGAAGTTCTTCCACTATAGGAAATTCTGTACTCCATGCCTATAGAAGTGCCTTCCCAGTGTGTTCTGAGTGACTGCCACTTATTGCAGTATTATACCTCTATTTGTATTTTGTAACTCATGTATCATGCACAATTGTCACTTTTTCCTCATGTAATGTAACGCTTGCTTTTGTATTATGCTCACTTGTAACCTTCTCATCATGTAATGTTACTGTTCCTATTGTGAAGCGCTCTGACACCTTCGGGTAAAGCCCCGCGCTATATAAAAAAACTTCCCCCCCCCCCAAACATTTTTTGATAGGCAATGTTGATGTTGCCTCAAAACGTTTTGTGTCCTTGCATGTCGCGGGTACTTGGGCCTCCCACACAAGTGAGGCACCATTTTTATCGGGAGACCTGGGGGACCGCTGGGTGGTAGGAAATTTGTGTGAGGCCATTGATGCCACACTTTCCCACACAAAAATGTGTGAAAAAAGTGACTTTTTTCAGCTAAAATTGAGGTTTGCAGGGGATTCTGGGTAAGGAAACGTTGGGGGATCCACGCAAGCCATACCTCCCTGGAAGCCCCCGGGTGTCTACTTTTCAGAAATGTGTGGGTTTGGTAGGTTTCCCTAGATGGCCGCCGAGCACGGGGCCAAAGACCCAGGTGACCCCCCTTGCAAAACCAGGTGGTTTTGAGATAGGCAATTTTGATGTCGCCTCACTACAATTTGGGCCCTTGCCTGTCGCGGGTACTTGGGCCTCCCACACAAGTGAGGCACCATTTTTATCGGGAGACCTGGGGGAACGCTGGGTGGTGGGAAATTTGTGTGAGGCCAGTGATGCCACACTTTCCCACACAAAAATGTGTGAAAAAGGGATTTTTTTCAGCTAAAATTGAGGTTTGCAGGGGATTCTGGGTAAGGAAACGTTGGGGGATCCATGCAATCGATACCTCCCTGGAAGCCCCCGGGTGTCTACTTTTCAGAAATGTGTGGGTTTGGTAGGTTTCCCTAGATGGCCGCCGAGCACGGGGCCAAAAACCCAGGTGACCCCCCTTGCAAAACCAGGTGGTTTTGAGATAGGCAATTTTGATGTCACCTCACTACGTTTGGGCCCTTGCCTGTCGCGGGTACTTGGGCCCCCACACAAGTGAGGCACCATTTTTATCGGGAGACCTGGGGGAACGCTGGGTGGTAGGAAATTTGTGTGAGGCCAGTGATGCCACACTTTCCCACACAAAAATGTGTGAAAAAGTGATTTTTCAGCTAAAATTGAGGTTTGCAGGGGATTCTGTGTAAGGAAACGTTGGGGGATCCATGCAAGCCATACCTCCCTGGAAGCCCCGGGTGTCTACTTTTCAGAAATGTGTGGGTTTGGTAGGTTTCCCTAGATGGCCGCCGAGCACGGGGCCAAAACCCAGGTGACCCCCTTGCAAAACTAGGTGGTTTTGAGATAGGCAATTTTGATGTCGCCTCACTACGTTTTGGGCCCTTGCCTGTCGCGGGTACTTGGGCCTCCCACACAAGTGAGGCACCATTTTTATCGGGAGACCTGGGGGAACGCTAGGTAGTAGGAAATTTGTGTGAGGCCAGTGATGCCACACTTTCCCACACAAAAATGTGTGAAAAAAGTGATTTTTCCAGCTAAAATTGAGGTTTGCAGGGGATTCTGGGTAAGGAAAGGTTGGGGGATCCATGCAAGCCATACCTCCCTGGAAGCCTCCGGGTGTCTACTTTTCAGAAATGTGTGTGTTTGGTAGGTTTCCCTAGGTGCCGGCAGAGCTAGGGTTCAAAAACTACAGCTCGGCACTTTGCCAAAAAAGGGTCATTTTTCACTGCGAAATTGAGGTGTGACCACGTTGCGTTTTGTGCCGTTTCCTGTCGCGGGCACTAGGCCAACCCACACAAGTGAGGTACCATTTTTCTCGTAAGACTTTGGGGAACGCAGGGTGGGTGGAAATTTGTGGATCCACGCAGATTCCAGAACTTTCCACCACAGATATGTGGGGAAAATGTGTTTTTTTTTACAAATGTTTAGGTTTGCAAGGGATTCTGGGTAACAGAACCTGGTGGGAGGCAGTCAAGTCACCCCATCCTGGATTCCCCTGGGTGTCTAGTTTTCAAAAATGTATAGGTTTGCTAGGTTTCCCTAAGTGCCGACAGAGGTAGGGTTCAAAAACTACAGCTAGGCACTTTGCAAAAAAAGGGTCATTTTTCACTGCGAAATTGAGGTGTGACCACGTTGCGTTTTGCGCCGTTTCCTGTCGCGGGCACTAGGCCGACCCACACAAGTGAGGTACCATTTTTCTCGGAAGACTTTGGGGAACGCGGGGTGGGTGGAAATTTGTGGATCCACGCAGATTCCAGAACTTTCCACCACAGAAATGTGGGGAAAATGTGTTTTTTGGACAATTTTTAGGTTTCTAAGGGGTTCTGGGTAACAGAACCTGGTGGGAGGCAGTCCAGTCACCCCATCCTGGATTCCCCTGGGTGTCTAGTTTTCAAAAATGTATAGGTTTGCTAGGTTTCCCTAGGTGCCGGCAGAGCTAGGGTTAAAAAACTACAGCTAGGCACTTTGCCAAAAAAGGGTCATTTTTCACTGCGAAATTGAGGTGTGACCATGTCGGGTTTTGCGCCGTTTTCTGTCGCAGGCACTAGGCCGACCCACACAAGTGAGGTACCATTTTTCTCGTAAGACTTTGGGGAACGCGGGGTGGGTGGAAATTTGTGGATCCACGCAGATTCCAGAACTTTCCACCACAGAAATGTGGGGAAAATGTGGTTTTTTTGACAATTTTTTAGGTTTGCAAGGGATTCTGGGTAACAGAACCTGGTGGGAGGCAGTCAAGTCACCCCATCCTGGATTCCCTGGGTGTCTAGTTTTCAAAAATGTATAGGTTTGCTAGGTTTCCCTAGGTGCCGGCAGAGCTAGGGTTCAAAAACTACAGCTAGGCACTTTGCCAAAAAGGGTCATTTTTCACTGCGAAATTGAGGTGTGACCACGTTGCGTTTTGCGCCGTTTCCTGTTGCAGGCACTAGGCCGACCCACACAAGTGAGGTACCATTTTTCTTGTAAGACTTTGGGGAACGCGGGGTGGGTGGAAATTTGTGGATCCACGCAGATTCCAGAACTTTCCACCACAGAAATGTGGGGAAAATGTGGGTCTTTTGACAATTTTTAGGTTTGCAAGGGATTCTGGGTAACAGAACCTGGTGGGAGGCAGTCAAGTCACCCCATCCTGGATTCCCCTGGGTGTCTAGTTTTCAAAAATGTATAGGTTTGCTAGGTTTCCCTAGGTGCCGGCAGAGCTAGGGTTCAAAAACTACAGCTAGGCACTTTGCCAAAAAGGGTAATTTTTCACTGCGAAATTGAGGTGTGACCACGTTGCGTTTTGCGCCGTTTCCTGTCGCAGGCACTAGGCCGACCCACACAAGTGAGGTACCATTTTTCTCGTAAGACTTTGGGGAACGCGGGGTGGGCAGAAATTTGTGGATCCACGCAGATTCCAGAACTTTCCACCACAGAAATGTGGGGAAAATGTGGTTTTTTACAATTATTTAGGTTTGCAAGGGATTCTGGGTAACAGAACCTGGTGGGAGGCAGTCAAGTCACCCCATCCTGGATTCCCCTGGGTGTCTAGTTTTCAAAAATGTATAGGTTTGCTAGGTTTCCCTAGGTGCCGGCAGAGCTGGGGTTCAAAAACTACACCTAGGTACTTTGCCAAAAAGGGTCATTTTTCACTGCGAAATTGAAGTGTGACCACGTTGCGTTTTGCGTCGTTTCCTGTCGCAGGCACTAGGCCGACCCACACAAGTGAGGTACCATTTTTCTCATAAGACTTTGGGGAACACGGGGTGGGTGGAAATTTGTGGATCCACGCAGATTCCAGAACTTTCCACCACAGAAATGTGGGGAAAATGTGTTTTTTGGACAATTGTTTAGGTTTGCAAGGGATTCTGGGTAACAGAACCTGGTGGGAGGCAGTCAAGTCACCCCATCCTGGATTCCCCTGGGTGTCTAGTTTTCAAAAATGTATAGGTTTGCTAGGTTTCCCTAGGTGCCGGCAGAGGTAGGGTTCAAAAACTACAGCTAGGCACTTTGCCAAAAAAGGGTCATTTTTCACTGCAAAATTGAGGTGTGACCACGTTGCGTTTTGCGCCGTTTCCTGTCGCAGGCACTAGGCCGACCCACACAAGTGAGGTACCATTTTTCTCGTAAGACTTTGGGGAACGTGGGGTGGGCGGAAATTTGTGGATCCACGCAGATTCCAGAACTTTCCACCACAGAAATGTGGGGAAAATGTGTTTTTTTACAATTATTTAGGTTTGCAAGGGATTCTGGGTAACAGAACCTGGTGGGAGGCAGTCAAGTCACCCCATCCTGGATTCCCCTGGGTGTCTAGTTTTCAAATATGTATAGGTTTGCTAGGTTTCCCTAGGTGCCGGCAGAGCTAGGGTTCAAAAACTACACCTAGGCACTTTGCCAAAAAAGGGTCATTTTTCACTGCGAAATTGAAGTGTGACCACGTTGCGTTTTGCGTCGTTTCCTGTCGCAGGCACTAGGCCGACCCACACAAGTGAGGTACCATTTTTCTCATAAGACTTTGGGGAACGCGGGGTGGGTGGAAATTTGTGGATCCACGCAGATTCCAGAACTTTCCACCACAGAAAAGTGAGGAAAATGTGTTTTTTTTACCAATTTTTTAGGTTTGCAAGGGATTCTGGGTAACAGAACCTGGTGAGAGCCAGTCAAGTCACCCCGTCCTGAATTCCCCTGGGTGTCTAGTTTTCAAAAATGTATAGGTTTGCTAGGTTTCCCTAAGTGCCCGCAGAGCTAGGGTTCAAAAACTACAGCTAGGCACTTTGCAAAAAAAGGGTAATTTTTCATTATGAAAATGTGGTACGTCCACGTTGCATTTTGAGCCATTTCCTGTTGTGGGCACAAGGGCTACCCACACAAGTGAGGTACCATTTTTATCGGGAGATTTAGGGTAACACAGAATTGTAGAGCAACTGTTATTACCTATTGACTTTCGATGCATTTCTGCCTTCCAAATGAAAGACAATGTGTAAAAAATAAGTCATTTTGAAAAATGACCTATAATTCTCATGCTAGTATGGGTACTCCCAATTTCGGAAATGTGCAAATATCTACTGTTTCTAAAATCTACATTTTGTTCCCATTTCAGAAATACATAGGTGTCTTTCATAACAATTTTTCCATGTATACATTTTCCCAAAATAATTGCTATATACCCGGTACATAATAAAAAACCATTGCAAGATGCTGCTCAGTTATTGGCTCTGGGTTCGTCGGGTTCTTGGTGAACCTACAAGTCCTATATATCCCCACAACCAGAAAGGTCCAGCAGATAATGGTATATTGCTTTCAAATAGCTGTCATAATTAGAAGAAGTTACAGGTGAAAACGTTGACACAAATGGCTGTTTTTTTCAACTAATTTTCAATTTTTCTTCATTTAACTGCTAGTTTCTATAAGGAAAACTTTAAGGATCTACACAAATGACCCCTTGCTGAATTCAGAATTTTGTCTACTTTTCAGAAATGTATGGCTTTTCAGGATCCATTATTGGTTTCATACCCATTTCTACCATTAACTGGAAGGAGGTTGAAAGCACAAAAAATAGCAAAAATAGGCTATGTCCCAGAAAAATGCCAAAACTGTGTAAAAAAGTTAGTTTTCTGACAAAAGTCTGCTTGTCCCTGAAATCTGGGAAGATGGTGATTTCAGCACCACAACCCCTTTTTTGATGCCATTTGCAGGGAAAAAACAAGACGCTTTCATCTGTAGCCCTTTTTTCGCATTTTTCCCCAAAAAAACAAAATGTTGCTGTATTTTGGCTAATTTCTGGGTCCCCTCCAGGGGAATCCACAAACCCTGGGTACCTTTACAATCCCCATGATGTTAGAAAAAAGGACGCAAATTTGGCGTCAAAAAGTTACAGGGGCCTAAGCGCGCACTACCCCAAATAGCCAAAAAAAGGCTTAGCACAGGGGGGGGAAAAGGCCTAGCAGCGAAGGGGTTAAAGAAAAATTATATTTTGCTTTGTTGCTTATGTTTCTGCAAGGGTGTTTTGCAGCGCATTTTAGTCATTCTTCAGTCGTGGAATTTGACATTGTTTTCAAATTACCTTACGTGCTTTTTGACAGCTGATTAGTAATCAATAAGACAAATTAACAGTGACATAATTTTCAACTTATGTATTACTAAGGGTATATATTAGTGACAGCTGTTATATTCTACACCACATTTTGAAGTTGCAATTCAAGTCAGTTCAAGTGGATTTCAAGTTTCATTTTTGCGTTTATAAGGAACTGTTACTTGACTATGTCTACAGCACAAACAAACACCGCTGTTGGTGATTCAAATGGATCTGCTACTCATAGTAATGGATCTTCTATGCATATTAATTCTCCAAAGGAATTTTTACTCACTCCTGGTGAACCGCTTATTTCATAGAATGATTGGAAAGAATACTTTCTGAATTATATTGCCAATCTTGAAGATATTAACGGAAATTTTTCTCCAGAAAGGAAAAAAAGAATTCTCATGTACTCTATAGGTCCTGAAGGTTTACGTTTGTATAATGAATTGCAAAAACATGACAGAGTGGGTGGGGATATAGATGTATTTAAAGCTGCAATTTTAGATCTTGATGACCACTTTGCTTCTGCTGTTTGTAAAGCTGTGACTAGACATTCTTTCTTTCAGAGGAAACAAGAAAAACATGAAAGTATTGAAGAGTATGTTTCTGCGTTAAAAAAAATAGCAAGCAAATGCCGATTTGCGCAATTACATGAAGAATTCATTCGGGACCAGGCTGTTATGTACACTAAAAACAAGACAGGTTATGGGTGGAAGGTGAAGGTTTTCTCAAAGATATTGATGCCATGGTAAAAAAAGCAGAATTATCTGAGCGTTGTGCAAAGGCCACTCTCTCTCATGACAAGAAAGATAGTGAGCTTGTTGGAAAAATATCTGAGAGTAAAACTAATCTCAAAGGTAACCGTGAGTTTAAGATGGAAAACAGGAAAACTGAAATTTTTGACCCTCAAAGAAAAAGCAACATGATTTGCTTTAGGTGTGGTAGTCCATATCATTCAGCTAACTATGATAAATGTCCAGCAAAAACTGCAAAGTGCCTTGAATGTGGTATAATTGGACACTTTGCTAGAGTTTGCAGAAGTAAATCTAAGAAGAAACCTAAAGGTAAAATTGCATGTGCACAAGATGGGGAGCAAGATTATTACTCTAACTCCAGTGATGAAGAAGTGCAAACACAATCTTTTAGAAAGAAACAAATTGTAGTGAATATTACTGACCATTCTTCCTCCAAACATATGTGCCAGGTCTCTTTAGGGGGAATTTCAATTCAACTTGCTGCTGACTCTGGGTCCCCGTACACCATTATTTCTCAAGAGGTATGGGAGAGGCACTTCACAGGTAATATTGGATGTTGTTTGGAACCCAATGATATTTCTCCTGAGTGTTACACAAGTGAAAAAATAGATCTTGTGGGTTTCAGAGCTCTAGTTTTCCGTTTCAAAGATAGACATTGTACTGGCAAATTGTACATCGCTAAAGAAGGCCCATCGGTATTAGGATGGAAAGATCAAAAGGTTTAAACATTATCCTTGATCCCAATAGCAAGGAGCAAGTACTCGTTTCATGTGACAGTGAGGATACCAAGAAATGGGTATTACAAGAGTTCCCCACTGTTTTTGCAGGTAACATGGGTAAATTGAAGGGATTCACTCATCAAATACGATTGAAACAAGGAGCTATTCCCAAAGTACATAAAGCACGTAATATTCCCTTTATTGTTAGGGATGAGGTCAAGGCTGAGTTAGAAAGTTTATTGAAAGCCAAAGTTATTGAACCTGTGGAGGCATCAGAGTGGGTTTCTCCGTTGGTCGTTGCCCGCAAGTCCAATAGAAAGGCCTGCTTATGTGTGGATTTGAGGTATTTAAATAATAACATCCTGGTAGATCAATTTCCCCTGCCTAGAATTGATGAAATGTTGTCTTTGACTAGGAATGCTAGGTGGTTTTCCACCCTTGATTTATCCGCAGCATATCATCAAGTAGTTTTAGATGCTGAAAGTAAACATTTAACTACATTTTGCACACCCTTTGGATGCTATAGGTTTAAACGTATGCCTTTCTCACTGGCATCTGCTGCGGCAGTATTTCAAAGGTTAATGACACAATTATTCAGTCATATTTCTGACGTTGTCTTCTTTCAGGATGACATTTTAATCATGGGAAAGAACAAATCTCACCATGATACTATTCTCAGGGAAGTTCTCATGAATTTAAGAGACAATGGATTGGCGGCTGAAGGTACCAAGTGCAAATTTGCTGAAAAATCTGTCACTTATTTGGGGCATGAAATTTGTGATGGCGGTATCAAACCAAAAGCAAAACAGGTTGATGCCATTATCAATGCTCCTGCACCTAAACCTAAGGACGAACTTAGGTCTTTCTTGGGTTTAGCCGAATTTTATTCTAAATTTGTTAATCATTTTTCTCAGAAAACTTACCAGATACGTCAATTAATGAAGAACAAAACTGCTTTTGTGTGGAGTGATGCGTGTCAGAATGCTTTTAAAGATATTAAGATGGCTATTGCTAATGCTCCTATGTTACAAGGATTTGACCCGAAAGCTGATACTTTGTAACCACTGATGCTAGTGGTACAGGTTTGGGGGAGTGTTGTCACAAGTGGCAGAGCATGACAAGGAAGTGGTTGTAGCTTTTGCTTTGCGCTCTTTTTCCCCAACGGAGGAGAAGTACTCCGTGATTGAGCGGGAAACTTTAGTTGCGTATGGGCCATGGAACATTTTCGGAAGGTCATTTGGGGGAAAAAGTTTGACCTCCGATCTGATCACAAACCCTTAACCAAAATACTCACCACAGAAGGTTTATGCAGAGCTTCAGCTAGAATTGCTAGATTGTCCATGAGGCTCCAAGATTTTGTTTATGATGTGCAGTATGTTCCTGGCACCAAGAACATCATTGCTGATTTTCTTAGCAGACTTTCTCTACCCATGAAAGAAATGGATCAGGATCCATGGAATGATTATTGTGTTGCTAGCATTTTCTCAGATTCTTGTGGTTTGCGTATGGATGAATGGCAGCAGGAATCCATAAAAGATTATATCTAACGTGCAGTGAAGGATAGAGTCACTAATGGATGGTCTAATGAGTGCAAGGGTAATCCAGAGCTCAGGGCATTCTGGTAAGTAAGGGATGAATTAAGTTTAGATAGCGAGTTTATTTGCAGAGGTGAGAAAATTATTCTCCCAAAGGTATACAACAAAAAATTATTTGCAATGGACATGAAGGACATCCAGAACACAAAAAAACATTAAAGCATTGTATTGGTGGCCTAGAGTAGATTTGGAGATCGAGAGATTTGTGCGTGAGTGTGTCAGTTGTGAGTGTTCTGGCAAAACTCAGAAAACATTCAATCCTCCCATGTCTTCTCTAGGTTGTCCAAAATTACCATGGGAAGATCTTGCCCTGGATATTATGGGACCTATGGTTTGGCAGGATGGTTTGTACTAAGTTTGTGTTGCTATTAGTAGACTTATTTTCTAGATGGATTGAAGTGGAAGTGGTTGAGAAAATTAATACGTCTTCAGTTATTAAATTTCTTGAGAAATATTTCATTAGGGAGGGCTTTCCTGCTTCCATCCTTACAGACAATGGTGTGCAATTTAAGTCTGATATTATGAAGAAATGTATGGATTTTACTGGCATTAAGCAAAGGTTCACAGCTTTGTACCATCCAAGAGGTAATTCTGTGGTGGAAAGAGTCAACAGGGTTATCAAAGGAGTATTACAATTAGCTAACAAAAGAAATAAAAATTGGAATGATGAGTTGGACAAGTTGATTTGGTCTTACAGAATTACTGTACATGACACAGTTGGTGAAAGCCCTTTTGGTATTATGAGAGGAAGATTCCCGTATTGCAAGATTAACCCTGGATGGATGGGAAGGAGTAGAAAGTATGAGTGGGATTGTAATCAAGTTAGGGAGTGTATTACTAAATCTCAAAATAAAAGTAAAGCTTATTTTGACACAAAGCATGGCACTAAAGAAGTGCATTTGGAAACTGGACAACTTGTCAGAGTAAAGAGTGGAAAGAAAGTTGGGAAATTACATGATCAATTTTCGGAACCCAGGACTGTCACTAAGGTCATGCGGAACACTGTGATGTTGGATGATGGTATTGTTCATCATTTGAATCGTATTGCTTTAACACAACAACACGTTTCTTTGCCTAGCAAGAGTATCAAAGAAAAGGGAAGAGGTGGTTATTGGTGGATGGATTCTGTTCCCACCAGGTCCTCTTCTTTACCTGCTATGGAGACAAATTCGGAATTGAACGTAGGTGATGGTGAGGTTGAACCACATTTGAGTGATGTTTGTGAGTATGAGGAGCAAAACACAACATCATCCACTGGTGGTCTTGAGTTACATGGGAATGCTGTAATAGCATAAAAATCTAGTAGATGTGGTAGACACATCAAGACTCCTAAGAATTTACAAGACTATGGGCCATATGTAGGTAATTTCTATTTACCGATTCCTAAATAGCGAATTTTACCGATTCAGTATTTAAGAATCGGTAAATAGAATGTAGGTAAACATTCGGTAAATTTTACCGATTCGGTAATATTCGTTATTACCTATTCGGTATTTACCGAATCGGTAATAAGGAATACCTTCCCATTCATTCCTATGGGCCTGGAGGCCCATAGGAATGAATGAGAAGCCATTCACTATTACCGATTCGGTAAATACCGAATCGGTAATAGGGGAGCATATTCAAGGGTGGCAGGGTGTCAAATTGACACCCTGTTGCACCCCTGAATCGTGCATGTGTGCACATGTGGCGCACATACATGCCCTAACGGCATGTATGTCTGCCACATGGCACTTTAAAAAAGCACAAAATTGCTTTTTAAAAGGTATTCGGTATTTACCACCAACTTGTAGTTGGTGGTAAATAACGAATCCTTAAACCAAAAATGCACTCACTTGAGTGCTCCCTACATAGGATTTAAGGAATCGGTAATTTACTGATTCCTTAAAATAACGAATCGGTAAATTACCGACTCCTTGAATCCGGCCTCCTACATCGCAAAGGGCTAAATACCGGTCGGTAACGGGAAATTTACCGATTTTCGGCCGTTACCGACCGGTATTAGCCCACCTACATATGGCCCTTAGTGTGTGATTAAATGAACATCTTTTGTATTTAGATGCTCAATTTTCCTACTTTTAATTGTAGGGTTTTTGTGGTTTTTTTTTGTTTATTTTATTTTATTGTTTTGTTTCTTTTAAGAAAGGGGAATGTGTAGTAACTGGGCTTTTAGTAGGATTGTAGAATGTTAGAATGTAGTGTCAGTAGGTCATTTGGAATCGATATAAGTAATAGAATTTGGAATGTATGTGTCATTCTGTATTTTCCTGCTTACTGCTGCAAGCACCCTTTTTACTGCTGGACGCAACTTACAATAAAGAAGAATAACCACTACTTTGTCTGTGTGGTTACTACACTATGACCTGCTGGCACGCACCTCCGAGAAGCATTGCAGCAGCGTGTATGCTTCTCTGAGGTGCATGCTAGCAGGGCCTAGCTTAAAGAACATAACATTTCTTGTAGATAGAAATGTTTCTGCAGCTAGGCCATGCCGGCACGCACCTCCGAGAAGCATTGCAGTAGCGTGTACGCTTCTCAGAGGTGCATGCCAGCAGGGCCTAGCTTCAAAAACATTTCTATCTACAAGGAATGTTATGTTTCTGAAGCAAGGCCCTGCTGGCACGCCAGAGGCCCCCAGCCTTTCAGGGCCCCCCTTACAAAGCCAACTCGGTTGTGCAGAAAGTCTTGCCCTGATGACCTCAAATAATTATTTAAGTTTGTTTGAAATACCGTTTTCCATACATTTATTTTTTAATATGGGTGATGTGTGAGGCTACAGTCTATTGCAGACATTAGGCACAGAAATGTTGTGTTTATGTTTCCTGCAACATCCATAAAAATGTTTCTTATAGATCAGAACAGGACCTCAAAAGGAAAAAAATGGGAGGGTGTCACAGAGATTATTTGATTAGTGAGCTGCTACCGTGTTTCAATATTCGAAACACACGTCACTATACCTGAATGTTTAGATGTGTACACATTTAGAACTTGGACGTGTGCCTGTGCACTGGCTAATGACGGCCTGAAAAAGCAGAAACTGGATCATAAATTCAAAGCTGTTCTGAACAGGGGCTCCCAAAATAGGTTTGGCTCAGGGCCCCCAAAATCCTTAAGATGTCCCTGTGGCACGCACCTCCGAGACTGAGCATACACGCTGCGTGCCAATGCTCTTAGCTTCAGAGACATGTCTATCTACAAGATAGAAATGTTACTGAAGCTAAGTGTATTGGCACACAGCGTGTATACTTCTCAGAGGTGCGCAGAGACATTTTATTCACTCTTATGAAATGCATTGGCAAGTCCCCAACCAGAAAGAGAATGGCCTAGAAGGGAGTACCCTACAATTGTTGGAGATGTGGGGTTTCTCCACAGACAACAATACAGTTCGCATTTGCAAATGCACTTGTGCAAAGTGTTTATATATGTGTAAATGTACAGCTTATATATTTATGCATATGTTACTGCTTATAGTTGTGTGTAGTCTCATAAGGCTGTGACAATTGCAGCTTCCCAGGAGGACTCCTGAAATTTTTTGGTCACTTCCCCAAAAATTCATAAATGTACCCAAACATCAGCGTAAACCTATGGTTGAAGATTTACATTGTTTTTTTGTGAATCAGGACCATTTTATGTAGGGACATCATAGGTTTGCTCAATCCAGACATAAGAAAAATGAATGAAACATTATCCCTTACCCCTCAACCAGAGATAAGAGCAATCAGAGACCTTTTTTAAGGCATGGGCAAAGTAGGCTCTGGCCCAGGGCCCAGCTTATCAGGAGCCCCCCTGAGACAGTCAGCTCTGTTCTGCAGAGTCTTGCCCTGATGACCTTCAATAATTCGTAAAAATACTTTATTGATTAACGTTTTCCTGTCATTTATTTTTAATGTGGGTGATGGTGCATGTGCTCTATTACACAGTCCTGCTTTACAGACATTTTGCAGAGAAATGTGGTTTACGTTTCATGCAACACTACTTTTAAATCCAAACAGGACCTCACATATGAGAAATGGGAGCCTCACAGAGATTATTTGCATTAATATTAGTGAGCTGCTGCTGTGTTGCAAGATTGAAAACACACATCACTATCCTTGAATATTGGATGTACATAAACATTTGGACGAATGTTCCTGTGCACTGTCAGTGACCTAGTCAAATAGGGCATAAACAGCTCAAACTGGATCATATACTTAAAACTGTTCCTAACAGGGTCCGGGGGCCCCCTAAATCATGTTTGGCCCAAGGCCCCAAAATCCTTAAGATGTCCATGGTGGTGCGTACCAGCAAGGCCTAGCTTCAGAAACATACATTTCTATCTTGTAGATAGAAATGTTTCTGAAACTAAGGGGCATATTCTCAAGGAGCTATCGCCGAGTTAACGGCACTTTATCGCAGCCAAAGTTGCGATAAATTTATCGCCCCATTCACAAGCTGGTGTTAACAGCCCATAACACCAGTTCACCCGCGATAGCAGCCGCAAACAACATCGCCACAGATGACCCCCGCAACTATCGCTAATGAGATGCAGAGTAGGCGTACCCATGCAAAAATCCGCAAAAACACCACTCCGCAACATTCTCAACGACCATCCAGATCGGCGATAAGACCACAAAACAGGCGATAAGGCACGTTAGCAGCAGGAAATTAACACCTGCTCTGACCTGGTGCAAAGTCGGACCACAGCCTGCACCACAAAATGGAGCCCAGCCCAGAGCCACACCTGAAGGGCAACAGATGCCATGGAGCCACTGATCATGCAGCTTGGAGCCCCAACAGGGCCACAACACCCACCGCCACCCCCCAGAACCCCCTCCCGGGCCCCCTCCCCGGCCAAAGACATGCCACATCAACTACACCGAATCATGTACCAAATAATCCGCCTGATGTCGCACAATCACATTTGGTGGCATGCATGTGTCGTCACAAAAATGAGCATCACACATTCACCTTCGATGTAACAAATGAAAATGTATTCAAAGAAACACAGAACAGAAATGAAGACACATGGCGGCTCCCCTCGAAACAATCCGTAGGTCACAGCCTGCAAGACAAAAATCATGATGAGAAGGTGTGTCTTGCGCACATCAAAGGACAGAGAGAGAGCAAAGGAGAGAGAGAGAGAAAGATAGGGAGCGAGAGAAAGACGGACAGAGAGGGGGAGCGAGAGAAAGACGGACAGAGAGGGGGAGCGAGAGAAAGACAGACAGAGAGGGGGAGCGAGAGAAAGACAGACAGAGAGGGGGAGCGAGAGAAAGACGGACAGAGAGGGGGAGCGAGAGAAAGACTGACAGAGAGGGGGAGCGAGAGAAAGACAGACAGAGAGGGGGAGTGAGAGAAAGATGAACAGAGAGGGGGAGCGAGAGAAAGGCGGACAGAGAGGGGGAGCGAGAGAAACACTGACAGAGAGGGGGAGTGAGAGAAAGACGGACAGAGAGGGGGAGCGAGACACAGATAACAGAAGAGATGGACAGGGAGAGAGAGTGCCGACAATGCGCACCCAGGCCACACTGCCCACCTGCTGCCACAGGTGTGTCTCCAACCACGTGCCTGTATGTAGTGCAGTTCACCAGGTCACACATCTGAAACAGATCCGTCATCTGAAACAGAGTCCAGATACATGAATGGCAAAGTACATACAATTGCACAAGACATCATCGCCTGTCCGCCCCTGCGCACCCAGGCAGATCTACCCCAGCACCTCCCACCGCCCAGCGGTGCATGCCAGCCCCTGCGCACCCAGGCCTCACTGCTCACCTTCCGCCCTTGGCGTGTAGCAATGAGGGCCCACCACGTGCAGCGGCAAGCCACATGCCCGGGGCCCGTGGCATGGCACCATCCACATCATGCAGCCCCGCTCCGCAGGCCACCAGGTCTCACATATGATTCTGGGTCTTGATTTCGCCATGGCAGAGGACATACCAGTGCACCCGGCATCATCGCAGGCTGCACACCCGCTCAGCCCTTGAGGTGCCACTAACTCTGTGATTCGGTATGCGACGCCACGTGGCGGTAGGCCCGCACTGCCCGCTGGCTCTGGCCTACACTGCGGTCCAGCAGGGCACACAAATCCTGAACAGTCCGGACGGCCGGGATGGGGCATCATCGCAGGCTGCACACCCACTCAGCACTTAAGGTGCCCCTACCTCAGTGCACCCAAAGTCACCGTCCCGTGGCGGTGTGCCTGTGCCGGCCGCAATGTATCCGGTGCCACCAAGTCTGTGTCCCAAAGTTATGGACCCTGTATGATTGGGTATCGTGTTGCGGACGCCATCATGTCACCTCCGGTCCTGGGGAATGTGATGTTGCAGGGCCCGAGGCCCTCATGCCTACATTAACACCACACGGATGCACCCATATAGAGAGTGGAAATGGCGTAGAGCATGTGCGCCCGGCCCTTTTTATTGGCAGGGTCACATGTCCTGTGACGCGTGTGCTGGATGGGTGTGGTGTGGGTGTAAACTAGCCGTGAGGGACTGGCTGTGGCATGCTGACAACTAGACCTGTGAGCAGCAGATCACTACAGGAAAGACATGGAACATGTAGCGTTGCCATCCCCCCCTGTGAGCGTAAGCGGAGTGGGCTGGCCTGGCGTATGCCAGTCCAGCGTAAGGGTGTGTAAATGACCCCGGGGCCCTGTGCGTGGTTCCGTACTGGGGTGGACAAGAAAGTAACTCATGCGTGTGTCCCTGTTGTTGTGTCAGCGCTAGCCGGACCGCATTGGGCAATGTGTCACCCTGTGACCCCTGTTCTACGACATGAGCCACATGGACATAAGAGGAGTCCAGTGAGCCTACATTCATCCATACTTCCACACTTGAAAGACCGTAGACATGACACATCTGTGTGAATATGAATGTTTAATGCACATGCAGTGGAGTGTTGCATCTGGAGCAGTACAGGGCCATGCAAACCCCACATGACGATGTTGTCCCGTGGAGGGCCAGCCAGGGTCCTTCAGGGAATGACAAGTCCAAAGGAAGAGTTCAGTCCGCAGTCTGATTGCTGTGTCAATGGCGATAAAACAGCATATGGCAGTCCATGTCGAGGTCCAAGGTGAGTGTCGCAGAGTGCATCGGGGGACAGTGGAAGGTGATGATGCAGAGGGCAGTACCAAGCTGAAGCCGGACCTATGGATGAGATGCATGCTGCTGCGTCCTTCTTACCACGAGGGCAGAATCATCCGCATCTTCGTTCTCTGCTGTTTCATGTGCCTCACGTGTGGGTGGTGGTGTTCTGTCTCCAGCACTGTGTGGCAGTGACACATCAGTGGCCGGTGGTGGAAGGTCTGCCGCACTGTGTGGCACTGACACTTCAGGGGCGGAGATGTGGATGGAGTGGTGGCAGCAGCATGCATCCGCGCCAGGCCTTGTGGCAGCAATGCCATGAGGATGGTCCTGAGGTCATTGAGGAACCCAGCTACCTCTCGCTGGTGTGCAGCCGTGGCAGCCGCTCGTTCCGCATTCGCCCGCTCCATGGTCTCCATTAACCTCCGCATATTTCCCAACTCCCTTGTAACATCGCTAGAGCCACTCGGACTGGACAGTTGTACTATTCTCTGAGTCAGCTCCAGCGATGTCAGCCATGGTCCGTTGGAGAGCATGGAGCGGACTGTGGGTGTCCGTTAGGGACCGTGAGTTGTCCCTGATGGGACTTAGACACCCACGTATGGCATCTAGTTTGTCTGCCATGCTGCCGAAGCCCACCCGCACCTGTTCAGCCAGATTCTCCTGGCACCCCAAAACACGGCGTTGGAAGGCCAGGTGTTCTACGTGGGGCTCCTGGGAGGCAGCAGTGGTGGTGGGTGCTGCCTGCTGTGTGGTCTGTGCAGGGGGTGGGGTCTCCTCATAGCAGCTGGGCTGCCCAGCTCCTGGAAGTGGGCTGCGTAGGCTGTACACAAGCAGTTGGAGGGCGTCAGAGTCGAAGCTGTGGTGGTCCTCTTCGTCTCCAGAGAAGAGAGGGTCGGGCTGCTCTGCAGGAGGTGTTGATTCTCCCTCTGCAATGTGAAGGGGAGATGCAGTTTAACAATGTGTCCACATGTATGTTGTCGCATTGTACATGTTTACATACAGACAGCATGACTGGGTACATTGTGGCTGTTTGGGAGGAGCTGCCTATTTGATGGGGGACAGTGGACATTTCGACAACAGACGTGTGTGTGTTTGTACTTGTACATTATCAACGCACATTTCCCTGCAATGCCAAATGTGATTGGCCAGTGTCTGCACCCAAGCGGCACCAGTTGTGTCCTGTGTTCTGTTGTAGGTGTTTTGCGGATTGTGTCACATTGTTGTCAATGTAGATGTGCTCTGCATGTGATGTGTGTGCTGCATTTTGTGGGAGTCGCCCCTGCAGCTCAGATTTTGCTGCCCCTTATCACTTTCATGAGGTGTGCCTTTGACGTCTGTGCTTGTACAGTGTTGACATGTTGCATACTTGGGTACATTGGTCTCTTGGTGGGAGTTGGTGGTCTGGGGCATGGTTTGTCCGCAGATGTGCTCAACTTAATTGTGCATGTGTGCCATTGTGCCCATCTCCCCCGTCCCCCCAGGCCCTGGTCGTTACTCACCCTGTTGCTGTTGTGTCGGGTCCTGTTGAGCAGTGTCCGGGCCCCCAACTCCTGACATCGTCTCCCCACTGATGACTGTGGACACCATTTCCTCCAAGTCGTCCAGCTCCTCCTGTGGCGCTGGGCTCCCACCTCCAGTCTGCATTGCTGCCTTCAGGTTGTTGGCGAGTTTCAGCTTGGTTTTGCGCTTGACATCATTCCAGCGCCTCTTGACCTTGTCCTCTTCAGCACTCCGACTGTATTCACCTTGTCCACGATGGACTGCCATAGTCAATTTTTTGTTGCCAATGACACAGTGGAGGTGACGAACAGTTGTTGATGGTGTTCTGTCACCTCCGTTATCAGGATCCTGTTTTCCTGCAGACTGAACTTCGTCTTCCTCTTCTTCTTGTCCTTGCCCTTCCCTGACCCCGAAGTGCCAGGATGGTCCTCCGGGGGCCTTTTGGGGTTCGGGATCTCCTCCATACTTGCTCCGGCAACGTCCATTGTGCTTCGCTGTTGTTTGGCATTTGTTTGTCTGTTTTTTTTTCTACTTTTATGGTGATTGTTCCCGCCTGACGCGTGTGGATTGCAGGCCTGTATCTGGGTTTAGCTGATTTTCATATTGCGATTGGCCTCATCGCAGATTTTTTTGCGTTAGTGTTTCGCATTTTTGCAGCGTGGCGTTGATTTTAACGCGGTCAGTTGACGCGTTATCTGGGGACTATCGCATGGTACCGCCGTGTTGTGAATACTTGGTTAACACGGCGTAAATTTCCCGCGATAGACTGCGATGTTGAAGGTTGCGTTAAGTTACTTTTGCGATGGTTATCACACGTCCTGGAGAATATGGCCCTAAGTGCATTGGCATGCAGTGTGTATGCTTCATGTTCTCAGAAGGTGCATGCCAGCATAGCTTCAGAAGCGTTATTTTTGTACCACAGGAATAAACAGCAGTGACTGCGTTTTGTGTGTTCCACTTAAATAATCGTTGCAGCAATATCTAAAGTCTTAGGCTTTAAATATTGCAGTAACACATTGTGCCACTATCAACTGCTGTTCATTCCTGGGCTGGTTACAACAATAAACATTCTATGACAAGCTTCCATTCTGAGCCTGAGGTGAAGTTGCTTAAACCGCCACTTACCATCAGCACAATAGGCCCACTTCCAGCATGTGGAAGTGTGTACGCAGCCTTTGGGTGAAGGTCTTTGGTGTGTTCTGCCATGATTGAAGGCTGCAGTGCAGCTGGAACAATTTTAAGAAGGACGCCAATGTTGCGTGACTGACTGAAATCATAGGGTTTGTGAAAATTACAAAGAATAAGTGTTTCTAATTTATGTGTTTGGCTGCCACTATGACTTATTATGTTATATTTTTTTTTCAGCATCAGGTAAAGGTAGTATGACATCTCTATATAATTTTTGGGCAAACAACAAGAGGGTCCTGTACAGGACCCAACCTACTTTGCTGCTCTTGCACCCCCACAACACAACAACTCCAGTGTTTAAGGTAAGGAAACTGATGCTATATTTTTTTCATGGTAGTTAAAGGCTATATATGTGCTCTACATGCTGAGTGGGGTGGGTGCACATCAGTATCAATTTGAGGCATGTAACTGTGTAATCAGTATTAAAATATGGATTGGAATGTTGCGAGTTCCATTGAAAACAATGAAGTGGTTCAGGGATTGTAATGGCAGATTAATACAGAAACACAATGAAGCAGCTGATAGGAATAGACACATACTATCAAAAATAATTTATTGCATTTGTTTCTGTGGTGCTTTTGAACTGGCATTACAAGGGCATGATGAATCTGAAAGTTCCTCAAATCCTGGTATATTCAGAGGCCTTGTGGATTTAATAGCAATCATAGACAATGAAATGGAAGCACATTTAGCAAGTGCTACAGTCTTCAAGCGCACCTCTAAAACGATACAAAATGAATTCCTTGAGTGTATGCTAGAAATTATGAGAATCTATATTGTCCAACAGGTGAACACAGCCTTTGTGGCTATTCAGGCTGATTACACCACTGATGTGGCCACAAAAACACCACCGTTCCTGCAACTGTCTATTTAACCAGTGGCACTAGACCTGAACTGGACTCTTCTGTTGGCCTCTAAATGTCCCCATGTGAGTTTAAAAGTGCCTCCCCTGAGGTCCCGGGGTGCTATAGAAGTGTATTCCTGTGGTGCATTGGGACTTAAAACTCAGAGTGTAAAATCTTTGACCACGACAAACTTGGTTGGTGTATCCGAACCATGCTGTATGGCAGTCAGTGTCAAATTACGCCTAGGCTGTTCTACCGTTACCACATACTATCAATGGCACTTTGTGGTTTTTGTCACTTGTGAGAAAGTGCATTATTAGTTACAGTGGATGGTAGTCCACCACAAGCAATAATGTCACCATTCGTGCTAGATCAAGTAAAGGTTTCAGTAATTTTCCTGAGCTCTACCCCTTGTAGCTATGTAACAGTCGACAAGCTTAACTTAAGAAAATGTGTAAACTCTTTAGAAGTATCAAAACAGTTAAAAAGTTGAAAACACAGCACAATAAAATGCCACTCTAATTTATAAAAATATAGAATATGTTAATGAACAAAGTGACATCAGAATGACAAAATCCAATAAGGGGAACAGGAGATATATATTTTTAAAGATTTAAATAAAAATAGTACCAAACAGCGTTAAGCATCAATCGTGGCCATCTGGTTGTGCTTGACCTGTACCAATGCATGCATTAAGGACGACTGCAGGTCGGATACAGAGACCCGGTTCATTCCAGTTGGAAGTTTTACCTTCTTCAAAATAAAAGTAAAAAAATCCCAGTGGGGTAAGGCAGCAAACTGTGGCCGAGAAATCTCCGACCAGGAAAAATATTAAATTCATGCCCAAGGAAGGTCCCTCTCCGGCCAGACACATTTGGCGCTTCGCCTGGTAAAGATATATACCTTCAGACTTAGTCACTTTTATGGAGCTCAGATTCCTCCAGCAGGGCAAGGCTGACGGCTGTGGCCAAACAGGGCTCCACAAGGCCGAATACCTTCTCCTCGATGTCCCAATAAAACAGATTTGCTGCTGTAGAAAAGCTCCAAGCGGGAGCAACCTGAATCTTTGGCCCAGCAGCAATGCCCCTTCGTCAGATTGCCTTGGCGTGGTCTTCTGTCGATACTCCATGCAAAAAATCTTGAAAAGGTCTTGAAAACGTGTCTAGGTCCCAGGGTTTAGAGTTAGGTAGGAGGAGTACACTCTGACACCAGCCAAGTGTTCCATGACCTCAGGTGCAGCACTTGGGGGTCAGGCATCACTCTAAGAGAAGCCACCAGGAGGGTCCAGGGCAGGACCAGATGGCAGCTGTCGGTTACATCTGCCTGTCACAGGGATGGCCCCTTTGAACACTATTAACGTCCTGGACACTGCTCAGATAATAATCCTTTCAGAGGAAGAGGGAACCTCCCACAGCAAATCCAATTTTCACCTCATCAAGGAACTATTCAACTCCTTGGTGGCAGTTAGAAGCTCTTGTAAATGCATTTACAGAGGTTATAGACAAGTAAAATGTGACATTTTAAATAATACCTTTTGTAAAATATCTGTTACATATCTGACTTTGCCACTGAATTGCATTTGTAATAAATATTTTAGAAAGTCCAAGAATAACGTTTTAGCTGTTCCCAGGCAGAGATGACTTTATTAGCTTTAATAATGTACCCAGATGCTGTCCTAATAAACAGCTAAATCTGCTACAGTGAAAATACGTTTTTGGGGGATATTCCCAAGAACGTCTGATAATTATCGCAAAATTAGCTTAACGCAACTTTGCACATCGCAGTCCATCGCTGGAAAATAACACTGTGTTAACGTTGTATTCTCAACCCGGCGACACCATGCGATAGTCTCACGATAACGCGCAAAATGACCGCGTTAAAATCAATGCGACGCTGAAAAAATGCAAAACACTAACGTGAAAAAAGTTGCGATGCCCCAAATGGCGCTACAAAAATCAGCGATAACCAGCAACAGGCCTGCAATTCCCACGCGTCATGCGGAAAATGCACCATAAAAGCAGAAAAAAAAATATACAAAAAAAAGTGAAACTGCGTAGCACCATGGATGCACCCGGACCGAGTGCAGAGGACAACGCGAACCCCACAAGCCCCACAGACGACCAGCAAGGAACCTCGGGGTCGGGGAAGGCCAAGGAGAAGAGGAAGAGGAAGACGCGGTTCAGTCCGCAGGAAAACAGGATCATCGTTGCGGAGGTGATAGAACACTACCAACAACTGTTCGTCACCTCCAACGTGTCATTGGCAACAAAGACGCAAACATGACAGACTATCTTGGACCATGTGAATGCAGTTGCAGAGTTGAGGAGGACAATGGAAGAGGTCAAGAGGTGCTGGAATGATGTGAAGGGCAAAACCAAGAAGAAACTCGATGCCAACATGAAAGCAGCAACGCAGATTGGAGGTGGGGGTCCAGCAGCACACCAGGAGCTGGATGACATGGAGAAAATGGTGGCCACAGTCATCAGTCGGGATACGGTGCCAGGAGTAGTGGATCCGGACACCGCTCAACATGACCTCACACAACATCAACAGGGTGAGTACCGAACAGGGACTGGGGGGACGGGGGGAGATGGGCACAATGGCACACATGCACAATTAAGTACAGCACACTGCACACCCACAATGACTCTGGATCATGTCCCTGATCTCCTTGGCATACTGCAGCACACATAGAAACAGCAAGTAGGCCCCCGTCGACAATGTGCCCGGAGGGGGCCCTCCCCACACATCACTAATCTCACAACAAACCCATACACATGGGCTGAACCCAGCAAAGCTGCGGGTCCGTGAGCCACACTGACAATGCAAGTGACACTGCATGACGAGTAGCATGGCTGCAGTCCAATTATCATGACATGGTGCACGCGACGACACTGAGGTGACTGAATGTGGAACACATCCGGAAAGGAGCAGGTCACACTCTGACACATCCTCCTGCACAAACAACCCCTGACGTCAACAACACATCTGCGGACAAACCATGCCCAAGAGTCACACCTCGACCAAGAGCCCAATTTACCCAAGTCCACAACATCTCAGCACCGTAGAAGCACAGAAGTCAAAGGCACACCGCCTGAAAGGGAAAAGGGGCAGCCAAATCAGAGCTGCAGGGGCGACTCACCCACAATGCAGCACACACACATAAGAATAAGAGCACCTCAACATTGACAACAATGTGATACAAACTGCAACACTTTCACAACAGAACACAGGACACAACTGGTGCCGCATGTGTGTACAAAATGGCCAATCACATCTGGCATAGCAGGAAACTGTGAGATGACAACGTACGGGTACAACCTCACATCCGTGATGTAGTACAAATGTCCACTGTCCCGCATCAAATAGGCATCTCCTCACAAACAGTTACAATGTACATTGTCATGCAGTCTGTATGTAAACTCCGCCAATGCGTCAACATACATGGAACACACTGTGAAACTGCATCTCCCCTTTACATTGCAGAGGGACAATCAACACCTCCTGCAGAGCAGACCCTACATCACGTCAGCGATGATGGAGCCGACGTCCAGGACATCGACTTTGACGAACTCCAACGGTTTATGGACAACCTCCGCACCCCACCTCCAGTAGCAGGGCAGCCCAGCACCATCGAGGTGATCCCACCCCCTTTACAGACCACACAGCAGGAAGCACCCACCACCACGTCTGGCTCCCAGCACCTCACCGAAGAACACATGGCGTTCCAACGCCGTGTGTTAGACTGCCAGAAGGAGCTGGCTGAACAGGTGCGGTGGGGTTCGACCTCATGGCAGCCAAACTAGATGCCATACATGGGTGTCTAAGTCCCATCAGGGACCACTTACACTCCCTAACGGACACCCACAGTCCGCCCCATGCCCTCCAACAATCCATGGCTGGCGTCGCTGGAGTCATGACTCAGAGACAGCAACAACTGTCTAGTCAGAGTGGCTACAGCGATGTCATCCGTGATTTGGGAAACATGAGGAGGGTCATGGAGAACATGGAGCGGATGCAGGCGCAAAGAATGCCTACCACGGCTGCACACGAGAAAGCTGTAGATGGGATCTTCCATGCCCTGCAGATCCTCATCACGGGAGTGATGCCACAAGACATTGCGCAGATGAATGCTGCTGCTACTTCTACATCCACATCTCCGGCCCCTGATGTGTCAGTGTCACACAGTGGTGCAAACAAAACACCACCACCCACATGTGTGGCACATGAAACGTCAGAGGACGAAGACGAGGATGAATCTGCCCCAGTGGTAAGGAGGAAGCAGTAGCATTCATCTACGCCATATGGCTTGTTCCTGCTTGGGTCTGCCCTCTGCATCATGACCTGGAACAACCCCTTCCACTGTCCCCCGACCACTCTGCGACACCAACCTTTGACCTCGACATAGACTGCCATTTTTTGCATGCCTAACAATGACACAGCAATCAACCTGCGGACTGGACTCTTCCCCTTCCGAGTAACTTGTCAATCCCTAAAGGACTCCGGCTGGCCCTCCACAGGGCAACATTGTAAAGTGTTGTCTGCATGGCCCAGTACTAAGACAGCTTCAAAACTCCACTGAACGTGAATAATACATTCGAATACACACAGATGTGTCATGTCCATGATTAATCAAGTATGAAAGCATGGACGACTGTTGGGGCAGTGATTCCCCCTTACGTCCATGTAGCTCATGTTGTGGGACCCGAGTCACAGGGTACATCCCTGCATCATGGTGGTACATATTTGACCCCAGACGAAGCCCTGTTGTCAATAGTTGGTGACAAATGACAGCCTACATGTAATGATTTGTGACACATGTGAAACGCTGATGAGTGTGATTCCGTACTATCTTTGACACACAGAAATGGTATTCCGAATACGTGACACCCAAACAACCTCTCTGTACAGAGGTGACACACCCACCATCTATTTACAATGTATGAGATTGTCAGCGCCACATGTTGCACTTACACTTGTCAGAGTGAAATGCTTGTACAGAGGAGTAACGTGCACACAGGGAATGTGTGTTGTAATGAATTTATTTGCACATGCTGTGCCTGTGGTAATTTTGTACTGTCCCATGATTGCTAAGGACTGTGACAATGTGATGTGCTCATGTGAAGAAATTGTCAATGATGGTGTTCCTACGGGCTATTCCTGCTGCTGCTGCAGTGGGGTGTGGTCCACCTGCCTCATCTTCCTCATCATTGTCCGGTGCATCTGGCAATTGTAGCCATGGAGTATTGGTGCGTACACATATGTTGTGCAACACACAACATCCAACGATCATCTTGCACACGATGCCTTGGCTGTACAGGAGCCTTCCACCTGTGAAGTCCAGGCACCTGAAACGTGACTTCAACACGCCAAATGTGCGTTCCACGATGCCCCTGCTGCGTTTGTGGGCCGCATTGTACTGCCTCTGGGCCTGTGTGTTCGGGGCTCGGAGGTGTGTCATCATCCAAGGGCAGAGTGCATATCCTTGATCACCTGTGACAGTGCAGAGAGACATGAGTCAAAAGTTGGTTCTGCATGATGTGTTGGCAGGCTCACTAGTTCATTGGTGTGTGATATGTGTGACTTAGTGATTCCTGTTTGACAGGTACTGCTTGTAGCAAATGAGCAGCATCAATGTGTATTACGTAGCCTCACCGCTGCTCCTCCCTCCCCCCGAGCCTATTCACTAGTGTGCGCAGCACGGTTGCATCACTTGCACTCCTACGGCACACCATTGTCATGCCTGTCTGCGCATGTCCACAAGCCTGACAACGACACTGTGATGTTGTGCGCTGACGGTGGCTGGCCACGTGTGTGTCGGCCGACGGTAAGGATAGGGCGGACACAGATGTAGATTTCATGGCTGGCTGAACTTGCGATGCGGTTGAGGATAGTCCTATGGCCTATGCTGCGGTAATAGCGACACACACAACAGTTGGCATGTATGATCCCGGACCCCGAGCGGGCTTGCGCTCCTTCATTTATCCCTTCGGCCGAGCCCGCACTCCGGGGGCATGCTACATCGTAACATTGTCCATTGCGGGACGGGTGGCGCCGACACTACAACAGAGACACACGCATTAGTTACCTCCTTGGCAAGGCCAACACATAGCAATGCCCCGAGCCCCAGGCTGATCATCCACACCCCTACGCTGGACTGCCGTACGCCAGCCCACTCCGCTTACGCTTACAGGGGGGTACGACACAGCTACATGTCCCAGGTCTTCCCCACTGCCTGAGGTGACATGGTTGCGTCCGCTGTACACAAAACAATGTAATGTGGTAGGGCCCGGGGCCCTCATGCATACACAATGACCACACAGACACACATAGATCGTTTGTGGAACTGGCTACGGGCACGTGTGCCCGGCCCTTTTTATTGCCAGGGTCACATGTCCAGTGACGCCTGTGCTGGATGGGTGTGGGGTGAGTGTAAGCCAGCCCTCAGGGAGTGGTTGGTGCTGGCAACAACTACAACAGTGATCAGACAATCAGTAGTACAAAGTTCAAACAGCAAGGGTCCACGACTTGAGCTGCACAGAGTTAGTGGCCACGGATGCACGGCTGCAGGCACAGGCACACCGCCACGGGACGGTGACTTGCGGTGCACTGAGGTAGGGCCATGGGAGCTGAGTGGGTCCTCGTCGATGTCCAAGGTGAATGTCGCTGGGTGTTTCGGGGGACAGTGGAAGGTGTTCTTCCAGAGCATGATGCAGAGGGCAGAACCAAGCATGAACAGGCAATATGGAGGAGATGAATGCTACAGACTCATTTTTAATGCCAAGTCAGTATCAGCTACATGATGGTGAAGACAACCCCCAGGCCATAGACTCAGACGCCACCAAAGTTCAAACTGAGAGTGTCCCTGAATTTCGGGGCCCAGAGTTAGTGGCACCAGAGCTGAAAGGGGATGCAGTCTGCGATGAGGCCTGTACAATGGTATGAACTCTGCCATGAAAAAAGCAAGACTCAGTTCAAAATGTGTGACCTACTTGACCGCAGTGTAGGCCGAAGGCAGTGGTCATCTAGGGCCCACAGACACGTGTCATTGGCCTGCGATGCACAGAGTTGGTGGCACCAGATCGAAGGGAGTACAGTGATATAAATGCTGCCATTAACATATGAACTCAGCCATCATGGAATCAAGACTCAGTTCCAAATGTGTGACCTACTTGACTGCAGTGTAGGCCGGAGGCAGCGGTGGAGTACGTCAACGAGAAAGGAGTACTGGGGGCCTGTGTCGCGGAGGCCGTGATGGTCTGAGGAGGCTGCCACGGTCGCGGGCCGCGGGCTTGGAGCTTGCACCGGCACGTGGTGGGCCCTCTTTGACACACGCCGGTGAGCAGTGAGGCCTGGTTGCGCAGGGGGGGCCAAGACGGGTCAGGGGACCAGCGGCCTGGGGTGCAGCGGGCGCACAGGATCACAGGCACCGCCGCTTACGGCGTCAGCCTCGTGGCGGGCTGAGAGGCGCCGCCCTGGCAGACACGTTGGCCATTCCGGAAGAGAACCACGCCCAGAGCAACGGGCTTTTTATTCACACCCCTACGCTGGCCTGGCGTACGCCGGGCCAGCCCACTGCACTCACACTCACAGGGGGGGACGTAACAAGCTACATTTCCGCGATCTTCCCCACTGCCTGGGGTGACATGGTTGCGTCCACTGTCCACTACACTCCAAACACCAGCAGTATATGTCGACATGGACATGTCTGTGGTCTGCATACTCAAGTCTGTCCAGCACATCCACGCCACACTTGGCATTGTGTACATTCTCATTCATGGGTCACTTGCCTCCTTCGCACATGCCTGGTTCCCACATCTCCCCACATTCTGCTATTGTGTGGCTGAGGTGCCATGCCATTGATGGCTTGTTACATGGCTAGCCCAGGTTATCACAGTAAGTTGTGCTGTCGTATGTGGTAGGTGGGCATGTTGCTTGGCATGTTGTATGTGAGTTTGTCACGTGTGCATTCCCAGAGTCGTGAGTTGCATGACTGTGTAGTTGAGGTGTGTGGTGAGTTCATTTGGTACTTACCAACGAGCAATGCATTCCCATAGGTGCCATCCTGAAAGCGCTGGTTGATGATGGACTGTCAGAAGATGAAGGAATCATGCACACTGCCTGGGTAGTTGGCGACGACGTTGGTGAAGAGTCCCAGGTGGTCCACTATTGCCTGCACATTGATGGAATGCGTGTGCTTCCTGTTGCGGTAATTGTGTGCAGTGGCGGCAGGGGGCACGAGGAGTACATGTGTGCAGTCGATTTCCCCAACACGTGCGGGAAGCCAGCTATGGCGTAGAAGCCTTGCTTGGTCTCCAGCTGTTCCTGCGCAGTGTGGGGGAAGTGAAGGTGCTGGGGTACCAAGCTGAGAATGGCATCCAAGACAGGTGTGAGGAACTTGGATAGGGCTGGCTGTGAGACTCCTCCGACTCTGGCAGTTGTTGGTTGGAAGGTCCCAGAGGCCAACAGGTGCAGCACAGCCAGCAGCTTTGTCTGCGGAGGGATGTTGTTTGTCTGCTGTGTTGGTACCGTCAGCCTGTGGGCAATGATGGTCAGGATGCGGAGGATGGTTGTCCTTTTGAGCCTGTAGTGGGCAATGACATCCTCTGGTGTTAAGTCTGTGAGGCTGGTGCGTTTTCTGAAGGTCCGCTGTCTTTGTCTGCACTGCCTCTGTGGTAGTCCGGGGGGGAAGGCGGGAGGGTCCGGGGGGGGGGGCCTGGGTGTGGTGGCGGTGGGTTTTGTGGCCCTCTTGGGGCTCCGAGCTGCATGATCAGTAGCTCCATGGCATCTGTTGTTCTTCAGGTGTGGCTCTGGTCTGGGCTCCCTTTTGTGGTGCAGGTAGTCGTCCGACTTAACACCAGGTAGGAGCAGGTGTTAAATCCCTGCTGCTAACGTGCCTTATCGCCTGTTTTGTGATCTTATCGCCGATCTGGCTGGTCGTAGAGAATATTGCGAAGTGGTGTTTTCGTGGCTTTTTGCACAGGAACGCCTACTCTGCATCTCATTAGCGTTAGTTGCCGGTGTCATCCGCGGCGATGTTTTTTGCGGCTGCTATCGCAGGATAACTGGCGATATCGGCTATTAGCACCAGCTTGTGAATGGTGTGATGAATCTATTGCCACTTTGACTGCGATAAAGTGCCGCTAACTCGGCGATAGGTCCTTGAGAATATGCCTCTTAGAGTATTGTCACTGCAAGGACATATTTAACATTGAAATGTTTTAAGTATCATCCACCCTGCCTTATGGGCATTTAAGGCCTATCAAGGGGTGTCTTATTAATATTTAATAGGAGGATTTTGGCCTGTCAAAAGGGGATATTTTGACAGGTCGAATTTGCAGTTTAAACCTGCAAAGCCAAGATACTGGTGACAGGCCTACAGTCATGTTTTTCATTATCAGTTTAGTGGTGGCGCAATATGTGCTGCCGTCCACTAGTGACTTTTAACTTACAGGCCCTAGGTACACTTTCTACCATATAGTAGGATTATAGGTAAATTAAACATAGCAATTAGGAGTGTAGACAATTTTTGACATATTTTATTGCTCAGAGCACATGCCCTGGGGCCTGGTTAGCAGAGTCCCAGTGCACAGATGCTAACAAACCATCAGCATCAGTCCACAGAATAGGGTGATCATGCAAAAAGAAGCATTTTCCCACATTGCTATTTCTACTTAAAACTTTTTGATTATATCTTTGTTTACCCTTACTGGATTTTTGTCATTTCAGCATCATTTCGTTTATTAACGTTTACTCTATTTTTGTATTCATTTTGTAATTTATGTGCCCGGGTTAGGCCCATGTAGGGAAGAGGCTCATTTCTTACATCGTCCTATTTTTCACAATAACATTTTGGCTGTGACCTTTTGCACATATTTGCGTGCGCAACAATGTTGGATTAGTTTCTCTGAAACTACTTTGTTTACACTTCTAACTTCACATAACATTATCACGATGTTGCGAACACCATGTACAAGGCATCTTTATGCACTATGTACAAATGTTGTTCTATCTTAATCCACAGGGCGACAGGGCTATCTACATATCCATAACATCACTAATCTATACGTACATCGCAAGGCTGATTTCTATTATAAATAATGAGCATCTCAAAAGATTAGCAGAGGAGGCACTTCAGCTGACACCGAGTGTCTCTGAATGCTGAGACTTCACCACACAGCGTTCTGACATCTCCGTGGGGGGGTGTCCAGTTTGTGACGTATACGGGCTCCTGCATTTTCTCCCACCAGGTAATGGGGTTGGATCATCCCTTGGGGGGATTCTTGGCATCACACCTACGCACACTCTAGCTACACGCAGAGTAGGGTACGCATAATAGGAGTAAGCCTGATCACTTCCCTGTTTATATGCCTGCATATACATGGTTTTAGCACCATGGTAGAACTATATCAACTATTTACGCTTTTGGTGCTTGTAATAACTTTCATCTGCTTCTGTCTACTGATTATCGCAGCACCTGTATTTTATACAAGGATAACGTTGGTTCAATAAATATATTGAAATAGTCCCACTGTGTATTCTGTATATTTCTCTGAGCACAAGTAAGCATGAGTGACTGAGCGAAAGGTTCTGCTCATGTTTCCATGATCCTCGAGGTGTCAGGGCTGTCATGTTCAGTGGTTGCCAGAAACCATTCGCTCCCTGGTAAGGTTAGGGGGGCTTATGGTGGCACTGTGAGCTAGCTGGTCTTTAGGCCAACATATCCTGTAGGGATGCCCGGAATCAGTCTAGGCACCTCACCGAAAGTTTATGTTCTCCAACAAATGCACAGGTCCTACAGTTTAGTGGGAACTACACAACATGGCACTGCCAACGTTGGTTGTGCTCTTATTTAATAGTTGATCTGAGTAGTTCAGTTGTGCTTTTCTCGGAGACCTCTACTCATCTCTAAACTAGAGATGTCCATGGTGGGAAGGGAAATCCACCTCCGCTGAGTACGTATATCCTATGTATTGACTGTAGCTTATTCAAGCTTGTAGGATAAATATTGTTCTCACATTGTGCTAACCCTATCTCCGTAAATTCACTTAATAAACATCTTTTCCATTCACAATGTCTGTATACGGAGAAGCGAGTGAGGACATTAGAGAACAAGCAGTTAGAATAAACATTACAGAAAATTGCAGACATGCATTTACTTTGAAATGACTACATCATGGCCTCCCAGCAACGGGTGGAGACATTACCTTTGTGGTTGAGGCACACGAAGCATTCAGGACAGAGGTATTCCATTCTTGGGTTAAATTCTCCGCTGCGGATGCACGCACATAATTGTTTCACACTTACATTGAAGATAAAACACCTGAAGAATACTTTCTATATGTGGACATAGAAATTCCGTTAACTTACCAAGAACACATAAATTGGTATAAAGGCACCCTCCCCATACTGTAGAAAATGTAAGACTCGTTCCGCTCAGTAAAGTAGGAGCAACTTGGCCGGTCCTAGCGGGTTATACACTGTATCCTAATATTGCTAATTTATATGCAGCAGAATTAACAACACTATACAACGATCTAGTAGAGATTCACAGAAACCTTACACAGTTCATAATGCAAATCCTGACAGTTAGCCCTGCGTAGACTGCTCAGGCTGCACACCACAATTGGCTACTATGGGTATCATCCCGCAATGCTGAATGCTGAAATGGGAAAGATTCCCACCAGTCGGGATCAAATTCTATCTGGATAGCACAAAAAACCAGCCAACTTGAGCCAGTTTTTCCCCATACAGGCCCGCAGGAACAACACAAAATATTAACAATTTGCTTGCCGATGGAGATGGCTGCCCCGGTGGAAGACTGTGCTACTTGGGGTATGGTCTTCACTGCAGTTTACACCAGAACTCATGGTTCCCCTTCAATAGCAGTTTTACCTGAAGTACTGAAACAAGTACAGAATGAGTACGGGAAAGCGCCTGCCCTGTACTTGGGGATTAAACTGATGGGCAATTTTGTGGCGGTATAAGCCATTATCTTAAGTAACATAAAGGGGAAAGAGACAGCATTGGCTATTCACCAACGCCTGAGGGAGTTCACTCCTGCACAGCAGGAGCGGGAATTGCCTAAAATTATCAAAGAAACCTATGCTACTCTAGGTAGAGATTATTTGGGAGCCAGACCTGGGAAATCACAGGTTAAGAGTAAATCTCAAAAGGATAACCCTAAGCAAGCACCTGATTCTTCCAAAAAGAAATGGGACAATAAACAAAAAATAAACAAAACAAGACACAATCACGGGGTGGGTCTCCTCAACAGGAAACCACTAACAAGATATACAATTTGAGAAACCGTGAAATATTAGAAAGCCTGACATCAGGATACTGATACAAGTTCCTCTTGTTCCTTTCAGGATTAATCTGATACACGTTCCCAGAGAGGTGGATGGTCAGAGCTCATATCAGAAGAGCATGTGAAGCCGAAAAGTGAAACACATCACATTTCAGCCTACATCCTTGAAAAAGAAGGCAAACCAAACACTCCTAAACCTCAATTGAAAAAGAAGAAGGTAGCTGGGATTAAAATAAGACATGCCCAGGCTACTGAGGACTCTGCTTGTGTACAGGGAATGGGCAGTGACAATGCTGGACAGCATAGCAGAAGTCATGATAGCTTGTCGGAACCTGATGGATTATCTGGTGGTGGTAGCGCTGAATGAGCATATCATGGTGTCCCACATCGTTTATATGAAATAACACTCCAAATGGAGGGGGATATACCCAGAAACATAAAGGCTCTCTTTTGGGAGTCCTGACATATGGTAACGATATTCTTATGGCTGAAAAGCATTGGCCACCTGAGTTCGCAATGGAGTGCCCAATGGGAGAAACTGTAATTTTACCTGCTTTCTCTGACCTCCTTCCAGAATCAATCAAACATTCATATACCAAGGAGTGGGCATTAGTATAGCTCCTGTACTTTACTGCAATCATATTGGGTGGGATGATGAGTAACGTCATCATGAAATCCCATTAAAATCAACTCCTCAACCCCAGACACAGTACCCAATTAAACATGAAGCTAAAAAACAAGTTAGGGAAATCCTAGAACAACTTGAATAGCAAGGTGTAATAGAAAATTGCACCTCTTCAATAAATAATCCCTTGTTTCCTGTAATGAAACCGGACAATTCATACTGTCTAGTTTTAGACTACAGACATTTAAACACATTCACATGCACATTTACAGTACAAAATGCACACAGTGCCGCACTAATGGAAAACATTGTGCGAAAAAAATACAAAACAACACGAATGGATTCTTCTGCCAGAATAGAGCACCTAAAAAGCAGATATTTGACAGCGTTTTCAGCTCTAGGTTCACCACGTCAATTTTGCCGGTTACCTCAAGGGTATAAGAACAGCCCTGGGCTGTTCTCAGCCAGGGTAACATAGTTACTTCAAAATTTTGATGAGGAGGCATTGTCCTCTGTAGATGATATTTATCTGACAGACGATGAGTTAATGGAACACTTGGCTAGAGTAAACCACATAACTCTAAGGTTTGCTCACCTGGGTTACAAATTTAATTTAAAAAAATCAAAAATTGGACACCTCAATGTCCTGTTTCTGGGTATGAGTTGTCAAGTGAAAGCAAAGCCTTGCAGCACATTTTTTTAGAAAAATGCGCACTGCTCCAACCTTCAATGACCATATATTTTGGATTACGCAGAACGAGTAAAAATGTTCTACGATTTAATTATACCTGATTTTTCAATCAACCAGTGGACACAGGAACATACAAACATTTTACATTCCGTACAAGCTGACATGAGAGCTTCAAAACATGTACACACATGTGTAAACACGACTAACCTGGTGATCCGCGTAGTCGCTAGACCAACCTGGTACACCTACATCATTTTCAGCAAAGGTGATACAGTACCCATTGCATACAAATCACATTTGTATGCCAACGCAGAAATACTTTTGCACCCACTGAGAAAATTCTCACAGCAGTACAGACTGCTGTGGTGAGAGAAAGAGCACTAGCACAGGGGAAGCAAATAATTGTTGATACCCTGGTACTGACATTAGAGGCCATTACAAAAGCAAGCGTTCCAAATGCCAAAGCATTACATCCACGATAGATACGATGGGCTAACTGTCTCACTGCAACAGATGTAGATTACAGATTCAATTCTACATTACAAACACAAGCATTCCTGCAGTACGAACAAAAATATCCTCTGCTGAATGAAATAATGCCTCTAGATCAATATGATTATATAATTTATACTGATGGATCTGCTCAGCCAGCCATAGGGATAAAACACCAATATTCCATGGCATGCACAATCATAAAAGTGCGCATGCAAGACGGAAAGTTCTGTCCTGAAAAAACACAAACTCAGTCCCTAGTGATTGTACAACGCAGCTGGCAGAACTAAAAGCCCTGATACTGGCACTACAAAGTACGGACCATGGATTCTCTACACTTATAGTGTGTGATTTGTATTACTGTGTCCAGTTCTACAATGAATATCTTCATTATTGGAGCCATAATGGATTTTGAGATTCCAAGGGTTGCTCAATCAAGCACAAGCTGCTTTGGAAAGAGGTGGCAAAGCTGAAAGAATGCTTGCCATGGGCTCATGTTATCCACACATTGAGTCATCAACGTGTTGGCGTTCACGTTGAAGGGAGTTCCATGGCTGATGAAGCCACTAAGGCAACAGTCCGCACTGCTGCCTTTGCTTCAATCACTTGTTCAAGTACAAGATTAGACAGAGACATCATGGTGGCTGTCAATGCTGCTTGCAACGACACCCACCTGCCGAAAGGCTTTCCACTCAAGTACTCCTACAAGTTAGATGCACAAAACATTCATTATGCTCAGATTCCAGGAGTGGCGGACAGAGTTATACAAAACACTGATCGCGGATTGGGACTGATATTAGCTGCACATGAGGGTCTGAGTTAAGCACACGCAGGGGTTACTGCTACAGTCTTGTTACTGAAGCAGCACAATTGGTGGTAAGGTCTAACTAAACAGAGCAAGGACTTTGTCCTTAAATGTGACATCTGCCAGCAGATGAAGGGCTCAACCATAGCACGTCCACCTCAGACACCTCTATTGATCTCAGACAAGCCTCTGACTTGTGTTTATTTGGATCACTGTGGCCCCTTACGCTCAGATGGGGCTTACAAGTACATCTTGGTGGCCGTGGATTCATGCTCCAGATTCCTGTGGGTTCGGCCATGGTGCTCGGCTGACGCTCAAACTGTTATAAAGGATTTTCAAGTCTTCATCAGGACATACGCAACTGGCACACTACATTCTGACCAGGGCCTGGCGTTTAGCTCTCGGGCTTACAAAGAAGCCATTGGAAGTTTGGGTATGGCATTGCGGTACTCCTCCCCCTATCATCCCAAGGGAAATTCGATAGTTGAGAGGAAAATCCAGTACTTAAAGCAGTCCTTAACAGCAAGGCTAATAGGCTTGGGTCGCAGTAGGGTCAATAACCTATTTGGGGTCCAGAAGGCACTCAATAACATGCCAAGAAAATCCCTGGGTGGTTGTACTCCATACAAAATCCTGGTTGGTGTGAGAAAGTGGATACCAGACCTTGATAATGTCAGCACACTGGTGGTGGAAACACCATTTGACATCAATGAACGTTTGGCTGTTTTACAGGAACTCAATGAATTCCGGGGCGCACAAAGCAACGTCCAAGTAAAACACACCACCACTGGAGAAGTGAAGGTCGTACCAACAAGAACCGGCTCGGTCCTGAAGATTGAGGACTTCGTCAGGGAACAAATTGTGGACAAGAAAGCATTCGGGCCATCTTATAGAGTGCCTGTACCTGTCCTGGCTGTCGAAGGTACCAGAACTGTACTTCTTACGCCCCTCGCCGGTCACAGAGACAAAAGGTTTGTCTCTATTGATCTGATTAAACCACACTATGTGGCCGATTCTCAACAGTAGGGCGCGTGGGCTCCTGGGTGGCCGCTGCACTCTTGCTACCGTTCAGGAAGTTCAGATGGAAGTTTTAGTAACTACAGAAGATTCCCCTCTCCAAAGATTAAATAAGTAAATAACAATGAAGTATTACTTCTTCCTGTTGAAACAACTACAACTTTACAGTCTTTGAGTACAGAAACACAAATCTCAATTTGGAAAATTGATAACGTCTATGTGAATATGCCACAGATTGAGTCATCTCCCAGTTCTACAAAACCTGCTGAGCTGCCAAAAATAGACCGGACGGAGTCTGGCTACTTTGTGCATTATAATGACTTCTCACCGGAATTTAAGTAAGCATGAGATACCACCACCTCTCCCTTTCAAGCTGAAAATGCGAGCTCTCTATCTTTGGCTCAATATGATGCAGGGCCTCGTTTATGAGGTTTTGCCGGAGGACAGCGCTGTATGCCTTCCTGCTTTGCTGCTGTACAGCAAAAGAAAAGGGCAGGAATGCACTGTATCTATCTGATATGGCGCATTCCTGTCCTTTTCGGCAGCGCCAGCGCACAATGGGCTGCCGTGCGCAAACGCAGGCAGTGTCAAAAAGCAATGGATGTTGCTGGGAACGCCCCCAGCAACACCCATTGCACGCCTTTTAACACAGAAAACTGAGTTAAAGGGAACGATATTTATGAGGCAGCATTAAGCCGAAAAAAGTGGCTTAGTGCTGCCTCGTAAATATGGAGCGGGCTCCTGCACCACAGAACATCACAAAAAGTGACATTCCAGCAATTCAAAGAGCCTCCTAAATGAGGCCCATACTTTGTTACTCCTTGATTACATCTCTGGATTACAATTGGATTACTATTCCTGGTCCTCTGGATTGGTTTGGTGACTGTCTTTTTCCTATTTCTGAATGGACACTATCTCCCAGAACACTCTGCAGTCCAACTTGTGAATTTAGTTCTAAAACCACATGCATCATCGCGCCATGAACTAAGGGACCTGTCCCTAGTGAACATTACAGCGGTTCCAGTTCCTGATAGTGTGGGACAGGGTATATTATGATTTATATGGTGCTACTGAACTTTTCAAATTCCATATTTGTTTAAGATTTCTTTAAATGAAATCATCACCTCTAGTACATTTTCTGATGATTGGGACATTGAACTGTGCATAATTTGCTTTCAGATCTAGAGCAATCAGCAGCATTTTCTAATGATGAATTGTTAGAAATGGGGGTCTCTAGTTGGCAATGGTTTTCACCTTTGTCCAAGTAGGGACCCTTCTTCCTAGTCAGGGTATGGGGGATACATTTCTAAAATAACCCCTGCTCACCCCCTTGGTAGCTTGGCACGAGCAGACAGGCTTATCTCAGAGGCAGTGTGTAAAGCATTTGTGCACACATACAGTAATACAGTGAAAACACTACAAATGGACACCACACCAGTGTAGAAAAATATGTAATCTTTATCTAAACCAAACAAGACCAAAACGACAAAAATCCACAATACAGTAATCAAAATATGACTTTTAAAAGGTAGAAACAGTTCTGTCCATAGCAAACTATAGTTGCAACACTTTCCACACAAAGTACCTTGGATGCGTCACTGTCACAAAAAATAACTGCCGCAGGGAAGGTGATGCATTGGTTCCTTACGCCCAGGGAAGGTGATGCATCGGTTCCTTACTCCAGGAGAGGTGATGCGTCAGTGCCTTACTGCCACGCAGGGGCAGTGATACGTCAGTTCCTTACAGAAGGGGAAGTGATGCATTAGTTTCTTACTGTGCGGGGAGGTGATGCATCGGTTTCTTACTGCGGCCCAGCGTTCTTGCAGACGTGGCGCCAACGTGTAATGCGTGATGATCGGGGATGCGTCGGTTCTCGATGTGGCAGCGGCAACGACACTGCGTTGGTCTCTCCAGCTGCGGTCCCACGATGCGTTGGTTCTTGCAGCCGCACAGCAGGGCCTGTGTCGGAATTGGTGCGGTGATCTTGGAATTCAGAGATCGGTGCACAAGATTCTACGTGCAGCGTTTCATGAGCCGCTGGCGATGCATCGGAAACAGTTGCGGATGCGTCGCGCTTCTTGAAGTTGCATTTCTTTTCCAGCTCAAAACAGCAGGAACAACCTCCAGAGGCCCAATACAGCAACAGGCACCTCGTAGCAGGTCAGAACTCCCAACAAGGAAGTTCAGGGGAGCTGGTGGTGAAGTCTTTGTATCCCTGAGACTTCAAAACAGGAGGCAAGCTCTACTTCAAGCCCTTGGAGATCTTCCTCAAGCAGGAGACACAGCACACAGCAAAGTCTTTATCCTCTCCGTGGAAGAAACAGCCACTGCAGGCTAACCCCAGACAGCACATAGTAAAGGGGCAGTACTTCTGCTTCAGTTTTCCCAGCTCTTCTACTTGGCAGAGGTTCCTCCTGAATTCCAGAAGTGATTTAAAGTTCAGGGGTCTGGGCCCCACTTTTTATAGCACAAATTATTTCTTCTCTGGTGGCAGATAAGCTCTTTTCTCAGCTAAAACCAGTTCTGTCCTCTCTGGTGCAGCTGGCCAGCAGGAGGTGGAAACAGCATTGTCCAAGGCAGACCAGGCCTATTCAGGTGTGAAAGAAATTCCCTCCCCCTACTCTGAATGCAGCCAGGTCTATTCAGTCCAGCCCTGACTCATTCAGGAAAGGCAGGACACACATCAACCCCACCCCATTGGCCGTCTGAGAGAATACACATCCCCAGCCCCTGTCACTCCAAAGCCAGACAGTAAATCCACAAACCAGCAGAGGCACATAGAATGGCCAAGCAAGATAATACCCACTTTCTAAAAGTGGTATTTTCAAACACACAATATAAAAATCATCTTTACTGAAAGATGCATTTTTATATTCTGAGTTCAGGCATACTAAACTCCATCTTTCTATCTTGTCCCAATGGGAAGTTATATTTATAAGATGTTATAAATAAACTCCCATTCTATCCTATGGGACAGATAGCCTTTCAATAGTGAAAAACGAAATATACTGTATTTCACTATCAGGACATGTCCCACACCTCAGTACATGTCCTACCTTTCACATACACTGCACCCTGCCCATGGGGCTACCTTGGGTCTACCTTAGGGGTGTCTTACATGTAAGAAAAGGGAAGGTTAGGGCCTAGCAAGTGGGTGCACTTGCCAGGTCGACATGGCAGTAACAAACTGCGCACTGGCAGGTCTGAGATACAGTTACAGGCTGCTCATGTGGGTGGCACAATCAGTGCTGCAGGCCCACTAGCAGCATTTGATTTACAGGCCCTGGGCACACACAGTAAATCAAATATGTCAATCATGGAATCACCAATCCATAAACACAATTTACAGGGAGAGCATATGCACTTAAGCACTGATCAGCAGTGGTAAAGTGCCCAGAGTCATAAAACCAACAAAAACAGGGTCCAAAACAGGAGGCCAAAATGCAAAACGTCTGGGGTAAACCCGTTGGAAAAGCCAGGTCTAACATGAATTGTATGATGGTACAAATAATTTTGATGATATGTTCTGTTATCAACATTATGGTCACCATTTTTTACACAAAGCTAGTATCCCATGTACTGTTTATAATTATACTCAATGGGAACATTGCCCAACACCACCAAATGGTAGTTCAAAAACATTTGCACAAAAGTTTGCTTATTTTTCCAGGTTTTACACATCGGATCCAGCCTCTAATTATTACAGTCTTGCACCTACACCTGTAAAGAACAATATGCTAACAAACACCAAGCTGATTTACTCTGCTTCCTTTATTTCCCAACGGTCTGTACAGGATTTCGACTTTTAGAAAGACAAATAGACACAAAATCTGTCTGGGTGGGCAAACGATTGGCAGGTGCAGGAAACTGAGGCCTTATTCAGAGCATGCCTCATTCCACATCAGATCATTTTCCTGAATAAAACAGTACAAAAGACTTCCTGTCTTGGAATAACCAAGATGAAGGATTTGAACACACTTCGCATTCCAACATTCTCAGGCTTTGAGAACTGGCAGCATTTCACACACTACAGTGAGTATACACTAGATACCATGATACGAAATGGTTCTTACAATTTATCAGATCCCAATTGGAAGAGGTGGTTGGCTTGGCCTGTGGACACTAATGGGTGTCAATCTAGATTCCTGGCCAACACCAAATGGTTTAGGATCAATAGTCTGATTAGCGATATGTACAATCAGAACACTCAGGGGTGGTGACATCTTATAGTGTTGGGAAGTTGTACCTCGATTGGCTGAAAACCTCAACACTTTCTCAGGTGAAATAACACTTGTCCCTTCTTTCTGATTACATGGATCTCAGGGATGCCTCGTTAGGTCCCTGGAACCCACGTCAAAAGCGCTTTGTGTATGGACCATACAATGAGCTGTGGAAAATGTCTCAACAGGAAGCTGCTGAGAGACTGATTGAGATCCACAGGATTAACTTAGAAAAGGCTTTGGCTGTGGTTGACTACGGTATGACCACATTATCATCTAGAATGTATTCACTGGGCAACATAGTATTATCTGCAATTGACATAATACAGCAAGACATGTCGATTTTACAACATGGACAATCACAACTACGGTTCATTGTAATACTAAGCTGGACATTGCAAACATTACATTCTGGCCACGTGCCGTGGCGTTACATCAATAGTACAAGTCTGTTTTCTGCCTATGATCTAACAGAAAGACAGTTATTAATGGCACAAAGAGATGCAAAATATACTATGTTGCACATTGAAAAATTAGACCAATTACCTTTCACCGTGGCTGAGACAGCATCCACAGTCTAGATAATCCATGGTTACATACCCCTAACGGTCATGACTTTCCAATTGCAATACTGTCTACAGTACCAACAAGTAGGCAGGTATGAAGCGCTAGGGGAAGGTTCTGTGCAGGAATACTGGGAATTATCATTCAGGTTTAGATGCAGGAAAAGGAACACTGAAGTTTTCCTTAGTGGTTCTGACTGTGAGGATGCTTAAGCGGGTCCTTAGTTTGCAAAGACATTTCACTTCATGGGGCATTAAATGCTTCAGTTGCAAACTTGTCCTAGTATTTGAAGGGTTCTCCAGACGCCGTGATTCATCCGGTTTTCAAGCTGCTCTCGAATTGGAGCTATTTGATGCGGATCACTGAATATCGACATTGAAAATATCGGGGTACAAAAATATCGAAGCAAAAATATTGTTGTCCAGAATATCGAAGTCCTATCTACATAATGGTAAGTACAAAAATATCAGAAAAAAAATATTGTTGTTAAAAATATCGTTTTTTTTTTTTATGTTTAAAAAATAATGTAAAACAAAGTAAATAATACATATAATTAAAAAAAACATAGGGGCCCATTACGATGGCGGGCGACGGCACGACCGCGGCGGTGCGGAAAAATGCCTTTTACCGCACGCCAGCAGCGGACTTCACGCCTGCCATATTAGGATGGGAAAACATAGGCATTTACCGTTCGCCGCGGTGTGACACCGACCGCCATCGAACAGCGCCCGCCACCGCGGCGGAGTGAGCCAATCACCACACACCGCCGTGTGGAATGACGTCCCGTACGCCGAAGATATCACGATGCCGGAAACAGGGCAGCGCACCGCGACGGAGAAACCGCACAGCGAAAGACGGCGGAGACATCACAGCGGAGACAGAAAAGAAACACCCGGGACACACCGCGATGGATCCTGCCCTACATGCCTTCCCGGTGCTGTACATGATCCACCACCTGCAAGTTATCCACCGCCGCGGACGCCTCCGCAGGTACGTACAGACACAACAGTGCAAGTAACACAATACACAGCTCCAGGGGGGGAAAACATCGCATGGGAACACCACACACCCCTGTGGGGACAGGCACACAGCCATCACTGCACACACACATGTCCCACCTGTCACAAAAACATCGCACCACATACTGCCCACCCATGTACCGCATTCATGAACAAATGTCCCGGTCACGTCATCGCCAGCGGTCAGTGTGCATGAAACCATGCACACAACGCAGAGCACAGGGCCAGCGCATGCCAAGGGCACCGTACAAATTGCACAGAGCCACAACTCCATCCACAACACACCAGCTACCTCCCTGAAGGGACACAACATGTGTCTCACAAGTGCCACTCCTGCACAACAACAACACAACTACAGCCACACCATGCCCCACGTCCCAACAACTGCATATACAGCCACAGCAGGACCCTTTGCAAAGGAACACATAGCACAGAAGCCCAGGCCCCAGCCAACACACACACACCACAACAACCTCACACACAAGCCAAGAACACTGAGGCCAGGCACAAAATGTACACACACACAGATGAGGACCAAACACTTCACTGCACACACTACCTGACAAGTCACACACACACACACCACCCTGACTCACAGCTACATACACACACCACATGCCAGCAGTAATGGAGGACAACATATAGGAAAGCCAAAGTGAGGTGCCCACAAATGGAAGGGCAGTGACACAACCATCAAGCATGTGTGAAGCACATGCAAGACAAGACACATGTGAGAACACACACAGCCCATCACAGCACACATGGCTGACACAGACAGTCAACACAAACCACGGTCACCCCAATGCTACAACTCCTGTAGACAGCAAGGACACCCATGTATAGGCACAGGGATGTAAGGAAGGCCCTGAACACAAACACTGACCAGCCACACATAGGCATCCAAACACTGGACAAGACAACGTCTGCTGCACAACACACAGGGCCCAGTGACACACTACATGACAGCCAAGCACAAGTAGGATATGTCACACATACCTCCTCCCACAACAGCAACACACAATACTGCCATGTGCACAAAACACAACCACAGGGCTTAACAAGTACACATACAGGCACACCACACCAGGGTCACACATGGCAGTAGTTGACAATGCATGTGCACATACATACACAGTCACAACAAAGTCACCCCCTTCACACCATACACTTCTCCACCACCCAAGTGCACACATTGGAAGTAAGCCATGGGACCTGGATAACTCATCACCACAAGATGACCATACACCGACACTGATTGGCACACAGAAAGGAAGCTCACACAGACCCCATGACCCTGGCCTGCCTGCCTGTAAGCCTGTGCCCAAACACCCACCCTGTGCTGCCATTGCCCACAAACCTGACATGTGTCCACCATAGATAACATGAGCCAAGAAGGAAGATGACTACAAGACCTCATTGCAAACCACCTGCACTGCACCCATAAGTATCACAGTCATGTAGAAATGAAGTGCCTCCCACCCCTGCAAAAAATGAAATGTGACACAACCCATTGGCAATGTCGAAGTGGCATACTGAGCCTGTGACACAGTAAACCATGCACACACAGAAACAACTTTATTCAGGAAGGACACTGACACAACTCACTGCAGGACCAACTGTGTTTATTCACAATTTGCATATTGACACAACAAATTTGGGCAACAGCAAAGCCAGTGGGCATTTCAATATGCACAGTATTTACATGAAAAGCTGCACAGGCAGGGGGCACACAGCAGTGAACAACAAGGCCAGTGGCCAGGACACAGTGCAGGTGAGGTACATGAGAAGCTGCACAGGCAAGGGGCAAACAGCAGTGAACAGTAATGCCAGTGGCCAGTCCAATGTGCAGATTAAGTCCATGAGAAGCTGCACAGGCAGGGGGCACACAGCAGTGAACAGCAAGGCCAGTGGGCAGGACAAAGTGCCGAGTGAGTCCATGAGAAGCTGCACAGGCAAGTGGCAAACAGCAGTGAACAACAAGGCCAGTGGCCAGGACACAGTGCAGGTGAGGTACATGAGAAGCTGCACAGGCAAGGGGCAAACAGCAGTGAACAACAAGGCCAGTGGCCAGTACAATGTGCAGATGAAGTCCATTAGATCCTGCACAGGCAAGGGGTAAACAGCAGTGAACAGCAATGCCAGTGGCCAGTCCAATGTGCAGATTAAGTCCATGAGAAGCTGCACAGGCAGGGGGCACACAGCAGTGAACAGCAAGGCCAGTGGGCAGGACAAAGTGCAGAGTGAGTCCATGAGAAGCTGCACAGGCAAGTGGCAAACAGCAGTGAACAACAATGCCAGTGGCCAGGACACAGTGCAGGTGAGGTACATGAGAAGCTGCACAGGCAAGGGGCAAACAGCAGTGAACAGCAAGGCCAGTGGCCAGGACAAAGTGCAGAGTGAGTCCATGAGAAGCTGCACAGGCAAGTGGCAAACAGCAGTGAACAGCAAGGCCAGTGGCCAGTCCAATGTGCAGAGTGAGTCCATGAGAAGCTGCACAGGCAGGGGCCACACAGCAGTGAACAGCAAGGCCAGTGGCCAGGACACAGTGCAGGTGAGGTACATGAGAAGCTGAACAGGCAAGGGGCAAACAGCAGTGAACAGCAAGGCCAGTGGCCAGGACACAGTGCAGGTGAGGTACATGAGAAGCTGCACAGGCAGGGGCCACAAAGCAGTGAAACACAAGGCAAGTACAATGTGCAGAGTAGTTACATCAGAAGCTACACAGGGAATGTATGCAACTCTACCATGCCATGCCCAGCAACAGAGTAATGGGTCTGACAATGGGCATCACACGCACCCCTGTGGACAGACAGGTGTGTGAGGGTGACCACCACTCAGATGGGGCTGTCTGTCGGACTTGGAGCTGACTGTGTGTTGGGGTCTGTTGGCGGACTACCCTGGGCAGTGGGAGTAACAACTGTGGAAGAGCCAACTGTGCATGTGGTAGCTGGGGGCTGCTTGGACCAGGTGGGGGGTGGCCCGGGGAGGTGGACTCATGCCCTGGTGAGACACAGTGTGTGCCGGAGATTGTGGAGGGGTGCCTCTCCACTTCTTGGGGATCCTGAAAGGCTTCCCTGTCAGGGGATTGAGGGGAACTGGGGCAGACACAACAGGTGACCCCAACACCAAAGCTGATTCTGGTGTGGAAGGTGACCCCTCTCTGGGGACATGCTGGAACCCGCTGTGCACTTGCCTGGTGTTTGCCGCCGCCCTGCCTCCCTCTGTCCACCAGCTTTGCCCCCTACAGTGTCCTCCCGTGCTGGCTTCACAGGGCTTGGGATGGGAGTGGAGGTCAAGGATGGATTATCCATGGGGCCCTCATCCTGTGTAATGTTTGCAGGCAACACCTTCTCAGTGGGTGTGGAAACTGTCTTTTTGCCTCTGCGAGACGTCTTTGGTACAGGGGAGTCTTTGGCAGGGGAGGAAGGTGAGGCCTGTGACCCTGATGCTTTTTTCTTTGCTTTGTGGCCCTTGCAGTCGCCTGATGGGCTTTTCTCTCTGCGCTCTGGGGTGGCCTTACTCTTATGTGGGGATGGTGTCTGTGCCCTAGTACGCTTGGGTTGCTGCTGCTCCTGTGTGCTGCGGGTTCTGTATCGGGACTTTGGGGTCCGTTGGGCATTGTCACTGTCGTCAGAGGTGCACAGTGACACGGGGCCGGACCGAGTGCTGGGAGCCGCTCCCTGACTATGTGCCTGTTGCAGGGCTGCTGTCACAGTTGATGACAAGGACTGCACAGTGCGGTGTAGCCCACCCACGTCGGAATGTAAGCCCTCCATGAAAGCTATAACCTGCCCCAACTTTTTGTCGTGCTCTTGGAAGGCATTGAGAAGTGATGTCTGCCCCACACACAGCTGGCGCAATAGCTCGACTGCTTCTGCACTGAGGGCAGCAGGGCTGACATGGGCTGGGGCAGCTGTGCCTGGGGTGAAGGTGACTCTTCCCTTCCTACTCGTGTGGACACGGGCAGCACCAGTGGAGGTTGAAGGGAGGTTGGGCACTGGACGCTGTGTGGCGGAAGAGGAGGCAGAGTCCCCGTTCCCTGTACCCCCCAACATGGATGTGTCACCGCTGGCGTCAGATGAGGTAGAGCTTTGTGTCTCCAGCTGTGAATCCTCTAGCAAACTCCTGTCCCCCTCCTCGGCGCTGGTCACATCTGTGTCAGTCAGCTCCGGTGCGGCTGTTGCAGTGGAAGCCTCACCACTGGTGTCCGTCCCCTCTCCCTCTGCACATACGGGAGCTGCTGCATAGGAGAGAGAAGTACTGTGAGATGAGTGGCATCAACAGAACTAACACGTGCCAATACATCTGCATCCTAGAAAGAGGTGTGCAGCACATTGCATGCCACCCTGTGCACACATATATCTTGACACCCAAATTTCGACACAACGGTGCATGTCCGCCACACGTCCTGCCATAAGTGCCCAAGGTAATTCACACAGCACACCATCCTGCAGTTGGCTCACATCAGACACAGCCCCAAAATGGCCTGTGCACACACACTGTCCCGATGTTGGCAAGGATGAACACCACGACATGGTGCACATCACCTACATGTGTGGAGCAGTAGGGGACCACACAGACTACAACATACCAGCCCACAATGACCCTGCACACATGCCATCCACCATATTGAGTCCATGGGCACATCTACTGTTGCACATTGGCCTCAGATGTCTGACTGGCAGACATCTGAGGTCTGGAATTGCACGCATTCATTGAAACGCATTCACAGTTGGAACACTGGCATTACCATCCATCAGAATTCACACACTACCCCACAGCAGAAGGTACCTGAAGGCCACAACTCCAAATGTAAGAGAGATGCACAGTGCTAAAACTCACTTCATGAAGCGCCGTTTGTGCAAAAGCATGGCACATACACCCAGCACAGAGGCCACTCACAAAACATTGCACCACACAACCAACGTCACACAGCTGACAATTTGCACACTCTGTAGACACATGCACCCACTCCCAGCCAAAGGCAGCCTGCAACACATACTCACCCCTGGCTCGCTGCTGATGCTCCCTCAGTCGTCTGTCCAGCTCAGGTTGTGTGACAGCCAGGATGCGGGCCATTAGTGGTGTCATGCTGCGCCTAGCCAACCTGCCAGTCCGAGGGAGCAGCCCCAGCGACATCTCGGCCACGTTCTTGCTCAGCCGGCAGATGTTGTCCCACCTTTATGACAGTGGGTGCGCCTTCGGTTTGACACACCCAGATCCCGGACTCTGGAGGCAATGGCCCTCCACACAGCTTTACACTGGTGGACCTTCAGCTGCAGGCATGGGAGACAAGAGGGTGATGTTCCAGTGACACAGTGCACAATAACAACACAACGAAAATGCAGTAGCACGACAGTGACTCATCCAAAACTCCAGCTACAACTGTCACATAGCCAACAATTGCTCTGAACATGATGCAATGTCATTGGTCAATCAGACGTACAGGCATGCATGTTCGATGGTGGACACAGTACCTCCACATCCCATTCACATGCAGGATACCAACACAGCAAGCAACGTGTAGTCTGCCTGCAGCTACTGTCTGCAGTTACCTACAACTACACATAGAGAAGATAGCAAAACATGTGTCATGTTGTTGGACTCACTGTGTCCAACACTGCGCAGACCTAAGTGTCCTAGCCCTGTGAAAGCCTCACTGTGTCTTGGAACTCACATAGAGTGACAACAACTGTCATACACACACCCTTCCCCCACGCCTGCTCCTGTGCAATCTACATGGCAGAGATGGGACTTAGATGAAGAGGCGTGATCCAAACACACATGGTACACACTGTACATGCAGTGATGTGGACATGTGGCATTCGGTGGGGACTGTGCAGGGCAGGTCGACTGACACGGAGTGGGTTAATTGAGAGCAACACAGCCATTCACACAAACGCTAACTGGCCAGACTCCTGCATCCCCAAAATGCAGCTGCACTGTATGGCTGACACTACAGGACATGTCCCTCTACTCAGGATATGCAGGGTAATGTGTGAAAGAGCCCACCAAGCCCTTCCCGCTGTAGTAAACATGATAGGCAGTGCATGTCAGAGCCCCACAACCACTGACACATACCGAAGCACCTCCACCCACGTGTGCACACCCTGCACTCTCACTCACAATCTGGGAGACTTACCACGACATTAGGGCCACCATAAAGCCTTGGGTACTGTGCAAGCACCCCGTCTACCAGGACCCCAAGCTCCTCACTGCTGAAGGAACTGGCACGGATCTTCTGAGTCCTCGACATCACAATGGACATGTGGCAGCAGCAGCACGTTGAGGGTGGCAGTCAGCAGTCCCTTGAGGCAGCAGCAGCAGGTGCAGGGTGGCAGCCAGCAGTCCCTTGAGGCAGCAGGTGCAGGGTGGCAGCCAGCAGTCCCTTGAGGCAGCAGGTACAGGGTGGCAGCCAGCAGTCCCTTGAGGCAGCAGGTGGAGGTTGGCAGCCAGCAGTCCCTTGAGGCAGCAGGTGGAGGGTGGCAGCCAGCAGTCCCTTGAGGCAGCAGCAGCAGGTGCAGGGTGGCAGCCAGCAGTCCCTTGAGGCAGCAGCAGCAGGTGGAGGGTTGTCAGTCAGCAGTCCCTGGTAGCTGTGGGAATGCGATGCGCCCTCCCACACATATATAGGCCCCTGGGGCTGTGTCAGTGGTCCCAGGGTGCTGCAATTGGTGTACCAGGTCTGCCTCATTCAAATACATCTAATGTCCGCCTCCGCGGTGGCGGTGCACGCCTACCACGATTTTCAAACTCGCCTCAGGCTACCACGAGTCTGCTTCCCATTGGCTGCAGGGGCATGGTCCATGCCGGTGACACACCGTAGGACGCATGTGCGCGCTACCGCGGTGGTGCATCTTTTGAATGCCTCCAGTGACCGCCTCCGCGGGGGTGGTGCACGCCTACCGTGATTTTCAAACTCGCATCAGGCTACCGCGAGGCTGCTTCCCATTGGCTGCAGGGGCATGGTCCATGCCGGTGACACACCACAGGGCCCAGGCGGTAGGCACCGCCATATGTGTGCCAGACAGTGCCTGGAGTGACCGTGAATTGGATAGCAGTGCATGGTGACCGCTATTGTCACATACATATCTGGCGGGGTCTCCCGCGATCGTGCATGGGTTATGGGCAGTGCCACACCTCAGTGGCCAGGCGGTAGGCACCACCATGTGTCTGGCAGACAGTGCCTGGAGTGACCGTGATTTGGGTAGCGGTGCATGGTGACCGCTATTGTCACATACATATCTGGCGGTGTCTCCCGCGATCGTGCATGGGTTATGGGCGGTGCCACACCTCAGTGGCCAGGTGGTAGGCACCGCCATATGTCTGGCAGACAGTGCCTGGAGTGACCGTGATTTGGGTAGCGGTGCATGGTGACCGCTATTGTCACATACATATCTGGCGGTGTCTCCCATGATCGTGCATGGGTTATGGGCGGTGCCACACCTCAGTGGCCAGGCGGTAGGCACCGCCATATGTCTGGCAGACAGTGCCTGGAGTGACCGTGATTTGGGTAGCAGTGCATGGTGACCGCTATTGTCACATACATATCTGGCGGTGTCTCCCGCGATCGTGCATGGGTTATGGGCGGTGCCACACCTCAGTGGCCAGGCGGTAGGCACCGCCATATGTCTGCCAGACAGTGCCTGGAGTGAGCGTTAATGGAGTTCTGGAGTAGCTGTGCTGCACCTAACGTGTCCTCCAGCTCTCTGCATAGGCCAACATGTACAGTGCCCAGGGTCTCAACAATTGAAGGGTCCTCATGAGGGCAAATGCACAAAAGGGACATGTCACTCCATGTCACCAACACATACCATATATGGGTCGCCAATACTTTGCATGGGCACATACACTCGCACATGTCACATGTGCTGTGTAATGAAATGTAGACTGTCCAGTAAATGTGTTGCATAGCATATGGAGATAATGGACACTGTCTGCGTGTGCAATGTAACGCACAATGTCGTCTCATTGACTGGACTAGGGGCCTCAGCAACTGGCACATTGTCCAATGCACATGCACACACGTGTCCCCCTCGCTCAGCCGGTGGTCAGTGTGCAGTTGATGTGTGCCATATGCAACCTGTGTTGGGAGGTGTATCAGGGCCAGCAACATGGTGTGTTCGGGTAGTATTGCAATTATTAACATATGCTGGGGGTCATACTCACAGGTATGCACCCATATCTGTTAGTATATCACACTGTGCATGCGAATGAGCCGGAGGGGTGCACAGATAATTGCTGCTGGTAAGGGGACAGGTGTACGAGTAGTGTGCCTGATGTGAACCTACTTGTGATGTGCCCTGTCGGTTAATGGTGCATGTTGTAAGACCCGGGACTGTGTCTGTAGAAGAAATTGATGTGATGCACATTCCATGGGCTTCTGCATTGACATCTGTGCACTGTGATCTGTCCTAGGAGGAGGAGGCCCAATATCCATCGTCCGTTCACAGTCCTGGCAGACATGGAGAATGAGGAGCTAATCCGCAAATTCAGGCTGGACCGACAAACCATGCAGAACCTATGTGCCATGTTGGAGCCCCACCTGCAGCCAAGTCGGACATATCCAACAGCTTTCACCGCAACATCTAAGGTGATGGCATGCCTGCATTTCTTTGCAACGGGCTCATTCCAGCTCACGGTCGCAAGTGCAGGCGGGATGACACAGCCGATGTTCAGCATGGTGCTGAGGGATGTCCTGTCGGCCATGATGCTGTACAAAGACAGATATATCCATTTTCCCAGGGGGCCTGAGTTGGTGGCTGTGAAGGGCGATTACTATGCCCTTGGACATATCCCCCATGTCATTGGTGCAATTGATTGCACAGATGTTGGGCTTGTGCCACCACAGGCAGGTGAACAGGTTTACCGCAATAGGAAGCATTCACACTCGGTAAATGTACAGGTGGTGTGCCTGGCGGACATGATCATCTCACACGTGTGTGCCAAGTTTCCCGGTTCAGCCCATGATGCCCACATCCTGCGCAGCAGCATCGTTCCTCAGTTGATGGCCAATCTGCTTCCTGAGCGTGCATGGCTTGTGGGTGAGTATGCATAGTGGATTAGAGTGGTGTGTGTGTGTGACATGCTGTTGTGTTGCATTTTGGGACTGCAAGTTTAATCTGTGTCTCTTACACCCAGGTGACTCGGCATATCCAAACCGCCCGTGGTTGCTGAGCCCATTGCGGAACCCCGTCACGCCAGCTGATGTGCGATACAATGATGCCCATGGGAGGACACGGCGTGTGATAGAACGGACATTTGGTCTCCTGAAATCAAGATTTCGGAGCCTGGACCGTACTGGGGGGGCCCTTATGTACTCGCCAGGGAAGGTGTGTCAGATAGTGGTGGCATGCTGCATGCTCCACAACCTGGCCATTCGCAAGGCAATACCCCTGATCCTGGATGACGATGATGAGCAGCCAAGGCTGCCGCCTGCAAATCAAGCCAGATCCAGTGACGAGGGCAGTGGAGAGGAGGAAGGGATCGACATGCGTCGACAGCTCATCACCCGCTACTTCACTTGAAGGTGAGTGACGATGTAGAAGGGACGAAATGGTATGATGGTGTTGCTGTTGCTGTGTGGGTGTATGTGAGCTTGCTGACTGCAGCTTGGTGTTGACTCATTGCTGCCTGCCAATGTATGTGTGATTGGTTAGTGTGATATAGATTGTCTCTATGGTGACTGTTGCTCTGTGTAAAGTTTTTAGATCTGAGTACCTTGTTGACAAGTGTTGTGTGATGTGTGCAATGCCACACCCATACAAGTGACTCTTGTTCTGCGGTTTTCCCTGGGTCCCTTCAGCATCTCACTTGTTACCTACAGTCCATTCCCCTGGACCATGTCCTACACGGTGAAGGTTGCACATCCTGTATTAAAGATGGAGCAGACACAACAACATGTGTGTAAGGTGTATTTATTTACAACTGTGACATGCAAGGGTGGAGGAAATGTGAAGGGGGGAATTGAAGAAGTGAGTTGACAGTCATGGTAAATGTGATACTTGAGTAGTCCCCACAATGATGTGGAGACCCAGTCCAACAGATGGATGCCATCCACATGGCAGTGTGGTGAAGGATAGTCCAAAAGGTCAATGCAGTGGTGCAGTGGTCTGCCATCATGGCTGGTTCGGGGACTACCGTTTGGCATGTGCTTGGGCACGTGAGTCACCCTGGCCTTTCCGTGGACGGCCCCTCTTGCGCTTCACTGGATGGGCCACTGCTGCAGGGGCAGTGGTGTCTGAGGACTCACCCCCCTCTGTGGACGCACGGGAGGATGATGTAGTGTCATCCTGCTGCCCAACGGGGGAGGCAGTGGGGTAGAATGTTGCACTTGCCTGTCCCTCAGAACCACCACTAGCTGCCCCAAGAGGTCCACAATCTGTCCCATGCGTGTGTCCATGGACCTCAGCAGCAGGAGGTGCTCCCGAGATTCTTCCTCTAACCGGCCCATTCGTCCCTGGGCCTGTTGGTATGCCCCAAGGACTCTGTCGATGTGGCCCAGGGCTTCCGTCCCAGGATCAGTCCCCTCTGCATGAGCCTGTCCCGACCAGCTGCACTGCTGCCACGGTCCTGTCCGGTCCTCACATTAGCCCGCTGCATCCTCTCCCTGGCCTCCGCAGTCGATGTTGTGGGCTGCTCAACCCCTGGGGCAGGGAGGGTGTTGTGGCCAGCTGTGGTGGTGGTGGTGGTGGTGGTAGTGGTGTTTGACACACAGGCCGTGACAGCAGCTGTCAGAGGATGGTCAGGGGCTGCAGCTGATGTGGTTGGGGGGACAATGGGTGCCTGGGACTGGTTGAGGCCTGCCACACCAGATGGGCCAGCGTGGAGCTCCTCATCCAATGTATCCAGGGAGTCCTCATCCAGTTGTCTCTGTTCCGGGGGGACTGGCTCTGAAGGGTGGTGTCATCCTCTGCAGTGAGTTCTAGGTCACTTGTGGGTCAGATGAGAAATGGTCATTGTGTTGCACCCATCAAAGTTTGTGTTAGCAGTGTTACATCAACTGTTTGTACATCCAGCAGTTGTTCACTGTACAAATTAGCATTGACCGACATCCAGTGATGCATTACAAGCTGTTGTGGTACATATATTACTTGTCCATATTGGGAGTTGTCAAGACATGACATGCACAATATAATTTTTTGACATTGACAGTCTCATGTTGGCATCCTGTTATTGATCAATCATATGTCATCCATTTACGCGTATGTGTCACTTGTAGAGCCCTTGTAGCGGTTCTCTCTGCACAGTGAGTGAGCATTGTAGTTTCATGCATACCTTTTCAATGTGGTGTAGATATCTGTATTTGCAATTCCAGACATGCTTAAGTTTGCTTTAATTAGATCCTAGGTGGTCTGGTCCACTGCTACTGTCAGATGGCATGTAGTGGTGTGCATGGTTGTGCTCGGAGTTCCATCGACATGTGTTTCAGTCATTCACACTTTGGTTGCTGTCACAGTTTCATTTTCTTAGGTGTGTGCACACTATAGTTGCCAATGCTATCTGGGTGTGCAGTTGTGCAATGAGAGGCCTGGTGTCCTATGCCAACATGTTTTCATAAATGCATATCTGGCTGCATGTTGTGGCTGTAGATATGTTGTGTTTGCTGTGTTTTCCTTGTATTTGTGAGACCTCTCCGTGTGTGTAGGATGAGGGCTTCCATCTTGGTCCAGTGTGGGACAAGTCAGCATGATATGTCCACATGCCAGTTCTTTTGCAGTGTACATTGCAATGACTGACACATGCATGTTGGTGCCAGGAAGTGAAGGGTCTTGTGTGCTGGCGGTCAGGTGGGCCCGTGTGAGTTGTTGTGCAAGCTTCCCAGCCCCACACACCCCGACCTGTGAGATGCGGTTACCTACCTGTGAGTTGGGTGGGTAGCATACATTGCCTGCCACATGCTTCTTATTGGGGTGTAGTGTCCCATCCTCCATAGTGGTGGGACAGCATGCATGTTGCATTTTGTGGGACGGATAGCCAAACACACTGCACCGTCTCACTGTGAAGATGGCTAACTGCCGTTTGAGGCGAAGGTGAGCAATGACATGGCTATGTGACTTGGTAGAAATCTTTGGATGGAATGTGCGTGTGGTGAGCATGATGTGTGTGTGGCTTTTTGTACCCATTGATTTCAGATTACATTTGGTCATGGGGTATAGCCCCCCATCACTGTTGTCCCAGCAGCTATCTGGCTGTGGGGTTCACTCCCCTGACATTTGAAGGCACAATTGGGCAAGGGGTATGGTCTCGTAGCACAGTGGTGACATACAGCAGGGTGTAGATCTCACCCAGCATACATTTCCACACTGTCATGGTTTCATGGTATTTGTGGACCTGAGAACATGAGCCCAGTACTGGTGTAGCAGTTGTTCCAGGGCATCCATACACTGACATGTTGTGGTCAACAGTGGTGTGTGTGTGAGATGTACTCAGCCCTGTGCAGACAATGAATGGTTTTGGGGCCAGACTATACCAGCACTGTTCAGACAGACAGTGTGAGATGTGAACATTGTCAATGCATACACACATTGGTGGTCCAAACAAGACACCTTTGACAATTTAATTCAGACAAGGTGCTGTTCTGCAATTCAGTGCAGCACTGTGGTAGCTGGGTGTGTTGCAGGACATTTGGGTTCTGCTTAGTTTAGCATTGTGAGTCCCAGCTGCAGTGTAGTTTTTGGGTGCACTGCACTTCCACTGTTTACATTGCAACACTGTGGTATGACATGGGTGATTTGCACTTTGCCATACAAACGGCCAGACACTGCTGCAGGGCAGCATGATCGTTGTTAGTGTTGCAGTGTGTGATGCCTGGCACAGTGTACACAATGTGGGTCAATTTTGAACAGAGACTTGTGCATGGTGACTACAACACAACTGTTTTGCATTATTTGTGTTGGTGACTGTGGACTAAGTGGCATGGTGTCATGTGCGGCTGCACAGACGTCACATGCCTATGAGTGGGACTAGTGCTCCATCCTGCTCAGCTGTGGGCCAAGTGGGCCTGGTGGGAGTTGTAGTGCAGGCCTCCCAAACACCCACCCACCTCCCGGTAAAGATGGCTACCTACCTGTTAGGTGAGGGTGCAGCACACAATGGCTGAGGCATGCTTCTGGGTGGGGGCAGTGCTCCATCCTGCTCAGCTGTGGGCCAAGGGGGCCTGGTGGGAGTTGTAGTGCAGGCCTCCCAAACACCCACCCACCTCCCGGTAAAGATGGCTACCTACCTGTTAGGTGAGGGTGCAGCACACAATGGATGAGGCATGCTTCTGGGTGGGGGCAGTGCTCCATCCTGCTCAGCTGTGGGCCAAGGGGACCTGGTGGGAGTTGTAGTGCAGGCCTCCCAAACACCCACCCACCTCCCAGTAAAGATGGCTACCTACCTGTTGGGTGAGGGTGCAGCACACAATGGCTGAGGCATGCTTCTGGGTGGGGGCAGTGCTCCATCCTGCTCAGCTGTGAGCCAAGGGGGCCTGGTGGGAGTTGTAGTGCAGGCCTCCCAAACACCCACCCACCTGCCGGTAAAGATGGCTACCTACCTGTTAGGTGAGGGTGCAGCACACAATGGCTGAGGCATGCTTCTGGGTGGGGGCAGTGCTCCATCCTGCTCAGCTGTGGGCCAAGGGGGCCTGGTGGGAGTTGTAGTGCAGGCCTCCCAAACACCCACCCACCTCCCGGTAAAGATGGCTACCTACCTGTTAGGTGAGGGTGCAGCACACAATGGCTGAGGCATGCTTCTGGGTGGGGGCAGTGCTCCATCCTGCTCAGCTGTGGGCCAAGGGGGCCTGGTGGGAGTTGTAGTGCAGGCCTCCCAAACACCCACCCACCTCCCGGTGAAGATGCCTACCTACCTGTTAGGTGAGGGTGCAGCACACAATGGCTGAGGCATGCTTCTGGGTGGGGGAGGGCTACATCCTGCTCAGCTGTGGGACAAGGGGGCCTGGTGGGAGTTGTAGTGCTGGCAGCATGTACACATGTACCCATGGTGATGTTGCTAACTACCTTTGGGGGCTTCAGGGGAGTGTCTGTTGTATCTGTGAGAGATGTGTTGGGGGAGTGTTGTGCACATGAATGAATTTGTACCTAGGAGGTATTATTTTGTAATAGGGCAAGACAGTACATTTGTGTGATGTTAGGCATTTGTTTGTACTTACCAGCCTCCACTCCCCGGGTATTCCTGAGAGACTCTCTGGATGTAGAATGCCAAGCACCTTCTCCTCCCATTCAGTGAATGTTTTGAGTGGAACGGGAGGGCCACTGCCTGTCCTCTGAGCCAGCTCATGGTTCTTGGCTCTCCTCTTTTGACCACTGCCTTCAGATCGTGCCACCTCTTCATGATTTCATCTCTATTGCGTGGCACGGTCCCTACTGCATTGATCTTCTCTACTATCCTTCTCCACATTTGCGTCCTTGTTGCTAGTGGTGTCTGTTGGACCTGGTTACCAAACAATTGTGGTTCTACCCTGATTATCTCATCGACCATGACCCTCAACTCACTCTCAGTGAATTTGGGCATTCTCTGTGGTGACATGGTGTGTAATGTGTCAAGGTGTTTAGGGTGCAGGTTTGGGTGTGGTAGTGGTGGTTGTGATGTGTATGGTGTGTGCTGGCAAAGGTGTTAGAGGTGCAGGTGTGGAAGTGGTGATGGTGGTGGTGATGTGTGTGTGTTGTGCAGATTTGCCTCTCCTGTCATCTGTGGTGGCTGTCCCCTCACTTGTGGAGTTTTGCAAAGGATTGTGGTCTGTTGGGGGCTGGATTTATACTGGTGTCTGTGGGTGTGTCAGGATGGGGTATTGGTTGCAGGTGTGGTGTGTGTGTGTACCTGGGATTTGTAGTTTTGGAGTTTCACATGGGGGTGTGTCTTTGGGCTGTGTTAGCTATTTTTGGGTGCATGCCTTGTATGGTTGGTGCACTTTGTGGCCATGTTGTGTGTTTTTCTAGTGACCGCCATTTTTTTGACGGAGCGTCCGCAGTGGTGGCTCGGCTATGGCGCTTCCGCCGTCTCACTGATTCTTCACTGTTGTCGACCGCGGCGGTCGGAAACAGCGCGCTGCACCGCGGGGATGTCAGGAATATCATAATTTTGATGGCGGTGTCTCCGCTGTGGTTGCGGGCGTTTGGCCTGTTTCCGCTGCGACTCTGACCGCCGCAGACGGGTTTGGGCCCTTTCCGCAGGCGTACGGCGGATTCTCGGGTCTCCTTTCCGCCGCAGTTGGGGTTTTACAGCTGGGGATCCTAATCTAGCCGTCGGTTTTCCCGCGGTAGCGGTGGGCGGTGTTTTTCCGCTACCATGGCGGTCGGTTTTTTTTCCGTCCGCCATCGTAATGACCTCCATAGTTAGAATTATTAGAAAATGTTTAAAATTATAAGTAATACATATAATGTCAAAATAAATTAAACATATATATATAAAATATAATATATATATTTACTTAATAATATTGATAAATATTTATTTTAATAAATTATAAATTGTTAGAAACATATTAAAAATTATAAATACATATATATACACATACACCAATAACATAAAAATAAAAATAAAATATATATATAATAAATTAAAATTGTAAAATATTTTTAATCTTTTTAAAATACATTTTACACTACATTAACTGAAACAGTAGAGAAAATATTGCATAGCGGAGGGGGTAAAATTACTATTCCCACTCCAGAGAGTGCAACAGTAGGGAAAGTTTTGGATTGCGTAGGGATAAAAATTACTATTCCCACTCCAGTGAGTGCAACAGTAGGGAAAGTGTTGGATAGCGAAGGGTAAAAAAAGTACTATTCCCACTCCAGTGAGTGCAACAGTAGGGAAAGTTTTGGTAGCAGAGGGTTAAAATTAATATTTCCAAAAACTAAAATTAAAATAAAAAGAAACAAAATAGCAACTACAATACAAAAATTGTTACTAACACAAAAATAAAAACCATATAAAAATATAAAAAAATTCCAAAAGATAGAAAAATAATTTAATGTTAAAAAATACTAAAAATTAACTACAAACATTAATTTATAAAAGTTTAAAAACAACATTTTACAAACAAATAACTACCTTTAAAATTAATTAATTATAATCAAAAAATATTTATTAATGATTTTTAAATAAATCACTTCACATCATATTCCCTATAAACGCACAAACAACTCCTACAGATTTGACACAATTAACATATTTACCAATTAATTATTTATAATTTTCAAACAATTAATAATTAATTATTAATAAATAAATTACCACAAACAACACTATAAAATCGAAATATAAAATAAATACTAATAAATAAAAAATATTAATTACTTTATTTTAATTAAATTACTTCCCACACTATTCCCCATTAAACCTACAACCCGCTTCTTAAAAAAATAAATCTAACATAATTATCAATTAAATAATTATTAAAAATTAATAACCAATTAATAATTAATTAACAATAAATTAATTATCAATACTAATAAATACAAATTACTTAGGGGCCCATTACGATACCCGGCGTAAATAAATCCGCCAGGCATGGAAGCGGCAAAAATCCGCCCGCACACACCGCCTGAACACCGACCACGCCATTACGATTACACAAACCGAAAACCGCCATCGGCGGAAAAATCACACAAAATACCGCCCGCCATCGTCCGAGTCGGAGTCAAACCGCCCGCCACGGACGGAAACACGCACGACAACACAAAACCGCCCGCCCACACGGCCGACACACCGCACGTGAAATTACGATCGCACCGCCATGAGCGCGGAAAACCACAAATAAACCGCCCGCCAGCGCAAACAACGCCGATGAGAATCGACACGGCAGAAGCCATGGCGCCAACGTACCTGCACAGAAACCATCCGCACACAAAACCAATAGCACACAACATGGCCAACAAGTCCACACAGCAAGGCACGCACAAATACACAAGCACAGTACACATCCCGAAAACACCCCCGGACAAACAAAAAATACAAAGGCCAGAACCCCAGACACAACACACCTGAAAACAACAGACCATGAGGACACACCCACATAGGTGAGTACAAAAGCAGCACTCCCACAGACCACAACCCCTTGCTACATTGCAAACCAGAGAGGAGAGGAGAGGACACAGTGACACAGCAAGGACAGCAGCACACCACAGAAACGCACACATCACTACCACCACCACCACCACCACCACCACCAAACACCACCACCACCACCACCACCACCAAACCCCGGCACCACAAACCCCCTGCACATTACACAACACACACCGCACCAGCACCACAAACACCATGGCACCACAAAGAATGCCCAAGTTCACGCCCATGGAGCTGACGGTCATGGTCGACGAGATCATCAAGGTGTACCCACAAATCTATGGGAACATGGTCCAGCACACACCACTAGCCACCAGAAACAGAATGTGGAACCGGATCGTAGACCAGGTCAATGCAGTCGGGACCCTGCCCAGGAACAGAGTCGAAATTAACAAACGTTGGAATGACGTAAAGAGCCTGGTCAAGAAGAAGGAGGGCAAAAACAGAGAGCTGGCTGCCGTCACTGGCGGAGGGAATCCTGCGCTCTTTAAGACCTTCAAAGCGTGGGAGGAGAAGGTGCGAGTCGTAATCCATCCGGAGATCCTCGCCGGATTAGCAGGGGGAGTGGAGGCTGGTAAGTACAAACTAATGTATACCAGCACACCGCTATGTACTCACATGCACTACCACCATGCCACAGCTCCCAGGGACAAACACCCCCATGTCCAGCACACAATACACAACACATCACACACACATGCAACAGACACTACCACACACAGCCCAAACCGAACAACTGTAAGATGCGTGGGGACATGTGTACACTAAGCCAGCCACGTAACCACCAACAGGTCCCCAAATATGCCAGAAGCGCCACAACGAGCACCCACCACACCCATGTGTCCGCCACAGCTGCACTAACCGACAAGTAACAGGTAAGTGGCAGGAACACAAAGTGCAGTGGGTGGGACGGTGGACAGCCCAAGTACAACACACACCAGGCCCCAGTCCCACAGCACAGCAAGGAGGAGCATCCCCACACCCCACAGCCACGTGTCAGCCACCGCAGTGCACAACGACAGCCGAAAGGCAGACATCACGGTCCACAGCAATCGGTGTCAGTGGGTGTCCAGCCACCCCCACGACCCACAACACCCCCACCCCCACAGACCTGCAACATGGAGCACCCCCGCTTAGAGCCATGTGGCATCCAGTACAGTGCACGCACGAACAACTTGCAGGTGGGAAACTGGACAGGGCTGGATCACTGGAGGCATGAGGACCATAACACGACCAACACATGGGACATGTCACGTAGCAGACGAACACGCAGCACCGCCCACCGTCACGAACAAGTGAACAATGTGCACACGGACATGAACAACAGACTCACACCCCACATGACCCATCACAGACATAGCAACACCCAAGGACCCACGTCTGCATGCACAAGCCACACTGAATATAGTCCCACACGGCAGCCACTGTGCAACTCATCACACACAACCGAAACACCATTGAAGTCCTGTCCATGTAGCCCCTACTGCCTGTCAACCACACACCCCACAACTACGCCTATGTAAGACAAACAACACTAGACGCAACAGAGCGGAACAACAGAAATGCACACGAACACCACTGAACCCATCAAACTCACAGACACACCATGCACATACAACATACCATCCATCCCATCCGTCAGCCCCAGTCTCATGAAAGGCATGTCATCCGCACAGCTGCCACACATACAGCAGTCACGCTAAGACACATGCCCATGACCAACCATGTGCCAGAAGTCAATTAAGCGCACGACACACTGTGAGCAACAACACACAACATGGGCCACACCCCCCGAGCACTGCAGTGATGCACATGGCACAGGGCAGCACGCACACCAAGGAGATGGGACAACTGCAATACGTTGGCTGGCACACAACTATCACTCACTCATAACGATGCGTCCAATGCCATGTCCAGTAATCACAACAGACAGCAAATATGCAGGCCATGTCAAGCATGCACACACCTCAAACCATGCACTGTCATGCTGCCACAACACATGTCACGTTCGGCACCCATGGCTCACAGCATGTACCCCAAAAGCATATTCCCTCCCAAATGCGAATCTGGGGCATGGCCCCCATGTTGCCATATGCGTTCCTAAGCGTTCCATTTGAACCCCAAAAGCATATCCCTCCCAAATGCGAATCTGGGGCATGGCCCCCATGTTGCCATATGCGTTCCTAAGCGTTCCATTTGAACCCCAAAAGCATATTCCCTCCCAAATGCGAATCTGGGGCATGGCCCCCATGTTGCCATATGCGTTCCTAAGCGTTCCATTTGAACCCCAAAAGCATATCCCCTCCCAAATGCGAATCTGGGGCATGGCCCCCATGTTGCCATATGCGTTCCTAAGCTGCTCCATTTGAACCCCAAAAGCATATCCCCTCCCAAATGCGAATCTGGGGCATGGCCCCCATGTTGCCATATGCGTCCTAAGCTGTTCCATTTGAACCCCAAAAGCATATCCCTCCCAAATGCGAATCTGGGGCATGGCCCCCATGTTGCCATATGCGTTCCTAAGCGTTCCATTTGAACCCCAAAAGCATATCCCCTCCCAAATGCGAATCTGGGGCATGGCCCCCATGTTGCCATATGCGTTCCTAAGCGTTCCATATGAACCCCAAAAGTACAAACCAGACCCAGGATGGGCCAGGAGCCCGCATACACCAGAGTCACAATGAGTAGGGGCACAGCAACACACCCATCGGCATGGCCAATCCGTCCCATGCCACATGTGCACAGCACACAGTCCCATTGCCTAGCACACACAACTACAGATGCCACAGCCACACACTCGCCTCCGGGAAACCCATGTACGAGATTGCACGAACTGCCAATGTCAGACGACAAATACATACTTCGCCAGGTGCAACACAATAACAAATCTCATTCTCTCCACAGGTGACGAACTGCCGGATGCTGGGGATGGAGACAGCAGCCAGCACAGCCAGCCCACAAGCCCCCAACGAGGACACACGGATCTGGAGGATCTGTCCTCCTCTTCGGACACGGACCACCAAGCAGGCCCATCTGGTGTGGCAGGGCCCAGCCGCTCCCCAGGACCCCTCCTACCCACCAACCCATCATCCAGGGATGCTGAACAGTCCCAGCCCCCTGCTGCCACTGTCGTTGCGGCCACACCCACGGTCATTGCGGCCACTACCACTGCCGCAACCGCCACCATCGCCGCACCGACCACCACCGCCACCACCACCACCACCACGTCTTCGCTGGCACCAGCCCCAGCGTAGGTGGTGGCCCGGCCGACTGGATCCACCCTGGGAGCCACAGCGAGGACCGTGGTGTGCAATGTGGCTAGTGGGCAGGCCGGTGGCAGCAGGACTGGTAGGAGGAGCAGGGTCAGGGAAACGCCAGCCTCCCCTGGGAGCCATGCCCTGCCTCAAATGGCCAGAGTCCTTGGGGCCTATGAGGAGGCCCAAGAACAATGGGTCAGGTCTGCTACAGACACGCGGGAGGTGCTGGGGGTGCTGAGGTCCATGGACGCCCATATGGGCCAATTCGTGTCCCGTATGGACCAACTCGTGGACCTCATGGGCCAGCTGGTGGTGGCGGTGGGGTCACAGGCAAGGCCAGCAACACCACCTCCGCCACCACCTGCTAGGGCGCAGGGTCGGGCAGCAGTGTCCACTTCCCCTGCGTCCACAGTCAGTGAGCACACCTCACCCACCACCAGCAGGTCGCCACCACACACCCCCTCCCAAACGTGGAAGGGGCCGTCCGAAGAGGAAACAGATCTCCCGGGAGGACTTCGCACGCTCCAGTCGCAAGTGAGGCAGCCAGCCAGCCTTCCGCCAGCCTTCCTTGACCAGCCACTGCATTGACTTGCTCTACGATCCCACTCCACACAGCCAGCTGGATGGCATGTGTGTGTTGGACTATGGACATAGAACCAGTGGGTACACCCTGAGCTTCACGCAGCCATGACCGACAGCTCATTGTCACTGCACGCACCACTTTTGTCATCACCTTACACACAATCACATGTCACAGTTTGGAATAAATGCACCTTTTTCACTAACTGCTGTTTGTGCCCTGTGTTTTATTTGTACGGAATACAACGGCCACCTTGGGCGGAAAGGCACCTGATGCGTGGCATGGCAATGGAATCCGGAGGGCCTGTAGGGACCTAGGGGTGGGAGACAGAACAGGAGCACATTCAATGAGTGTGTCACACACCCATCACACAGTACATGTCAACAACTACAAGCAATGTACACACATCGCACAGAGCAATAGGGCACAATGCCACAGTCACCAACAGTGGCATACTACCCTGGCCATGGAGCGTTGACACACTGCACGCAGTGAACATACGGCCACCCTGACACAGCACACACACACCTGCACAGATACAGACACATCATCCGTCGTACATGGACACTCACCGTCAAGTGAAGTAGCGGGCGATGAGCTGCTGGCGCACATTCCCAGCTTCCTCCTCTCCGCTGTCCACCTCACTCGAGCTGTCCTGGTCTGCGGGCTGGGGCCCTGGTTGATCTCCGTCATCCACAATGAGGGGGATCTGCTTCCGAATGGCCAGATTGTGCAGCATGCAGCACGCCACCACTATCTGGCACACCTTCTGTGGGGAGTACGCCAGTGCACCCTCGGTGCGGTCCAGGCACCTGAACCTGGACTTGAGGAGGCCAAAGGTACGCTCGACCACACGTCTGGTCCTCCCATGTGCCTCATTGTATCGATCGTCTGCTGGGGTGCGAGGATTCCTCAATGGACTGAGCAGCCATGCCCCATTCGGATACGCAGAGTCACCTGGGTGTGAGGGACACAGAGAACCGTTGCTATTCCAACTGGACAGGGGACAGCATCGCACAACCAGCACGCTACACCACTCCACATACTCACCGACAATACAGGCACAATCCTGTTGCATATTGGCCATCAGTCGTGGCAAGATGCTGTTGCGCATTATGTGTGCGTCATGTGCCGAGCCTGGAAACTTGGCACACACGTGGGTGATCACCATGTCCGCAAGGCACACCACTTGCACATTCAGGGAGTGCGTGTGCTTCCTATTGCGGTACAGGTGCTCAGTGGCCTGTGGTGGAACAAGGCCAACATGTGTGCAGTCAATGGCTCCCACGACGTGTGGGATTCTGCCATGGGCATAGAATGCACCCTTCACTGCCGCCAATTCACGAGCCCTGGGGAATCTGATGTACCTGTTTCGGTACAGCATCATGGCTGCCAGTACATCCCTCAGCACCTTGCTGAACATGGGCTGGGACATCCCTCCTCCACTGCCCACTGTGTGCTGGAATGACCCAGTGGCGAAGAAATGCATGGCGGCCATCACCTTAGCCGTGGGGGTGACAGCAGTCGGATACACCCTGCGGGGACGGAGATGGGGCTCTAACATGGCACACAGTCGATGCAGGGTTGGCCTGTCCAGCCGAAACTTCCTGATAACCTCTGTATCGTCCATGTCCGCCAGCAATTGGTATGGGCGGTCAATGTTCGGTCTCCGCCTGGGTTAAATGGCAGAGGACACATGTCAAAGCAACACGGCACATAGCAATTTCGCATACACATCACTGACATGACTGAGCAAGCACATGAGCCACAGCCCAGCTGTCAAGCTGGGACGGCACGGCCACAATACACTTACACAGGTCTCCCAACAATGGCAATGGCAAGTGAGACATACCACTGCCATGTGCATGCACATGGGGATCTAGGCCCCAATGACTTGCGGGGCGTGCTGATGGGGACTGACTGCATATTCGTCAAGCGGCAACGCCACGGCAACATGAGTGTCTGCTGAGCATGGAACTGCTTCCGAGGCTGGATGAGTATGGCACACGACTGACGACGATGTGGGCACGGGCTGAGCGGCCAATACAAGTGGGACCTGTGGCACGAGGGGATATGAGACAGTAGTAGGTGTCAGCACTGCACCCTATGTACAGCACTGTACGGATCACAGCTCCCGAAACATTGACTGGTGTCCACATTGACAGCCCCATGCCAAGACGGCTGTGTGCTTGCAGTCACACGTCACAGGTGAGAGGTTACATTGCACGTGCCAGGTGGCAGACGTACATAGTGGGAGCTGGCATGTGTGTGCATGTGTCTCCTGTTCAGGATCCACCAGATGGGCGCTGACTCTGTACTGAGCATTGGACACAGCATGTTCCGTGGAAGGCTTGTGTGTGTGGGATGGTGGCACTGGATGTGCCTCCGTTGGGTGGGGGCCATGCACAGGGCGGGTACGTCGATGATTGCGCATTGTTGGTCACGGTGGGTGCACCAACTAAGATGTGTTGCCCTGTGTTCAATTCCTATGTCCGCATGATGATGGACTGTGGATGTGGGCAGACTACACATTGGTCGATGTGCTGTCTATATGCATGTGCCTTCACACCAGGCACAGCTGCCCCTGCACATGTGACCCCTGCTGGACTCGCTGCTGGGTCTGTGGAGCTGATGCACCTTCTGCGCGTGGGGCGGACAGCTCTCCTCACTTCCCTCATTGCGCATGTCATGTCTTTGCCGCAGGTGACATGGATCATGGAGGGCCCACATGTACGCGTGGGTAGGCTACACATGATTGTTCACTGGTCGCCACCCCCAGTCAGTGTTTCGAATGGGACGGTTGTCGTGCTGGTGGTATGTTCGATGTGGCGGATGGGCGGGCCTAGGTGCGGGCTTACATTCCGGACATGGGGGTAGTTGGATTGGCGACTAGTTGCAGTACACACGGGACACGTCTCTTCCTTTCCACATCTGGGTCATCCCTTGTACTAACTGACAGTGAAACAGTCATCTTCGCCCCAGCCCTCATGTCCTCCCCTCGCCCCCCAATATGCATGCTCACCTGCGAGGCTAGCGCTTGCACAGGCAGCCCCAAGCTCGCACCAGAGAGGGCAAGGAGTGTATGTGTGGGTCCAGTTGCACGAGTGGGCTGTCTCAGGGTATGATGTGTGGCGGGACGCCGTCCACCTGCGTGGTGCCCCAAATGGAGACCCGGCCTGCATGGACTATGCATCACAGTCTTCGCCTTCCGGATCCGCCACCTGCGACACCCAGTGGCTGTGGCTGCCCTTGCGGCCAGGCCGCGTCCGTCTGTGGCTGATGGCCCACACATTCACTCTTTGGCCTCTCTGGGGAGGGCTCAGGGGTGGTGGCGCACGCGCTTGCACTTAGTCGCAATGGCATGTGGCGTGGTTGGTATGATGGGCAATGGATGGGATGGTGCGAGCCACCTCCCGTGACGTCAGTGCTGCTCGTGCTGTGGTGCGTCCCCCTACACTTCCATTTGACTTTTTGCCATGCTGGACGTTGAGGTTCTATTGCCTGCGTGATATGACCAGGAGGAGCGCGAGGAGACCTCTCACACACCATGCTCCACTGCCATCCCGTGCCCTGTATCGCCTGTGCGGATTGACTATGTTGGGGTTACACCTGGTCGACTGGGGCTGTGTGTGCCTTGTCAAGGGGCATGGCAGGCGCACAACAGGATCCAGCTTGTCCACAGAGGGTGGGCTGAGGTGCGCCTGGTACCGCTTTGTACGTGTGCCCGGCTGCTGTGCACACACGTGTTCACTCCCCCCGACAGGTGTCCTCTCACAATGCCCAGGGAAGCGGTGGTGTACTGTTCATGACCCCTCCCAACACGGCGTGCTCCAACTTGGCATGTGCGCATCTACCCGTCGCACCCACCCACCTGAGCACTGCGTCCATACGACTTCACACGACACATGTGTGTCTTCCACAGTAGTGCTACTCATTTGCGTTGACATCCAATACCAGTGGACTACATGGTCATGTCACGACTGCCATGTACTTCACATACTCTCATCCTCTCTCATTCGTACTTGTGAAATGAGTCAGCGGAGACAGTTTTGGTTTCAATCATTATATTGAGTCTTCTGTCCTCTGTGATGCAGTATAGTGGACACTACTGGCAGCGGAATACATGTTGAGGATATACTGAGCATGATTACAAATGGGATAGGGTGTGGGGTAACATGTGATTGGCTGTTGCATGTGGGATGTGGGCTTCAGAGTTACATCTGCTTGGCCAAGGCTGTGCTAATGTACATTTACGTATAGCTGCGGAGTTGCGGACTTTGACACAGACGGTATACATGTAGCCTACCAGACCGCTCGGCATCATGGGCACAGTCCATCTCAGTTCCATGTGACAGGTTTGCTGCGGTTGTTCCTCATGCACGCGTGCATGTGAGATGACATCAGGGCATGTGCTTGCGTGCATGCAGCGGCGTGCCACTTGTTGTTGCACTGTGGTGGTTACTGGACATGTCACAGTCACTGGGGTCGTGTTGTTGTTGTATGCACTTGTCGATCCATGCAAAGGTCCTGGTATGGGATTCCCGGGGCGGGGGTGGGAGGGGTGCAGCACCCACAGACTCCAGGCGACCTATTCATGTCCACTGAGCGGTGTGTGTGTCCATGTGCGCTGGATCCATGTCGTGTCCTGGTTGTTCGTGCAGTTCCGTCCATGTGGGTGCGATACACAGAGCCCATGCCACTGCCTCCCACGATGCATGCGGTGTTCCTGGATGTGATGGGGAACAGTGTGCATGTCCCGGTCATATCCGATGTCATGGCGATGTCGTTGATGGTGTGGTTACAGTTGCCGGTCGTTTGGTATGGCTGTTGTGGTGGTGACTGGCCAGTCCGTGCGGAAGCTGAGCATGGGTGCGGGGTTGGACTTCATAGGTCACTCGGGAACCTGCGTTGTGGTCCGACGTATTTACAGGTTGTCAGGTATGCGATGCCGTCCAGCAGGGCTTCCATGTCATTGGTGGTGTACATGTTTGCCAGCCAATGAAGCGGATGGTGGCTCTCAAGGTGTTGTTCGTAAGTTGTCCCTTGGAGGACCATGATGGGGCATGCTGGGTGACATTCGATGTAGCTGTTCTCGATGATCCGTCGTGTGGAGGCACAGTGGTCCCATTTCAGTGCGGGTGCGATGTTGGCCACATACGCCATGCCCCCATAGGCAGAGCAGGCCCTGTCGTGTGCGTCCAGAGGGAGGAGTAGTGGTAGCAGGTCCGCCTTCAGACATGCCGGGTTGGAGAGGCATATCTCGACGGGATGCTGGTAGGGACACCTCCGACAGTAGAAGACGGGCATGACGCAGCTGAACAATGTGATGCGGTAAGTCAGTCGGTAACTTACGTTCAGCAGGGACAGGAGATCGCATCCCAATGTATGTATCGTGTTGGTTTTGTACAGCTTGAGCTGTTCGGCGTAGTTGGGTAGGTGTGTTGCGGTTGCCATTTCGCAGCGGTTCGTTGAGATGGCGTGCTCCGGCTGTGTGTGCAGTCTGCAATGTGCACGCTCCGGGGTTGCTGTGAGCTCTGTGTAGTCGTAGGGAGACAGGACTTGTGTTCTGTTGGCTTGTTTGGAGGACACGGGCCCTCTTCCCACATGCTTCTCAGACAGTTCAAGGTCAGTGCTGTGTGACTCCTTCCAATTAACTTGCATGTGGCCGACATGGGGGAGTGTTTTCTTCTTTCTTCCCCGTCCGTTGTGTGCTTCTGTGATATGCGCTATCTGCCCTGTGGTCGGTCTCCTCGGCATGCCTGTGTTGGTCTATTCTTGGACAATGGCTGTATTCACCGGCTTCTGTCGTAGGGCTGTGGTTTCGGAGTTGGAATGGAAGGTCATTCAGTGCTGTCTGCTCTCCCTTGTGTGGGCGGCAGGCTGCCTTTCCGCTCTGCGTTGGGCCTTGTGTGTGGATGTTATTCTTGGGCCACCTGTTGTCGGTCCCCGGGCTCTTTGGTGTTCCGTTTCATATGTCTTGTTCATATGTGCAGGGTGGTATGGGTTTTTCAGTGTGGTACTGGCGTTCCTCTTCCCGAAGGGGCCCTGCTTCTCCTAGCTGGTGTTGCCGCCGCTGTGTGCTACGCCATGTTTGTTACACTGGGGTGTGTCCTGCTGTTGCGTGACTTCACTGACATGTGTGCGTCGGTTGTGTGGCGTTGGGTGTTGTCCGTGAATTGGGCGTTGGGGACATGTCTGTGGCAGGCCTGTCACGTGTCATGTGCGTTCGGGGTGGGGCTGATGTGTGTGCTGCTTGGTTGTGTCCCTGTGTCTGTGTGCGACGCATGCATGGCGCTGCGGTTGGCCTCTGCGTTGTGCGCATGTGTGGCGGCGTCATCGGCGCTTTGGGGCCGTGACGGGGTGGTTGGTTCCTAGTCCCAGGTGGTGTGTACACATGTGTTCCGCGATGTTAGGATTTGGCCTGTGTGTCATATGTGGATGCGATGGTGGATGTGTTGTGTACACGCGCTGGTGGGGGTTGTCCGCTTTTTCCGCCCTTGCACTGTGTGCGCTGTTTGCGTGCACTTGTTGTGTGTGTGCCTACCTGCGTCTCCGCGGTATGTTGCGTCCTTGGTGGTGCATCAGCAGAAGCATGGGAAGGGCCTGCAGTGCTGGATTCATGCCCGGGGTGCCGCTTCTTCGTTGTCCGTGCTCTGCGTCCGTGTTACCGCCTCTCTTTCACGTGCGGTGTCTCTTAGCCGTGGGAGCCGTTTGTTTGCGGCATCGTAATTTATACGCCGGGCGGGACGTGTTTCGTCGGACGGTGTGTGTCAGTTGAGCTGCGCCGCTACGTGTACGGGCGCACTTTGATGGCGGACGGTGTTGCTGGCTTGCCGGCGGTGTTTGGCCTGCTTTTCGCATCGTAATTGGGCGGGCGTGTGGACTGCTGCGTGCCGGCGGTAACTGGTGGTTTATGCATCCGCCAGCACGGCGGTTGTGCTTCCGCCCGCCATCGTAATGGGCCCCTAATTACTTTATTATAATTAAATTACTTCCCACCCTATTCCCCTCTAAACCCACAACCCACTCCTAAAAAGAATAACACAATTAATATAATTAATCAATTAATAAAAATGAATACCCAATTAATAATTATTTAATCATAGATTAATTATAAATACTAATAAATAAATATTAATCATAACTTTTTTAAATTAAATTACTTCCCACCCTATTCCCCTATAAACCTACAACCTGCTCCTAAAAAAATAACACAATTAATATAATGATCAATTAATTCATTAATAAAAATTAATAACCAATTAATAAATTAATAATTCATTATTTATAAATACTAATAAATACAATATTAATAACTGACTTTATTATAATTAAATTACTTCCCACCCTATGCCCCTATAAACCCACAACCCACTCCTAAAAAAATAACACAATTAATATAATTATCAATTAATTAATTAATAAAAATTAATGACCAATTATTATTTAACTAAATAATAAAATAATTATAAATACTAATAAATAAAAATTAATAATTACTTTATTATAATTAAATTACTTCGCACCCTGTTCCCCTATAAACCCACAACCCACTACAGAACTAAAATACGCAAAAATTAATTAACATAAAATTAATTACTGCTAAAAATTTAACACATACATTAAAAAAAAAGCTATACTTATACAAAAAAATTACATCACATACTTTTAACACACATACTAAAATACAGAACACTAATATAAATATCGATATTATTAACAACGATATTTTTACAAACGATATTACTGTCTTCGATATTAAAAAAAAGATATTTCTTACCTTACTGTCGATATTCTGTACCACGATATTCTTGCAGTCGATATTCTTGTACCTCGATATTTAAAACTCGATATTATGGTACTTCGAAAAAAACAACTCGATATTCTGTCTGTGCACCGCATGCCACATGTGCCCAAATCGATGAGAAGCAGTTCAGAGTTGGCATGCGTATAGTTAAAGACCCACTCCAGCCCAGACACGGGTGTCAAAGAAATTAAAGACCTTACAAATGAGCATATTTAAGAGTCCTCCAGAAACCCACTGATAGGGAAATAGAAGAGATAATGCGCAACATCATAACACAGAGCCGTCGTCGATACAAAGCAAACGCTAAAGGCAGTAATAACCAGGTACAAAAGTACAAATGTAGTTACCAGCACGAACAAAGGAAGTGCCATTTGACCTCGAATCAGGTTTGACGACTCAGGCCCAGGTGAGAGGCTGATGCATGCACAGCGGCCATTGGCATCCAGCAAAATAAAAGCCATTGGAATAGTGAATTTTTACAATGGCTCTAGAAGGGAGGGCAAAGTACGATGCAGCCACTTTTCTAAAACCACCACTGCCATTCAGCACTGCCAAGAACCACAATATATGCATCAGGTGGACTGCATAGATTGAGACGTTCGATGACTTCATAGATGCCCTAGAAGTAGATGATAAGAAAATCATTAAATATTTAAAGAACCTTGCTGGTGACGGAGTAAATGAAGTGCTGAAAAAAATCTTGCAAACTAATGCAATATTGTACCGTCAGATCAAAGAGGCATTGGGAACCAAGTTAAATCCAATGCCCAATGTCGACTATCAAAGTTACATTTTTAATCAAGCGAGACAGCAAACTGGTGAAACGATGGATGAGTTTGTTGAGTGGCTTGATGTGCTTATCAAACACTGTAAGTTTAGTGAATTTAATGATAAAGAAGCCTTACGCCTCAGAGTAATCGATGACTGTCTTTCAGACTCTTTCAGAAGATGCATGTTGAGAGAGACGCGCAGTTTAGAGAGAGTACTAATGGCTGCAAGGGCGGAAGAAAGAGCGAGCAACAAGCTGCTGAGATGGAATCTGGAACTGCGAAAAATTATTCAGAGTTGGTCATGAAAAGTGAACACAAGTACAGGGTAAATGCACGCAAGTCGACGTCTCTATAGAAGAAAAAGATGTGCTTCCGATGTGGGTTTTCATTTCCTCATGAAGACAAATGTCCAGCTAGAGGAAAGACATGTAAAGGTTGTGGGAAAGAAAACCACTTCATACTAGTTTGCAAAGCGAAAACAAAACCAAGTACGCCACAGTGAGAAGAGAAAATGGATGCCAGAAGTTTCCAGAAGCATTCTCGCCACGCCCACAAGGCCAAAAAGCAACATCAATTACAACAAGTAGAAACTAGGCAAAGTCGATCGTCATCACTTTCATCCTACAGAGGCTCTTCAACATCATTATCAAGCGCCGGTGAAGAAGATGGATCTGCGATGATGATATCGACCAAGGAACAACAGCCACATGTAGGTTTGGCTGCCTGCAAGGAAGAACAAAAGACAAAGGCAAACCACCAAACAAAACAACCAAATTCATTTGGACACTGCCCAAGATTACAATAAATGTCAACGGTTGCCCCATAACTTTTATCACAGACAGTGGTGTGTCGATTAACATCATGCCTGTCTCCTATGCCATGCCTCAACCTGTCAAACACAAAGGTATGCACTTGGGCTGCTTCTAAACCATTTCAGAGTCAAGGGTGATTCACAGTAACAATGCGACATAAAGCAGTATCAGTGCAAGAGCCAATTCATGTTCTTCAAGGGACTTCGTCCAGTGAATACCTACTCAGTTTTGCCACTGTTGCTGACATGGGACTAATATCTCTCAATTGCAACCGCCACACTCAATCTGAGGTTGTGAGTCAGTTCCCATCATTGTTTCAGGGCCTAGGAAGCCTCAAGACCATGAAAGTGCGACTTCACATTAATGAGGACATTTGCCCAGTTGCCCAGCGGCATAGCTGAGTCTCTTTTCACTTGCAATAAGCCGTTAAGAAAGAACTAGAAATGCTGTTGAAGCATGACATCATTGAACGCTCCACCGGTCCTACGCCATGTGTTTCACCTACAGTGGTGGTGCCAAAAAAGGTCAGTAGAGGTGCCGTGTGCATCTGTGTTGATATGCTCCAGGCCAACAAAGCAATTGAGAGAAATGGACATCCTGGTCCACCCATAGCGGACATGATCATGCAACTGAATGGTGCAAAAGTCTTTTCACGTCTGGACCTGAACAAGCAATATCATCAACTCGAGTTGGAAGAAAACTGTAGGTACATCACTACTTTTTCAACTCATGTTGGTTTGTTCAGACACAAAAGGTTGAGCTTTGGACTGTCAGCAACTGCATAAATATTTCAGGATGTTATATGTCGAATAATTCAACTTGTCACGCATGCTTTTAAATACAGTGATGACATACTAGTATTTTGTGAAACGCAAAAGAAGCATGAGAAGGCTCTCACAAAAGTGTGCCAGCTACTTGCTGATGCAGGTCTCACTTTTAATGCAGCAAAGTGTGAGTTTCACAAGACCAAACTAAAATTCTCTGGGCATATATTCTCTGATGGGGGAATGACTCCTGACCCAGATGAAGTGCAAGCACTTTCAGCGACTTGCTCCCCACAAGATGTCACTATACTGCGATCCTTCTTAGGCATGACCAGTTATTGCTCAAGGTACATTTGTGGCTTTGCTACTGTGAGTACCCCATTGAGAGACTTGATGAAATGAGATGTCCCTTTCCAGTGGTCTGCTGAATGTGATCATAGTTTAAAAAAAAAAAAATATGTGATTGAGAATGCAACTGAGATGGCCTATTTCTGTCAGGGGTCAGGTCCGGTAGCGCCTTCCTGACATTCAGCAATTCATGGCCACCCCAAAACACTACAACTCCAAAGAGACCTTGCTGATGGGAATTGAAGGCGTAGGTATAAATCCCACTTCCGCACGCCAGCCAGCCGCCGTGCGTAATTCATTGATTCACCTTGTTGGACTCATTTGGCTGAGCGAGTCAGTTTTGTTCTAGTGGAGGAGCTGAGGACATCGCTCCTTTTCATCACACTGAAACCACCTTTCTGCGGTGTGCTCTGCAGCTGCCCTCCAAGCTGCGGAAGCTTCTTCAGAGTGGGTTCGCTGTGACTCATCTTGTGGCGGAGAGCGGCTACTCTCTTCAAAACTCCAGGTTTCAATCAGGATACCAGGTCGTGGTTGACACGCCGTCTGACCGCGTTCTCCCGGAAGGATTATTGTCCTCAACGCAGCCAGGCCGGCTGTGCCAAAGTGAGTGTGGGGATACCAGAAATTCCTTCTTCTTCAGCAGCGGTAAGGAGATTCATTACCGGCTGCTTTTCTTTTCCTCGGCCCGGTTGGGCGTTACGACTTCCAGGAAGGAAGTCTTATCTAACTAAACAATGCAAGCCTGTTTCATTAATGAGTTTCCTGCAGGCTATGAGTGGTTCTTGTGCATCTAACAGTTATTTCTCAAGAAGTCTTCTTCTCATTACTAAGACACCAGCATTATATTCATTTTGTGTTACACTACAGCAGTGCAAAGCCTGACATTTGGAGTATTCATAGTTTCTTGGAGAAAACACTTAGAACCTTTCTTAAGGCAATGCTTTTGAATAGTTAATCAGTATTTTGCCTATTTATTTCCTTTTCCTGCAATCTCAGTTGGAACACCCCTTTTTATTTTTTCTCTACGTATGATTTTGGGGTAGGTATGTCTGTTGCATAACCCAATCAGTGTTTATTGTCTAAAGGGAGAAGAGGCTATGACTAACATTGTGTTTATCGTTATGGATGTGTCTTCCAAGAGACATGGTAGTTCTATGTTGATTCATTGGGCAGGATTACAAAAGAGGAACGCTCGTTAAGGTATAGCTCAGTTATTAGTGAGATATAGGAGAGTAGAAATGTTTTTTCATATATCTTATAGTGCTCTCTCTTTGTCTTACAGGTATCCTATTCCGAGCTGTTCCTTTCCTAATACCCTTCCCTCGCCTGATCGCCCTAATACTCTGTGGTTTCCCAATCAGAGTTGGGGATGCCAAGAGGTGGGCATCTTTGTGCTTCACCTGGATTCTGAGGAGTTTCCATCTCATGTTATGAGAGATCTGCCAATTTTGACCTTGAGTTACATACTGAGATCGCAATTGATGCGAGCCCGGTAGGACTGGGGCCAATCCTTGCTCAATATAATGGTCATCTGAATGCTTAGAAACACATTGTAGCCTATGCCAGTCAAAGCATATCTGAAACAGAGCGCATCAATTCTCAGCCGGAGAAGGAGACTCTGGCTGTAGAGTGGGCCTGCAAACATTTTCATGTGTTTCTATACGGAAAACGTTTCACTATCATTACAGACCACCAAACGCAGCTCACTATTTTTGGAAACCCAAAAGCCAAGACGCCCCCTCACATTGAGAGGTGGGTGTTGTAACTGCAAGAGTACGACTATTCAATTGTACACAAGCTGGGTAAAGATTAAAACCCTGCTGATTACTTTTTACGAGTACCGTTACATCGGCACAGTTCAACACCCTAAACAGCTGAGGAGTACATAAACTTCATAGTGAGGTCCAGCATGCCAGCAATCCAATACACTGGACAGATTATTGTTGCTACTAATGTTGATGCGAACACGCTTATCCTTAAAGACATCATTTCAACTCAATCATGGAAAAAAATGCTCACCCTTTTCCTGACAAAGTTGAATTAAAAAAATTCTAAAACGTAAAGGATGAACTGTCCATTACCAGGGAAGGTGTTGTATTGAGAGGCTTGAGAATCGTCATAACTGAAAGCCTAAGACAGCAAGTCATTGAACTAGCCCATGAAGGACATCGTGGCATTGTAGCCACCAAAAGAGCACTAAGAGACTGAGGGGCCGATTCCGATTCGGGCCGGAAATCTCTCCGACCGAGCCGGACCCAAAGAGATTTCCGACCGAATCGGACCCGTGCAGCCCGACCGAATGAGTACGATGCGTCCGTATGCTATCGGACTTGAGTCGGTCGGACTCCCATTGAAGTCAATGGGAGCCGGTCGTACAACGCGTACGCGGGCTCCCATTGCCTCAATGGGTGCGAGGCGAACAAGGGCGCCCCCTACAGCGGGTACGCGGCGAGCGACTCGCGCCGTACACGCACAGGTAGGGGGGACCCATGGGTCCCCCCTGTGTGCGACTCGCGCGGCTACGCGTACAGGGGGGTCCGACACGGACCCCCGAAGTACGGCTCCGACTGCTCTTTCGAGCTCTGTGGGTCGGACTGCTCGCGGCGCGCATCGTACTTACCTGGCCGGGGAACGTCTCCATTGCGCGGTGCGAGTCGTGTCCGAGCGAGTCGGTCGGTGCGGTTCGACCCGGGAACGAGTCGGTCGGAGCGGTTGGGACGCCCGAGCGAGTCGGTCGACGATTTCGCATCGTACTCGCTCGTCCGGACGCGCGTACGAATCGGTCGGGAAATAGGGCTCTGAATCGGATCCGGTTATGCCGAATCCGATTCGGAGCCCTACCGGCCGAGATCGGAATCGGCCCCTGAGTGTGGTTCCCATGCATAGATTAGCGAGTTGAGAGAGAACTAAAGGAGTGCCATCCCTGCAACTGTCTTTCCCCGAAAGTGACACAGCATCCATTGACAATGTCTGACCTCCCTGCATATGCTTGGGAAAGAGTTGCAGTTGATTTATTTGGGCCTTTAGGAAACAAACATCATCTCATGGTTGTCACGCTTCCCTTTTAGTAGAGAAGTTATCATCAACAGCCCATGACAAGGTCATCGAACGTCTGGATGATATCTTTGCAGCATGGGATATGCCTGCCATTCTCGAATCTGACAATCCACCTTTCAATAGCTATGAAATCAAGGAGTTTCTGGTCAGACTAATTGTCAAGCATCACAAAAGCACACCTCTGTTGCCCCAAGTCAATGGTATTGTGGAAGGATTCATGGGTACCCTCAAACAGATAATTCAGCAAGCATTGATGGAGGGAATCAAGTTAAACCAGACCCGATGTCAAGCCCTCCATTCTTCTCGGTTAACTCCTCATGCCAAAACTGGTGAGAGTCCTGCCACCTTGCTATTTGGGAGAGTCATCGGAACCAAACTGACACAGTGGACTGTAGACCAGTCCTTAAATGTTGACAAGGTTTATGTCACATACACTTCTTGAAAGTGCCAGATGAAAACACATGCAGATCATCGTCAACAAGCTTAGGAAATAGCCTTCGATAGAGGTGACTGGGTCCTGGTCAAGAAGAAACAAAAGGGAAAACCAGACACTCCATTTGCTTAGGAGCAGCATGTGCAGGTTAGAGCAGTGGGGCGGGGTGGAGGAGGGAATCAACAGACAACAAGGGTAAATAAAATTTAAAAAAAGAAAAACACTTACCTTGTGCTCGTTGTATCGCTGAGTTGGCGATGCGGCAAGCTCAAGGTAAGTGGTTTTTCTTTTTTTTTTTTTACCTTTGTCGTTGTCTGTCGACTCCCCACCCCCACCCCGCCCCACTGCTCTTACCTGTATGGGCCATCGATCCTCTGAGGGTTGTGATGTGCAAAGGACACATGGTGACAGCGCATCATCCTAGAAAGTCCATCACGCGGGACTCGTCACACTTTAAGCACCTACCTCGATGTTTGTCAGCTCCTGTAATCATGAATAATGTGATCCTGCCTGACAGTCCAGATCAAGCATCAGAACCTGTGACATTGGCGCACAATCAGAGTGCATCTCAACCATCTCATACCACTCGATCCGGCCGACTAGTGCGAGCGCCTCAACAACATGTTGAAGAACTCCTTCCATGTCTTTGCTGCTAGGTAGGAAAAGGAGCGACCTCCACATCTGCTGCGTTGGATGCTGGGTGAGGGTTAGAGAATGAAAAGTGGAGCGGAGGTGTCTGGTGGATGTGTTCCATGGGGAGCTTTTGTTTCTGAAAATCCGTACCTGTGTCTTGTCCATCTTGAGCATCAGGGCATCATCCAGTTGGCAACGTCTGTCAAGTGGAAGTTGATTTTGGTGTTGGTGGTGTCATCGGAGACAGAGAGGATATGATTGGAGCCTTTGGGTTTTGGTGATGCTGGCCAGAGGTGTCATACAAGTGTTGAAGAGGGTGCGGCTGAGTGAGGCTCCTTGGGATACTCCACAGATGATTTCATTGGGTTTGGAGGTGAAAGAGAGATGGTGGACATTTTGAATTCTTCTGGTGAGGAAAGAGGCAATCCATCTGAGAGCAGCTCCTTGGATGCCTATGTTGTGGAGCCTTGTGATGAGTGTGTGGTGGGAGACCTTTTTTAAGATTCAAGCCCCTCATGTTTGTAGATGATGATTGACTCGTAGATTGCTCAAGTATGGCCTTATCAAATTGAGAAGCTGCTGGTGGGGCTAGATCTCTGAGTCTGCCTGAGAGAGGGCTTGATCCTTCCTTGTAGGAGAATGGAGTAATTTATTAGCGCTATATGCATAGAGGGGCTCAAAACGGTTCCCTCAGGGCACATTAAAACGGTCCTGATTTCCATTCAATAACCTTTGTCCCAGCGTGGGAAATGTGCATGTGACCACCAGCCACACAGCAACAACAGCGCATCAGATGAACAATCCTTTGGCATGGGTTTCCAAAGGATGTGGGACCCCTTCACATAAACTGGGAGTGGAGTTGATGCTGCATGAAGAATCTGGTGTCCTCAAGGAATAAACAGCCCAAAACCCAGTCCATCAAGGAGGTTCCGGCCACACAAAAACGGGACAAGAAAGACCAAGCAGAAGGCTGCCAAAGTGCTCATTAATTCCAAAAATCTGAAAATGTTTTAGACCCTGTTGAAGCCCAACGTCCGTCAACGAGGGGTTACAGTTGTTAATAATATAATTTAAAGCAGAATTATATTCCTATGCCAGGACCTTGAGAAAACAATGTCAGATTTAGATGAGAGCCTCCAAAAAGCCTAGAAAAGACTTAAACAGGTTGAAACCTTCATTGCTGAAGCACACATACAAGATGATTTGGTAGAAAGGGTAACATCATTGGAGAGACCTTTCCTAAGCATATTGGAAAAGCTGGAAGACAATGAAAATTATCCCAGAAGGAGCCAGCTCAAACCAACAATAAACATCTCCCCTGACACTCCGAGAGATCCCTGGCTGTGGATCATCTATCCAAAGAAACATGGACATTTGAGATCTTTTCATGTTGACTTTCAAACTCAACATCAGTGGTGGGCCATCTGTGCCAATGTGGTCTGGCCGGGCCTCCTCTAGTGCACCAAAGTAGCCTGACCACATGAAGTACGGTAACAAGCACAAGAACTTAACCCTACATTTTGGATTCTTATATGTTCACTGTGGTCACAATTAAAGATGTTTTCATGCGGGATAAGAAGACAGTTAGCAGTCGTGGGTCTCAGGTAGATCGGACTCCCCTCACCGTAGTAACTTAGGGATAATGCGGGCCAGGCTAGGGCAGACTGTGGACACGTCTTTGCCAACCATCCGATCTCTGTGACCAGTGCCTCAACAATGCCCCTCCTGCCCAAATGCCCAAGGTCGTTGCCACCCAGATGTAATATTACTTCTGCAGGAGGCTTGTGTGCCCTAACCAGTAGAACCTCCAACAAGCTCCGCAGCTGCCCTAGACACAAACCTCCTTGCCCACGCAAGGAACACATTGAAAACTTCCTGACGGGCCCCCTCCGTGTTTCCAGCTGTTCATGTACAAGTGACCTACTACCCATACTCCAACTTCGCCTGCTCCCCAGGTGGGACCTGGGCCGGACGAAGGCTTCAAAGACCTGCGGACCACAGCAAGCTTCCTTCCTGCGTCACAGGACATGAAAACTGCGGGAAATCGAAGAAAACACAGTAGTTAGAGGACCATTGACCAATCTTTTGCACTGCTTACCCCGAAAGGCCTCCAGCTGCAGCTTACGCGCCACCAAGATGCGCTACCACCACCCCTTGAGTAGCCGCGATTCAAGCTTCACCCTCCATGGTGATGAGCGTAGCCCTCCGTGACAATGGCTGACACATGGTAGCCCACCTGGCGGGCCGAAGCATAACCCTTAATGGCGATGAGCGTAGCCCTCCTTGTCAATGGCCGACACATGGCTGCCCGCCTGGCGGGCCTGAATCTCAAAGCCATTTGAGACAATGCTGAAACCCGAAGTACGTAAGGCTGGCCTATTACCCACCCTTCTGTCAGCTCTTGCACCGAAGTTACACAAAAATTCGGCACAATACGTGGCTTGCCATCCAAAGCTGACGTCCAGTCAACTATTAGCTATGTAACGTAAACAGAAGCAGAATAAGAAACCAGTGCACCTAAACGAGCAGCCCAAATCAACACCACAGTAACACCTCTTGAACCGTGTTGACAGCAAGCCATGGCCTTCCCAGCTGTCTCGCCACTGTATCCCTTCCACCACCTGCATTGACTGAAAATATTGCAAAGATAAAATTCATGGCAGGGAAAGAAGGCGGCGGCATAGTTGATTCTCTTCTGTATAAGGGCATTGGCATAACATCATAGTCCAGCACCATATGATGCAATAGGAACACATTGCGTTCTATAGCTTTGAAGCAGGGGTGCAATGGGTGAACAACGCACCCATTGATTGAGCAAAATTTCTGTCTGAGTGCCAGGTTGGGAGACCATGAATTAGTAGAGTCAAAACAACACAGAGATACGGAAATAATGCACCTTCTCATGCTTATTTCCTTTAATGTTATGCTAAGTGTATTTGTACATTGCACAACTCACCTGGGAGGGTGTACTGGCGCTGAATGAAAAAGGTTAATGGAAAAGGTTCACATATTCGTGCTATTAGGACCGCATGCCATAGTTTGGGATTGGAAACGTTTGTCTCCAAGTCCAGGTCCACCCTAAAAGCGGCCAAAGGTTCAACCAGGGATTTCAGATCCTTTGGATTATGTACCAAAAGAACGGTGTCATCTTCATATATCAAAGTGCTCAAATAGGTTTCAAATTGATCAAAGGCACGTCCTCACTGCAATTGAGCAAAGCACCTTTAAATTATTGATATAAAGAATAAATAAAAGAGTGACAAGGACGCAACCCTGTCGTACGTCGCACTGTAAATCAAAAGAATGCAAGCGCTCCCCATTAGACACAAATCTCACCTCATTCAGTCCCAGCTCAATTAAAAGTTGCCATAGTGATCGATTTACTCAGTAAAAGGCGCATTAAAGGTCGATGAAAAGCCCGGTACAATGGCCAAAGCTTGGCTATAGCGTATTTGCCAATAATAAGATAGAGGTTCAAGCACCGCTCCACCACACCCAGGCCTTCCCTGAACCCATATTAGGAAATAGATAAGATGTTACGTTTGTTAACCCGGTCAATATTCTAATGTATAATTTTCTCCCAATCACTTTGTTCAAGCACTGCTCCATCACACCCAGGCCTTCCCTGAACCCATATTAGGAAATAGATAAGATGTTACGTTTGTTAACCCGGTCCATATTCTAATGTATAATTTTCTCCCAATCACTTTGTTCAAGCACTGCTCCATCACACCCAGGCCTTCCCTGAACCCATATTTTGAAATACATAAGATGTTAAGTTTGTTAACCCAGTCCATATTCTAATGTATAATCTTCCCCCAATCACTTTGTTCAAGCACTGCTCCATCACACCCAGGCCTTCTCTGAACCCATATTGGGAAATACATAAGATGTTACGTTTGTTAGCCCAGTCCATATTCTAATGTATAATCTTCCCCCAATCACTTTGTTCAAGCACTGCTCCATCACACCCAGGCCTTCTCTGAACCCATATTGGGAAATACATAAGATGTTACGTTTGTTAGCCCAGTCCACATTCTAATGTATAATCTTCTCTTATTCACTTTGACATTAGAGCAAATAAGAGATATCGATCTGCTACTAACAAACATTAGTAAGCAAGGGCGCCCAAAGATTGATATTGCACTTAAATAGACCCATGGGCACCCCCCCGGCCCTAGGGCTGTGCCTGAGGGGCTCTCCATTAAAGCAGAGACTACCTCATATTAATCACAAATTAAACTATTGCAGACATAAATAGAGCTAAGTTAAGAAGATTCTTCACTATCACGTCCGTCGGTGTTAAGACAGTAAATACTTGAAAATTGTCCGGCGGTAATGTGTGCACCTAAACTGGACAATACCTTATGGCTGACCTTCATTGAATTAACAGCATGCCAAAACACCTTTGAATTTTTATTGATTAAATGCAGCCATTAGCTGGTCCCACTTGATCTCAGCTTTCCCATTTTTTAGGGTCGCTTTATAATGGGCTTCTTCTTTGTTCCTTGGTTTTCCAGCTAAAAGATCACACCAGTTCCTGTTAATGAGAGAACAGGCTGGGTGCACCATCTGAGTGTAATGTGCTCCGGGTGTCGAGCCGGCTTAAGTAGTAAATGTTCAATCGAGTTGCTTAAATTATCAATGTTGGCACGACTAATAGCACCAAAAAGACAGATATCAAAAAACGGGTCGAGTGACGTTTGAGCAAAGTCTCTAAGAACCTGCCTGGATTAGGGATGTTCCGGAGTAACCAGAGACCACTATCCTTCAGTGAAAGACTCAAATGATCTCCTGAGAGGCCGTGTATGTTTTGGAGCTGGTTAAAGGATTGTGGGCACTGTGCTCTTGTAAGTGCCAAAGGATAATTTGTCAAACTACAGGACATCAAATTATCAATAATTAAAGCAAAGCCCTGCACAGAAAAATGGAGATTAGTTCGGAATCCTTGTTGTCAAATTCATGAAAGTTAACCTAGTCCAGTTCATTACCCCGTTCACGACCTCTACGGTCTGACCGTGTAAATGTTGCATCATTCATCACCCGAAAATTCAAATAATCAAGAAATTAAGTATTAATGCAAATTGCGATATTGAAATCTCCACAGAGATCCAGATTGAACCCCTTTAGGGAATATTTTAGAAGTATTGCACATGTCATCAATAATGCCAAACAATACACGAAAATTAAGATTATTAGAATTAGAATAAGAATTAATTAATTAAATAAGCATTAATTAAATAAAACGAAAATCATTGCCACCATTCATGTGAAACCCCTGAATCCCCCTGCTATTAAAATTTTTTGGGAGCAGTGTAAATGTTCATTGAAGCTTAAAGCAAAGTGAATGACCAGCCTTTGCTTGACCCGAGCGCGAAGACACAGCGGGAATTGAAATGGCAAACGAAACCCTCACAGATCAAATTGTAGTAGCCCATGTTTCCTGGGGATAATAATAATGAAGGATAGCCGCTCACTCAAGTTAATGTTTTCGTTAATACCTGCTATGTTCCAAGTCATCATACTAGGAGTACTCAAATGACTAGGGGTCAAAGATTCACATTCAAAATCCGGGTTCTTTATGAGTCTTTTCGATTTTAACTGCAGATACTGCAGGTTCTGTTAGACGATCTTGACAGCCTAGGTGTTCAGAGTTCTGCAGTGCTAGAAACCTATTCCTTAGAGATAAATCATTGTCTCTAGCAACAGAAACAAATGGCATAACAGTCGGATAATTTGCTTGAATATGCTGATATAAAAGGCCCAATGGTAAAGCCACTGTGCGACTACGCCTGACGTCAAAATTATTCTATTGAAATAACAAATTACTAACTCAATCTGCATCGGATATGTGACGTTACCCGGCATGCATTTACCCCGCATGCTTTTACCCTGCAGTTTTTACTCCGCAAAATCTTTTACAACGCATATCTCTATCTGCATCTATCTATCTCTATCTATCTGTATCTATCGGCATTTATCTATCTCTATCTGCATCTATCTATCTATATCTGCATCTATCTATATCCGTCTATATCTATCTGCATCTATCTATATCTATTTTCATCTACCTACATCTATCTTCATCTATGTATATCTATCTGCATTTATCTATCTCTATCTGCATCTATCTACATCTATCTATCGCTATCTATATATATCTATATCTATCTGCAGCTATCTATATGTATATATCTGCATCTATCTATCTCTATCTCACCTATCTGCATCTATCTATCTATCTCTATCTGTATCTATCTATCTCTATCTGCATCTATCATCTCTATCTGCATCCGTCTATCTCTATCTGCATCTATCTATCTCTATCTACATCAATATGAATCTATCTATATCTATATGTATCTGCATCTATCTATCGATATCTGCATCTATCTGCATCTTTCTCTATCTGCATCTTTCAGCATATTTTTATCTCTATCTGCATCTATCTCTATCTGCATCTATCTATCTCTATCTACATCTATCTATATCTATTTGCATATATATATCTCAACCTATCTCTATCTGCATCTATCTCTATCTGCATCTATCTATCTCTATCTGCATCCATCTATCTCTATCTACATCTATCTATATATATTTGCATCTATCTATCTCTACCTATCTCTAGTTGCATCTATCTGCATCTATCTTTCTCTATCTGCATCTATCTATCGCTGTCTGCATCTGTCCATCTCTATCAGCATCTACCTATCTCTATCTGCATCTATCTACATCTCTCTATATCTATCTGCATCTGTCTATCTCTATCTGCATCTCTCTCTCTCTATCTGTATCCATCTACATCTATCTACATATATCTGCATCTAACTACATCTGTCTATCTCTATCTGCATCTGTCTGTACCTATATGCATCTATCTGCATCGATCTATCTCTATCTATCTGCATCTATCTATATCTATCTGCATCTATCTATATCTATCTGCATCTATCTATCTCTATTTGTATCAATCTATCTCTATCTGCATCTATCTATCTCTATCTACATCTATCTCAATCAATCTCTATCTGCATCTCTCTGCATTTATCTATCTCTATCTGCATTCATAAGCATCTATCTATATCTATCTGCATCTATCTATATCTATTTTCATCTACTTATATCTATCTTCATCGATGTATATCTATCTGCATCTATCTATCTATATCTATCTGCATCTATCTACATCTATCTACCTCTATCTGCATCTATCTATCTCTATCTGCATCTATCTGCATCTATCTATTCCTATTTATATCTATATCTATCTGCATCTATATATCTCTATCTGCATTTATCTTTCTCTATCTGTATATATATGAGACTCTGTCTATATGTATCTATTTCTATCTGCATCTATCTCTATCTGCATTTATCTATCTCTATCTGCATCTATATGCATCTTTCTCTATCTGCAGCTATACTCATCTATCTCTATCTGCATCTTTCAGCATATTTTTATCTCTATCTGCATCTATCTCTATCTGCATCTATCTATCTCTATCTACATCTATCTATATCTATTTGCATATATATATCTCAACCTATCTCTATCTGCATCTATCTCTATCTGCGTCTATCTATCTCTATCTGCATCCATCTATCTCTATCTACATCTATCTATATATATTTGCATCTATCTATCTCTACCTATCTCTAGTTGCATCTATCTGCATCTATCTTTCTCTATCTGCATCTATCTATCGCTGTCTGCATCTGTCCATCTCTATCTGCATCTACCTATCTCTATCTGCATCTATCTACATCTCTCTATATCTATCTGCATCTGTCTATCTCTATCTGCATCTATTTATCTCTATCTGCATCTCTCTCTCTCTATCTGTATCCATCTACATCTATCTACATATATCTGCATCTAACTACATCTGTCTATCTCTATCTGCATCTATCTGTACCTACATGCATCTATCTGCATCGATCTATCTCTATCTATCTGCATCTATCTGCATCTATCTATATCTATCTGCATCTATCTATATCTATCTGCATCTATCTATCTCTATTTGTATCAATCTATCTCTATCTGCATCTATCTATCTCTATCTTCATCTATCTCAATCAATCTCTATCTGCATCTCTCTGCATTTATCTATCTCTATCTGCATTTATTAGCATCTATCTATATCTATCTGCATCTATATATATATCTATTTTCATCTACTTATATCTATCTTCATCGATGTATATCTATCTGCATCTATCTATATCTATCTGCATCTATCTACATCTATCTATCTCTATCTGCATCTATCTATCTCTATCTGCGTCTATCTATTCCTATTTATATCTATATCTATCTGCAATTATCTTTCTCTATCTGCATATATATGAGACTCTGTCTATATGTATCTATATCTATCTGCATCTGTGTATCTCTATATGCATCTATCTCTATCTGCATTTATCTATCTCTATCTGCATCTATATGCATCTATCTATATCTACCTATATCTATCTGCATCTATCTCTAAATGCATCTATCTATCTACATCCATCTATCTCTATCTGCATCTCTCTATCTGCATCTATCTATACCTATCTGTATCTATCTGCCTCTGTCTATAGATATCTGCATCTATCTGCAACTATATGTGTCTATCTGCATCTATCTTTATCAGCATCTATCTATATCTATCTGCCTCTACCTATAACTATTCGCATCTATTTGCATCTATCTATCTCTATCTGCATCTATTTCATCTGCATCTTTATATCTCTATCTGCATCTATCTGTATTTATTTGCATCTATCTGTATCTACCTCTGTCTGTATCTATCTATCTCTATCTGCTTCTATCTATATATATCTGCATCTATCTATATCGGTCTATATCTATCTATATCTATTTCCATCTACCTATATCCATCTTCATCTATGTATATCTATCTGCATTTTTCTATCTCTTTCTGCATCTATCTATCTCTATCTAGCTATAGCTGCATCTAGCTATCTATCTCTATCTGCATCTATCTGAATGTATCGGCATCTATCTATATCTATCTATCTCTATCTGTCTATATCTATCTATATCTATCTGCATCTGTCTATCTCTATCTGCATCTATCTATCTTTATCTGCATCTATATGCATCTAAATATATCTATCTATATCTATCTCCATCTATCTGCATCTATATATCTCTATCTGCATCTATATGCATCTAAATATATCTATCTATATTTATCTCCATCTATCTCCATCTATCTCGATCTGCATCTATTTATCTCTATCTGCATCTATCTGCATCTATTTCTATCTTCAGCTATCCTCATCTATCTCTATCGGCATCTTTCTACATATTTCTATCTCTATCTATCTATCTATCTATCTATCTATCTATCTATCTATCTATCTCTATCTGCATCTATCTGTCTCTATCGGCATCTATTTATCTCTATCTGCATCTATCTGAATCGATCTATATCTATCTGCATCTATCTATCTCTACCTATCTCTATCTACATCTATCTGCATCTATCTATCTCTATCCGCATCTATCTACCTATATCTGCATCTATCTACCTCCATCTGCATATATATGCATCTATCTATATCTATCTATTTCTATCTGCATCTATCTCTATCTATCTGCATCTATCTCTATCTGCATATATCTATATCTATCTGCGTCTATCTATCTCTATCTGAATCTATCTATCTATCCCTATCTGCATTTATCTATCTATATCTGCATCGATCTGCATCTAACTGCATCTATATCTATCTGCATCTATATATATCTATCAGCATGCATCTGCATCTATCTGCATCTACCTGCATCTATCTATCTATCTCTATCTGCATTTATCTATTTCTATCTCTATCTGCATCTATCTCTTGCTATCTTCATCTAAATGCATTTATCTGAATCTATCTGTAACTATCTATTTGCAGCTATCTATCTGCATCTATCTCTATCAATGTCTATCTGCATCTATCTCTATCTGCATCTATCTGCATCTATCTGTTTCTATCTGTGTCTATCTATTTCTATTGTCATTGATATATCTCTATCTGCATCTCTTTGCATCATTCTATCTCTACCTGCATCTATCTATCTCTATCTGCATGTATCTATCTCTATCTGTATCTATCTACAACTATCTATATCTATCTGCATCTATCTATACATGTATCTGCATCTATCTGTATCTATCTTCATCTATCTATATCTATCTGTATCTAAGTATATCTACCTGCATCGATCTATCTCTATCTCTATCTGCATCTATATCTATTTTCATCTACCTATATCTATCTTCATCTATGTATATCTATCTGCATCTATCTATCTCTATCTGCATCTATCTGAATCTATCTTTATTTGCTTCTATCTTGATCTGCATCTATCTAAATCTATATCTATCTGCATCTGTCTATCTCTATCTGCATCTGTCTATCTCTATCTGCATCAGTCTATATCTATCTGCCTCTACCTATAACTATCCACATCTATTTGCATCCATCTATCTCTATCTGCATCTATCTATCTCATCTGCATCTTTATATCTCTATCTGCATCTATCTGTATTTATCTGCATCTATCTGTATCTACCTCTGTCTGTATCTATCTGCATCTATCTATCTCTATCTGCTTCTATCTATATATATATCTGCATTTATCTACAGCCGTCTATATCTATCTATATCCATCTTCATCTATGTATATCTATCTGCATTTTTCTATCTCTTTCTGCATCTATCTATCTCTATCTAGCTCTATCTGCATGGATCAGCATCTATCTATATCTGTCTATATCTATCTATATCTATCTGCATCTATCTACCTCTATCTGCATCTGGCTATCTCTATCTGCATCTATCTATCTTTATATGCATCTATCTATATCTATCTGCATCTATCTCTATCTGCATCTATTTATCTCTATCTGCATCTATTTCTACCTGCAGCTATCCTCATCTATCTCTATCTGCATCTTTCTGCATATTTCGATATCTAACTATCTATCTGTCTATCTATCTATCTATCTATCTATCTATTGATATCTGAATCTATCTATCTCTATCTGCATCTATTTATCTCTATCTGCATCTATCTGTACCTATCTATCTGCATCTATCTATATCTAGCTGCATCTATCTATCTCTACCTATCTCTATCTATATCTATCTGTATCTATCTATCTCTATTTGCATCTATCTATCTCTGTCTGCATCTGTCTATCTCTATCTATATATATCTAAATCGATATCTATATCTATCTGCATGTATCTGCATTTATCTGCATTTACCTGCATCTATCTATCTCTATCTACATGTATCTCTTTCTATCTTTATCTTCATCTATATGCATCTATCTGCAACTATCTATGTGCAACTATCTATCTGACTTCAAATCCAAGCACCCAAAAACATCAATACAATTTTATATAATTGATAGTCCACTTTTAATCCATGTTCAGGCACATAGATTTCGGTCCAAATCTTCACATCAATTTTGTGTAGATGTTGTTTCCAATTGTTTCCAAAAGGAAGGCAATCCAAGTCAATTTTTCCACAATGTTGAGCAGTTTGAGAGACAATTAAGAAACAAATAGCCAATCAGCCAACACGTGTTTCGTCTGTTGGTCGTACACCTCGACTTCTTCAGGGCTGTGGGCATTAAATAAACCAACTCAAACAATTGTTTTTCTACATGAATTATGTTTACCCTCACCAATAATGGTGTAGAAAAAGAGTGGAATAGGTGTCCATTTCAATCAAAAAAGTGCACCTAAAGTCCTAATAGAATTCTCTGCGTGCACATTAACAGAGGAAACAACATACAGTGCACAAAAGAAAAAATATAATTGTTTGTGTGCACACGTACATGCACACAAATAGTGTATATACAAATGTACACACAAGATAGTGAAAAGAAAAAAACATAAAATATCAAATACTAAAATGTATGTGGGACGGAGAGAAAAAATAAGACAGTATCAAAAATCACCAATAGTGGGTAACAAAAGGTAAAGGGATGTAAATGAACTGCAATGCTGGTCATGCATCACCCAATGTGTATCCTCTTCATCCAATAATAAGAACCATCTATGCTCTCAATCACCCTTGATAGGACAAACATATAATTCTATTCATATTAACATGCTTGGGCGGTGCATGGATGTTCTTCCACCTGGTAAGTATTAGTTCCATAGGGCAAGTTAATGCCTAGGTCCAGTAGTGCCAGTAATTATAATTATCCTAGATCAAAATTCATGATTTAATAAATCAAAATACACAGCAATGCATATATTCAATCTTTCGTCACACGGGCAGAACTTCAAATATACAACTTCATCCAGCACGTAATATCAGGGGAAAAAAGCTAAGCGAAAAAAGCCACATAAACGGTTTAAATACTCATATTGCATGTAATTGACAAATGCAGCAACACGTTACCCACAGTACCAGAAAAACCACCGTATATAGGACTTGATAAACATTAACAAACTTTCCATATTATAGTCAATTAAATAGTATTCAGTAAATTTCACTCGTATGCACTTAGTATTAAAAAGCCATTACTCCTCAATCTAAAATCGTAACATCTCTTAACGTCACGAAAATTGATGTGATTACATCAGTCACGCATCACCACCGTACTTTTTAAACAATTAAAAACCCATCTCATGTATTCACGTTAGTCCGAATAGAAGCGGGAGAGTGCTCCTCGTGTCTATCTCGCGTATGCCAACGGCGCCATATTGGAGTTCCAAAATATAGCCCTCCACGTCTAACGTCACCAAACGTGTATTACGAAGACAAACACACGCGAAACATGCGCGGCCATCTTGGAGTGGTTACTCTAAACCGTTATCTCTCCCGAATTCGAAACCCATATCCCCCGGGTCACGGCTCTCACTGACCAAAATATAAACAACAGTAAATACCTTAACATCATGTACTCTAAAACGTAATTATACTCAATTTATATCATTCTCTTACTCCCTATTTCATCCGCCCTTATTTAATACCGAGTCACGGCCATTATTAAGTGGTGAACAGGGCCGGACTGGGAACCAGAACCGGCCTTGGAAAAGTGCTCGGCCGGCCCCCCGGGGATTGGGGGTGTGGCAGAGCTGTTTGCCAGGGCCGGTTCCGGACGATTTTGTTACAGGGGCCGCTATTGCAGCTATGCTGCAAAAACGGCCCTGTAACAAAAACGGCCCCCACCCTGGCGGCCCACCGGGGAAACGCCTGGTGCCCGCTACAGCCAGTCCGGCCCTGGTGGTGACTCGCAACTCTTCACGACTGACCCAGACTAAAAGAAGTCCTCATACGTTTATATCATAGTCTGGTCAAACAGCATAATAGTCAATTAAGAAACTGTCAGACTCACTATCGGATACCATCCATTAATGTATCCTATCCTTGTAATATGGCTACCATGTTCTAATAAGGGCCGCGTCACTGGTTACGTGTGTTCTATTTCTATATATGTCTAATCAGTCTTATTAAACATCATATACCTATAGGTAGTCCTTCACTTGTTTACCTCCTACCACAGAATCTACATGGGTATTAAAAGCCCATATCCAATCACCCATAGGGAGACAGAGAAAACAGAGAACACCCAGCAAATACGTAAAATGTGAGAAAAGAAAATACCAAGGGTCTTTGTAGCACAATATTCAGTAGAGCATTACATCCTTAGTAAACAGTGTGTACATGTTCTCAACAAAGATACCGATCTTAAGTAAACATTACATTTGAAGCAAAACATTTTTTTATAAAACAGAATATTCTCCATAGCTACCCTTGCATATGACTTTCATGTACACTCTAATACTCTCACACATGATTATTAAAACATAGACAATCTTTTCATTTTCAAATTTCACATCATAGAGGAATGTTAGATGTTCTATTCCCCTAAGAAGTACTGCATCTCATTACCTATATTTAAACCTTGTTCCACAGCACGCAGTTTCCTTATTCATGAGGCTTCACATCGTCTAAGTTGTAATTCTCTATTATCCCCACGGATGTTGCTCTTTACATGATCTATTGCATGAAATCTGAAACTATGTACATATCTCTGCGTGTTAGTATCCATAGCATGCATCACAATCGGATATTTATAATCATTGTTTTTTAGTGCCCTAAAATGTTCAGCGATACGTTCTTTTAAGGGTCATATCGTGCTTCCCACATATATTTTCAAACATGTACAAACAATCATATACACTACAAATCTTGTTGCACAGTTTATAAACATGGGAATCATATAGTCACCTCTGTCGTTAAAGTTAAAACACATGACTTTATCTACTGCCCATCTACACACATTACAATTGCCGCACTTGTGAAAGCCCTTAATATGATTACTAAGCCAATTACTCTGTCTAGTAGGTAACGGGTAGCTAGGACTGACCACATTAGCAAGTGTACGTCCTCTCTGAAAAGTCAAACAGGGTTTATCTGTCAAATAAGGGGCCAGTAATTTATCTGAGGTCAAAATATGCCAGTATTTCCGCAAAATACTATATAGTTCATTAGTGTTGGGGTGAAAGTTTGTCACAAGTCTCATCTTGTCACTAGATTTAGACCCTTTACAAGAGGCCTGTTTTGGTTTCAATGTGCTGTAACGCTTTAAGCTCCACGCTCTTTTGGCTGCTCTTGTAACAACTGGTTCTTCATATCCTCTCTCAAGGAATCTAGTACTGATATCTGTCAAAGTAAGGTTAAAGTCTACATCCTCACTACAGTTTCTATGAGCTCTGACCATTAAAAAGTACGGTGGTGATGCGTGACTGATGTAATGACATCAATTTTCGTGACGTTAAGAGATGTTACGATTTTAGATTGAGGAGTAATGGCTTTTTATTACTAAGTGCATACGAGTGAAATTTACTGAATACTATTTAATTGACTATAATATGGAAAGTTTGTCAATGTTTTTTAGTCCTATATACGGTGGTTTTTCTGGTACTGTGGATAACGTGTTGCTGCATTTGTCAATTACATGCAATATGGGTATTTATTTAAACCGTTTATGTGGCTTTTTCGCTTAGCTTTTTTCCCCTGATATTATGTGCTGGATGAAGTTGTATATTTGAAGTTCTGCCCGTGTGACAAAAGCTTGAATATATGCATTGCTGTGTATTTTGATTTATTAAATCGTGAATTTTGATCTAGGATAATTATAATTACTGGCACTACTGGACCTAGGCATTAACTTGCCCTATGGAACTAATACTTACCGGCTGGAAGAACGTCCATACACCGCCTGAGCAGGTTAATATGAATAGAATTATATGTTTGTCTTATCAAGGGTGATTGAGAGCATAGATGGTTCTTATTATTGGATGAAGAGGATACACATTGGGTGATGCATGACCAGCATTGCACTTCGATTACGTCCCTTTACCTTTTGATACCCACTATTGGTGATTTTTGATACTGTCTGGCTTTTTCTCTCCGTCTCACATACATTTTAGTATTTGATATTTCATGTTTTTTTCTTTTCACTATTTTGTGTGTACATTTGTATATACACTACTTGTGTGCATGTACGTGTGCACACAAACAATTATATTTTTTCTTTTGTGCACTGTATGTTGTTTCCTCTGTTAATGTGCACGCAGAGAATTCTATTAGGATTTTGGGTGCACTTTTTTGATTGAAATGGACACCTATTCCACTCTTTTTCTACACACCTTTATTGGTGAGGGTAAACATAATTCATGTAGAAAAACAATTGTTTGAGTTGGTTTATTTAATGCCCACAGCCCTGAAGAAGTCGAGGTGTACGACCAACCGACGAAACATGTGTTGGCTGATTGGCTATTTGTTTCTTAATTGGCTCTTAAACTGCTCAACGTTGTGGAAAAATTGACTTGGATTGCCTTCCTTTTGGAAACAATTGTAAACAACATCTACACAAAATTGATGTGAAGATTTGGACTGAAATCTATGTGCCTGAATGTGGATTAAAAGTGGACTATCAATTATATAAAATTGTATTGATGTTTTTCAGTGCTCGGATTTGAAGTTTGATTTAAGTTTGCTCTTCATTGAGGAGGGCAGAGTGGGATTGTGGATGGTAGCCAATCCCTTCCTAGGAGCACTGTATATATTTTGTGCGTGGTACATACTTTCCCCTAAATAAGAGTGCAGTGCGCCCTTTTGCTTGCTTTTTGCCTGGTTACCATATCGATGTACACAACTATCTATCTGCATCTATCTCTATCTACTTCTATCTGCATCTATCTATCTCTATCTGCATCTATCTGCATCGATCTGCATCTATCTGAATCTATCTGCATCTATCTGTTTCTATCTGCATCTATCTATTTCTATTGGCATCGATATATCTCTATCTGCATCTATTTGCATCAATCTATCTACACCTGCATCTATCTATCTTTATCTGCATGTATCTATCTCTATCTGCATCTATCTACAACTATCGATATCTATCTGAATCTATCTATACATGTATCTGCATCTATCTATCTCTATCTGCATCTGTCTATATCTATTTTCATCTACCTATATCTATCTTCATCTATGTATATCTATCTGCATGCATCTATATCTATCTGCATCTATCTACATATGTATCTGCATCTATCTTCATCTATCTATATCTATCTGTATCTAAGTATAACTACCTGCATCTATCTATCTCTATCTCTATCTGCATCTATCTATATCTATTTTCATCTACCTATATCTATCTTCATCTATGTATATCTATCTGCATCTATCTATCTCTATCTGCATCTGTTTGCATCTATCTGCATCTATCTATCTTTATTTGCTTCTTAGTATCTTGATCTGCATCTATCTATATCTATTTCTATCTGCAGCTGTCTATATCTATCTGCATCTGTTATCACTATCTGCATCTATCTCTATCTGCATCTATATGAATCTATCTAAATCTATCTACATCTATCTGTCTCTATCTGCATCTATCTCTATTTGCATCTATCTCTATCTGCATCTATCCATATCTATCTATATTTATCTGCCTCTATCTATAAATATCTGCCTCTATCTAAATCTATCTCTATCTGCATATTTCTATCTCAATTTGCATCTATCTCTATCTGCATCTATCTGCACCAATCTGCATTTATCTGTCTTTATCTGCATCTATCTATATCTATCTATATCTATCTGCATATATTTATATCTATCTGCACCTATCTATATCTATCTGCAGCTATCTATATCTATCTGCATCTATCTGCATCTATCTGCATTGATCTATCTATGTCCATCTGCATCTATCTATCTCTATCTGCATCTATATGCATCTATCTATATGTATCTGCATCTATCTATCTCTATCTGCATCTATATGCATCTATCTATATGTATCTGCACCTATCTAACTCTATCTGCATCTATCTCGATCTGCATCTATCTATAGTTATCTGCATCTATTTGCATCTATTTGTATCTATGTGCTTCTATCTCCATATCTATCTGCATCTATCTCCATATCTATCTGCATCTATCTCCATATCTATCTGCATCTATCTACATCTATCTCCATATCTATTTGCATCTATCTGCATCTATCCGCTATCTAAATCTATCTAAGCCTATCTAAATCTATCTAAATCTATCTGCGTCTATCTAAATCCATCTGTGCCTATCTGTGCCTATTTGCATCTATTTGCATCTATCTGCATCTATCTGCATCTATCCGCATCTATCCGCATCTATCCGTATCTATCTGTATCTATCTGCATCTATCCGCGTCTATCCACGTCTATCCATGTCTATCCGCGTCTATCTGCATCTATCGGAGTCTACCTATGTCTATCTGTGCCTATCTGTATCTATCTGCATCTATCTATTTCTATTGGCATCGATATATCTCTATCTGCAAGTATCTGCATCTATCTATATCTATCTGCATCTACCTATCTCTATCTGCTTCTATCTACAACTATCTATATATATCTGCATCTATCTATATATGTATCTGAATCTATCTATATCAACCTTCAGCTATCTATATCTATCTGCATCTATGTATATCTATCTGCATGTATCTATCTCTATCTCCATCTATCTATCTCTATCTCCATCTATCTATCTCTATCTGAATTTATCTATATCTATTTTCATCTACCTATATCTCTCTTCATCCATGTATATCTATCTGCATCTATCTCTATCTGCAACTATCTGCAGCTATCTACATCTATCTATCTCTATCTGCATCTTACTATCTGTATCTGCATGTATTTATACCTATCTGCATCTCTCTGCATCTATCTATCTGCATTTATCTGTATCTATCTCTATCTGCAGTCATCTGTATCTATCTGTATCTGTATCTATCTGTATCTATATCTATCTGTATCTGTATCTATATATCTATATATATCTGCATCTATCTGTATGTATCTATCTGCATCTATCTGCATTTATCGGTATCTATCACTATCTGCATTTATCTGCATCTGTCTATCTGAATCTATCTGTATCTCTATCTATCTGTATCTCTATCTATCTGTATCTATCAATATATATCTGCATCTATCTATCTATATCTATATATAACTATTTGCATCTATCCATCTATCTATCTCTATCCATCTATATCTATCTGCAGTTATCTATATCTGTCTGCAGCTATCTATATCTATCCGAATCTATCTAGCTCTATCTATATCTATCTGCATCTATTTATCTATATCTGCATCTCTCTTTCTGCATCTATCTCCATCTGCGTCTATATGCATCTTTCTGCATCTATCTATATCTTTCTGCATCTATCTATATCTGTCTGCATCTGTCTATGTCTATCTTCTTCTATCTGCATCTATCTATCTCTATCCGCATTTATCTATATCTATCTGCATCTATATATGTATCTGCATCTATATATGTATCTGCATCTGTCTATATATGTATCTGCATCTATCTATATCTATCTTCTTCTATCTATATCTATCTGCATTTATCTAACCCTATATGTATCTATCTATCTCTATATGTATCTATCTAGCTCTATCTGCATCTATCTCTATCTGCAATTATCTATCTCTATCTGCAATTATCTATCTCTATCTGAAATTATCTATCTCTATCTGCATCTATCTATCTCTATCTGCATCTATCTGCATCTATCTGCGTCTATCTGCATCTATCTGCGTCTATCTGCGTCTATCTGTATCTATCTGCGCCTATCTGTATCTATTGGCATCGATATATCTCTATCTGCAAGTATCTGCATCTATCTATATCTATCTGCATCTATCTACAACTATCTATATATATCTGCATGTATCTATATATGTATCTGCATCTATCTATATCAACCTTCAGCTATCTATATCTATCTGCATCTATGTATATCTATCTGCATCTATCTATCTCTATCTCCATCTATCTATCTGCATTTATCTATATCTATTTTCATCTACCTCTATCTCTCTTCATCCATGTATATCTATCTGCATCTATCTCTATCTGCAACTATCTGCAGCTATCTACATCTATCTGCTCTATCTGTCTGCATCTATCTGCATCTATCTCTATCTTCATCTATCTCTCTCTATCTGCATCTATCTGCATCTATCTGCATCTATCTATCTCTACCTGCATCTATCTCTATCTGCATCTATCTCTATCTGCATCTATCTATCTCTATCTGCATCTATATCTATCTGCATCTATCTCTATCTGCATCTATCTATCGTTATCTGCATCTATCTATCGCTATCTGCATCTATCTATCGCGATCTATCGCTATCTGGGTCTATTTGCGTCTATCTGCGTCTATCTGTGCCTATCTGTATCTATCTGCGTCTATCTATTTCTATTGGCATCGATATATCTCTATCTGCAAGTATCTGCATCTATCTATATCTATCTGCATCTATCTACAACTATCTATATATCTCTATCTGCAAGTATCTGCATCTATCTATATCTATCTGCATCTATCTACAACTATCTATATATATCTGCATCTATCTATATATGTATCTGCATCTATATCAACCTTCAGCTATCTTTATCTATCTGCTTCTATGTATATCTATCTGCATCTATCTATCTCTATCTCCATCTATCTATCTCTTTCTGCATTTATCTATATCTATTTTCATCTACCTATATCTCTCTTCATCCATGTATATCTATCTGCATCTATCTCTATCTGCAACTATCTGCAGCTATCTACATCTATCTGCATCTATCTGTCTGCATCTATCTGCATCTATCTCTATCTTCATCTATCTCTCTCTATCTGCATCTATCTGCATCTATCTATCTCTACCTGCATCTATCTCTATCTGCATCTATCTCTATCTGCATCTATCTATCTCTATCTGCATCAATATCTATCTGCATCTATCTCTATCTGCATCTATCTATCGTTATCTGCATCTATCTATCGCTATCTGCATCTATCTATCTATCGCGATCTATCGCTATCTGGGTCTATTTGCGTCTATCTGCGTCTATCTGTGCCTATCTGTATCTATCTGGGTCTATCTATTTCTATTGGCATCGATATATCTCTATCTGCAAGTATCTGCATCTATCTATATCTAACTGCATCTATCTACAACTATCTATATATCTCTATCTGCAAGTATCTGCATCTATCTATATCTATCTGCATCTATCTACAACTATCTATATATATCTGCATCTATCTATATATGTATCTGCATCTATATCAACCTTCAGCTATCTTTATCTATCTGCTTCTATGTATATCTATCTGCATCTATCTATCTCTATCTCCATCTATCTATCTCTTTCTGCATTTATCTATATCTATTTTCATCTACCTATATCTCTCTTTATCCATGTATATCTATCTGCATCTATTTCTATCTGCAACTATCTGCAGCTATCTACATCTATCTGCATCTATCTCTATCTGCAACTATCTGCAGCTTTCTACATCTATCTGCATCTATCTGTCTGCATCTATCTATATCTATCTGCATCTATCTGTATCTATCTCCATCTATCTACATCTATCTACATCTATCTGCATCTATCTACATCTATCTGCATATATCTACATCTATCTATAGCTATCTATCTATCTGTCTATCTCTAGCTGCATCTATCTATATCTATCTATCTCTATCTGCAACTATCTGCAGCTATCTACATCTATCTGCATCTATCTGTCTGCATCTATCTATATCTATCTGCATCTATCTGCATCTATCTCCATCTATCTACATCTATCTACATCTATCTGCATCTATCTGCATCTATCTACATCTATCTGCATCTATCTATATCTATCTATCTATCTGTCTATCTCTATCTGAATCTATCTATATCTATCTATCTCTATCTGCATCTATCTATCTCTATATGCTTCTATCTATCTCTAGCTGCATCTAACTATCTCTTTCTGCATCTATCTATCTCTATCTGCATCTATCTATCTCTATCTGCATCTATCTCTGTCTGCATCTATCTCTATCTGCATCTATCTGCATTTATCTTCATCTATCTATCTCCATCTGTATCTATCTATCTCCATCTATCTATATTATCTGCATCTATCTGCATCTATCTATCTCTAACTGCATCTATCTCTAGCTGTATCTATCTGTATCTATTTATAAATATCTATATCTATCTGCATCTACCTGCATCTAGCTATCTCTATCTGCATCTCTCTCTCTCTGTATCTATCCATCTATTTCTATCTATCTATCATTATATCTATCGCTCTATATTTTCTATATCTACCTCTATCTTTCCATATCTATATATCTATATATCTATATATCTATATATATATTCACTGAAAAAACCATAGGTTTCAGGCACGTTATAGTTAGAAATTAGCATTTAAAAAACCTTACAAATTCACTGAAAAAACCATAGGTTTTAGGGACAGTTATAGTTAGTTGGACATTGCACTCATACAAAACCCGTGAAATTCCCCCGTTATAGTTAGTTCAGGTAACTATAACTCGCGCCCCCGCAATGCACTTCTGATGACGTCACATATTACATCACTCATGACATGGTCAGTGACATCACTGATGACATCACTGATGACATCTCAAATGACATCACTGATGACATCATCCAGTGACTGTGTGTTTCTGTAAAGTTTAAATATGTTTAATATTGAAGAATGAGTGGGTGTATAAGTGTCTGAATGGATGATTTAGTAGGTGCGTGACTGACTCTATAAGTGAGTGATTTAACGTATCTTACTGAATGCATGGGTTAGTGACTAAACTGGGTGTATGTCTGTATCCGTCTGTCTGTTGCTGTGTAAGTGGCTGCATGTGTTTGTGAATAGCTACATGAGTGTCTATATGAGTTATTGAATGGTTGTCTGAGTATCTGTATGGGTGCCTGAGTGTTTGTGTGGGTGGGGTGTGTGCGACTCTGTGCATAGATGTGTGAGTGGGTGATTCACTGGGTGGATGGTTTCAAGAGTGCATCTGTGATAGACTGTATGGGTGGGTAAGTGTGTGTAAGAGTGTGTTAGTGAGTGAATGTATGTCCCAGTGGTACATGTGTGAGTAACTACATATGTGAAAGGCAGTATATATGTGTGTTGGAGTATATAAATAGCTATAAGCGAGAGTGTGTGATTGTGAGAGTGACTGTATGGATGAGTGTGTGCTTGTATCAGTGATTGTATAAGAGCGTAAGAATGTGCTAGTATTTGTATGAGTAAGTGAGCTGGTGTGTGTATAACTGTATAGATGAGTAAATGGGTGTGTGCTTAATTTTTGCATGACTGACTAGGTGTTTGAGTACCTCTATGGATGAGTGGCGGTGTGTGAGTGTTTATATAGGTGTATAAGTGCATATAATAGTCCTGTACTGAGTGACTATAAGTATGAGTGACTGTACGGGTGAGTGAGTAGATGTGTGTGTGTAGACCTAAGAATCAGTGAGTGTGTATATAGTAATTGGTGTTGGAGTGTCTATGGTTTTGACAATGGCAGTCTGTAATTTACAGTGGGTGTATCAAAAGTTATATTAGGGTGTGAGAAGATGCATCAAATTATCACATGGATGATGTCATCAGTGATGTCATCAGTGATGTCATTTGAGATGTCATCAGTGATGTCATCAGTGATGTCACTGACCATGTCATGAGTGATGTAATATGTGACGTCATCAGAAGTGCATTGCGGGGGCCCGAGTTATAGTTACCTGAACTAACTATAATGGGGGAATTTCACGGGTTTTGTACGAGTGCAATGTCCAACTAACTATAACTGTCCCTAAAACCTATGGTTTTTTAGTGAATTTGTAAGGTTTTTTAAATGCTAATTTCTAACTATAACGTGCCTGAAACCTATGGTTTTTTCAGTGAATTTCAAAGGTTTTTTAAATGCTAATTCCTAACTATAACATGTCTGAAACCTATGGTTTTTTTCAGTGAATTTCAAAGGTTTTGTAAATGACAATTTTTAAATGTATTAATTGTTATATTTATTTTTTTGATACTGATTTACTACATTTTTTTAAACTATTTATTTTTAGATATTTTATTTTTTAAATTACATTGTAATTACATTATACATTACATTGCAAAATATACTTTCTCAGAATGAATTACTTTAGTTTAAATACTTTGCAAATAGGCAATAGACTTTTAAGTACAGTAGTTACAGTTGTTGCAATGGGCAACACAATTTCAAACATAATGCAACATTGAGCTCAATGTGAATTTCAAGTTAAATGCAATTAGTTACTTTATGGATTACTTTTCTAACCACGAGTGGATCCTAGATTCAGTCCTGGGACATCTCCTGTAAACAGTTGAGTAAAAGCGTTTTGGTTACAGTAGTGATTTTTAAGGAATATTATTGTATTTTAAAAGTTGACACAGAAACTTTTTCACATAGAATCACCAATGTTATCCTATGGGAAGAAATTCACTTAGCAGGTAAGTAGTGTTATCGTTACTTTTTCTTACTCAGTGGTGGATCCTGGATCCAGCACTGGTGCATCTCCTGTAAACAGTTGAAAGAATGCGTTTAAGTCATACAGGCGGTTTTTAAGGAATATTTGTAGTTTGTGAAAATCGACACAAACTTTTCTGCTGAAAAGCAGACAATGGATTCCTATAGAAGGAAATACAAGTTACTGGTAAATACGGTTAGAATTACTTTTAAGGGTCAGTGCTGGGCTAGAAGATGCAGCACTGGGTTCTCTCCTAATAACAGGTGAGTAAATCGGAATTCGTAGTTCGGCTGATTTTAGAGGAATATTATAAAGTTCCAAAACTCCACACTTAGAAGAATTTCCAAGTGAAACCAGTCAATGTTAGCCTATGTAAGGAAATTCAAGTTACTGGTGAGTACGGTTAGAATTACTTTTCAGAATCTGTACTGGGCTCAAAGATGCAGCACTGAGGTCTCTCCTGATAACAGGTGAGTAAATCGGAATTCGTAGTTCTGCTGATTTTAGAGGAATATTTGTATGTTTCAAAAATCGACACTTAGAAACTTTTTCAGCAAAAAGCAGGCAATGATATCCTATGGAAGGAAATTCAAGTTACTGGTAAGTACGGTTAAAATTACTTTTCAGGATTAGTACTGGGCTCAAAGATGCAGCACTGTGGTCTCTCCTGATAACAGTTGAGTAAATCGGAATTCGTAGTTCGGTTGATTTTAGAGGAATATTTGTATGTTTCAAAAATCGACAGAAACTTTTTCAGCAAAAAGCAGGCAATGATATCCTATGGAAGGAAATTCAACTTACTGGTAAGTACGGTTAAAATTACTTTTCAGGATTAGTTCTGGGCTCAAAGATGCAGCACTGTGGTCTCTCCTGATAACAGGTGAGTAAATCAAAATTCGTAGTTCGGCTTATTTTAGAGGAATATTTGCACAATGGTGAAGGAAGGGGTTGGGGCCTGAGGTGACATGTCTGCAAACACGCCCTGTGGCACGTTATAAGTTGGAGAATTAATTCCTCTTCAATCCCGAGGGTCCCTAGGGGCCAACTAGCCCACCAGGAACCTCCAGTATGCGCCAGGGGGCTGCGTTGCAGAGAGGTGTACAGAGGCCACGCCCCTTTTTACAACACTCTGCAACGCAGCTCCGTGGCGCTTACTGGAGGTACCTGGTGGGCTAGTTGGCCCCCAGGGACCCTCAGGATTGAAGAGGATTTAATTCCCCATCTTAAAACGCGCCACAGGGCCTGTTTGCACACATGTCACCTGAAGCCCCGCCCCCTCCCTTCACCACTGTGCAAACGCGCCCCGTGGCGCATTTTAAGTTGGGGGATTAAGTCCCCTTGAATCCTGAGGGTCCCTGGAGTCCAACTAGCCCACCATGTACCTCCAAAAGCGCCACAGAGCTGCGTTGCAGAGAGGTGTAAAAGGGCGTGGCCTCTGTACACCTCTCTGCAACGCAGCCCCTAGCGCATACTGGAGGTATCCTGGTGGGCTAGTTGGCCCCCAGGGACCCCCAGTATTCAAGGGGAATTCGTTCCCCATCTGCAAACGCGCCAGGGGGCGTGTTTGTAGACTGCTGCAGAGTGGTGGCGGGGCCTCCGGCACAATGCCGGTCTTTTTTTCTTTTTTTTTGTATGGGAGGGGGGCTGCGTGGCCCCCCTTCCCTTGGCCACTTTTGGCCCCGGGGACCCCATCCCCCGGGGCCTGATGATTTTTTTTTTTTTAAACAAAACGGCAAGGGGCCGCGTGGCCCCCTTCCTGGGCCTCTATTGGCCCCGGGGACCCCATCCCCCAGGGCATGCCCACTGTTTTTTTTTATTTACATTTTTGGAGGGGGCTGCGTGGCCCCCTCCTCAGGCCATTTAAGGCCCCGGGGACCCCATCCCCGGGGCTGGCCTTAACGTTTAAAAAAAAAAATTAAAATTTCTTTATGGGGAGGGGGCTGCGTGGCCCCCTCCCAGGCCACTAATGGCCCCGGGGACCCCATCCCCCGGGGCCTGGCCTCTGGTTGGGGACTGTGGGGGTCCCCAATACCCCCACAGTCCCGCCGGCTCCCCGCGTCCTACGGGAGCCGGCATTGCTTTTCCATAAGGGAGCTGCTGACATGCAGCTCCCCTTATGGAAAAGCAATTCTGCTTTGCTTCATTGAAGCGAGAGCAGGTTTCCCTGCTCTCGCTTCAATGAAGCAAAGCAGTTTGCAATGACAGGACGGGAGCCGCGAGGCTCCCACCCTGTCATTGCAAACAGCAGTGTCCCGGGGGTAGGCACCCTGGGACACTGCAGGAGCCGGCCCTGGGGGGTGGCGGTCCCCAGGGCCATCAAGGGCTCCAGGAGGGGGGCCGCGCGGCCCCCCTCCCATGTCTTTAAAGCCCCGGGGAGGTGGTGGTCCCCGGGGCTTCGGGGGTCCGAAACGGACCCCCACATTTATTTTGTTAGTGCCCCGGGGAGGTGGCGGTCCCCGGGCATTTGTGGGGGGGCTTGAGCCCCCCCACACAGGTACTATTCATTTTTAAAAAGAAGCCCCGGGGGGTGGCGGTCCCCGGGGCTGCGGGAGGGCCGAGAGCCCTCCCGCACTATTTATTTTTAAAGCCCCGGGTTGGTGGTCCCCGGGGCTTGGGAGCCTTAGAGGCCCCCACATATTATAAATAACCCCCCCGCATGCCCCCGGGACTTGGCCCACCCGGGGCCAATTAATAACGAAGCGCGGGAGACCGCGCTTCGTTTTTTCGAGGCGGGATCCGCGCACCCTAAGCGCATCCCGCCGATTTAAAAAAAAAAATGCTTTTCTGCCCAGGCGGTCCTTGTGGGACCCCCTGAGCAGACCTAGGAGTCAGGGTGTTTCTACCCTGCCCCCTTTTTGCACTTTGCGCACTTGTTTCTGTCCCTCGGTTCTACCGAGGGACAAAATGGCTGCCAACACTTCCTGATTTGGAGTGTTGACAGCCACTTGACAGCCAATTAGCATGCAGCTCGTGATCGGGAGGGTACGCGGACCCTACTCGGCCATAGATATATATGTGACTTTACTTTTGATTTTCTCAGGAACTACTGAACGGATTTACACCATTTAAGCAAAAGGCACGACACTGAACCAAGGGCTACCTCTTTGCCAAATTTGGTGTAATTCCGTTCAGCAGTTCGGGCTGTAGCTGCGACTAAAGGTCCCTATGGAAAAATGAATGGGGAAAACGCATTTTGGGACCCCCCTTTTTTCTCGGCCCCCGCTTGACGAATCACCCCGAGACTTTCAGGATAGGAGCGGACCGGCGCCCCAACAAGTTGGAAGCTTTCGCGAAGATTTGTCAACCGGCGCCAACGTTATTGCAAATAGAATGTTGCGGATTTCCTATGGAAAATAGGTCCTAACTATAACTATCTACTGGCGACCGCCAGTAGATAGTATATATATATATATATATATATATATATATATATATATATATATATATATATATATATATATATATATATATATATATTTATCCAAATGCTCTGCAGCAGAAAAGCACTCGACAGCAGTAAGGTTAATTCCTCATTTATTTGCATTACGAAGGTGGTTTAACATCCGTCATTTTCCTTGTTTGCCAACGCGTTTCTGAGCTGTCTGCTCCTTCTTCCTAGGCAAAATGGCAATGCGATATTATGAGGCTTATGCAGTCCCATGCCTCAGCTGCCTTTAGTAGTAACAGCTTCAGGTGTTTCAGCTTAGTAGCTTGTCATCACTCACAATGAGTTCTGGGACATGTAGTTTTAATCAGCCATTAAAAACACCCTCAGTGGGTTCCGCAATGTCACAGTAATTAAACAAGATCACAGTGGTACAATTCAAAACCACTGCAATATTTTGAGCACTCCAGTGTGCCCCGGCATGTAATTCCACCTTCGTCAGTGTCACAATCTGCTGTGCCGTCTCCAAACTCGGGAAATCCCTGGTCTGACGGCCCCTTTCTCCAGCGGCTCCCTCCTCCATTTCAAGGTGGTGCTCTTCCCACGACGAAGCTGTCGTGTAAAAATGTTTTTATCCAAATGCTCTGAAGCAGAAAAGCACTCGACAGCAGGAAGGTTAATTCCTCATTTATTTGCATTACGAAGGTGGTTTAACATCCGTAATTTTCCTTGTTTGCCAACGCGTTTCTGAGCTGTCTGCTCCTTCTTCCTAGGCAAAATGGCAATGCGATATTATGAGGCTTATGCAGTCCCATGCCTCAGCTGCCTTTAGTAGTAACAGCTTCAGGCGTTTCAGCTTAGTAGCTTGTCATCACTCACAATGAGTTCTGGGACATGTAGTTTTAATCAGCCATTAAAAACACCCTCAGTGGGTTCCGCAATGTCACAGTAATTAAACAAGATCACAGTGGTACAATCCAAAACCACTGCGATATTTTGAGCACTCCAGTGTGCCCCGGCATGTAATTCCACCTTCGTCAGTGTCACAATCTGCTGTGCCGTCTCCAAACTCGGGAAATCCCTGGTCTGACGGCCCCTTTCTCCAGCGGCTCCCTCCTCCATTTCAAGGTGGTGCTCTTCCCACGACAAAGCTGTCGTGTAAAAATGTTTTTATCCAAATGCTCTGCAGCCGAAAAGCACTCGACAGCAGTAAGGTTAATTCCTCATTTATTTGCATTACGAAGGTGGTTTAACATCCGTCATTTTCCTTGTTTGCCAACGCGTTTCTGAGCTGTCTGCTCCTTCTTCCTAGGCAAAATGGCAATGCAATATTATGAGGCTTATGCAGTCCCATGCCTCAGCTGCCTTTAGTAGTAACAGCTTCAGGTGTTTCAGCTTAGTAGCTTGTCATCACTCACAATGAGTTCTGGGACATGTAGTTTTAATCAGCCATTAAAAACACCTTCAGTGGGTTCCGCAATGTCACAGTAATTAAACAAGATCACAGTGGTACAATCCAAAACCACTGCGATATTTTGAGCACTCCAGTGTGCCCCAGCATGTAATTCCACCTTCGTCAGTGTCACAATCTGCTGTGCCGTCTCCAAACTCGGGAAATCCCTGGTCTGACGGCCCCTTTCTCCAGCGGCTCCCTCCTCCATTTCAAGGTGGTGCTCTTCCCACGACAAAGCTGTCGTGTAAAAATGTTTTTATCCAAATGCTCTGCAGCAGAAAAGCACTCGACAGCAGTAAGGTTAATTCCTCATTTATTTGCATTACGAAGGTGGTTTAACATCCGTCATTTTCCTAGTTTGCCAACGCGTTTCTGAGCTGTCTGCTCCTTCTTCCTAGACAAAATGGCAATGCAATATTATGAGGCTTATGCAGTCCCATGCCTCAGCTGCCTTTAGTAGTAACAGCTTCAGGTGTTTCAGCTTAGTAGCTTGTCAGAGCATTTGGATAAAAAAAAAAATATATATATATCCAAGTCAAAAAGCACCCCTTTTGGAAGAGCCAACTCCCAGGTAGGTAATTTTTCGTTTTTTAATGCAGGAAACAGCTCAGAGAAATGAAAAACAATGTCCGAACCCGTAAAGTTCTCAGCCTGGCAAAGTTCAGCTCAGGCAGCCAGCAGCATGAGTATTTAGAGCCTGTACAGCTCCTGGCTGCCTGGTCTTAACAAGAAGAGGTCTGTCAGGCTGACCATTGCTCAGCCGGACAGACACTCTCCTTGCCAGAGGACAAAGGTGGGGAGGGATGACCCATCAGCCAGTGCAGACAGGTCCTTGATGCCTGGAGTCTTTTTGCACATTTTCTGGCAGTGTATCATATATTGTGTGCAGCCTGTAATACATTTTTAATTTGCCCTATATACACACTGCTTTCACTCCCAGGCTGGGACTGCATAGGTGTATAAGCATACGTCACTTGTCCCCAGTGCAGCAACCGGTAATACATGCAGGTATCTGAAGTAATTATTAACATAGAGGTGGGTGAACCACTGAAAGCTCAACCAAGCTAACTCAGAATAACTTCTCATTGGAAGCTAAGCTTTCATTTGGCTACTGCCTGCCTCCCTCACTCTACCCTAATGCACAAAGAGATAAAAGCAAAACATTAACATTTGAGGTAAAAAGGAGAGGGGAAATAAATACCAATTTGGCGGCTGATTTGTACAAAGTGAAACAGAAAACTATGATTAGTCATGGCTTTCCCACTTAACCAAATTGTGTGATCTTAGGGAAATATTTCATTTTACCTATCTTCCTTTTTCTACACTATTGCATATGAAAGCACCTTCAAATACATGAGTTCAGAGTACCAGATGCTCAAAACCTATTGTATTTCATTTAATAGACTATAATGTTGCTCTATCTATAAGAATGTGGGCTGCATAAAGAATTAACATGACAACTGTCAGGACAGGAATGGTTCTAAGTTCATGTTTAAAAACTATCACTTTTAATAAAAACTTCTCAGTGCAGTACTATAATGTGGTGTAATAATGAAAAAACGTCTACATGTTAAAGAAAACATTTGTGAATTTTGTAAAGATGTTTATCATGTTTGGTGTATGATTTTTATTGCAAACATTGTCAGGGCACAGCTCATGTACAGACTCGGTTCCAACTTGGCTGACTCTGTTAATTTGTTGACTCGCCCACCTCCATATTAACCAACTGAGCTTTAATCTTAGAATAATAGATTTCCCACAGATCAGGGACAACCAAATTATGTGACCATATTGAATCTAATTCCCTTGATGTTGGGGTTCCCAGAAAAGAGGTACAAGAATGCAGATCTAGGTCCCTGCCCCTGTGATAACCGTTCACCACAGTCTGACCTACATTTGGTTATTTTCTGTAAGTTTTATATTAACGAAAGGAAAAGGTTCCTCCTCCCAATTTTAAGGCAGAAGCATTTTTTACAATGCAGAGTGGCACTGCATTTTCTGAAAGCTCTTTCAAACCCCCATGTCTGATATTTTGTAGCTTCCTTTTTATGGGCCTGTTGGAGGAATAGAAGGGCCAGGGGTCTGCTATCATGAATTATGAATCTTAATCTTCACGAATTAAATTGTATAGATGATTTTGGTTTTTAATAATGAATTTAAAAAGTTTAAGAAGGTTAAGGTAAGTGGTTCGAATAGATTCCAATTTTCTAATTAGCAAAACAGAAGCAGAAGCAGCTTGAGGGTGGCGTTTTAAATCATTATTTGACTCGTCTCCAACCGGCTGGTGGAGCATACATGAGTGAACATCGCTTTTTCAGACCACAACCTCCTGGTGTAGGTCTACCAGCCCTTTGAAATTGGAATCTATTCGAACCACTTACCTCATAGGATCCCTGGCATTTACTCCTTCGAAATTGGAATCTTTTCAGATCCTAAACCACTTACCTGATAGGATCCTTGGCATTTACTCCTTGCGGCTGTCAACAATTGGTTTTCCTACCCCCCGGTCCTGATAAAGACCCGCCTCTGACGCATAATAAGCTGCACTTCCGCCCAGGGTCGAAACGTCGACGTTGCAGTCACATTAGTCCATGCAGCTTCCCTGACCCCAATATAAAGTCACATTTGGGTCGTGTATTCATGCATTGAGGAATGGACAGTACAACATAACAGTTATTTGCCTTCTGTGTCACCTATTTGTATAGTATATGTATAGCACTTTTTTTTTCACTTATCACCACAAGTCACCTTTCCTGCACTTCAATCACTTTATCGCCGTGTATTGTATTGTTTTATTGACAGCCACATTCATTAATATGTGTACATAATACCTATACAATACAATCGTCATTTTTTACCCAAAAATATTTTGTCTTTGTGGTGTGTTCCGCGTATTTCCATTTGGTCCTTGAAAAGTGTTGTTGAACCAGTAGCTTTCATAAAGTTTGTAATGTTTGCTACTCAAAATTGAATGTTCAAGATATATTAATTACATTGAACAAAGAAATTGTCACTCTCCCGACAGAACCACATCTTTATATATCTTACATAACAAAGGGGCCTATTACGATGGCGGTCGGGAAACCTCCCCGACCGCCATGGTAGCGGGAAAAGACCGCCCGCATGTACCGCGACATCACCGCCGGTCGAATTACGATGACCCGCTGTCGAAATCCGACTGCGGCAGTCGGATCGTGGGCATTAACATTGCGGCGGTTGCTGCTGCCCGCAGCACCGCCGTGATGCCGAAAGGAGCATGTCCTGCATTTCCCTGCACTGCGTGGCAGGCACTGCACAGTGCCTGCCACCTGGTACAGGGAAATGTAGGGGGGACCATGGGTACCCCCCAGTGCACCCACACCCCCCCAACACATTGGGGGCCCGCAACGGGCCCCCAGAAGACAATAACCGCATGCCTTTCAATGGCGGTCTGACCACTGAGGAAAGGCTGGCTACCGCCGGCATCATAATCTTGCCGGTGGAGCCTGCTCTGCACCGCCACCATTATCCCGGTCCTGCTCCGTCTGCCAGGCAGGAGTGCGGATGGCAACCGGCGGTAAAGCGGCGGTCGTAATTTCCCACCACCGCGGTCACCACCGCCATCCTAATGTGACCGGCGGTTTTCCTGGTCGCGATGGCGGGCGGATGTCCACCGCCGGTACGGCGGGCGCCTCCGACGGCCCAACGGTGGACATCCGACCGCCATCGTAATAGACCCCAAAGTAATGAAAAAGCAAGCATTCCTGCATACTGTCAGAAGTGGTCTGCCTTTTCCCTGGGAAGAGATCTTAGATTATAGTTAACAGTCCATGAAGTCTGAACAGGGAATGGGGCTTAAACAGTGTGAATAGCTTTAGTAGAAGATAAGTGTCGTAAATGCATGAAGCTAGGGGAAGATAAGTATCTGTAAACAGTGCATGCTGTGTAGCCTTAATGTAAGAAAAAATAGTTCCACCTACTAAAGCATATTTGGATGAGTACTTTGGCCTTGGGAACTGATAAGAGAAGCCCCTTTTAAGATATATTAAATACAATAGATTTCACAAGCACTGTGCAGGCGAAACCTAAAACAAACAAAGACTTCTTTACTTTTGAAAAGCTTTGTATGGCCTGTGAAGTACTAGAGTCCACCAGACTCATCAGATAAGAATCCTTTGTGTCCTGAAAGCTTTAGCAGCCAGGATACAGCACAGGAGGCGGATGGGGCAGGGGATCTGAGGCCCTTTTAGACCAACAGGCGTAGTGTGCTTGTATTTGGGAAAAGAGACATGCTAAGTCAGCAGCCCATTTACATTTCCTTCGTTTTTAAGTCCCCATGCTTTGAATGCACTGAAAAACGAATTAACTTTAAACAGGGACTGCTACATTGCTGTCTCTTTTTAAACTGCAGGGTCGTACCTCGTCCCCATCCCCCCTCGCACCTTGTGTCCCACCCCCTCGTACCTTGTGTCCCGTCCCCCCCCCCCTTGAACCCTGAATCCCTCTCATTGCAAAATCTGGGGGATATATCCCCTGCATCCCCCACACTTCCTAAGCCCATGGTGCCTTGCCAGCGGTTTGACCATAGACATTTGGCAGCTCTATCAGAGATAATTCACCAGTGTTTGCAGACCAATATTAAAAAAGATGGCCATGTCTTTGCAACAAATTAAGCTGAAAGGTTCATGTTTCCCAAAAAGTAAACATTTTCTTTCTTATATAAACGCAAACTCTGAAGGGTGGAAATAGGTTTTAAAAAATGTAATAAACTAATTATCTCTGATGTTAGAATAGAGAATTATTTTAGGGGGTCTGCCCCAGCTTCGTGGAGTAGTGTTACATCCATCTTACCATTTCAACTCTGAAAACTCTTGGGAAAGTCCCTGTTTCTTTGGCAGGTGTCCTGCAATATTTATTCTTTCAATTGATTTAAGGTACAATTGTATCTAGCAAAAGGAGATTTAGCATCAAAATGTTCACCTGTAAAATCATCGTTTAACCATGAAAACTATTAAACTTGGAGAACCTTGATATTAGGAATTCTCTCCTCAAACGCCTCTTCCAGAAGGGAATGCACCCATATGCCATTCATGAAGGTTAACATAAGACCATTCCACAACCTACAAATTTGCTCTGCACTTTTCTTTTTTTAATCACTTTTGTTTCTGGCATCACTTTCAGCAGGCCCACTCAAGTGCATTGCAGTGATACAGTTTGCAGAGTGCGCTATATTATGTATACTTTGTTACTTTTTAGCTTTTTATTTTATGTATTTATTGTATTTTGGTTATGATTTCTAGATCTCAGAAATAGGTGCTGGTAAGGGGACTTAGGCTATGTAAAAAGACTGATTATCTTTTGGATAGGGAGCTCAAAAAATGGGAGCATCAAAAATGCATGCCATGTAAACTGTGGGCTCTGCGACTGTGTATCAACCTATTTGAACCAATTTTCTGTTTTGATAAAGCAATTAGGTTAAATCGTTCAAAATTACACTAACTCCCAAGCCCACATCTGGGCTAAACTACCCCAGAAAGCAATAGGTTTTTGTGTATGGCATACAAAATCTTTAAATGTTTCAGACCAGGTCTATAAAAAGTGGCCCTCAGCACTTACTTATTGTGTTTCTGTTCCCAATGCCTGCTAAACTGCATTTCTAACATTTATTCCACTGCAGTACTAATATATAGTCCACTTTGTCAAAGAATTTATTTTAAGCCACTTCTTGCAGGATATTTAAAGAATGCTTTAATTTAAAGAAGAACAGCACAATTGGCATGAATTGGCACTTATACAGCACAAAATTAGCAGAATAGCAACAGAGTAACAAACACCATTGGGGATTTGTATTTCCAGTAGCATTACACTTCACTTATTTACAATCACATTTTGTACAAATCCACAAAGTTAAAGAGATGCAATTTGCCCAGAGTCACATGACTTATAGGCATGTGGTGGAGTCAGGATTAGAGCCCAAACTATAAGTTACAAGTCTGCAATTTAGCTAACACACCTCTTTTGCCTTGCATATGTATTCTTGCATATTGAAACAAATCCCCTACTTATATTTAACTAGCATTAAACAAGCATTGGCAAATCCAACCGATCTAGCGCCAAGAAGCTGCTGCAAGTTTTTTCCCTGAGCACTTATTATAGGCATAGAAACCATTTTAGTGCACTTCACCAGGATATACAATTCCTATTCGAGCAAAGTAAAGGTACCTAGGGTTTGAATTACTGTAACCTGAAGATAGTTCAGGTCAACTAAAAAGAACTTAAGAAAAATATTTTAATACTAAATAATGGAAAGAAAAGAAAGAGCACTGCCTAAGTAAAGTATTGTTGAACAATCCCTGGAACTTCTGTAGACTTCGAAGCCAGTTGTGCACTGGTAATTAGACAAAAATCAGTCACTCGCAGTGACAAAAAGCCAAGGTCCTAAGAGGAGAGCCCCATGCTGCATGCTTTAGTAGGCGTAAGCATAATTAGTGACTTCAGTTAAAGAGACCAAACCTAGCTAGTTCTTGGACAGACATAGAAAAATGCTTTGGATGAAACCTCAACTTCTAGCGCCCGCTTAATATTGGATTCTAAAATTTCAATTTGATAAAGTTCTCACTTTAATTAAAACAAAAATCTCTCAACAAGCATATACATGAAGAAGACTGCTTTAAGCCTACATGAATTACATATTTATATTTTGCAATGACCAGTGCTTAATTTGAGCCGTGGTGAGGGCAGGTTTGGCCCACCTGCACTCGTTTTTGGAGACTGGCACTTATTGTTCCTCAACTAACTTTGATGCAGAGAAAGAAAGAAAAACATAAAAGGGGAACAGAGGAAAAGAAAGCTAGAACACCAGTGACAAAGGAGGAAAGCCAGGATGAAAAACAATATACTAGAGTAACAAAGACAGGAAGTGTCTGGTGGTGAATTAAAGAGGCATAAGTTACAGTAAACACTATCCAGCCTTGGTATTTGTCACCCCAAGCTTCCATTAAACCAGCTGCGATCTTTGGAACAAAAACTTTGGGCTCAGATTTTTTTTTTAACAAAAAAAAGCCCTGACATATTAGGCATTTTTACAAATTGCATTAAATATTGCACATTTACGAGTACAGTCGCAAGGATATTTCATAAATTGCATTGAATCAAACAATATACACTCAAAAGCAGGTGCATAGATTAGAACCCAAGAATACACTTTGGAAATAGACAGCTTAGACCCCGTACCACTTTTGTTAGTTTTATACCAATCAGTAGTTTTGCAAACGTAACTGCATCAGCTGCAATGTAGCAAGCAGTTCAAAAATGTGCAGACAAAAAAAAGCATATTTAGTTATTTTATTAACTTATTGATTGTGGACACAAACCACACTTTTAACACTTCATTTTTTGTGAAAAAAATCTACTGTCACAAAACACATTGGGGTATATTCACAAGAACGTGCGCTAAACATCGCCAAAAAAGGTTAACGCAACTTCACACATCGCAGTCTATCGCGGGAAAATAACCCTGTCTTAACGTGGAATTCACAACACGGCGGTACCCCATGCGATAGGTTCCCAAAAACACTGACAATGTCTGATATACAACCACCGCGACGGCGGTAAAAACACAAACCCCAACACGAAAAAACATGCGATGGCCCAAACCGCGATGAGGAAATGAGCGATAAGCAGCACCAGGCCTGCAATACACATACGGCAGGCGGGAAAATCACTACAAAAGTAGAAAAAACCCACAAACACAAAATAACCAACACCGAAGCACCATGGAGGCAGCCGGAGCAGGCGCAGAGGACGAGCGGAACCCCACAAGCACCCCGCACGACCAGCCTGGGACCTCAGGGAAGGGCAAGGACAAGAAGAAGAGGAAGACACGGTTCGGTGCGCAGAATAGGATCCTGGTCACGGAGGTGATGAAACACCATCAAGAACTGTTCGTCACCTCCAACGTGTCATTGGGCACCAAAAATGGAATATGGCGGTCCATCGTGGACAAGGTGAATGCCGTCGGAGTGCACAAGAGGTCAATGGATGAGGTCAAGAGGCGATGGATTGACATCAAGCGCAAAACCAAGGAGAAACTCGCAGGCAACCAGAAGGCAGCAATGCAGACCGGAGGTGGGAGTCCAGCGCCACAGCTGGAGCTGGATGACATGGAGGAGCTGGTGTCGACAGTCATCAGTGTGGAGACCGTGGCAGGAGTTGGGGAGCGGACACTGCTCGACATGACACAACACAACAGCAACAGGGTGAGTAACCACCAGGTACTGGGGGACGGGGGAGATGGCCACAATGGCACACATGCACAATCAAGCAGAGCACAGTGCACACCCACAATGACTCTGGATCATGGCCCTGATCTACAGACTGTCACAATGTACATTGCCATGCTGTCTGAATGTGAACATGTACCATGCGGCTACATACATGTGGACACATTGTAATACAGCATCTCCCCTTCACATTGCAGAGGTACCGTCAACACCTCCTGCAGAGCAGTCCCAGCCACTCTTCACTGATGACGAGGAGGACACCCCCAGCATCGACACCCAAGCCCTCCAAGACATCATTGACATCATCCGCAACTCACCTCCAGGATCAGGGCAGCCCAGCTGCATCGAGGAGACCCCACCCACTTCACAAACCACCCAGCAGGAGGGTCCCACAACCCCGGCTGTCTCCCAGGACCCCCATGAACAACACATGGCCTTCCAACGCTGTGTTGGAGGGCCAGAGGGAGATGGCTGAGCAGGTGCAGGTGGGGTTCGACCTCATGGCTACCAAACTTGACGCCATCCATGGGTGTCTGAGTCCCATCAGGGACCACCTCCAGTCCCTAACGGACACCCACAGGCCGCTCCATGGTCTCCAACGAGCCCTGGCTGACATCGTTGGAGTCATGACTCGGAGACAAGAACACCTGTCCGCTCAGAGTGGCTCCGGCGATCTCAGCCGTGAGCTGGCACACATGCGGAGGCTCATGGAGGACATGGTGCGGATGGAGGCGGAAAGGATGGCAGCCACCGCTGCACATCAGCAAAATGTAGCTGGGATCTACCATGCCCTGCAGATCCTCATCATGGCATTGCTGCCACAAGGCGTGGCGCAGATGACTGCTGCTGCCCCTACATCTCCACCCCCTGGCGTGTCAGTGCCTCACAGTGTGGCAGACATTTCCACTCCGGCACCTGATGTGTCACTGCCACACAGTGCGGCCGACAATTCACCTCCGGCCCCTGATGTGTCAGTGGCACACAGTGCTGCAGCCGGAACTGCACCAACCACAGGTGAGGCAGAGCACACATCCGAGGACGTGGATGGGATTGAGATCAGAAGGAGGCACTAGCATTCATTTCCGCCACCTGGCCTGTTGCTGCTTGGTGCCGCACATGGCCCCATGACCTTCCACTGACCCCCGATACACTCTGCTTCACTCACCTTGGACCGCGACATGGACTACCATATCCTGTTTGGTGACCAATGACACGGCGACCAGACTGCGGACTGTACTCTTCCTCTTCCGCTGTACTTGTCATTCCCCGATGGACTCTGGCTGGCCCTCCACGGGCCCATGTTGTGAAGTGGGGTTGGCAGGGCCCTGTACTGCTCCAGCTGCAAAACTCCACTGGATGTGCATTAAACAATCAGAAACGCACTGCTGTGTCATGTCTTTCATCATTCAAGTATGAATGTGTGGATGAATGTAGGGACAGTGATTCCCCCTAACGTCAATGATGCTCATCTAGTGGGATTCCAGTCACAGTGTGCTACATTGCCGATTGCATTCCGGGTGCCGTAGACACTACAACAGGGACACACGCATCAGTCACTTCCTTGTCCGGACATGGACTGAACCACGCCCAGAGCCCCCGAGTCATTGTTGCAAGCCCTGCGCTGGTCCGGCGTACGCCAGGCCAGACCACTCCGCTTACGCTCCGAGGGGGGGGCCACATAGCCACATGTCGCAGGTTTACACGCTAGTGGTCTGCAGGTCACTGGTCTAGTGGTCAGCATGTCACGGCCACTCCCTGAGGGCAGGTTTGCACACACACCACACCCATCCGGCACAGGCGTCACAGGCCATGTGACCCTGCCAATATAAGGGGCCGACAATGTCACATTCCCCACTGCCGGAGGTGACTGGATGACGGACATTCCACGTTTCTCAATCATAAAGGGCCAATGAGTTGTTGCGCACAGGGCTAGTGGCACCCGAAGCCATGCGGCCGTCACGGGCCTACCAGCACGTGGAGCTGACTGGGGTTGCACAGGGTTAGTGGCACCCGAAGCCATGCGGCCGTCACGGGCCTACCACCACGAGGCGCTGACTGGGGTTGCACAGGGTTAGTGGCACCCGAAGCCATGCGGTCGTCACGGGCCTACCACCACGTGGCGCTGACTGGGGTTGCACAGGGTTAGTGGCACCCAAAGCCATGCGGCCGTCACGGGCCTACCACCACGTGGCGCTGACTGGGGTTGCACAGGGTTAGTGGCACCCGAAGCCATGCGGCCGTCACAGGCCTACCACCACGTGGTGCTGACTGGGGTTGCACAGGGTTAGGCGCACCGGAATTGCTGAGCGGGTGTGCAGCCTGCGATGAGGAGGTGTGCACTGATGTGGTCTCTGCCATTGATGCCTCAGGACTCAGCGTCATGTGTGGGACCCGCTGGGCCGCGGTGCGGGTTCGCATGATGTGGAGCATGCCATGGTCGTGGGGCCGGGGCCTGGAGCTTGCACGGGCACGTGGTGTGCCCACTGGGGGACACACCATTGGTGGCAGGTGAGCAGTGGGGCCTGGGTGCGTAAGGGCGGACAGCCAGTGCTGGCTGGCGGGAGGGGCTAGGGTGCGGCTACATGTGTGCGCAGGGGCGGACAGGCGTTGTTGCCGTGTGCAGTGAGATGGACTCTGCCATGATTGACTCTGGCCTCGATTACAGATTGCAGACCTGGTGGCTTGCAGTGTATGCTGGCACGTGGTTGGAGACACACCGGTGGCAGCAGGTGAGCAGTGGTGCCTGGGTGCGCGGGGCGGCAGTGTCCCTCCCTCTCTCTCTCTCTCTCTCCCTTCCTTTCCTTCTCTCTCTCTCTCTACCTTCCTTTCCTCCTCTCTCTCTCTCTCTGCCTTCCTTTCCTCCTCTCTCTCTCTCTCTCTCTGCCTTCCTTTCCTTCTCTCTCTCTCTCTTTCTCCCTCTCTTCCTTTCTCTCTCTGCTTCTCCCTCTCCCTTTCTTTCTTTCTCTCTCTTTTTCTCTCTCTGCCTTTCATTCCTTCTCTCTTTCTCTGTGTCTCGCTCCTTCGATGTGCGCATGACACACGTTCTGATTTTGTGCTTTATTTTCCAGGCCGTGACATCATGATTGTCCCAGACGGACATGACAGGAGTCGTCCGCATTGGTGTTTTGTGTTGTGTTTCAATAAAGTTTTTTGTTTTTACTTCAATGATGGGTGACTGTTTCTCGTTCTTCTGACCACACATGTGTGTTTCTTGTTGTCATTGTGCGACATCATGCGCTTTTTGTGACTCTTGTGTCATGCACGGTATGTGTTTGTCCGGGGGGGGGTCCGTGGGGGGGCCTGGGAGTGGTGGCGGTGGGTGTTGTGGCCCTCTTGGGTCTCCGAGCTGCATGATCATTGTCTCCATGGCATCTGTGGGTCTTCAGATGGCGCTCTGGCCTGGGCTCCCTTTCATACTGCATGTAGTCGTCCTGCTTAACAACAGCAGAAGGCAGGTGTTAAATCCCTGCTGCTACCGCGGCTTATCGCCTGTTTTTGGTTCGCATCGCAGATCTGGCAGTTCGTTGTGAAAGTGGTGTAGTGGTGTTTTCGTGTGTTTTTGCACGGGAACGCCTACTCTGCATCTCATTAGGGTTAGTTGGTGGTGTCACCTGTGGGGATACATTTTGGGGCAGTTATCGCAGGAATACTGCCGATGTCTGCAGTTTGCACCCGCTTGTGAATGGGGCGATAAATCTATCTCCACTTTTGATGCGCTAAAGTGCCGATAACTCGGCGATAAGTCCTTGTGAATATGCCCCATTCAGTTTAAGAAAACACCAATAGTGAAACTCTTGAAAAATCTTAATTAATTAGCAAGAATTTCTCATTGGCATATCACCTTGTTTTTCCTTTTATAAAACATTAATAACGTTGCTAAACTCGCCAATCAAAACAAGCATGTAGTCAGCACGAAAAAAAAATGCCTGGACAATATTTAAAAAATAAAATAAGGAACCATTCTATCCACCATAACATCACTGATGCTGCAAGTACCCTCCCTAACAAACAACTAAATCGCTAAAGGTGACCCGCATGCTGCTTTTATAGCCACACAAAAAGAACACAATCCTTCGGCGCAGGTCATTACGTTAATGCAAGCACAGCCAATAAATAGAGTAGAAGAGTTTTAAAAAATTCAAACTGTTCGCCTTTTACAAAGCTAACTGGCATTCATTATGCAAGTCTTTACGCTTCTATTTTTTTTTTTTGCTTTGTAAATTTCATTCGTTGGTAGCTCCGCTCTTTGAATGTGTCGTTCGTGTCTTTAGTTAACAGGGCACCCAGAATTGCTAACATAGCCTCGCCTTTCGTGTTAATTCGCCTGCCCATCTTATTCCCTTCTTGAAGGACACAGGGGACCAGGAAAACAAAACCTAAACCTTGCCCAACTTTCTTCTTTGCTTACCCGTTTGCAGACACTTGGAACCGGTTAACTAACTTCGCTCTTGTGTAGGAGAGGCTCGCAAACGTGTTTCCTCTAAGGGTGCAGGCTGAGTGAAATCTAAAGTGTCTTCATGGGGGGGGGGCGTTAGGAAGCGAAGCTGGAAATGGGAACATTTTGCGTTCCATGCGAGCGGGGGCTATCCGTTTTTCGTCAAGCAAAAGCAAAGAATGTGCCCGACGTGTACTGAGGCTTAATAATCCATGTAAATTGTCTGCCTTGTTACCTTCAATGTCTCGGAAAAAAACTTTGTGCAGGCTGTCGGCCATTGTGAAGGTCTTGCCCTGCCAAAAAGGTACAACTGGCTCATTCAATTCACTGGCAATTGGTTACTAATTTATTTCATCTCTAGAAATTCATAAACGTGAAAAAGGATCCTGTGATGGCAGAGAGTGGGTGTCTTTATTTTAAGATGTGTTGTACCCCTTTTGACGAGTTTGCCTCAGCCGGCCCACTGCTAAATAGCCGCTATTTTATTGAAAAAGGGTCAAAGCTCAAAGGGGTGCCTGAGGGTTTCAAATTTGACTCACAACGTGACGTAAACACTAACCCCAAATATATACAAGTCCACACTGACTAAAGCAACAGGAATGTTGTCGTAGATAGTTTCTTTACGTAGATTCATATTTATACATTGCAATAATCCATAATTACACAATTAAAAGCAGATATTGGTGTTACTGTCCCTACTTAGCCCTATGTTTGAAATATAAAGCCTGAAACCGTTACAAGTGCATCGCTTAGATACAGCCCGCTGCTATTTTAAGTTTTCTTTAGACAGTCACATGGTCTCCAAACACAAGATCCTTTTACACACAAGACTACCCCTCTATGGCAATGATCCCCGGTGAAAGGTCAAGGTGGTTGCAAGGTTATGCCTTTACTCGACGCCCTCTTTCATGTCTGTGGATTTTCAACAATCTGCCTGTGTGAATGTTTTTGCACTTGTGTTGCGCCAAGGGGCGACATGTAGAGGCCCCTGCTTCAGAGCGCTTTTACATTAGCAAATGGAAAATGACTGAAAACGTACACGGGCTGCAGAGGAGTAAACCCAGTAGCACATCAGTGGCCATTCGTGCTAAGGTACTCGATCCCAAATCTGAGGAGCCAGGTTCGAGTCTCGGCAATGACGCCCAACATCCTTAATCTCCCCCTGCCCCACAAAAAATAATTGAATGTGTCCTTGTGTAAGGCAACTGGTGCTCGTGTAAAACGCTCAGATACCTGATACCTTCGGGTCAAGTCGCGCTATATAAAACGCCGAAAATAAAGGCTTCGAGAACTGACTGCAAAAACATCTACCCAAAATTATAGACAGCCACAAAAATCTCGAACTTATGTAAATATTCCTCTGTATCAATTTAAACGTGCACTTTAGAATAGTTAACAGACACGTACAGCCAAAATGCACTAGGACTGGAGTAGAACAGTAAATTAACACAGTCCTACAATAGGTGGGAGGTGTGTTTGGCTGGATTTGGGAAGTGAATGTGAAGCAGGTTGAGACTTTATTTGTATGCGTTTGGAAGATGTTTGCCAGTCCGTTTTCATATGGGCTGCAAACTATATGCAAGATATATGGATGTACACGTATGTTCTGCTTCTAGTGCTGCACAGTTGCATCGAAGCATGGTGGATTTCAGGAAAAAGTAATTTTTGCAATGGTTATGAGTTCAAAACACAATCCAATTTGGAAGCTTAACGCTATGATGACAATGAAACCAGCACCAGCGGAGAGACAAAGCTGCAAATTCAGGAAAAGATTTCCCCTTTACATTGATGCGACATATAGAGCTTCTGAATGGTCATTACATAGTAAACAAGCATTTGCAATGCAATAGGTCTCGCATTGTTGAAAGTTAGAGCAATTCGTGGTGTTAACCTACTTAAGAAATAGACGCCGTACTTTCAGAAGCGTTGCTTGTGCACGGTTAGCTAAAATAAGAGATGATCTGCCCTCCCTTACTGTGTTGCCCCTGCTTCCTGTCGGGCCATACTTTTATTTTGTTACAGGACTGCAACCAGCAACAGTGCACCTGCACCGCGTGTGCAATGCACAAGCACCTACCAAGGGGACTGGTGTTGTATACTGGTCACTGTGTGTAAATACAAAAATTCGAACCGCCCAGAAAGCAAACGGTTAAGACAGCATTGTGGATTAATGCTCCTACTGCTGAGACTTATGAGAAACCTGCTGGTGAATGGTCTGAATTTGTGTCAAGCCCCTATATCGTTTTTATTATTTTTCTGAGACTAATGAACTGGACTTTCAGGCTGTTGAATAATACCTGGTCCATTTTGCACATATATTGCCTTTTAATTTAGCGCACCTGGACAAGGGCAGCTGGGAAGATAACATCAGTCTTTGAAAATGTGCTCACAAAAAAATCTTGTATTGAGTGAATGTAGCAAGTTATTCCAGCCATCTCCAAGTGGATTTGGGGGGCACATTTTTGAAGTTTGTAGGAGAAAACTAGTGTTCCTTAAGGACAGTTTGCCAGACTGGACAGCCTACGCTCCACTCCTAAAAGCAGCTTGGTGGCCCTCTGCAAGGGGGTTCCCCCTGCGTTCTGCAGTGCCAATCCTGTCTTGCAACTGGAGCATGTAGCTTTTGCAAGCACATTAAATGCGTGCTGCTGACGATACACCACTCAGGAGTTTACCAACATTTTACAGGCACTGTTTCGTGCCCGCAGTACAGACTGCTAGGTCCTTCCACAGAGGACCGAACTTTGTCCTCTGAGAGCGTGATCCTACAAGAAAGAAGACAGCGTTTGCTGAAGTGCTGAAAAAGCAAAATATTCATGCCTGCTGCACCACAGCAGAGAACCCCTTCGGCAGGGCGATTCTTGGCTGCTCTGCTGTATAAGGGCTTAATGTAGAGAGGAAGAGCTGGATCAGCCGGAAGTAAATTAAAACCAGTAGTAGTGATTGTGTGTGTGTGTGCGAGCCCGTGTGTGGGCTTTGGTGTCTGGAAGGTAGTTTGTGTATGTGTGGGCGTGTGCACGCACGTTTGTGTGCTTAGGTGTCTCCAGGAAAGTTGTGTGTTTGCTTAGGTGTCTTTGTGGGGAGTCGTTCATGTTTGGATATTTATAGGGAGTTTGCATGTGTGTGTTTGTGCATTTGTGAATGAGTGCTACGGTGTCTAGATAGGGAGATCGTTTGTTTGTGTTCAGTGTTTATTTAGGGAGCATGTGTATGTGTGCTTGAGTTTCTATATAGCGAGTAAATGGTGTTTGAATGCTTAGTTCTGTGTTCTCTGTGTGAGCGTGTAAGAGTACTAGTGTGAAAAAGGTGACTGTGGGTAGATGGGAGCTGGCGTGTGTGTAACATGATGTGCCTAAGTGTATAGGTTGTCAGTGGGAGTTTATTGGGTGTGTGTGTGTAGTGTTTCCTTTATGACGGGGCATGTAAGCGTGCTTGTATGTGTGGAAGGCTGCTAGTGTGCATGTGGGCGAGGGTTGTAAGTATGTGGGAAATTCGTGTTTTAGGAGAATGAGTGTGTTGGTGTGGGATTGCCCGCATGTGTAATGTGGTGCTACTGTGCGTGTGGTGTATGTGAAGTCTGTTAGGAGTTTGTGTGGTGAAAGAAATACATGAAAAGAACAGGCAATCAAGGAAGCAGCTTCCCACATTGACTGATGACAGGCACAGTAAAGAAGGAGGCAGCTACTAGCAGTGATCACGGAGAGGCACAGTAAAGGAGGTAGCGCCTCTCAGTGATCACCAACAGGCACATTAACGAAGGAAGTAGCTCCCCACAGTGACTGTTGACTGTCACTTTAAGGGAGGAGGCAGCTCCTCACAGAGATCACTGACAGACACATTAAGGATGGAGGCACAAAAGCAGTGCGTTCAATGATGGTCATTAAGACATTTAGGGGGTCATTACGATGGCGGTGAACCTGCCACCAACAGGCTGTCGCTGGCGGGTTCACCGCCATCGTGAGGCAATTTTCCCCCCACCATATTATGATGATCAGGTGGTCGGAAACACCAACCGCCACGTATCCGATGGGCTCCTTGAGCCTGCCGGTGCTGCAGAGGCCCTCAGCATGTAATGCATGCCAGCGGTGCCTAGCAGGCACGGCCGGTGAGATTACTATGCTGGCTCCCCACCAGCCTTTCCATGGCGGTTCACCCGCCACGGAAAGGCCATTGCGGGCCCCCCTTGTGCAGAGACAGTTGGTTTTTACACATGGGGGGCACCATAGCATTTCCCTGCACCATGTGGCAGGCAGTGTATGGTGCCTGCCACGTAGTGCAGGGAAAAGTAAAACCAGACTTTTTTCCATTGCAGCCAGCAGCACCCGCCGCAATTGAAAAAATGCCTTTTGCGGCTGCCGTGGTGGTGGCAGCATTGTAATAGCATATGTGGGACTTCCGCCTTAAAGGCGGGCGGGTCCCAGCCCCGGGACGATACCGGACGGACAGAAGTCCGTTCGCCATCGTAATCAGGCCCTTAGTCTTGAATAGAGGCTTTACAGTCAAAACCCTAAAGTAGAAATAAGATAACGCAATATGTCATTGTTGGACTTGGCCCCTTTTGAGGGTCATCCCTGAACTTTTTGCCTTCCTCCTGTATTTTTTCTGACCTATTTTTGTTGTCTTTATGACTCTGGGCACTTCACCACTGCTGATCAGTGCTAAAGTGCATATGCTCTCCCTGTAAATTGTTGTAATGGATTAGTGACTCCATGATTGACTTATTTGACTTATTTGTCAGACCCTAGTACAGTGCACCAAGTGTGCCCAGGGCCTGTAAATCAAATGCTGCTAATGGGCTTGCAGCACTTATTGTGCCACCCACAGAAGCAGCTTGTAAAATATGGCTCAGGCCTGCCATTGCAGAGCCTGTGTGAATCTGGGACTGCCATGTCGACTTAGCAAGTGCACCCACTTGCCAGTCCCTAAACCTTCCCTTTTCTACATATTAGTCACCCCTAAGGTAGGCCCAAGGGCAGGGTGCATTGTATGTGAAAGGTAGTACATGCCCTGATGTGTGTGGCATGTCCTGATAGTGAATTACAGCCAATTTCGTTTTTCACTATTGCAAGGCTATCTGTTCTCATAGGCCAGAATGGGCAGATTGATTATAACATCTTATAATCCTAACTGACCCTAGGAACAAGATAGGAAAATAAAGTTTAGTATGCCTGAACTCAGAATGTTAAAATACATCTTTCAGTGTGGGTGATTTTTACATTCTGTGTTTGAAAATACCACTTTTAGAAAGTAGGTATTTTCTTGCCTAATCATCCAGCATGCCTCTGCTAGGTTTGTGTATTCCATGTCTGGTTTGTGAGTGACAGGGGGCTGGAGAGGGCCTTGGCTCCAGCAGTCTGATGGGTCAGGGCTGGGCTGAATAGGACCTGCATTGAATAGAGAGTAGGGGGAGGAGATTTCCTTTCACCAACCTGAACCCTCATAGAATAGAGAGTAGGGGGCGAAGATTTCCTTTCACTGACCTGAGCCCTCATAGAATAGAGAGTAGGGGGAGGAGATTTCCTTTCAGCTACCTGGGCCAGATCTGCTTTCAACAATGCTGTCTCCACCTCCTGCCAGGAAGCTGCACCAGGGAGGACAGAACTGGTTTTGGCTGGGCACAGACACTCTCTGCCTTCAGAGAACAAAGGATTTACTAGTATAAATATTGGGGCCCAGACCCCAGAACTTTAGATCACTTCTGGGAATCAAGATGGACCTTTGTCAAGGAGAGATACCAAGGAAGCTGAAGGAGGAGATTGCCCCAGTGCTGGTTGCTGTCTGGGGTTGGCCTGCAGTGGTTACTCATTCCAAGAAAAGGGAGAAAGGAACTTTGTGTACTTTTATCATCTTGAGGAAGATCTCCAAGGGCTTGAAGCTGAGCTTGCCTCCTGTCTGAAGACACAGGGACACCAAGACTTCACCACCAGCTCCCCCTGAATTTCCTTGCTGGGAATTCTACCTGCAGAGAGGTGTCTGCTGTTGTTCTGGGTACCTCTAGTGTCTGCGTGTCGCTGGGAGCTGGAAGCGCGATGCAATGAGTAAGAAGCGTGACGCCGCCGCAGCAGTTGTCGTTGCATCGCCGAAGAAGCGTGTCACCGCTGCAGCTGTTCGCTGTCGCATCGGCGAAGAAGCGTGCCGCCGCCGCAGAGGTTGCCGTCGCATCACCGGAGAAGCGTGTCGCAGGGCCTGTCGCGGCTCCAAAGTTAATCGATTTCGCCGCACGGCCGTCGGGCTTGCACGCATCACATCTACGTTGTCGCATCACATCAAAGACGCCATTTTGTTGCATCGCACCGGATTGTCACATTGCATCGAGGCGCCATCTTGTCGCATCGTCACCGGGCCGTAGTAAGAAACGACGCATCAACTCCCCACACAATAAGGAAGCGACGCATCACCTCCCCTGCGCTGCAGTAAGGAACCAACGCATCCACTCCCCTGAGTGTAAGGAACGGCGCATCAACTTCCCTGTGACCCTTTTGTTTGCATTGCGTGACGCATCCCAGGTACTTTGAGAGCAAAGTGTCGCATTTACCATCTAATTGGAACTAAACTATTTCTACCATCTGAAAGTCATATTTTTGAGTATTGTATTGTGGATTTTTGTCATTTGGTCTTGTGTTAAATCTAGATAAAGATTACTTATTTTTCTAAACTGGTGTGGTGTCCATTTGTAGTGTTTTCACTGTATTAATGTATGTGTTCACAAATGCTTTACACACTGCCTCTGAGATAAGCCTGCCTGCCCGTGCCAAGCTACCAAGGGGGTGAGCAGGGGTTATTTAGGAGTGTAGCCCCCTTACCCTGACTAGAAGCAAGGGTCCCTACTTGGTCAAAGGTACCTACCTCTGCCAACTAGAGACCCCCATTTCTAACATTGGTGGTCAGCGGTGAGGATTCTGGACTTGCATTTGTGACTCATATACAGTGATTGGTGTACACTACTAGTGAGTGCAGACCATAACGCAACCACATACTGTTTTTCTGTTTTCTGGTGTCCTCCTGGAAATATTTGTTTTGGATACTAAGACTCTGGTTAGTTGTTGCAAAATGGAACTTGACTTCTGGCACATGTTCATCTACACAATGAGGGTGCTACGTGCGTTCTGCAAGGAAAGAGGGCTACCTGTGAAGAGAAGGTCCAGGGAGGCACTAGAGACATCCCTATTTTATTATGAGTTACCCCGCTGGGGGCCAACACTACCAGTAGAGTCTGAGGAGGAGGAGGACTTCCCTGAAAGTGAGGGAGAAACAAAAAGATTGTTGGCTTCTGGCTTGTGAGCAGAGGCTGAGAGAGCTTGATGAGGAGCTCGAGAGGGCTGAGAGCAAGAGGGCCTTAGCCCAAGAAGAAGAAATGTGTGCAGCTCAGGAAGTGAGCTTGGCTGAGTTGGAGGTGGAGTCCAGCTCAGATGGTGGCAGCAAAATTGAGTTATCTAGTGCTGAGGGAGTAGTACACACACCCAGAAATGTGGCGCCAGACTTGAAGGAGGGGGTTAACATACACCAGGGGGTTCAAGGATATGAGGTAGCTCCAGTGGTGCACAGTGTCCCTGAGGTGGATTGGGGAACTGGCACAGGGGTTCATAGTCCTAGTGGTGGGAGGGACACTCTACTGACTCTAGATGAGAGGTGCAGGAGAGGGGTTCCCCCATGGTTGAAGTCCTGGTGTGTGAGTGTGAAGACCGCCCAGAAGAGTGTGGGTTGAGTGACAGAGACAGTCAGACACTGTCTTGCCAATCTCAGGAGAGTGGTGTGGGAGTACGTGTACGAGGCACTGGATGGTGAGGTGAAGGATAGTTTGGTTAACACATGTGTGGGGCTGTGTGATTCAATTATGGGAGAGCATATTGTAAGTTCCTGTTTTCCAGAGCTATGCCAACACCTGTTGGAGTGTGAGTTCTCTTATCCCAGGGAGCTCGCACAGGAGGCAGACCTCTGGGTGGTTGCCAGAGGTTCTGAAAAGGCATTGGGGAGTGACCCTAAGAGGAGTGGCTCAGGTATCTTCCAACCTAGAGTGGTGGGAGAAGTTCAAGTAGCCCAGCTAGGTCCCGTGGTAGTGGGGAGGTTGTAGGGCCTCACGTCCTGTCTCCTAGGAGAAAGAGTGAGACTGGGATGTGTCCGGATAGTGCCCAACCTCAGTCTCACGGCCTGGATGGTTCCTTAAGGGAACACCAGGTCGGGAACCTAGTCTGTCCTGATGGGCCGTCCGTTGAGGGGGATCTCCTAGTGTCAGGAGAACTGGGAGTGTCTGTAAGCAGACCTCCATCAGTTCTGGTGTCTGGCAGTGCCACTCCTAAGTGGAGGGTGCAGAAGTCCAGATCGAGGGGTGAGAGGGGGAGAGAGTCCCCAGTGGAAGAACCAGTGGGTCAGGGGTCAGCCAGAAGGGCTGAGTCTCTTAGAAGTGACCATGGTGACACCACTTCTGTCGTGGGTGGTCTTCACGCACTGTCAGATGGACAGGGGTCGGGAGACCTGCGCCACGCAGACTGTCACACAACGCATGAGTTATGTGTTACCCTCGGGGGGGCATATGTGCTCCCCAGGAAGTCCTGGTTCGCCGGGCAAGTGTTCAACCACAGGGGTTAGTCACTGGGTTGGGAAGCCAGGTTCAGGTGTTGCCTGGCCTGGAGGGAAGGACAACTGTAATCAGTGTCCCTACCAGTATGTCTTCTGGGGACACCACTCCAAGTGGGAGGGTGCAGGACCCCAGTAAGGGGGGCGGGGAGAGGGCAGCCTCACCCCTGACCTCTGTCCAGTCTAAGGGTACAGACCCTAAGCTGGGATCCCAGTTGCAGGATAGAACTCCTGAACTGGCGGGCGAATTGTGCAGGACACCTGCCACAGGTGCCCTGACAATTCTGGAAGGGGGTACCGCTCCAGGTGGGAGGGTGCAGAGCCCCGAGGAGGAGGACCGGGTGTGGGAAAGCCTACCCCAGTCTCCTGTCCAGCAGCCGGGTACAGGCCCGGGGCTGGTGGGTCAGTGTCAGGATGTCAGACCTGACCTGACAGGAGGGAGAGTGGACCAAGGGTGCCAGCCACCTGGGGCTACTGCCCCCGCTCTCTGACCCCACAGAGGCTTGAGAGCCCAGAGAGGCATAAGGCCTGGGTCTCATCACTGACAACTGTCAGTGGCCACTGTGGCTTGCTGTCCTGGTGGACAGAGTTGCCCCTGGGAGGGGGACCGGAGTCACATCCCGGGGGTGGACTGGGCCACACCTCTGTGTTGGCCATGTGGGTACTGTCTGTCTGTTGGGACAAACCTGTGAGCAAGCTAAGGTTAGGTGCTGCACAGATGGTGTCCACAGGTGAGGAGAAGGGTTCCCCATGGGCTAGCTTAGTGGGCCCTGAGAGTATGGACAGAGGGATCCAAATGGGTTCAGATTGGCGTAGAACTGGAGTATGCCCCTGCAGTTGCGGGCCAGGGTCCATGTTCTATCGCCCAAAGCAGGGAAGCCCATCAAGGTAGTGATTGGTCTACCGTGCATTTTGGCTGGAAGGGGGTTGTGTTGGACTTGGCCCTTTTTTCAGGGTCATCCCTGAACCTTTTTCCTTCCTCCTGTATTTTTTCTGACCTGTTTTTGTTGGTTTTATGACTCTGGGCACTTCACCACTGCTGATCAGAGCTAAAGTGCATATGCTCTCCCTGTAAATTGTTGTAATGGATTAGTGACTCCATGATTGGCTTATTTGATTTACTTGTCAGACCCTAGTACAGTGCACCATGTGTGCCCAGGGCCTGTAAATCAAATGCTGCTAGTGGGCTTGCAGCACTGATTGTGCCACCCACAGAAGCAGCTTGTAAAATATGGCTCAGGCCTGCCATTGCAGAGCCTGTGTGCAGTCTGGGTCTGCCATGTCGACTTGGCAAGTGCACCCACTTGCCAGTCCCTAAACCTTTCCTTTTCTACATATTAGTCACCCCTAAGGTAGGCCCAAGGGCAGGGTGCATTGTATGTGAAAGGTAGGACATGCCCTGATGTGTGTGGCATGTCCTGATAGTGAATTACAGCCAATTTCGTTTTTCACTATTGCAAGGCTATCTGTTCCCATAGGCCAGAATGGGCAGTTTGATTATAACATCTTATAATCCTAACTGACCCTAGGAACAAGATTGGAAAATAAAGTTTAGTATGTCTGAACTCAGAATGTTAAAATACATCTTTCAGTGTGGGTGATTTTTACATTCTGTGTTTGAAAATACCACTTTTAGAAAGTAGGTATTTTCTTGCCTAACCATCCAGCATGCCTCTGCTAGGTTTGTGTATTCCATGTCTGGTTTGTGAGTGACAGGGGGCTGGAGAGGGCCTTGGCTCCAGACGTCTGATGGGTCAGGGCTGGGCTGAATAGGACCTGCATTGAATAGAGAGTAGGGGGAGGAGGTTTCCTTTCACCAACCTGAGCCCTCATAGAATAGAGAGTAGGGGGTGGAGATTTCCTTTCACTGACCTGAGCCCTCATAGAATAGAGAGTAGGGGAGGAGATTTCTTTTCAGCTACCTGGGCCAGGTCTGCTTTCAACAATGCTGTCTCCACCTCCTGCCAGGAAGCTGCACCAGAGAGGACAGAACTGGTTTTGGCTGGGCACAGACACTTTATGCCTTCAGAGAACAAAGGATTTACTAGTATAAATATTGGGGCCCAGACCCCAGAACTTTAGATCACTTCTGGGAATCAAGACGGACCTTTGTCAAGGAGAGAAACCAAGGAAGCTGAAGGAGGAGACTGCCCCAGTGCTGGTTGCTGTCTGGGGTTGGACTGCAGTGGTTACTCATTTCCAAGAAAAGGGAGAAAGGAACTTTGTGTACTTTTATCATCTTGAGGAAGATCTCCAAGGGCTTGAAGCTGAGCTTGCCTCCTGTCTGAGGTCACAGAGACACCAAGACTTCACCACCAGCTCCCCCTGAATTTCCTTGCTGGGAATTCTACCTGCAGAGAGGTGCCTGCTGTTGTTCTGGGTACCTCTAGTGTCTGCGTGTCGCTGGGAGCTGGAAGCGCGATGCAGCGAGGAAGAAGCGTGACGCCGCCGCAGCAATTGACGTTGCATTGCCGAAGAAGCGTGTCGCCGCCGCAGCTGTTCGCCATCGCATCGCCGAAGAAGCGTGTCGCATCCCTGGAGAAGCGTGCCGCCGCCGCAGAGGTTGCCGTCGCATCACCGGAGAAGCGTGTCGCAGGGCCTGTCGCGGCTCCAACGTTCATCGATTTTGCCGCACGGCCGTGCACGCATCGCATCTACGTTGTTGCATCGAATCAAAGACGCCATTTTGACGCACCGCACCGGATTGTCACATCGCATCGAGGGGCCATCTTGTCGCATTGTCACCGGGCCGCAGTAAGAAACGACGCACTAACTCCCCACACAGTAAGGAGGCGACGCATCACCTCCCCTGCGCTGCAGTAAGGAACCAACGCATCCACTCCCCTGAGTGTAAGGAACGGCGCATCAACTTCCCTGCGGCCCTTTTGTTTGCATTGCGTGACGCATCCCAGGTACTTTGAGAGTAAAGTGTAGCATTTACCATCTAATTGGAACTAAACTATTTCTACCATCTGAAAGTCATATTTTTGAGTATTGTATTGTGGAGTTTTGTCGTTTGGACTTGTGTTAAATCTAAATAAAGATTACTTATTTTTCTAAACTGGTGTGGTGTCCATTTGTAGTGTTTTCACTGTATTACTGTATGTGTTCGCAAATGCATTACACACTGCCTCTGAGATAAGCCTGCCTGCTCGTGCCAAGCTACCAAGGGGGTGAGCAGGGGTTATTTAGGAGTGTAGACCCCTTACCCTGACTAGAAGCAAGGGTCCCTACTTGGTCAAAGGTACCTACCTCTGCCAACTAGAGACCCCCATTTCTAACAGTCATTATCAAAGAAATCAAAATTACATTCATTACAGGTATGAAGAAGCAGAATACTAATGCAACAGACGAATACAGACTAGCAGCATTTCTACAGTCAACACTCTAAATCCGTGGTACTCATAGTACGGCCCGCGGGACGCCAGCGGCCCGGCAGGCCTTCATTGGCAGCCCACGGACCTTGCCTTGCAGTTTCCACGGCCCGCAGTAAACACAGAAGATGACCGCAGGAGCATACATAGTGAATATGTATTAAATAGGTATTCACTACGTATGCTCCTGCGGCCATCTTCTGTGTTTACTGCCGGCCTCTGTGACGTCAGGGCACCTTCGAAAGCTTCCCAAAAGGCTCTTTAAAAGTCAGCTGTAAGGGCTTTCACAGCTGACTTTTAAAAGGGCCTTTTGGGAAGCTTCCTAGTTTGGACAAAGACAGATAGAGGCGCAGAGATAGATAGAGGCGCAGAGACAGATAGAGACAGAGAGATAGCTAGAGACGGAGACAGGGACATGGACAGACAGAGACAGGGACAGGGACACATAGACAGAGATAGAGACGGGACAGACAGAGAAAGCGACAGAGATAGAGACAGGGACAGAGCTAGAGACAGGGACAGACAGAGACAGGGACAGAGATAGAGACAGGGACAGACAGAGACAGGGACAGACAGATAGAGACAGGGACAGACAGACAGAGACAGCGACAGGGACAAACAGAGACAGGGACAGACAGATAGAGACAGAGACAGGGACAAACAGAGACAGGGACAGACAGATAGAGACAGGGACAGACAGAGAGAGGGACAGACAAAGACAGAGACAGGGACAGACAGATAGAGACAGGGACAGACAGACAGGGACAAACAGAGACATGGACAGACAGATAGAGACAGAGACAGGGACAAACAGAGACAGGGACAGTCAGATAGAGACAGGGACAGACAGAGAGAGGGACAGACAGAGACAGGGACAGACAGAGACAGAGACAGGGACAGACAGACAGGGACAGACAGACGGGGACAGACAGACAGAGACGGGGACAGACAGATAGAGACAGGGACAGATAGAGACAGGGACAGGCAGAGACAGGGACAGGCAGAGACAGGGACAGACAGATAGAGACAGAGACAGGGACAGACAGAGACAGGGACAGACAGAGACAGGGACAGACAGGGACAGACAGACAGATAGAGACAGAGACAGGGACAGACAGATAGGGACAGGGACAGACAGGGACAGAGGCAGGGACAGGGACAGACAGAGACAGGGACAGACAGATAGAGACAGAGATAGGGACAGACAGATAGAGACAGAGACAGGGACAGACAGACAGATAGAGACAGGGACAGACAGAGACAGGGACAGACAGACAGAGACAGGGACAGACAGACAGAGACAGGGACAGACAGAGACAGGGACAGACATACAGACAGAGACAGGGACAGACAGAGACAGATAGAGACAGGGACAGACAGAGCCAGGGACAGAGACAGATAGAGACCGGGACAGACAGAGACAGGGACAGACAGAGACAGGGACAGACAGAGACAGGGACAGACAGATAGAGACAGGGACAGATAGAGACAGGGACAGACAGATAGAGACAGGGGCAGACAGATAGAGACAGAGACAGGGACAGACAGGGACAGACAGATAGAGACAGGGGCAGACAGATAGAGACAGGGAAAGACAGATAGAGACAGGGACAGACAGAGACAGGGACAGACAGATAGAGACAGAGACAGATAGAGAGAGACAGATAGAGAGAGACAGAGACAGATAGAGACATAAATAGAGACATAGATGGAGACATAGACAGATAGAGAGATAGAAGATAGAGAGACATAGAGATAGAGAGACATAGATATATATATATATATATATATATATATATATAGAGATAGATATATATATATATATTATCTACTGGCGGTCGCCAGTAGATAGTTATAGTTACAACCTATTATCCATAGGAAATCCGCGACATTCTATTTGAAATAACGTTGGCGCCGGTTGACGAATCTTCGTGAAAGTTTCCAACTTGTTGGGCGCTCCGCTCCGCTCCTACCCTGAAAGTCTCGGGGTGATACGTGAAGCGGGGGCCGAGAAAAAGGGGGTCCCAAAACGCGTTTTCCCCATTCATTTTTCCATAGGAACCTTTAGTCGCAGCTACAGCCCGAACTGCTGAACGGAATTACACCAAATTTGGCAAAGAGGTAGTCCTTGGTTCAGACTGGTGCCTTTTGCTTAAATGGTGTAAATCCGTTCAGTAGTTCCTGAGAAAATCAAAAGTAAATGTACATATATATCTATGGGCGCGTCGGATACGCGTACCCTCAGCGCACCCTGCGCGCACCGTCCCGATCACGAGCTGCATGCTAATTGGCTGTCAGCTGGCTGTCAACATTCCGATTCAGGAAGTGTTGGCAGCCATTTTGTCCCTCGGTAGAACCGAGGGACAGAAGCAAGTGCGCAAAGCGCAAAAGGGAGCAGGGTAGAAACACCCTGACCCCTAGGTCTGCTCAGGGGGTCCCACAAGGACCCCTGGGCAGAAAAGATTTTTTTTTTTTAAATTGGCGGGATGCGCTTAGGGTGCGCGTATCCCGCCGAGAAAAAAAGAAACAAGTGCGCAAACGCACAAAGGGGGCAGGGTAGAAACACCCTAACCCCTAGGCCTGCTCAGGGGTCCCACAAGGACCCCCTGGGCAAAAGCATTTTTTTTTTTTAAATCGGCAGGATGCGCTCAGGGTGCGCGAATCCTGCCGGAAAAAAATCGAGCGCGGTCTCCGCGCTTCGATGTTAATTGGCCCCGGGTGGGCCAAGTCCCGGGGGCATGCTGGGGGGTTAATTTTATGTGTGGGGGCCTCTAAGGGCCCCCAAGCCCGAGGACCGCCACCCCCGGGGCTTTATGCATAATGGTGCGGGAGGGCTCTGAGCCCTCCGCAGCCCCGAGACCACCACCTCCCGGGGCTTCTTTTTTAAATGAAAAACCTGTGTGGGGGCTCCAGCCCCCACACGCCCGAGACCGCCACCTCCCGGGGCACTAAACATTTAAATATGGGGGTCCGTTACGGACCCAGAGCCCGGGGACCACCACCTCCCGGGGCTGTGCACTACGATGGGAGGGGGCCGCGCGGCCCCCTCCTGGAGCCTGTGGTGGCCCTGGGGACCGCCACCCCCAGGGCCGGCTCCTGCAGTGTCCCGGGGTGTCTACCCCGGGACACTGCTGTTTGCAATGACAGGACGGGAGCCTCGCGGCTCCGTCCTGTCATTGCAAACTTGCTTGGATATTGGAAGAGAGAGCAGGTAACCTGCTCTCTCTTCCAATATCCAAAGCTGACGCTTTCCACATGGGGAGCAGCATGTTAGCTGCTCCCCATGTGTAAGCAGTGCCGGCTCCCGTAGGACACGGGAGCCGGCGGGACTGTGGGGGTTTGGGGACCCCACAGTCCCCAACGAGAGGGCCAGCCCGGGGGATGGGGTCCCCGGGGCAAGTAGTGGCCCGGGAGAGGCCACGCGGCCCCCTCCCCAAAGTTTTGAAAAATTATAAAAAATAAAAAAGGGTATGGCCGGCCCGGGGATGGGGTCCCCGGGCCTTAAAATGGCCAGAGGAGGGGCCACGCAGCCCCCTCAAAATATGAAAAATAAAAATAGAGGCCATGCCCCGGGAGATGGGGTCCCCGGGGCCAATACAGGCCCGGGGAAGGGGGCCACGCGGCCCCCTTCCCGTTTTTTTTTAAATTTAAAAAGGGGTAAGGCCCTGGGGGATGGGGTCCCCAGGGCCCAAAAACAGAAAAAGGAAGGGGGCCACACAGCCCCCTTCAGGGGACAAAAAAAACAAAGAAAAAACGATCGGGCCCACAGGCCCGCCCCTTCCTTCACCACTCTGCAAACGCGCCCCTGGCGCGTTTGCAGAGAGGGACTAGTCCCCTTGAATACTGGGGGTCCCTGGGGGCCAACTAGCCCACCAGGAACCTCCAGTATGCGCCAGGAGCTGCCTTGCAGAGAGGTGTACAGAGGCCACGCCCCTTTTACACCTCTCTGCAACGCAGCTCTGTGGCGCTTTGGAGGTATATGGTGGGCTAGTTGGACTCCGGGGACCCTCAGGATTCAAGGGGACTTAATCCCCCAACTTAAAACGCGCCACGGGCGCGTTTGCACAGTGGTGAAGGGAGGGGGCGGGGCTTCAGGTGACATGTGTGCAAACAGGCCCCGTGGCGCGTTTTAAGATGGGGAATTAAATCCCCTTCAATCCTGAGGGTCCCTCGGGGCCAACTAGCCCAACAGGTACATCCAGAAAGCGCCACAGAGCTGCGTTGCAGAGAGGTGTAAAAGGGTGTGGCCTCTCTACACGTCTCTGCAACGCAGCCCCTGGCGCATATTGGAGGTTCCTGGTGGGCTAGTTGGCCCCTAGGGACCCTCAGGATTCAAGGGACTTAATCCCCAACTTAAAACACGCCACGGGCGCGTTACACAGATGTAACCTCAGGCCCCGCCCCTCCCTTCACCATTGTGCAAATATTCCTCTAAAATCAGCCGAAATACGAATTCCGATTTACTCACCTGTTATCAGGAGAGACCTCAGTGCTGTATCTTTCAGCCCAGTACTGGTCCTGAAAAGTAATTCTAACCATACTTACCAGTAACTTGAATTTCCTTCCCAAGGCTAACATTGACTGGTTTCACTTGGAAATTCTTCTAAGTGTGGAGTTTTGGAACTTTAAAATATTCCTCTAAAATCAGCCGAAATAGGAATTCCGATTTACTCACCTGTTATAAGGAGAGACCTCAGTGCTGTATCTTTCAGCCCAGTACTGGTCCTGAAAAGTAATTTTAACCGTACTTACCAGTAACTTGAATTTCCTTCCATAGGCTAACATAGACTGGTTTCACTTGGAAATTCTTCTAAGTGTGGAGTTTTGGAACTTTAAAATATTCCTCTAAAATCAGCCGAAATACGCATTCCGATTTACTCACCTGTTATCAGGAGAGTCCTCAGTGCTGCATCTTTCAGCCCAGTACTGGTCCTGAAAAGTAATTTTAACCGTACTTACCGGTAACTTGAATTTCCTTCATAGGCTAACATTGACTGGTTTCACTTGGAAATTCTTCTAAGTGTGGAGTTTTGGAACTTTAAAATATTCCTCTAAAATCAGCCGAAATACGAATTCCGATTTACTCACCTGTTATCAGGAGAGACCTCAGTGCTGCATCTTTCAGCCCAGTACTGATCTTGAAAAGTAATTTTAACCGTACTTACCGGTAACTTGAATTTCCTTCATAGGCTAACATTGACTGGTTTCACTTGGAAATTCTTCTAAGTGTGGAGTTTTGGAACTTTAAAATATTCCTCTAAAATCAGCCGAAATACGAATTCCGATTTACTCACCTGTTATCAGGAGAGACCTCAGTGCTGCATCTTTCAGCCCAGTACTGATCTTGAAAAGTAATTTTAACCGTACTTACCGGTAACTTGAATTTCCTTCATAGGCTAACATTGACTGGTTTCACTTAGAAATTCTTCTAAGTGTGGAGTTTTGGAACTTTAAAATATTCCTCTAAAATCAGCCGAAATACGAATTCCGATTTACTCACCTGTTATCAGGAGAGACCTCAGTGCTGCATCTTTCAGCCCAGTACTGATCCTCAAAAGTAATTTTAACCGTACTTACCAGTAACTTGAATTTCCTTCCATAGGATATCATTGCCTGCTTTTTGCTGAAAAAGTTTCTAAGTGTTGATTTTTGAAACATACAAATATTCCTCTAAAATCAGCCGAAATCCAAATTCTGATTTACTCACCTGTTATCAGGAGAGACCTCAGTGCTGCATCTTTCAGCCCAGTACTGGTCCTGAAAAGTAATTTTAACCGTACTTACCAGTAACTTGAATTTCCTTCCATAGGCTAACATTGACTGGTTTCACTTGGAAATTCTTCTAAGTGTGGAGTTTTGGAACTTTAAAATATTCCTCTAAAATCAGCCGAAATACGAATTCCGATTTACTCACCTGTTATCAGGAGAGACCTCAGTGCTGCATCTTTCAGCCCAGTACTGATCCTCAAAAGTAATTTTAACCGTACTTACCGGTAACTTGAATTTCCTTCATAGGCTAAGATTGACTGGTTTTTAGCAAAAAAGTTTCAAAGTGTTGATTTTCACAAACTACAAATATTCCTTAAAAATCGCCTGTATGACTTAAACGCATTTTTCAACTGTTTACAGGAGATGCACCAGTGCTGGATCCAGGATCCAACACTGAGTAAGAAAAAGTAACGATAACAGTTTTTACCTGCTAAGTGAATTTCCTTCCATAGGATAACATTGGTGATTCTATGAGAAAAAGTTTCTAAGTGTCAACTTTTAAAATACAATAATATTCCTTAAAAATCACGACTGTAACCAAAACGCTTTTACTCAACTGTTTACAGGAGATGTACCAGGACTGAATCTAGGATCCAGTCCTGTGGTTACAAAAGTAATCCATAAAGTAACTAATTGCATTTAACTAGAAATTCACATTGAGCTGAATGTTGCATTGTGTTTGAAAATGTGTTGCCCATTGCAACAACTGTAACTACTGTACTTAAAAGTCTATTGCCTATCTGCAAAGTATTTAAACTAAAGTAATTCATTCTGAGAAAGTATTTTTGTAATGTAATGTATAATGTAATTACAATGTAATTTAAAAAATAAAATATGTAAAAAAAAATGTTTCTAAAAATGTAGTAAATCAGTATGAAAAAAATTAATATAACAATTAATACATTTAAAAATTGTCATTTACAAAACCTTTGAAATTCACTGAAAAAACCGTAGGTTTCAGGCACGTTATAGTTAGAAATTAGCATTTAAAAAACCTTTGAAATTCACTGAAAAAACCATAGGTTTCACACACGTTATAGTTACAAATTAGCATTTAAAAAACCTTTGAAATTCACTGAAAAAACCATAGGTTTCAGACACGTTATAGTTACAAATTAGCATTTAAAAAACCTTTGAAATTCACTGAAAAAACCATAGGTTTTAGGGACAGTTTTAGTTACTTGGACATTGCACTCGTACAAAACCCGTGAAATTCCCCCGTTATAGTTAGTTCAGCTAACTATAACTCGCGCCCTACAATGCACTGCTGATGACGTCACATATTACATCACTCATGACATGGTCAGTGACATCACTGATGACATCACTGATGACATCTCAAATGACATCACTGATGACATCACTGATGACATCATCCATGTGATAATTTCATGCATCTTCTCACACCCTAATATAACCTTTGATATACCCACTCTAAATTACAGACTGCCATTCTCAAAACCATAGACACTCCAACACCAAAAACTACATACCCACTCGCTGATTATTAGGTCTACACACACATTTACTCTCTCACCAGTACAATCACTCATACTTATGGTCACTCAGTACAGGACTATCATATGCACTCATACACCTATATACACACTCACACACCTCCACTCATCCATAGAGGTACTCACACACCTAGTCAGTCATGCAAATAATTAATCACACTCCCATTTACTCACCTATACAGTTATACACACACCAGCTCACTTACTCATACAAATACTAGCACATTCTTACGCTCTTACACAATCACTGATACAAGCACACACTCATCCATACAGCCACTCTCACAATCACACACTCTCACTTATAGCCATTTATATACTCCAACACACATATATACTGCCTTTCACATATGTAGTTACTCACACATGTACCACTGAGATATACATTTACTCACTAACACAGCCATACACACACTCACCCACCCATACAGTCCATCACAGATGCACTCTTGAAAACATGCACCCAGTGAATCACCCACTCACACATCTATGCACAGAGTCACACACACCCCACCCACACAAACACTCAGGCACCCATACAGATACTCAAACAACAAATCAATAACCCATATAGACACTCATGTAGCTATTCGCAAACCCATGCAGCCGCTTACACACCAACAGACAGACAGATACAGACATTCACACAGTTTAGTCATTAACCCATGCATTCAGTAAGATACGTTTAATCACTCACTCATAGAGTCAGTCACGCACCTACTAAATCATCCATTCAGACACTTATACACCCACTCATTCTTCAATATGCCTTTCCCTATATATATTAAACATATTTAAACTTTACAGAAACACACAGTCACTGGATGATGTCATCAGTGATGTCATCAGTGATGTCATTTGAGATGTCATCAGTGATGTCATCAGTGATGTCACTGACCATGTCATGAGTGATGTAATATGTGACGTCATCAGCAGTGCATTGCAGGGCGCGAGTTATAGTTAGCTGAACTAACTATAACGGGGGAATTTCACGGGTTTTGTACGAGTGCAATGTCCAAGTAACTAAAACTGTCCCTAAAACCTATGGTTTTTTCAGTGAATATATATATATATATATATATATATATATACATATATATATATATATATATATATAAACAAAACACCCCTCCGATAGGAAAAGGAAAGAGGCCACACGGGAAACCTTCGGGAGCCGTTTAATGGAGACAGCAAAGCATGATGCATTTCGGCATTAATAGCCTTCCTCAGATGCTGCTGTTACCGCGATATATCTCCACCCACGCCTTAAAAGTGTCCTGCATTGCCCTCATTAGAAGGTAAGTTCCGACCCCAGGTCACATGGTCTTTACACCCAATGTAGTCCAAAATACCACTTCATATCCCAGAAAGCACTGCTCCCTGGTGGATGTTGCATGGAAAAGGGATCACTGTTCAGGGAAAAGGCGCGGCAATTCAAATGGAGTGTCCCGGTAAAATGAAGACCTCAGGCTCCCTTGGGTCCCCTTGATGTTCCAGCCTCCAGTATAGGCGTCCGCTGGGCCGTGAGTCAACAATATAGTGATTGCGGCTCCTCGTGCAGTCACGAGCTGCACCTGGCAGTAGTCCCTAGCTTCACCATCACTCGAGGAGGGCAGGAGTGATTCGATACCTCGAAGGAAAGAAACGCTGAAACAGCTGATGCCAGCAACTCTCCTGCCGCTTAGTAGAACGGGGCCTCTTGCGCACCTCTGGCATGTGCGCGAGTAGAATACAAACAAAACACCCCTCCGATAGGAAAAGGAAAGAGGCCACACGGGGAAACCTTCGGGAGCCGTTTAATGGAGACAGCAAAGCATGATGCATTTCGGCATTAATAGCCTTCCTCAGATGCTGCTGTTACCGCGATATATCTCCACCCACGCCTTAAAAGTGTCCTGCATTGCCCTCATTAGAAGGTAAGTTCCGACCCCAGGTCACATGGTCTTTACACCCAATGTAGTCCAAAATACCACTTCATATCCCAGAAAGCACTGCTCCCTGGTGGATGTTGCATGGAAAAGGGATCACTGTTCAGGGAAAAGGCGCGGCAATTCAAATGGAGTGTCCCGGTAAAATGAAGACCTCAGGCTCCCTTGGGTCCCCTTGATGTTCCAGCCTCCAGTATAGGCGTCCGCTGGGCCGTGAGTCAACAATATAGTGATTGCGGCTCCTCGTGCAGTCACGAGCTGCACCTGGCAGTAGTCCCTAGCTTCACCATCACTCGAGGAGGGCAGGAGTGATTCGATACCTCGAAGGAAAGAAACGCTGAAACAGCTGATGCCAGCAACTCTCCTGCCGCTTAGTAGAACGGGGCCTCTTGCGCACCTCTGGCATGTGCGCGAGTAGAATACAAACAAAACACCCCTCCGATAGGAAAAGGAAAGAGGCCACACGGGAAACCTTCGGGAGCCGTTTAATGGAGACAGCAAAGCATGATGCATTTCGGCATTAATAGCCTTCCTCAGATGCTGCTGTTACCGCGATATATCTCCACCCACGCCTTAAAAGTGTCCTGCATTGCCCTCATTAGAAGGTAAGTTCCGACCCCAGGTCACATGGTCTTTACACCCAATGTAGTCCAAAATACCACTTCATATCCCAGAAAGCACTGCTCCCTGGTGGATGTTGCATGGAAAAGGATCACTGTTCAGGGAAAAGGCGCGGCAATTCAAATGGAGTGTCCCGGTAAAATGAAGACCTCAGGCTCCCTTGGGTCCCCTTGATGTTCCAGCCTCCAGTATAGGCGTCCGCTGGGCCGTGAGTCAACAATATAGTGATTGCGGCTCCTCGTGCAGTCACGAGCTGCACCTGGCAGTAGTCCCTAGCTTCACCATCACTCGAGGAGGGCAGGAGTGATTCGATACCTCGAAGGAAAGAAACGCTGAAACAGCTGATGCCAGCAACTCTCCTGCCGCTTAGTAGAACGGGGCCTCTTGCGCACCTCTGGCATGTGCGCGAGTAGAATACAAACAAAACACCCCTCCGATAGGAAAAGGAAAGAGGCCACACGGGAAACCTTCGGGAGCCGTTTAATGGAGACAGCAAAGCATGATGCATTTCGGCATTAATAGCCTTCCTCAGATGCTGCTGTTACCGCGATATATCTCCACCCACGCCTTAAAAGTGTCCTGCATTGCCCTCATTAGAAGGTAAGTTCCGACCCCAGGTCACATGGTCTTTACACCCAATGTAGTCCAAAATACCACTTCATATCCCAGAAAGCACTGCTCCTGGTGGATGTTGCATGGAAAAGGGATCACTGTTCAGGGAAAAGGCGCGGCAATTCAAATGGAGTGTCCCGGTAAAATGAAGACCTCAGGCTCCCTTGGGTCCCCTTGATGTTCCAGCCTCCAGTATAGGCGTCCGCTGGGCCGTGAGTCAACAATATAGTGATTGCGGCTCCTCGTGCAGTCACGAGCTGCACCTGGCAGTAGTCCCTAGCTTCACCATCACTCGAGGAGGGCAGGAGTGATTCGATACCTCGAAGGAAAGAAACGCTGAAACAGCTGATGCCAGCAACTCTCCTGCCGCTTAGTAGAACGGGGCCTCTTGCGCACCTCTGGCATGTGCGCGAGTAGAATACAAACAAAACACCCCTCCGATAGGAAAAGGAAAGAGGCCACACGGGGAAACCTTCGGGAGCCGTTTAATGGAGACAGCAAAGCATGATGCATTTCGGCATTAATAGCCTTCCTCAGATGCTGCTGTTACCGCGATATATCTCCACCCACGCCTTAAAAGTGTCCTGCATTGCCCTCATTAGAAGGTAAGTTCCGACCCCAGGTCACATGGTCTTTACACCCAAAGTATATATATATATTCACTGAAAAAACCATAGGTTTCAGGCACGTTATAGTTAGAAATTAGCATTTAAAAAACCTTAGAAATTCACTGAAAAAACCATAGGTTTCTGTGGCGTTATAGTTAGTTGGACATTTCACTCGTACAAAACCATAGAAATTCCCCCATTATAGTTAGTTCAGCTAACTATAACTCGCGCGCCCGCAATGCACTGCTGATGACGTCACATATTACATCACTCATGACATGGTCAGTGACATCACTCATGACATCACTGATGACATCTCAAATGACATCACTGATGACATCACTGATGACATCATCCAGTGAATGTGTGTTTTTCTGAAAATTAAATATGTTTTATATATGTATATCTCAAGGTCGATGGAAGAATAAATGGGTATATAAGTGTCTAAATGGATGATTTTGTTTTGTAAAATTGATTGTATAACTGACTAAGTGTATCTTAGTGAATACATGGGTTAGTGAGTAATGTTTAAATATGAAAATATCTGTATCAGTCTCTCACTTTGTGTATAAGTGGCTGCATGGGTTGGTGAGTAGCTACATGAGTGTCTATATGGGTTATTAGTTGTTTTTTTGAGTATCAGTATGAGTGTCTGAGTGTCTGTATGGTTTGGTGGGGGTATTACTTAGTGCATAGATGCATGAATGAGTGACTCACTGTTTGTATGTGTTGAAGACAGCATGTGTGCAGGACTGTATAGGTGGATGAGTATGTGTATGGGTGTGTTAGTGAGTGAATGACTGTCTCAATAGTGTCTTTATGAGTAACTACATATGTTTTAAACTAGTATATGTGAGTATTGGTGTATATAAGTGAGTATATGTGAGAGTGAGAGATTGGAAGAGTTCCTGTACAAATAAGTAGGTGTTTCTATAAGTGATTGTTTAAGAGAGTAAGTATGTGTAAGTTTCTGTAGAAGTAAGTGTGGTAGTGTGTGTATAACTGTATATGCAAGTAAATGGATGTTTGATACTTTGTTTGCATGTGTGACTATGTGTGTGAGTAACTATGGATGAGTGGCGGTGTGTAACAGGATGTATAGGTGTATGAGTACATATGATGAGTGAGTACATGTATGAGTGACTGTATAGGGACTGTTGGTGAATGAGTGGATGTGTGTGTAGATCTTGGAATTACTGAATAGGTGTGTTGTAACTGGTATCGGTATGTCCATTGTTTTGAAAATGTTAGTTTGTATTTTTGAGTGTGTGTATCAAAGGTTATATTAGGGTGAGAGGAGGTCTGCCACTCTATCACAAGGATGATGTCATCAGTGATGTAATCAGTGATGTCATTTGAGATGTCATCAGTGATGTCATGAGTGATGTCACTGACCATGTCATGAGTGATGTAATATGTGACGTCATCAGCAGTGCATTGCGGGCGCGCGAGTTATAGTTAGCTGAACTAACTATAACGGGGAATTTCTATGGTTTTGTACGAGTGAAATGTCCAACTAACTATAACGCCCCTGAAACCTATGGTTTTTCAGTGAATTTCGAAGGTTTTTAAATGCTAATTTCTAACTATAACGTGCCTGAAACCTATGGTTTTTCAGTGAACATATATATATTTATTATACTATGTATACATGTGAAAATGTCTCGGTCCCCTGTTTGCCTCGGTGGCATGGAAAAAATGGGTGGAACTGACGTCCAGCACGCCGACGAGGTTCTCTTATGTCTCCGATGACGTCATACGGTGTCGCGAGCGGAGCCGTGCTATTATGACGTCCTCGTTGACGTGGGAGAACTAGGAAAGAATTTCCGTGGAATGCTGGTGCAGGGGATATTCACCTAAGTGTTCAGGCTAGTCCTTTGGGAGCAACTGTTTATGTTGCCACTCCAGAAACCGAAACCAGTGATCCGAGGGCAGAGGCCCTGCAGATGGCACACGAGGTGAGGTGCCCAGTCGTGTGCACCGGCAGGGCAGCGAAGTGACATGCACCACAACCCACAAAAAAGGTAACGAGGGCACTGAATAACACAGGATCTTCTCTTTGTATCTGGCAGGAACAACGAAGTTAAAATGCCCTAGTACCAAAATGTAGAATTAGTGCTACAACGGTCTTCAAGAGGACCTGCGATGCCGCTTCTGCCTCCCGTACCCTGGAGGTGGCACATGGGTCACGCGGTGCACGGTCATACTGCGGTGGGACGCACACTCGTTGACCTCTCATGGCACTGCTCCACACTTCAGGGAGGACGCTTTCCATTAGCTATGTTTTCTGATGACATGTCGCGCCGGCCCCGTCCAACAACAGAACTCCTTTAGATCCAAACAGACTCTTCCACTGTCTCACCGGAAGTGAAACCAGGCCACGCGGACACTTTCACAATACAACAGCCGGGAATGCACTTTTCGGTAAAAAAACACATTCCTTCCTCCTAATTAATCAAATCAACGTCTCACTGAAGAACAGGGGCCAGCTTCGATCGGTAAACAGCCGTTACAACGACTTTTTACTTTGCGATACCATTACAACGCATGCATTACCACGCATGCGTTGTACATCACGAAGTCATTACTACGCATTTTTTAGAACGCATGGTCATTTACCACGCATGCCTTTACAACGAATTTTGTTGTAAAGGTATGTATGGTAAATGACCATGCGTTCTAAAAACATGTAGACGATCCATGTCGTTGTAAGGAAACAGAGGCTGTTCCGTTTCCTCACAATGACGTGCACCGCCCCTCAGAGACGACGTGAAGCAGGAACCACGAGGAGAGAGGAACCACAAGGAGTGAGAGGTAAGGGGATTGGGCATGGGGTGGGGGTTTCTTTTCTAGGGTTTAGGGTAGTGCAGTGGTGTTTGGGTGGTGTAGGGGTCGTGCTGGGGGTAGTGTTTTAGGGTTTAGGGTAGTGCAGTGGTGTTTGGGTATTGTAGGGGGTCGTGCTGGGGGTAGTGTTTTAGGGTTTAGGGTAGTGCAGTAGTGTAGGGGGTCGTGCTGGGGGTAGTGTTTTAGGGTTTAGGGTAGTGCAGTGGTGTATGGGTAGTGTAGGGGGTCGTGCTGGGTTAGTGTTTTAGGGTTTAGGGTAGTGCAGTGGTGTTTGAGTAGTGTAGGGGGTCATGCTGGTGGTAGTGTTTTAGGGTTTAGGGTAGTGCAGTGGTGTTTGTATAGTGTAGGGGGTCATGCTGGGGGTAGTGTTTTATGGTTTAGGGTAGTGCAGTGGTGTTTGGGTAGTGTAGGGGTCGTGCTGGGGGTAGATTTAGGGTTTAGGGTAGTGCAGTGGTGTTTGGGTAGTGTAGGAGTCGTGCTGGGGGTAGTGTTTTAGGGTTTAGGGTAGTGCAGTGGTGTTTGTGTAGTGTAGGGGGTTGTGCTGGGGGTAGTGTTTTAGGGTTTATGTTAGTGCAGTGGTGTTTGGGTAGTGTAGGGGGTAGTGCTGGGGTAGTGTTTTAGGGTTTAGGGTAGTGCAGTGGTGTTTGTGTAGTGTAGGGGGTAATGCTGGGGGTAGTGTTTTAGGGTTTAGGGTATGGCAGTGGTGTTTGGGTAGTGTAGGGGGTCGTTCTGGGGGTCGATTTAGGGTTTAGGGTAGTGCAGTGGTGTTTGTGTTGTGAGGGGTCGTGCTGGGGGTAGTGTTTTAGGGTTTAGAGTAATGCAGTGGTGTTTGTATAGTGTAGGGGGTTTAGGGTAGTGCAGTGGTGTTTGTGTAGTGTAGGGGGTCATGCTGGGGGTTGTGTTTTAGGGTTTAGGGTAGGGCAGTGGTGTTTGTGTAGTGTAGGGGGTAGTGTTTTAGGGTTTAGGGTAGTGCAGGGGTGTTTGTGTAGTGTAGGGGTCATGCTGTGGGTAGTGTTTTAGGGTTTAGGGTAGTGCAGTTGTGTTTGTGTAGTGTACGGGGTCGTGTTTTAGGGTATAGGGTAGTGCAGTGGTGTTTGGGTAGTGTAGGGGTCATGCTGGGGTTAGTGTTTTAGGGTTTAGGGTAGTGCAGTGGTGTTTGGGTAGTGTAGGGGTCGTGCTGGGGGTAGTGTTTTAGGGTTTAGGGTAGTGCAGTGGTGTTTGTGTAGTGTGGGAGGTCATGCTGGGGGTAGATTTAGGGTTTAGTGTAGTGCAGTGGTGTTTAGGTAGTGTAGGGAGTCGTGCTGGGGGTAGTGTTTTAGGGTTTAGGGTAGTCCAGTGGTGTTTGTGTAGTGTAGGGAGTCATGCTGGGGGTAGTGTTTTAGGGTTTAGGGTAGTGCAGTGGTGTTTGGGTAGTGTATGGGGTCGTGCTGGGGTAGTGTTTTAGGGTTTAGGGTAGTGCAGTGGTGTTTGTGTAGTGTAGGGGGTCATGCTGGGGGTAGTGTTTTAGGGTTTAGGGTAGTGCAATGGTGTTTGTGTAGTGTAGGGGGTAGTGTTTTAGGGTTTAGGGTAGTGCAGTGGTATTTGTGTAGGGGGTAGATTTAGGGTTTAGGGTAGTGCAGTGGTGTTTGGGTAGTGTAGGGGGTAGATTTAGGGTTTAGGGTAGTGCAGTGGTGTTTGTGTACTGTAGGGGGTCGTGCTGGGTTCTAGTGTTTTAGGGTTTAGGGTAGTGCAGTGGTATTTGTGTAGTGTAGGGGGTAGATTTAGGGTTTAGGGTAGTGCAGTGGTGTTTGGGTAGTGTAGGGGTCGTGCTGGGGGTAGTGTTTTTGAGTTTAGGGTAGTGCAGTTGTGTTTGGGTAGTGAAGGGGGTCGTGCTGGGGGTAGTGTTTTAGGGTTTAGGGTAGTGCAGTGGTGTTTGGGTAGTGTAGGGGTCAACCAACATGAATTTGTCCTTGTGTGATGTAACCAATGCTCATGTAAAGCACTCCAATACCTGACCAGTTTGCACTATATAAAACTGCAAAAAAACAAAAAATAAAAAGTGTTTTGCACACTTCTGTCATTGGGCTATACGTGGGCTACTTCTGGGTGATATTTGTGCTACATTTGGGCTCTTTTTTCTCTGGTGGCCATCTTGGGAGACTTATTTGTTATGAAGTTTCCTAATTTCCTCATTTACTACAGTCTCCTCAGTAGGAAATGCTTTCAGTTTTTACTTTGATTCCATCAAGAAGGCATTCAGATGTGTCACACATTTGCCATAAATTCAGAATGTTAGCACTCTAGTTGTTCATTAGATCACTGTAGTAAAGCTACTGCTCACCAAGGAGTTAACTGGAAGTCTACTGCTGGTATTGAAAGTTATTGTTTCAGTCTGCATGTCAGAATTTTCTAATGAAATAGAAGAGGATTTGAGATCTCACTTAAAACATGCCCTCATTTTTCTTTTTGCAGCACTAACCATAATTTCTATGGCAAAATGAACCCCCTCATTTTGTTCCTTTTTAAATTAAATGTTTTAAGTGTTACCAGTTTATTCCAATCAAGATGGCTTCAGGTGTGCCATACTTTTGTCATAAGTAAGGCTGTTAGCACTCTAGTTGTTCTTTAGAACACTCTGGGAAGCTGCAGTAGAACACAAAGGCATCAACTGACAGGCTGCTCCTGTTGAAATATAACAGGAAGATATTTGAGATCTCACTTAAAACATGTCCTAATTTTTCTTTCTACAGCACTAACCATAATTTCTATGGCAAAATGAACCCCCTCATTTTGTTCCTTTTTAAATTAAATGTTTTAAGTGTTACCAGTTTATTCCAATCAAGATGGCTTCAGGTGTGCCATACTTTTGTCATAAGTAAGACTGTTAGCGCTCTAGTTGTTCTTTAGAACACTCTGGGAAGCTGCAGTAGAACACAAAGGAATCAACTGACGGTTTCTCTGCCATTGTTGGATGTACATGTTTTACTGTGATTGTCAGACTTCATTCTCACATGACTGAGAAAGATAATGTGAATTTACAGAAAATATGCTCTCATTTTAGCTTCTGGAGCACCTTCCAAAACTGTATGGGACAAGCATGTGAAAATAGTTTTCTCTCAAACATGATTCATGATATCCCAGCAGAAGGTTTTTCACAGGGTAAAATCACCTTAGAACACACCACAATTCCTGAAATTAGTATGGTACCATCAACAAATGAATTCTAATGTAACTAAAGTCTGTTATCACCATTTATAGTTCTCCTTTTGGTAACCCTCAAAATCTTCGATTCACTACAATGCATTTCAATGGGGTACTATCATTTATATTGGTCCCAAGATGGCTGCCAGCAATTCCAGGATGAAGTGCTGACAGCCAATCAGATCTCACGATGACATGTGTGGTTAGGCTCCGCCCAGATATATATGTATTTTTACTTTTGATTTTCTCAGCAACTACTGAACGGATTTACACCATTTAACAAAAAGGGTTCTTTCTGAACCAAGAACTACCTCTTTGCCAAATTTGGTGTAATTCCGTTCAGCAGTTCGGGCTGTAGCCTTGCATAAAGTTTCCTATGGGAAATTGATTTTTTGACTCTTATTTTTTAATTTCTCCGCAACTACTGAACGGATTTACACCATTTAACAAAAAGGGTTCTTTCTGAACCAAGAACTACCTCTTTGCCAAATTTTGTGTAATTCCGTTCAGCAGTTCGGGCTGTAGCCGTGGCTAAAGTTTCCTATGGAAAATGAATGGGGAAAACATGTTTTGGGACCCCCCTTTTTTCTCGGCCCTCGCTTGACGAATCACCCCGAAACTTTCAGGGTAGGAGCGGACCGGAGCGGGCCATAAAGTTTGAAAATTTCGCGAAGATTCATCAACCGACGCAAGAGTTATTTCAAATAGAATGTTGCGGATTTCCTATGGAAAATAGGTCCTAACTATAACTATCTACTGGCGACCGCCAGTAGATATATATATATATATATATATATATAGAGAGAGAGAGATATAGAGCTAGATAGATAGATGTGTGTATGCCGGGTCTGGTGGCTCAGTGGACGAATGCGTCCGCTGCAGGGGCCTGTGTTTAACCTCATGGTCACAGTTTTTTTTTTCTTGCTCTAGCCCCGCCCCCCTCCCCCACTGACCCCGCCCCCACCGGTGTGGCCCTCGGCCACAAAACACACTGTAAACTTGGCCCCAGAGAGAAAGTTTGTGAGTACCCATGCTCTAAATACATACCAAGTCCACACTGTGTATAGGTTATGTTTTCTAAATATAATAAAACACCGTTAACTACACAGCACATGGAGTTCATTTAGTAACTGCAAAATAGACTGTATGTAGCAAGATGGCAACTTCTAAATAACAACTTGCGAACCACTTAATTTACAGGAAAGAAGGAAGGGGGCAAACCGTGCGGTAGGTGAAACTGAACTCTACCCAGTGAAGGTGCAGAAAACACAAGATGCTCAGGACCCAAACATGCCCAGGGACGTGACAATTTACTGCAGCCCCTTAAAAATTCCTCCTACCGATATGGCTTATCTGACAGAAGCTGGAAGGACAGTAAATGGTCAACTTTAGCATGCCTTGCAGAGCAGCGCATGCGCTGCCCAGGCTCGACCTAAAAAGGGTAATGCAACAAACAGTTGTATGGGTACAGTGGCATGCTCGAAGCATGTGGATAGGTACTTTTAGCAATGTTTTAAGAGTGTTTCGATATAAGCTGCATCTGGTGTTTTAAGGTATGTTACTAGTGAGCCTTGCAATATTGGGCATGGAGGGATAAGCTGAGCTGTGTTTTCCTCTGCAGAGTTTATTACTGGCACCACCCCGTACCTCCACTGGCCTTTACTTTGCATTGTTGCTAAATTAGGAAAGCACACAGATTTAATCTTTCAGTTCTCCATTTTGCAAACTTTGCTCCTATTCAGGAACACTGAATAGCTTTATTTATGGGAAGTAACTCAGAATTTTTAATTTTTCATTTGATGTGTTTCTAGCTTTAAACTGACAATGCAGATGGAGTAGCCTCTCGATTATGTTAATGTATATTTTACAAAAGTAAAATAAAATACTGGGATGACAAATGTACAATACAGCTTTACAAAGAGAATTTTCACTGTGAGACCCTGTTTTACAAATTGACTAAGTTTTGTTCCGTTCTGCAATTTGGGCCTGTTGCCATTTCTTGCTTTTGGATGGCTATTTTAGGCTATCTTTATTCTGAATGGCAGAGTATGGAAAGGTTCCACCTGCTTTCTAGATTTCATGCATTCTGGTGGCTGTGCTATAGAGAACTACAGTTTGCCAGCAGATGTATAAGAACACTCTAAAAGATGGTGTAAATGATTCCCTTAAAGATGTGCAACATGCCTGAGTGTGGTCTGAGTGTTTGATAGACTCGAAGATCTCATGTTGCTGCTCTCACCTCTGCTCTTTCTAAACTCTCTTTGAACACTGCTCAAAGAATATTTTTATTCACTTTGCATATGGAACTTCTGTAGAATACGTGGAATAAACAAAAGTTGAATTAATTACACAGGTAATTGATTGGCATGCAAGTAGTGTGCCCGAGAGCCAGGGTTTAATTAAAAGCAACGCTTCACGCTCAAAATAAGATACGTTTTAGACTTTGGTATACAATTTGTGTGCAGGGCTTCAGTCTCCCATACATCCATCTCTTGTACCCATTCTGCCCTCTTGATTATGCATTAAAATTGCAAGATTACACACAAAATTTTTTTGTCTACACCACTCTATTTCTCACCCTGTACTTCTCTCAATATACCCTCTACCTACACTCTATTACTCATCCCAAACCCCAAACCACTACTCTACCCCTACTTGCATGATCTCATACCTCTTTTCCTATCCAGATCTCCCAAACAAGCCTTTCTGAACCCTTCCCCCTGACTCTTCCGCCTCTACCTCCCCTACCTCTCCTTTACTCATCCCAAACCCCCTCCTACTGCTATGAACTGCAAAAAAAAAAATCTGTTTCTAGAACCTACCTCTTCTATCCCTCCACTATTCCTTTTCAAACAGACTAACATGCCCACTACTCAAATTAATTTCATATTTCACTATACTATTACCCACTAATCCTGTTTGGGTTCTGGAGTAGTGTGCTACCCCCAAAAAAGCACTTCAACACCTCATCAGAGGTAGCAAGCAATATATAAATGCAAACCCTTCCCTCTCCTATCCCTCCACTATCATTTTACAATCCAAATAACAGACTAGTGTGTCCACCGCTCAAATCAAATTAATTTCATATTTCCCTATACTAATTAACCACTAATCCTTTTTGAGTTCCGGAGTAGCGTGCTACTTGCCAAAAAGCACTTCATCACCTTATATGGGGTAGCAAGTGCTATATAAATGCCAACGCTTCCCTCTTCCATCCCTCCACTCTCCTTTTCAATCCAAATAAGAGACTAACATGCCCACTGCTCAAATTAATTTCATATTTCACTATACTAATTCACCACTAATCCTTTTTGGGTTCCGTTGTAGCATGCTACTCACCGAAAAAGCGCTTCAACACCTCGTCAGGGGTAGTAAGCGCTATATAAATGCAATTACAATTACAATTGAGCAGAGCGCTGCCGTTAGTAATCTGAAAGACAATTTACCAACTATCCTAGATAGTGTTGGGGTAATCTTTGCTGCTGACCAACATGTCTTGAAGGCCAGGAGTCCAAATGTTACTAAGGTCAGTTAATTAGATTCATTATTTTGTGGTAGCCATTTGCAGCGCTTAGAAGCGCTATGTGAAAAGAATTTATGACCATTTTACTTTCATTAAAATTTGACCTACTGGGTTAACAATACTATATAAAATGTATTTTTTCATTATATGCTTCCATTTAGCTGAAGGCTCTAAAGGTCTAGCTTGCTCCAATCAGCATGTGGTGCATGCATAAATTGTGTACACAGGGAAAGACAAATAACAGGGTTTTTTTTTGCTCTGCGGGTCATACTTTTCCCAACAATGTATAGGATGCCTAGTTCCAGAAAAAAACACCTATAACTGTTCCAATGGTATGCAACCACAGAAAGCCATAGTGGTCTGAAATATAAGTTTTTTTACGTATGTCTGTATCATCGTTTCAATCTTCACTGTCAGTCAAATCGCTTTGGAAGGAAAATAATACAGCAGTTGTAAGAAAGTGCCCTCTTTTAGCATGGTTGCCCCCACTTTTTGTCAAACTGTTGATGTGCTTTGACTGAGTGTGCCCTGACTTCCTGCCAACCAGGTACCCAGGGCCTATGTTCTTTCCCTAAACTGCATTAAAACAAAACCCAAATGGCACTCTTTGGCCACATGTCTGTCCCTTGTAAATGGTACCATAGGTACCAAGGGCACTGTGGCCAGGGAAGGCCTCTAAGGACTGCAGCACTTCTTGTGCCACCATTAGAGGCCCTGTACCTTTACACACACACACACACACACTGCCATTGCAGGCTGCGTGTTTTGGTGCAGAATAAACTGAAGAGTCGACATGGCACACATCCCTGTGTGCCATGCCTACAACCCACCCTCCTGGCATAGGTCAGCCACCCCTCTAGCTGGGTGCACTTTACCAGTGGTGAGGGTACAGGCGCATGAGCACTGTACCCCTACAGTGTCTTAGCCACTTTTTAGACATTGTAAGTGCAGTAATGCCATTAAGAGTGTTGGACTTGGCCCTTTGTGCAATGTTATCCCCAAACTTTTTGCTTCTTCCTCCTATTTTTTCCTGAGCTGTTGTTGTTGGTTTTAGGACTCTGGGCACTTTACCACTGCTGATCAGTGCTAAAGTGCATATGCTCTCTTGGTTCTCCCTGATTGACATATTTGATTTACTGGTCAGTCCCTAGTAAAGTGCACTGAGTGTGCCGGGGCTGGTAAATCAAATGCTACTAGTGGGCCTGCAGCACTGATTGTGCCACCCACATGAGTGGTTCTGAAACGGTAACTCAGACCTGCCACTGCAGTGTCTGTGCGCAGCTGTTAACTGCCATGTCGACTTGGCAAGTGCACCCACTTGCCAGGCCCTAACCTTCCCTTTTCTTACATGTCAGTCACCCGTAAGGTAGGCCCAAGGTACCCCTGTGGGCAGGGTGCAGTGTATGTGAAAGGTAGGACATGCACTCGTGTGTGTGACATGTCCTGGTAGTGAAATACAGCCAATTGCGTTTTTCACTATTGAAAGGCTATCTTGCCCCATAGGACAGAGTGGGAAATGCTTTGTAACATTTTACAAGCATATCTTCCCATAGGGATAAGATAGAAAACTAAAGAGTAGGCTCTCTGAACTCAGAATTAAATAACACATCGTTTACTAAAGATGGTTTTTAAATTGTGTGTTTGAAAATGCCACTTTTAGAAAGTAGGCATTTTCTTGTTTAACCATTCTGTGTGCCTCTGCCTGTTTGTGTATTAACTGCCTGGTTTTGGAGTGACAGGGGCTGGGGAGGTGCATTCTCTCAGACAGCCATGGGGGGGGGGGTTGATGTGAGTCCTGCCTTTCCTGAATGAGTCAGGGCTGGGCTGAATAGACTTGGGCTACATTCAGAGTACGGGAGGAGTTCTCACTAGCACCTGAATAGGCCCGGTCTGCATGTAGGCTGGTGATAGGAGATTTCCCTTGCACCTGAATAGGGCCTGTCTGCCTTACACAATGATGTCTCCACCTCCTGCCGGGCAGCTGCACAAGAGAGGACAGAACTGGTTTGGACTGGGCTCAGAAACCCTTGCACAAAGAGAACAAAGATATTTTGGGGTATAAGTATTAGACCTAAAACCCCTGAACTTTGGACTACTTCTGGAATCAAGAGGAACCTTTGCTGAGGAGAAGAGCTGGAGAAACTGAGGAGAAGTACTGCCCTTGCTGTGTGTCTGGGGTTGGTCTGCAGTTGCTTTTTCTACCAAAGAAAGGAGAAGGAGTTTGCTCTGTGCTGTGTCCCTTGCTTGAGGAAAGTCTCCAAGGGCTTGAGTAGAGCTTGCCTCCTGTTTTGAAGTCTCAGGAACACAAAGACTTCACCCCCAGCTCCCCTGAACTTCCTTGCTGGGAGTTCTGACCTGCCAGGAGTGCCTGTGACTGTGTAGGGCCTCTGGAGGTTATTTCTGCTGCTGGGAGCTGGAAAGCAAAGCAACAAACAGGGAAGTCGACGCATCGCTCTTCTGGCGACAGTTTTCCGACGCAACGCAGTATTGCGAGAAGAATCTCCCCGTACCGCCGCACTGCTGCTGAAATTTACACAGTGCCTGTCGCTGCTGCAAGATTCGACGCATCGAGGGTTCGCGGCTGAAAAGGTCGATGAAGCGCCGCTCGCCGCCGCCACATCATTCTCCGACGCATCCTGGATTTCCACTCATCGTTCCTGTGCTGCAAGTATTCCCTGACGCATCATCTGCGGATGAGAGTCGTCTCAGAACAGACGCATCGCTTCCCCCTACAGACCGGACCCGACGCATCGCTCCCCTGCATACAGCGGAACTGTCGCATTGCATCCACGAAGGTCTCAGGAACGACGCATCTCTTTGTTTTTCGACGCTTCTCATCGCTGCGGCTGTTTGGCTTGGTGAACTTTGTCGCAACAACAGGTACTTTGCAAGAAATCACGCATCCATAGTTTTCTATGGACTCAGTTGCTAAAACCTTTTGAAAGTAATTTTTCTTAATACTTGTATGTTGGATTTTTGACGTTTTGGTCTTGTTAAGTTTAGATAAAGATACTTTATTTTCTAAACTGGTGTGGTGTCCATTTGTGGTGTTATCACTGTGTTACTGTGAGTGTTGGTACAAATACTTTACACATTGCCTTTGGGATAAGCCTGTCTGCTCGTGCCAAGCTACCAAGGGGGTGAGCAGGGGTTATCTAAAGTATGTATCCCCTTACCCTGACTAGAAGCAATGGTCCCTATTTGGACAAAGGTACCTACCTCCGCCAACTAGAGACCCCCATTTCTAACAAAGAGTGTATGGTGCTGGGAGTTTGTCAGTACGAACTCCACAGCACCATAATGGCTTTACTGAAAACTGGGATGTTTGGTATCAAACTTCTCAGCACATTAAACCTACACTGATGCCAGTGAGGGATTTAATGAAAAATGCACTCAGAGGGCATCTTAGAGATGCCCCCTGAAAAACGACCTAAGTCTAGTGTCCTGGCTGAGTGGCTGTTTGCCAGCTGCCACCACCAGACATGTTTCTGGACCCCTGGGTCGAGAGCCTGATGCTCTCGGGGGTCTGGAACAATGCACATCCTGGGACGAGGTGCCAAGCCCCCTCCCCCAGGATGGGCAGGGTCCACAAAGGGGAAGCTTCAAAGACTTGCCTCCTTTGTGAGCTACCCCAGCCATTTGCTGCTTCCAGCAACTGGCCCCCACCGGTTCTGAACCCCACTTTGGGTGGGAGAATCGGCGGGAAAACCAAGTGAGGAAGGGAGGTGTGCCCACCTTTGCCAACCCCACCCCTCAGGTGGGGGAGGCGAGGTGAAGCACAACTCTCAGTCCCCGCCACCTTGCAGATGGGGGGACCCAGCCAACTAGAGAGAGGCCCCTTCCCACAGGAGGGTGGCATAATAGGGGGTGTACACAGCCCAAGGATGGGACCCATTGGTCCCGACCTTTACCTACCTTTAACACCCCTAAATCTAGTATTTAGGGGCAACGCCGAACCTTGTCTCCTCAGACAAGAACTGACCAGAAGAAAACAAGAAGGACTGGAGAAACCATGTTGAACTAAGAAGAGGAGGACGCACACTGACTTGGCCCCAGCCCTACTGGCCTGTCCACACCTCGAACCTGCTCCAGCAAAATCCTTCTGTGTCCTGCAGCCATCAAGAACCCGAAGGACCTGCCCTGCCTTCCAAAACCAAGACTTTGTCTCCCATGAGCACCGGATTTGCTCAACAACAGACTCTGGTTCCGGCCAAATCTGCGAGCCTGCACCACTCTGCACCTGATGCCCACTGCCCGAGTTTGAGTGGCCCAACAACACAAGGAGGTCTCTCCAGCGATCCTGACCTGAGATCTGGTGATCTCTGACCTGCCTCGAATCTCCAATTGACACCTGCAGCCCCTTTCTGGGGGATCCCCCCTGACCGCAACCGGAGCTGGTAAGAAAACCTAATGCCTAATAACACCCCTGCACCCGACGTCCCATGGCCTTGAGTGGCCCAACTGACGGTGTCCCAGCATCCCCAGGCATCCCAACTTACCTCTCCAACCGGTGGTCACCTCCAGAAGATCTTTGTCCCCAAGCCTGCAGTGTTTGTTGCAACCTGAGAATCCCTAATGAAATCAACAGGGCACCAGACGCCAAAACAACACCCTGCACCCAGTCGCCCCTGTGCCACTGTGGGTGTACCTTGGGTGCTAACTCGGATCCCCCTTTACCCTGAGCCTAACACCAGGAGCTTTGCTCCCACAACCTTGTAGCCTGCTCGTGAGCAGCCACCAACCAGAGGCCCCCTATCCCCTATTGGATAACATTGGGCCTCAGCACTCTGCACCCGGCCGCCTTAGTGCTGCTGAGGGTGTTCTGAGAGTGAATCCTGGACCCTGGAGGAACCCTGGTTCTAACCCCCAGAATACCAACTCCCACAAATAAGTACTTCCTGCAAACCATTAACTTCATTTCCTCCCATAGGATTAAATTGAACATTTTTCCTTGAAAATTCTTTCACGTGTGGAGTTAGTTTGGATGTAACATTGAAAAACCACAAATGCACTAAAAGTGAATTACTTACTTTTTGTCTAGGAAATGTCTCAGTGTGATATCTAGGCATATCACTCTGATTAGCAAGAGTGATCTAAAAAGTAATCTAAAAAGTAATTTGCACAGTAATCTGTAAAGTAACTGAAAAGTAATTTTGAACTGTTGACTTACCTGTAATTCAACAAACTGCATTTGAATCTGCATTCAACTGTAAATCACTGCATAAGATTGTGCAAAGTATTATTTCACTTACCTGCACCAGGCTTGGTTCTAGAAATAAAATAATAAAATATTGGGGCATATTATCAAGGGCTCTATCGCCGCTTTAGCGGGACTTTTGCCGCTAAAGCGGCGATATTTTAACGCCCCATTAGCAAGCTGTCGCTAACAGGCGTTAGCGACAGCTTTCAGGCGATAGCGGCCGGGTTTTACATCGCCTTGCATGTCAGCGATAATTATCGCTAATGACATGCAAGGTAGGCGTTCCCAACTAAAAGCGACAGAAAACAGTCGCTTACATACCTATCGCCTATTAGCAATACCCGCGAAGCGATAATAAAACGCGCGCTAACCCCGATTAGCGCTTGTTTTTAGAACTGATAAAAACATGACTTAGCAATGAAAGTCAATGGGAGGTGGATTGTAAGGTTAAGTCCCCAGATTTAGCGATAGGATTTTATCGCTGGATTTCTCAGCGTTAAAGCTGGGTTTCGCCGCTATTGCTGGATATTTTATCGCAATGGAGATAAACCTTGCTAATAGCATGTTATTTCCGCGGTAATATCCAGCGATAGCCGGCGTTAAAAAAAGGCGCGCTAAGCAAGGTTTGCGATATTTATGGCATGTTCTTGCTAATATGCCCCATTGTTTTATACAAACAAATTGGTCTGAGTTCAGTCTTTGAGTCTGTGACATCATTTGCTGCTTGAGTGTGTACAACAAATGCTTAACACTACCCTCTAATAAAGCCTTACTGCTCGCCCACACTACCACAAATAGAAAGTAAGGTGCTATCTACTTTCACCTCTGCCTACCTTTGGGGTTTCACTGGACTCTGTGCACACTATACCTCATTTTGGTATAGTATATACAGAGCCAGCTTCCAACAGCACTCTCTTGAGAAACCTATTTTATCTTTAGCATGACTACCTACAATCCATATACTTGGACTATTCACTAATTGCTAACATTATAGCCTGCCACTGAGTAGCGAGCTACCTGGCTGAAAAGGTAATGCAGCACTCTGGCAGGGTTTGAAAACACTAAATAAATGGTCATATGATGCCGCTTTTTCACTATGCTTTTAAGCTTGACCAACATGGGCTAGCTTTGACAATACACAGAAGCTCTCAGGTTGGTGAGCTACTCGAGCTACAGTAACACATTTGGTTCTGTGTTACCAAAGCGTACTGCCTAGCCAGATTTAGTCAGCCACATTCAATCCACCTAAAATCATCTGGTGGATATTAATTTTCAGTTTGCAGTTTTTCACTAAATCATAGAGCAAAATAACTTGTAAGACTATAAACGCACTGAGTTGCATATTTCTTCCCCCAAAATTATGATTAGTATTTTGCTGCATGCAAAGACAAAGTCATTATGGTCAATGTTGTACGTTTTTACCACAACACTAATACGTAAAACAAAATGACACAGCCCCTCATTCTGGGCCAGAGCTAGCTTTAGTGCTGGTGGTGCCCTGGCAACTTTCTTTAATGGCTTGCGCCAATGACCACCATCCCTTCCTACCGCCCTCCAATGGTGCCCTCATCTCTCCAAGCCCCTCTCTAACATGCATTTAATCTCTTTTATAGCGCAACTCATGTCAATGTACGGTGCCATAGCACTTTATGTCTCACACACATTAATGCAGAGACAACGAATCATACAAGTGTGCAAATCAATGTATAGAAAATGTTACATAAAACAACGAGGGTTAAAAGGTGTAGGAGTTACAGGTGATCCATACTGATAGGCAATAATATTTTAAGAGCAATTGGTCTGGAAATGCACAAACTCAGGATTTAAAACGTAACACAGTAGTTGGGGTTGGCTACATCAATAAGAATGTATTTCTAGGGGGCGTGGCTTGAGCGCCGACGGGAATGGCAGCAGGCTGATCTCGCTCCGGATCGAGATCACGCTAATTAAGAAGGGCGGCTGATGGAGTCGCTTCACAGCGGTTTTTGAAGCCAGACGCGGACGTCGGAGTGTCCGCTGAGCACAAGGACACATTTCTCTTGCTTCACGGATCCCGCAATCGCCCGCAATTCGGCTCGGAAATGTGGCGCGCTTCCTGAGAGGATCGCGGCCGCCATTTTGTGTATATTGCGGCTCCGCATTAATTTGGCAGTTGGCATCATGCAGGTACGCCGTTTTTTCCGCATTCTATGAGCTGGACTGTTGCCCATCACTTTTCATGCCTCCACCTCCAAGTATCCTGCAAGCTAACTTTAATATGAGGTGTGCTTCATCAACTAAACACTGCGACCGCCATTTTGAGTGCCCTTAACCTCCTTTACTCTGGTGAAGGCTTTCTCCTCACAATGTTTCTTTTTTCTTTTTCTGAGGAGGTTGTATGACTAATTAACACTTTTCAACTGGTTTTCTATTTATCACTACCGAGCCAAATGGTAGGTTATTGCTACCGCTTCTACAATAATTTTTCTGACTAAAATATTCCTAGGTTGTGACTGACCTTTATGTAGTTGGTTATATGCCAGGAATTTATGTTCCGCCATAGTGGGGTCGTGCAAAATAAGTAGATTCATAAAAGGTTCTCTTTTCTCCTTTTGTGCTGCATATTTCTGATGGTCTCAGTGCTTCAATAATTTTCTACATATGGAGCCTTCTTCCTTGACTGGTCAGAAATTAATTTCAACAAATATGTCTTCCTCTCGCAAAGACTCCAACCTGGCCGCTCTACCTAAAAGACAGAAGAAAGAACCTAACTCGCCTACCAAGTCGCCACTACCCATTACAATGGAAGACCTTATGGAGGAGATTAAGTTATTGAAACCATTTGTCATTGACACTAATGCTACCCTTCAGAGGTTAGATGAGAAATGGTCTAATTTGGACTCAAGAGTGTCTGAGATGGAACAGAGGATCAGTGATACTCAGGATTTGATACCTCAAGTAGCGGCCATGTCCAAAGAGATTGCTTTCCTCAAGATTCAAACAGAAGACTTAGAAAATCGCAATAGGCGCAATAATCTTCGAATTTATGGTATTCCTGAAGGTGAAGAAGGGTCCGACATGCTGGCCTTCCTAAAATTACACATTCCCAAGATTGTTGGTCTCAAGGACGGCACTAATCTCAATCTACAGCGTGCCCATCGTATCGGCCCCAAAGTTGCAGATTCATCTTCGTCATCGCCTGTACATCGTCCTCGAGGGATAATTGTTTTGTTTTTGGAATACACCGAGTTGTCAATGGTCCTTTCAGCAGCAAAGTTGAGGAAGCAGATGTTGTGGTCCGGTCAAAAAGTTTTCTTCTCTCAAGACGTAGCCCGCGCTACTGCTGCGCGTCGCAAAGACTTCCTTTCTTTTCGTCCGGCGCTTCGATCCATGAACGCCAGATATGGACTAGTTCACCCCTGTTTTTTCAAAGTTACTTATAAGGAGAGATCTTATTCCTTTGATCGCCCTGAAGATCTGCAACAATTTATATCTCGCCATAAAGGGGATGATATGGAATTTGGAGGGTCTTGAAGTATACTGTTGTTCTGTTATGTGTCTGTTTTTCTGAGAACAATATTTCCATTTTAATGTTCTGAAGAGGTTTCTACTTTATGTTGTTGTAGTTTAGGATCTGTCGTTGCTGGTCTCTTTTGATTATTATGGTCTGTGGCCTTTTTTTTCAGCTTTACTTTACATTGTATTTCTTTTTTTTTTCATTGTCTTTCATTATAGCTGCTCCTCCTCTTGTTTTGATTCTTCTCCCAGATGTGTCCCTCCTCCCTGCCCCTTCAACCCGACCCTAGGATTCATTGATGTCTATTATGTCTGGTAAGTGTTGTGTATCCTATTGTTATCTCGGTCGTAGTTGTCTGCTAACTTTATTCCGTTCCATTTCATGTTATTGGTCTCCCTTGATTGGTTATTCTCTTGATGGATCTCGATGCTGGTATCGATTTAGTCGTCTGTCTTCTCTCGCAGCTCCCCGCCTCCACATGTTAATTTCTTCAACATGGATATCTATTCCGTCGCTCTTGACTGAAGTCTCTCGGCTTCTAGTCAACTCTTCTTTTTCTATCACTTGCTTCTTGTACTTTCTTTTTTTTCCCTCTTCTTTTTTTTTTCTTTTTCTTTTCTCTTTCTTACTTTCTGGTCTTATTTCTTTATTTTTACATATTTTTCTCATATCCCCTTTCTCTCTGTTCCTCATATTTCTCCTGATTTTTCTCCACTGTCACCCTCTTCTTCCTGTTCATTTATCTTCACTATATTGCATTTATCTATATTTTTATGTCCAATGGTTCATTTTTAAACGCATTCATGGTTTTGTTCTTGGTTTCCTTTATATTGATTATATAATCTGGCTGAATTGTTTATTACTATTAATATTAGTACTAACTAATTTGACTGGTAATGACTGATAATGTTCGGATTATCTCATGGAATGTAAAAGGTCTGCGTAATCCTGTTAAAAAGCAACGGGTACTTACCCATTTATCTAGACTCCAATGCAAAATTGCTATGTTACAAGAAACCCATCTTACTACTAGTGATGTTAATTCCCTTAAAAAGCAATGGGTAGGTCATGTTTATTGCTCTCCCTCTAAAGACAGGAAAAATGGTGTTGTAATACTTTTTCACAAATCCTTATCCCTTACGATAGAAAGAGAAGAAAAGGACGAGGAGGGTCGTTGGCTCCTTCTTCATACTACTATTAATGGTTCTCAGGTTTCCTTACTCAACATCTACGGCCCCACAGGCATCGACTCACAATTCTGGCTATCCATGTCCCATACTTTACATGCATGTACGAGCCCCAACATTATAGTGGGTGGTGATTGTAACCAAGTCATGGATCCCTTCACAGACAGGAAATCCTCCTCTAAGTATATCCCTAATAAAATGCAAAAAACCTTTGCTAGGACCATTTCTGTAAGGGGTCTGGTGGATGCATGGAGAATTTTCAATCCTGACAGTTTAGAATACACATTTTATTCACCTACTCATAACTCTACTTCTAGAATTGATTACATATTTTTAAGCCCACACCTTCTTTCAAACCTCATACATGCAGAGATTGGCCCTATTCTTATTTCTGATCATGCTCCCGTTCTGATAAGTTTGGATCTTCCTTCTTCGTCTCCCAAATCTCGCCGTTGGCGTTTTAACAACTATCTTCTTAAAGATCCCACATTTCTCAGCCGCTTTAAAGATTTTGTCTCTGAATTCTTTCATCTTAATTCTACTCCGGATATGCCTTTTCATATTATCTGGGATTCTTTTAAAGCTACAGCTAGAGGATTTATTATAGATTATGTAGCTACAAAACGGAAACAGTTTCGCAACGAATCAGTCTCTTTACTTTCTTCTATTAAAAAATTAGAACATGCGTATTATTCATCCAAAAATGCTGATTCCCTTAAATCTTTGATTCAAGCAAAACTTGATTTTAACAAGAAATCCACTGAAGAGGCTTCGGGGACATTGTTAAAAATAAACTCTAAATTTTATGGTGGTCGTAACCGAGCTGGTAAGCTGCTGGCGAATTATTTGAAGGTGAAATCCCAAAGATCTAGAGTTGTTAAGATTATCGACGATCATGAAGTTCCTCGTTTCAAGGATGAAGAAATATTAACGTGTTTTACAGATTTCTATAAGACCTTATATACCCCTGAATCTTCCCCTTCTGACGCTAATTTGGACTTCTTTTTTGATTCATTACCTCCTCGCTCTTCCTCTCTTCCGGACTGCTCTATGTTAGAAGGGGATATTTCTTTATCTGAGATTAAATCTGCTTTGTCCATGCTACCTAAGGATAAGGCTCCTGGTCCTGACGGTCTTACTGCAGAGTTTTACTCTTCCTTCTCGTCTGTTCTTCTGCCCCATATTTTATCTCTTTTTCAATATTTTGCTTTAAATGGAGAGGCTAGAGGTTCTTTTCTTGAAGCTATGATCTGTCTCATTCCCAAAAAAGATAAAGATCCTTCCCGTTGTGCTAATTACCGTCCAATATCTTTGATTAATCTTGATTGTAAGCTATTTGCCAAGATTTTAGCCCTCCGCCTTAATCAAGTCCTTCCGGACTTGATTGGTTTTGAACAAACAGGGTTTGTTAAGGGAAGGATTATTTCTGATAATTCCAGAACTTTTCTCAATATAAATCATCTGGCCTCTAAAAGTTCCTCTCCTATAGCCGCTGTAGCCTTGGATGCGGAAAAAGCTTTTGACCGTGTTCACTGGTTATTTATGATGCGAGCCCTCAAGTGGCACGGTTTTAGCCCTTCTATTCTTTCCTTTATTAAATTGTTATATTCCTCTCCGATTACCTCAGTTTTCGTTAATGGATCTCAATCCCCTTATTTCCCTTTACAAAGAGGTACTCGTCAGGGATGCCCTCTTTCCCCATTACTCTTCATCCTTTCTCTTGAGCCATTTCTTCACTCTTTACGACATTCCCCCACTTTTCGAGGTTTCATACACAAATCTGTTGAAATTAAATTTACTGCTTACGCGGATGACATTATGTTATATGTCTCCGATCCCTCTACTTCTCTGCCTGCTTTTACCGATCTTCTCTCCTCTTATGCGGCTCTGTCAGGATATAAATTGAATTTTTCCAAATCTGAAGTGCTCCCTTTAAATAAATATTGTCTAAAAAGTATGTTTGAGGCTATCGATTTTAAATGGAATACCAACAATATCACTTGCTTAGGGATTAAATACTCTTCTACTTTTGCAAAAACGATTCAGGTCAATTTGGAAGAGGTTTTATCTAAAGTTAAGAGTATGGTTGACAGATGGTCTCCCCTCTTTTTGTCATGGTGGGGTAGATTAGACACCATCAAAATGATGATCCTCCCAGTTATTAATTTTTACTTATCTATGTTACCTGTTAAAATACCTTTAAAAATTTTTAAAACCCTAAATAGCATTCTAAGTAAATTTCTTTGGAATGGTCGGAAAGCTCGTATTTCTTTGGCCCTTCTTTCTGCTCCTAAAGATCGGGGCGGTGTCCAGTTTCCTAACTTTCGACAGTATCATTCCTCCTTTTTAATACGCCAAATGTTACCATATATATCAGCTGTGGAACAACCTATTACCTCAACATGGCACAGATTAGAGAAATCTTTGATCTCTCCTTTCCCCTTTTCTCTTTTAACTGGTTTTACTCATTCTCCTCGATCTTTTAATTGTCCAATGATTTCCAAATTTATTTCAACTTTTCATCCTATTAATTGTAAATCTCAAAGTTCTTTACAGATATTTTTGGATTCACCTCTTTGGCATAATAAAAGTATCAAACTGTCTAATCGTACTATTTTTTGGAAGACATGGGCTGCCAAAGGGATCTTTCAGGTTAAACAATTAATTTGGGATTCTCGATGCCTCTCCTTACAAGAAGTTCAATCCACTTTTGACTTATCTGCATCCTCTCTATCAAGATATGAATCTTTACGTTTGCTCTTAACGGAACAGCTTTCCCTACTTCGTGGATCGTCTCTTTCCTCTCAAGATCCTCTGTTAGAACCTTTACCCACTTCTTCTTTCATTAAAGCTTCCCATATTTACAAATATTTAAATTTTTCTACCCCTAGCCGTTCTAAAAGTAAAGTCGAACTCATATGGGAGTCTGATTTACAGCGTACTCTTTCTGTGAATACTTGGAACTCCATCTGGACACGTATACATCACACCTCCTGTAATTCTAGTACCACTCAGACTCTTTATTATTTTTACCATAGACTATTCCTAACTCCTTTATCAATCTCCAAATATAGCTCCAATTTATCCCCGAATTGTTGGGTATGCCCCTCTAGTCCCGGTTCTTTCATGCACTCCTTTTTTCTTTGCCCTAATATAGCTCGATTTTGGACTAGGGTATGTGAGTCAATTTCCTCTATTTGTACTATTAACTTCCCTTTTGATATATTTTCCATATTTTTGGGAAGTAACTCTGTAGTTTGGTTTGGATCACGCAAGGTGGGCATATTTGTGGATTTGTTAATAGCTATTGCTTTTCAGGTCATTACTTCTAATTGGAAAGACGCCTCCAAGGTTTCCTTCTCTGCCTGGTGGAACCTTCTATGTTATCACCACAGACTGGACCGAGCTTCTGCCAGAACCTCTCAGCAACTTATTCGTAAAGAAGCACTCTGGTCTCCACTTACTAATTACGTATCGGCAGCGACATTGCGTAATCAAGACACTTCCTTTGTTTATCAACCACCATGAGTATTTTACTCCTTTCTTCTTTTATTTTATTGTCTTTTATTATACTATTTATACAGTCATTATTCTGATTTTGGAAACCAATGTGTTTATTTTAAGACTTACTTTTTAATATAATGTTGGATGAATGATAATAATATACCTCCAGTTTCTTTTCTCTTTTTCTCTTTCTTTTTCTTTCTTTTCTTTTCCTTTTCCTTCTTTTCTATCTTCTTTATCTTTCCTATTTTTTCTATTGCTATTTTCCTTTCTTTTTATTTAGACTTTCCTTCCTCTGAAAATGTAAAAAAAAAACGTAAAATGCTACTTGCTTTTAGGTACATATTTCTCTTATTGCTTTCCCCTTTTGGCACATCTCTCTTTTATGATAGTTTTATTGGATTAGTTATTCAGCCAGATTATATATTTAGCTGATTATTTAATGTTTCTTGTTTCATATGCATTGATACTTATTGTACCCATGTTTTTAAGTACTTTAATAAAGCTCTTAAACTTAAAAAAGAATGTATTTCTACCCAAAGAAATCCTTTTTCAACCAAAAAATGGGGAAAAACATACAGTTTTAAACCTCTGTCTTGCAGTTTGCATGCAGTGATTTGATGCCAGTTCAAAGCTCACTGCACTATATTAGAAGGATTGTAACATCTGAACTGCAAGTAACGAAAGGATTTCTGTGACAAAAGCAGTAACCCACTGAGCTATCAAATGAGTACAATTTTGATCTGGAATGCATGTTACGTGTGCTTTGCAGCAGGCAACTTAACCCTCTGTGATATTTATGATGAGTCAAAACTGCAATTAAAAAAAACGCAGATCTCTCCAGTAGGAACAATAATCACCAGAGTTATCTTGACATTTTTATTGACTACCTGAAAATTGCTGGACACACAAGGAGCTCTGCAGCAGGTGCACATAATCCCATAAGATATTTCAAAATGCTCAACTCCTGGTGCAGTGGCACAGTTTGCTCCGCCAAATAGCCAGCCCTGCTCTGGGTACTGATATTTGTGCAGGTGCATAAGCTGTCCTCGGGAAGTATTGTTACTACACAGTTGAGATTTTAGCCCCAGTGGTTTATCCACCCAAATTGAGTTTTCAAGGTCACAATGGGCTCAATGTGTGGTTTTGGCTTTACCACTTTCAGATGCTTTGGGATTGTTTTCCAGGCTAGGATCATTGCTTGTATGACCGGGTTGTCTATTGCTTTCATGGATTAGAAACCATAGTAAGTGTGTGCTATATCTTTTGGGCAATCTGTCTGGTCTTTATACAGTATGGGCCATAGGGATTAGGTCTGAGAGTGTGATAGCAAGTCCACAAGTTATGAGAACTGATACCTGAATATCATTATCAGAATATAGTCTGACATAAATATTATGTCCTAAACATAATTTACAATATATTGCCCGAACGAAGTTAACTGAAAATTTATACCCAATGGCACTATACTTTTGTAAACAATATTTAGAACACAATAGATTTGTCAGAGGATATTTCTGTAGATGATATTCTGAGATACAACTGAGTTGTAATGCTAAATAAAAAGGTGCTGTATGTGGTAAGCTTAGATCACCTGCCCCAGTTTAGAAGATTTTAGGTGTGGTCTCATGTCTCCCCAAATGATAGTATGCATCTGTCTACCTGATGAAGTAGAGCTACTGGGATAGGCAGTGGGATTATTGCTAACAAGTAGTATAATGTGGACCAAACACCAATTTCACCACTTAGGCCCTCTTCCAAAGAGACAACTGTAATTGTGACCACCGTATGAATTCATTAGTTGTTTTAGGAGAGTAAGGAACTCAGATTTTTATCAATCATGCATTCAAGCTCTCAATTAACCAGTATTCTAAATACTTACGATTATTTTGTCTTGACTGGAAATCAAAGCCTATAATGAATGCTCAATACCCTTGACATAGGTAAAACTCACTCTTGCCTCAGTTAACATTCTAACCCACAAAAACAACAAATTCAGAAATGAGGGAAAATAGGGAGGCTGTGAGGAATCAACATCTGTGAGCATAAACAAAATGTTAGCTGCATACATCAGTGGCTAGAATTGTGGTGCTAGGGTATATGCCCCTTATGACATCCTTCTGATGGATGGCTGATTTTAGATTTTCTAGACCCAACAGGCAGACAAGAGGCAATAACCAACCTCCCTCTCTTAGGCACCTATGAACTACAAAGTACGAATTGCTGCCTCCCATAATTTTCCTGTAATGAGGGCTACTATATAGTCAGCACATTTTTGGCATGTACTCCCTGTCTAGTCCAGTTCTTTCATGTGTTAGGAACAGATGCGCTCATGTGACACTTTCAAACACCCACTTGGCATCCAGTGAGAATGCTATGGTTTCTTCCAAGGAGTCTTTATTGAGTCATAACAGAAAAAAAATATTTCTGAGATTTTTCTGGGATAAGTAACCAGTGCAAATAAAATAACAGGTGTATTTGTAAAGCGCACCTTCACGTTAGGTCTTTTGGCACTAAGTTAACACATTTACTGTTACCCCTTTTAATTGTTGTAGCAAAGTGAAACTATTGTGTGGTATGGCTGGGAGGCCCTTACCATGTAATATTAACACAGTACCAAAAAGTGGACCTTAGATTCACACTAGTAATCCTCCTCCCAGCCCTAGTAGAGTGGCAAAGAGCAGACAGGCTTACTTGGAGGAACATGTGTAAAGCATTTTACAGTACCAACAGCGATGATAAGTAATTGACACCACTCGAAAGAAATCTGACACCAATTGATAAAAATATAACTCATTTTATATAAATTTAGACAACATAATGAAGCATGTAAATTTCAACTAGCCGGAGTTATGGAATTTACAGTGATAATGAATAGTTACATTGCAGAGCTGTCAAAGTTTAACATTCAAGTCAATGGGAAAAATGCAAGGTGACACTCGGTCACTTGTGGGGTAAGTTCAATGGAACCCGCTTGGAGTTAAGGTCTTGCGGGTCCTCTGACCAAGCTCTGACAGTCACAACAATTTTTTCTTGCCTTGGGAGTCTGGGTGCAGAGGTGACTTCACTGTCTTTGATGCTGAACGCGAGCTGCGGGAGCTGTCAAAAACGACACTTGACAAAAAACACTATCAGGCTGAGTTCAGAGGAACCCCTTGGGGTCGAAGTTTGAGGGGCCCCTGGACCAGGAATCAACAGACAAAACAGCTCTGTCTAGCTCGGGCACCTTGGGTACAGAGGTGCACCTAGCTATCCATGGTGTTGAATGGGACTGCAGGAGCTGGTGTTAGTAGGCGTGCCAACAAAGACATCTTTGGGCTGGCAGGACTCGATAACTGCACCACAGAAGAGGAAACAGGAAGATCACAGATGTTACCTCCGTGTGGGGCATCGAATGAAGCAGGTAGTAGTCAGCTAGACCACCAACAAGCCTTGGCCCCGGCAAGTGTCATGACGAGGTTAATCTTCTTCCATAGGTTCGGATAATACTGTAGAGGGCTGAGACTCGATGAGGTTCAGGACTATGGTTCCCAGAAAACATCTGACTGGTTACTTTCGGGCTGGTCCACGAGGAGGACCGGTGGTAAGTCCTTTGTATAGTGGAAGTGCAGTTTGTGCCTGCCGACTGCAGGGGACTAGTACCTTTAGTCCTACGGAGTCCTGATGAAGATTTTAGGTTGCAGAGGGGTTCAACTTCCTTGTGGATCTGGTCTATGATCCTGGAGGAGTTGTGGTCCAGCAGGTGCAGAGCTTGTACCTCCTCTTTGTGGAGTCCTGCCTTGTGCTGACATGGGTCTCTTCTTTGTCCTTCTTTAGAGCAGATCTGGCATTCTGGTGTGAGGGGTGTCCCTTAAATCCTGGATTTAGGGATGGTTTATGGGTTTGAGGGCTAGTAGCCAATGGGCTACTATTTCTGCGGCTAATCCGACCCTGAGGTGACAACATCCAGTGGGAGTATGTCACCAAACTACCCAGGACCCACTATACTTGTGACTTTTCAAGATTGCACGGGCCATCCTTAGCTATACAGACCAACTAGCCCACCCTTGAGGTTTTGGCTAGCCTTTGGGGACTGTACACCTCCTGCATGCCTAATTTTCCACATGCTCAGAGGCACGAGTGCCTGAGGGTAGGGAGGACCTTTGTCTCCACTGGGAGACACGTCACTTATATACCCGAGACAGAGAAGCCTTTGAGGCTCACCGCCCTGATGGGACTTTCACTAACCATCCTGGGAGGGTGGAGGTGTGACCTCCTCTCTGCCCAGGCCTTTTGTCTCACATCCTCTGGGAGTGCAAGCACTCACCAGCAGGAGGTCAGACTTCTGTCTTATCGGCAAACATCTCTAAAAGCCCGCCAAGGCACAGTGAACCTGGTAACTCGGTGGGCTCCCTCTATCGGTGGCACCTGGGTGCATGCAAGCCCACCCTCGACACAAGAATAATGTCAGGGGTGAAAAAGCATGGTGTTTGATACTAAACACGAATAAATTCAGTGAATCCATCGTAGAGCTGGCAATTTTGGTTTTGCCTGGTAGCCAGTCCATGTTAACCTATGGACTGCTGTTTTCTTACCATAACTTGAATGGCAAGGTCACTGTAGAGGTATAAACGTCTGTACATATATACCTACACTATTAATATAATGCACCCCGAGTCCTGGGCTTTAGGTGGCCTACCTTAAGGATCACTTATATATATTAAGGCAGTGAGGGGGCTCTGTCACACATAGTTTGTGCAGAGTTGCACTCAAGCAGACCTGCAGACCTTACTTTTACTCGGGTCACTCAGGGCAGCACAAATAGTGCTGCAACCCTGCTGACCCCTTTAACTACCTTGCCCTGGGTACCACTGATACCATCTACTATGGACTTATAAGGGGGGCTAAAGTACCTTGCCAATTGGGTGTATCAATTTACATTACAATCTGAGGGAAAGAGCACTGGCACTGGGGCCTGGTTAGCAGGTGCCAGTGCACTTTCAGTTTAACTACAACAGCATCCAGAGCAAAAAGTGTGGGGGGGTGTGACCTTCCAAAAAGGGTACTTTCCTACATGACCAACCCCCAGACGAAAGGTGATGAGCACTAACCTCCCTCTTGGTAGTTCTCATCGTCTAAGTGGAAGAACCTGGAAAGGCCATGTGCATAGAAATGGTCAGTCCCGGGTCTGTGTTCCACTGCAACGTCCATCTTCTGTAGGGAAACAGACCACCTCAACAATTTGGGGATCTCTCCTCTCATCTGCATTAACAACCTGAGAGGCGTGTAATTGGTTTGAACTTTGAAGTGAGTCCCAAACAGGGCTCAGCTTCTTCAGGGACCAAACCACTGAAAAGGCTTCCCTCTCAATGGCACTCCAACGCTGCTATCTAGGGAGGAGTCACCTGCTTATGTAGGCTACTGACTGATCTTAATTCTCATCTCTGGGATTGGGGCAGTGTTGTCACAAACCATGCCCAGAAGCATTTATTTGAACAATTAACTGTTTCCCATATTCTGGTGCTTTTAGAACAGGTGCTGATCACATAGCTGCTTTAAGGGTGTCAAAGGCAGTCTGACAACCTGTGGTCCAAATTACCTTCTTTGGCTGCTTCTTTGAGGTAAGGTCAGTGAGAGGGTCCACAATGGTACCATACCCCTTCACAAACCTAAAATATCCAGTTAGGCCAAGGAATGCCCTCACCTGACTCTGAGTCTTGTGAGGCTCCCAATCCAGAATAGTCTGGATCTTGGGTAGATGGGTCTCACTTGCTTCCACCTACAAGGTGGCCCAAGTAGACAACAGTACTCTGCCCAATCTGGCACTTACTGGCCTTGATTGTGAGGCCTGCCTGCTGCAGGGCCTGCAAAACGTCTCTCCGACTGACCAGGTGATCCTCCCATTTGGAGCTAAAGAGAGTAATATCGTCCAGACATGCTGCACTAAAGTCATCCAGGCCGGAAAGAACTTGATTCACCAACCTTTCAAAAGTGTCAGGTGTATTCTTTACTCCAAAAGGCATCACTTTGAACTGAAAATGTCCCTCTGGGGTGGAGAATGCAGATCTCTGTTTGGTTCCCATGGTCAGTCCAATCTGTCAGTACCGTGATGTCAGGTCAAAGGTACTGAGAAATGTGGCTGCCCATAGCTTATCAATGAGCTCATCTACTCATGGTATGAGGTTTTCCACCTTTCGGGTAAGGCTTGGGGACCAGTACCACTGGGCTGGCCCATGGGCTGTCAGAAGGTGCATTACCCCAACCTAGAGCATCTCGCTTACTTCAGCTTTGATGCATGCTTTGACTTGGCAGACAATCTATAAATCTTGTTCTTGACAGGGAGATTGTCTCCAGTGTCAACATCATGGGTACAACAGGTTGTCTGTCCAGGGGTCAAAGAAAGTGCTCTAAAAACTAGCTGAAGACTTGCCTGCAGTCAGCCTGCTGCTGTACAATCACAGTGTCAGATAGGACTACACCCTCCACTGTACCATCTTGTGGGTTGGTTGCTAACAGGTCAGGTAAGGGTTCACTTTCCTCCTCCTGTCCTGGTCAGTGACCATCAACATGGTCATAATGCCCTGTTTTGGTGTGGCTTTAGGCGATTTACACGGAGTACTCGGTGAGGACTGGGGGTACCTAAGTCCAACAGGTAGGTGGCTTCTCTTTCTTCTCCAAAATGGGGTAGGGCCCAGTCCACTTATCTTGGAGGGCCCTGGGAGCCACAGGCTCCAACACCCACACCAACTGACCTGGTTGGTACTCAACCATGGCTGACTTCTGGTCATACCAGTACTTGACAAGTTCCTAGCTGGCCTGCAAATTCTTGTTTGCTTTCTTCATGTACTCTGCCATGTGTGAGTGTAGGCCTAGCACATAGTCCACTATGCCCTGTTTGGGTTGTTTGAGAGGCTTCTCCCATGCTTCCCTCGATAAACTTAAGGGACCTTTTACAGGATTGCCAGACAGAAGTTAAAAGGGGCTACAGCCAACCCCCTTCTGAGGCACCTCTCTGTATGCAAACAAAAGGCATGACAACATAACATCCCATCTCCTTCTGAGCTTCTCTGGGAGTCCCATGAGCATGCCCTTATTGGACTTGTTGAATCTCTCTACCAAGCCATTAGTCTGGGGGTGATAGGCGGTAGTGAATTTGTAACTCACTCCACATTCATGCAGACATGAAGTTTGTCCCTCTATCACTGACCACCTCCTTAGGAAACCAAACCCTGGTGAAGATTCCAAGAAGGCCCTTTGCCACTGCAGGAGTAGTGGTAGCCCTGAGGGAATTACCTCTGGATATCAAGTGGCATGGTCCACTCCCACTTGGATAAACCTGTTTCCTGATGCAGTAGGAGGGTCAAGGGGACCAACCATGTTGATGCCTGCACTCTGAAAGGGAGTCCCAAACACTGGAAGTGGAATTAAGGGAGCCTTTGGTTGTGAACCTGCCTTGCCACTGGCCTGACAGGTCACACAGGAACGACAAAACGTCTGAACTTTCTCAGACATCTGGGACCAGTAAAAATGGGTGGCCAACCTTTCCCATGTTTTGGTCTGTCCCAGATTTCCAGCAAGGCTGATGTCATGGGCTAAAGGTAAGATGAACTCTCTGTATACTTGGGGCACCTCAATTGGATGCCTCTGGTTTGGGGTCCCTGGCCTCAGTATTCAGCTTATCCTCCCAATAAACCCAGTGAGTGAGCTGTGTCACCCATCTTCTTGCCCTTCTTCTTGTTTCTGAAGGTTTGAGCCATTGTTTCATGCTCCAACTCCTTCTGCCTCCTCTGACGTTCAGCCTGTGCATTAGTTGTCACACACACCCACTCAGGGAGACCCTGCATTTCTGCATGAGCCCTCCTCCCTTCTTCTGCCTATGCAGAAGTATCCAGATCTTTGCCTAACAGACACTCTACTGGTATGACAGGAGACACAACCACTTTCATCTGGCCAGTAACTCCTCCCCACTCTAGGTTTACCAAAGCCATTGGATGAAGCCTAGTCTCATTGTCATTGTTGGTAATCTGGGGATTAACACCAGGGATCATTTGGTCTGAGGAAACCAGTCTAGCTGCCACCATGGTGACACTGGCACATGTATCCCTCGGAGCCTATACTTCAATCCCATTGATGGTTGACCTTTGTTTGTACTTCTCTTGACTTGGCAGTAAAACTCAGTGTTTGGCAACTGGATGTGAGATTGGATACGAGGGTACACTGCATGTGACGTCACACGCTTTCAGCAGCAGCAATAGCAAGGCAGCGAGTGAGTCACTATGACCCCCCCCCTATGGCCCCGTCCCTGCTCCTGCTGAGCAGTCTGCCATGGAGAGTGAGGCAGGACGAGGAGGCCTAAGTGCTGGTTCCGGCCCTGGTGTGTGGTACGTGACCTCATTAGCCCAGCAGCCCAGTTATCTGGAGCAGCTTGGAGGGCTTGGAGGGCACGGCAAGCAAGCGTAGTGGAGCAGGTGTGATTAGGACCTCCGCCCATGGCATACAATAGCCTGACGGTGACAGTGAAGGGGGGCCTCTCACCTGACTTTCATTTTCATCTGGCTTTCTCCTGCTTTTGGTGTGTGGTCCAACGCCCCAGCAGCCCAGCAGTGTGGCTAGCTGAGAGCAGCTTGGAGGGCTTGGCAAAGCGGGGCAGAGCTGATGTGATTAAGATCTCCCCCCTGTTGCGTGCCTTAACCTGACGGTAACAGTGAAGGGGGGGGCTCTCACCTGTTTCTCCTTTTCTTCTGACTTTCTCCCGTTTTTCATTGGAATTAATGGAGTTTTCTATGCACCCAGCCAAGTCTGCATGCCTGCTGCAACTGCCTTGTGTCCAGGAAAAATCCTTTTAGTTAACAGTGGAATAAATCATGTATTTCCTTTTTGAAAACTCCTAGAGGTTGTCTGCAGGGGAGGCTTAGGCTGAAGGCTCCCTTAGAGGTGCAGAGGTGGTCGGCATTAGTCGGGGTGGCTTTTGCCTCTGGAAGGGGGCTCTGCCTCCCTGCACACATCATTCATTTCCTGCTCATTTGATCTTTGATGTTGAACGTTCGTCTGGGCTTCCAGCACAGGGTACACTCCCAGGTCTCTCTGGCATCTGTGTTTGGGCATTCTTGCAAAACACACAATCTCCACTTCTGGACCAACTGCCACAAGTACTTCTACACCTTTAAATTTAAAAAAAAAAACATCCGGGCAAAGAAGACTCAGTGTCACCTGTCAGTCCTGAAGTCTCAAACCTCCTTGCTGTCCCTCTTTTCAAAGGGGGGAGAGGAGTAGGAAAAAAGGGTCTGAAGATGCCAGGTGAAAATATTGAAGACGACTTAAAATTAGTTATAGTTTTATTCTAGGGTACTGCTTTGCATCGAAATAGATTTGCTTATGGTCCAGTTCCAGCTGACCTCTCAAGTCAGTCCAATAAATTGTGTAATCTGCCAGAAGTAATGGAAGAAATGGACAATGAGGCTGCTCCCATGATGGACACTGCTGGCACTGTTGGAATTAAGTTGGATTTTGAGTCTGGTTCCAATACTCTTATGGTCCTATGTGGGGTCCTATCCGGTGGCTAAGATGTGGCCCCTGGGTCTAAAATGCTGCCATCTAAGGAGACCCTTGGAGTAATTCATGAGGGGGCTTGGTGTCGATTTGGAGGACTATTCTATGCCAGACATTGCTGCCTTCATTGAAAAGAATCAGATTAGGGAGGCAAGGTTAAAATCACCTATTACCTTGGACTTGGTCTTGACTACGCAACTGGATTGTTTACCCAATCATCCATAATTACCAGCCTTGTACAGTGGTATGCCTTCTTCACAGGTTTCTTTAATGGGATCAATTAATTCCTCTCTGAATTGTGATTTATTTCTGTCCACAGGGCACCAAGTATATGTGCAGTCACTTAATCTGGAAGAGGTGGGGGCAAGTGGGGGAAGGGTCCACTCTGAAATGTTACTATGTGCGGAGAAGGTCTTATCATCAATTTTGGTTCTGCTGGATAGATCAGTTGCTAATTCTGATCACATGTTGGATATGTTGTCCCCAAATGTATTGGGAGTGCAGCAATTTCTTTGCTTGGCTTATGTCCAAAGAAGAAAGAAAGGGGCATTGAAATGAAATCACAGGCCTCCAAAACTAGCATAGTGGTAAAAAGCAGGGTGGCAGAAATTGGAATTCAGTTGGGTAATTATGGTGGACTTGGGCCCACTCCTTGCGAGAAATCCAACGGTAATTCGGAGGCCACAAAGGAGATAAATAACATGCCCAGTTCTCCCTTTTTAAATAATTCTCCTGAGGATCGGTGTTATGTAGCCCAAAGTGCAAATGTACCTGTAATTGAGAATCCTCTTCCAGGTTTTCTGATATTTGAAAAAGAGGTTCATATTATTTCAGGGGCTGCAGTCTCGCAATATGCACCCCCTTCCAGTGTTATTTTATCAAGTGTCCACCATGATGGTGATTCTCCTGTGAAGGGGGACCTCCAGGTTTGCAATAGGGCAAAACACCGGAAGGGGAAAAATAAAAGAATCCAGCGTATTATGAAATGTAAGTCTAAAAAACGTACGTTCTCTAATGTTTTAGAAGAGTCTGCTTCCATTACTCAGCTTCGAAAAGTAAAAAGACCGGAGAATGTCTTTCATCTAGGTCCGGAGCTTGATTCCTCAGAAGCAATCAGTACGCCCACCCCTCCTCACATACCAAAAGTACCAATCCTAGACTGCCATTTTTAATTCAATGATCGAAACTGGACAGTTCCCCAAAGTTTGGAAGGTGGCCTCGATCTTACCCCTTCTGAAAAAGCCCAGTCTGGATCCTAAGGACCCTAACAGCTTTCGCCCAATTTCTAGGCTCCCCTTGCCCGCCAAAATAATAGAAAAGGCTTTGAATACACAACTAAGGGGCCGATTCCGATTCGGGCCGGAAATCCCTCCGACCGAGCCGGACCCGGAGAGATTTCCGACCGAATCGGACCCGTGCAGCCCGACCGAACTAGTACGATGCGTCCGTATGCTATCGTACTCAAGTCGGTCGGACTCCCATTGAAGTCAATGGGAGCCGGTCGTACAACGCGTACGCGGGCTCCCATTGCCTCAATGGGTGCGAGGCGAACAAGGGCGCCCCTACAGCGGGTACGCGGCGAAGCGACTCGCGCCGTACACGCACAGGTAGGGGGACCCATGGGTCCCCCTGTGTGCAACTCGCGTGGCTACGGCGTACAGGGGGTCCGACACGGACCCCCGAAGTACGGCTCCGACTGCTCTTTCGAGCCGGACGGCGCGTGTCGGTCGGACTGCTCGCGGCGCGCATCGTACTTACCCGGCCGGGGAACGTCTCCATTGCGCGGTGCGAGTCGGTCGGTGCGGTTAGACCCGGGAACGAGTCGGTCGGAGCGGTTGGGACGCCCGAACGAGTCGGTCGGCGAATTCGCATCGTACTCGCTCGTCCGGACACGCGTACGAATCGGTCGGGAAATAGGGCTCCGAATCGGATCCGGTTATGCCGAATCCGATTCGGAGCCCTACCGGCCGAGATCGGAATCGGCCCCTAAGTGTCTTTCTTAGCGAGACTCATACTTGGAATCCCACCCAGGATGGGTTCAGAGTGGAACACAGCACAGAATCAGCCCTTATTAAGGCCACAGATGAGATCAGGAGGGTGGTGGATCAGGGTGGCAAAGCCGCCTTGGTCCTCCTGGATCTCTCTGCTGCCTTCGATACCGTCCATCATGATCTTCTGATGGACCGGTTAAGGGCGATTGGGGTTCAAGGGAAAGCCTGGAAACTTATTCAGTCATTTTTGACAGGGAGAGTACAAACTGTATCCTTGGGGGATTTCAAATCTAAACCCTTCGTTTTACCTTGTGGGGTCCCTCAAGGCTCATCGTTGAGCCCCACATTATTCAATGTTTATGTCTCCTCACTTGGGCCCATCATTAGGACGTTTGGGTTCGAGCTCACCTCCTATGCGGACGACACCCAAATTGTGGTGTCCCTGCTCCCAGGACAGGCGACGGGCATAGACAGCCGCTTCCAACTCTGCATGAAATCGGTGGGCAGTTGGATGGAAGAAAACTGCCTCAAATTGAATGCAGGGAAGACAGAAGTGATGCTATTCGGAAATGATGTCAACTTCTGGACTCCGATCTGGTGGCCATCATCTATAGGTCCCCTCCCTGTCCCTGTGAAGAAGGCAAAAAACTTGGGAGTGATAGTTGATGAGAATCTGAACTTTGGGGACTAAGTCAATGCAGTTGCCTCTTCCACAGCGCATGTGATTAGAACAGTAAAAAAAAATACTACCATTTCTACCAGTTGACAGAAGGCAAACGGTGGTCTCTGCACTAGTCCTGTCAAGGCTCGATTACTGCAATAGCCTCTACCTTAACATTATGGAACGCTCTATGAACAAACTACAGAGGCTTCAGAATGCCGCTGCAAGGCTACTTATGGGTACCCCTAAGTTTGCCCCAATTTCCAATGAAATCAGAAAACTACATTGGCTCCCTGTGAGGAACCGTGTGCGTTTTAAATCCCTGTGCACGGTCTTCAAAGCACTTCAGGGAAGAGGACCAGCCTACCTACAACAACAGTTTAAATGGTATCTACCAAATAGAAATTTACGGTCATCTGGGGCTAGGTTGGTCAAAGTCCCAGCCACAAAAAGGGCGAGGTGGGGTGGCCGAGGCTTCACTGCGGGGGCAGCCAAGGCCTGGAATGACCTTCCAGCCCATCTCAGAAATACAACAGACCTGCTGGTCTTCAGGAGGGGCCTGAAGACGTGGCTGTTTGATAAATAACCTGCCTGTTCTTGCTTTGGCCGACGGAGTGGTAACTAGCGCCAGGACACCCTGGGGTAATCAAGCGCTCCAAAAATATCCTTAACATAACATAACATAACATCGGTTGGGAAGGGACCCACGGATATGGGAGTAACTGTCCATAATATTTGGGGTGGAGCTAATGGATGTACAGTGAAGTATGACTCCGGGGATGGGATTGTTGAACTAGTGCGAACCAATGAAGAAGGTTGTGGAGCCCCCAAGAGACTGACCAGGACCTTAAAAGACCACCTCTACCTCCCCCTAGTGGAGAACTTTCTTCTTTGGGTTCTGTGCTCAAAGCTGCTGCTCCTTTTATTCCATTAGCACAGCCGCTTAATCAAGGGGTAGGGTCAAGTTATAATAAGAACTTGGTAAAGGATTTGGTTTCGGCTATCTTTCTAATACCCTTAATTGTGTTTCCTTGTTTGATAGTCAACTGGGCACACTGAATAGAAGTTTTATTTTGCAGCTCCTTCTAGAGATTGAGGCCTTGTGTCTGGTGTCAAGCAAGGATGGTAATCAGGTGTATGTGGATCCCCTTACTCCACTTCCAAATTCTAGGGTCCCATTTAGTTCTAGGATTTTTGTAATGTTAATCCTGGCTAATGTGCAAGGATTAAAGGAGAAAAGGTATTGATGTTTTCCCATTTGAAGTAGCCTTATATCCTAAGTGTGAAGATCCTGGGTTGGGCACCCAGGAGCTCTCCCAAGCACATGTAGTAGTAGGGGTGCTGTAAATCTGAAGGATATCACAATCTCATTTGGTAAAAATATGGGAAGGAGAGTGGTAAACATTGTGGGGTATGAGGACGAGTGGGCCAGGACATTTGGGAATGTGGACGAGGTAGCCCCATGGAGCTGGGTAGCAGGTACATTAAATGCTTCAAAAAATATAAAACTTCCACTGTTGCAGAGGTAGCCCCTTGGGTAAAATTATTTCATGGAACATGGCAGGCCTGGCGCAGTCTAAGTCCAAGTTAAACATTTTTATGTGGTTCTGCCCATTGATCATTGGTTTACAGGAAACCTGGATTTGTGCTGATTTTAAATATGAGAATTATTTGGTTTATTCTTGTGCTGCAAAATCTATGGTAAAAGGGCACTCCAGTGGAGGTATAGCTATTTTACTTAGTAGTAGACTAAATTAGAACCCAAAGGTGTTTGTTCATCCTTCAAAACTTTGCATTTGCTTGAAGCTATCTCTGTGTAATGTGACTGGAAGACCCTATACATCCTTTCTTTTGGTAAATGTGTGCATCTCTCCCAGGGGTTGTGTGATACTTTATCTGAGTCTATGTTCTCTTTTGTACACAATATTAGTGTTTCGGAAGAATGCACATTGATAATTATTGTAGGAGATGTAAATCTAAAATCTTGAACTGTTCCTCTTTGATTTTTGGAAACATTTGGAAGAGTTGTGGAATATTCCAGAGGCTGTTTTGCCTGGTAAAATTAGATCATCAGGTGGGGCCTATGCTTTCTGGACTGCCTGAGATCAAATGACCTTATTGCTCTAAATGGCAGGTTTTTGGATGACTCACCAGCCTCTCTCCCCTTTCATTTCTCTCTGGGGCAATCATTAATTGATTATATGGTGGTATCTTAGCAAATGTTTGGTGCTTGCTCCCAATTTGAGGTATTGAGGATGGATCTAACAGGTACATGCATCAATGTAGGCTTTTGCGATTCCTTAATTGCGATTATTAAGGAATCGCAATTAAGGAATTGCAAAAGCCTATGCATGTAGGAATTGCTATAAAATTAGCGATTCCCAAACATTCCTTAATTGCGAGTCGCAAACTGCGAGTCGCAATTAAGGAATGCCTTCCCATTCATTCCTATAGGCCTACAGGCCCATAGGAATGAATGGGAGATTGCATGCGCAATTTGCGAGTACCAATGGGTACTCGTAAATTGAGCATGCAATTTCAAGGGTTCAAGGGTGTCAAAAGGATACCCTGTTGCACCCCTGTAATTGATCTGTGCACACATGTTGCGCACACACATGCCCCAAGGGCATGTGTGTGTGTAACCTACAACTTTGAAAAATGCACTTTAGTGCATTTTTCAGAGTTTTTGCAAATTACCATCAAGTACAAATTGATGGTAATTTGCGCCCCCTATTAGCAAAATCGCAATTTGCGATTCCATCATGCATTGCATTTAAGGAATCACAATTTGCAATTCCTTAAATGCAATCGCAATTTAAGAAATCTCAATAATTTGCGATTTCTTAAATTGCGAGGGGCTGACAGGTTGATGCATCGCAGAAGCCCTTTTTGCGGGCGCAAACGGCCGATTTTTGCGAATCGCACCGTTTGCGCTCGCAAAAATGGTTGATGCATGTGCCTGTAAGTGATCATAGTTTCTTTCGGTGATTTTCAACCTTAAGCTTAAGACATTTGAGAGATGGAATTCTAGAAACAACATTATTGTCTACAGTAAAACAAATGGGCATACATTTTGGTCAAATAATAATATGATGAACCTGGCTGCTCATGTTAAAATAGCGATTTCAGACCCTTCTATTATTTAACTAGAGAACCCTATTGCCTGGTTGGAAGAGCAGTTGTCGCTGTTTTGATCATGTGTAAGAAAAAATAGTACTGCTAGTGTTAAAACCTCTGTAGTTATCTTTTCGGTGGTAAAGAAGGTAAACCGTGATATAAACTCACTAGTAAGGAAACAATTTAAGCAGTTGTCTTTATTGAGGCAAAGGGAAATCAATTGACTGACTCAGGTGAGAACTAGACTGAAGGTGTCTGAACGGAGGAGGGAGTAGGATCAGAAATGGATCAAGTTGAGAGAAGACACCTTTTCTGTTGACTCCCGTAAATACGGGTCATTAATAATTGAATACTGTGATTATAGAATTAAGGCTGAGGCCATTCCTATATCCATTGCAGAATGGTCCCAATACATCTCGCAGTTATATGCCATCAATTCCAGTTGCAGGATGTTGTTGGAGTCGAGTGATGAGCCTCCTTCTTTATACGAATATGGCCTGCCCTCTTGTGAGGAGGTAGAGAGTTTAATTAAGGGTGCAAGATTCTCTGGGGCAATGGGCCCAGATGAACTTCCGATATCTGTCATCAATCAAGAGGTTTCTGCATGGACTTTGTTCCTGTGCCCGGTGATCCATTATTGTTATCTGCATGGGGTTATACCATCATCCTGGTAAGGTAGTGTTGTTGTGCCTCTATATAAAAAGGGTCACACAACTTCTCCTGCTAGTTTTAGGCAGATTGCACTATTGGATGCGATTGGCAAACTGTTTGCCAAGAGTATTCTCCTTCGCCTCCAGGACTGGGCATTTGGCAATAACCTTGTTCCTGTGGAGCAAGCTGGTTTTCCTGTGGGTAAAGGAAAGGCCTTGTATTCTGCATTTATAGATTTTTCCACAGCGTTCGATAGGGGTTGACCATGGGATGCTGTGGAGGAAATTGGTTGCATTGGGGATTCCCGCGCATTTGCTCAGGTTGATTGTTGCTTTGCACTCCTCAACTTGGAATCAGGGTCTTTCCAGCAAAGTAGAGATGCATAATGGTCTTGAGCAGGGGTGCTTACTTGCGCCGCTTCTTTTCACCCTTTACATATATGACCTACCTTGCAGAGTTGGACAGCCTAAGGGGGACCGACTTAAATTAGGAACAATGAGTATTGGCTGTCTACGCTGATGATGTTGTTATGCTTCATTTAACTCCAATAGGACTATAGAGGCGCCTCTCAGAGTTGGGAAATTATGCTGATGAGCACTTTTAAAAAATAAATATCCTTAATAACAAAGCTATGGTTTTTAGGTCTCAGGGGTGCAGAGGTAGGAAGGGCTGGCACTGGTTCCTGGGAATTGACAAGTTGGAAGTGGGGAAGGTGTATCCATATCTAGGTAGAATTTCCACCAGTAATTGCTTAAATAAGGATCACATCAGTTAATATAGAAGTATGGCTTTATATTAAGTCTCGGCCATACGCAGACTATAAAAGTGTTGTGGGCACATGTATTGGCGGTCTATAAGATTAAGATTCCACCTTGATTAAGTTATGCCTGTGAGGTAATGGAAGAGCGGCATTGGTCCTTTTTTGAGGAGGTCGAGGGCGAATCTGGCGCCAAATCTGTAATTTGAATTTTTCGGCCGTACAATCTGCTCTTCTGCTTGAATTTGGGCTTCTCTCCACGAATTAGTTTGCTTTGGCTGCTGTTCTAAGATGGAGGAATAATTTACTGAATGGTGAACCTGGTTCCAGCCGAGCTGCATTGAAACCTGAAATATTTTACTGTTTAAAGGGAAGAAGTGCACTCTTTTCAAAGTATATGAAAGCTCTGCATACGTTTAAAGTTGGTCAGAGTGGGATGGCTCTCCTTCCGAAGCTTACCATAAAAAATGTGATTAAAATTCACTTTATGAAGTGAGCCGGAAAAGGGACATCGTGTTGTGTGCTCAGCATGCCCAGAATGAAATAATATTGGAGAGCAGCATTTGTAAAAAACCACAACCGTACATATTATGGAACCTCCCCCATGGTGTGCGCAGAACGATTTTGTTACTAAGGTTGAATCTGCTTCTGTTATGAATTATTACTGGATCCTGGGATGGACTATCAAAGGAGGAGAGGTTTTGTGATCTCTGTGGGAATTGGGTTCAAGATTTAAATCATGTGTTTTTTGTATGTCCTTATCTTCATTCAGTGTTGCGCCACTTGCAAAAACCATTGTTTTTAAAGTACAATTTAACTACGGTAGCAGAGGCCTAGAAATCTCTTTTTGCACCACCATCAGAAGTAGTATGTGCAAAAATGTTTACATTTTGAAACAATTTTTGATATTCTGTAGAATTTTTTGTAATTTCATAGTAATTGTACTTGCCCATGAATTTGTGGAATACTGCATCTTATGTCTTAAATACTTTGCACAGTATAAAATGGAATTATTTTATTAATCTTAGTAATGATTGTAATGCACAAATAGAAGTACTGTATTAGTGTTGCACTGTAATAAATTACGCATTAACTCGTTTGCTGTACTTATCGGGTCTGTCTAGTATTGCGTTATAATGTTTAATTGAATTGATTGTGCATTTGCACTTTTTCTTGCCCCTGAAGCCTTTTTTTTATCTAAAGTAGAGAATAGTTGTATGTTGATTGGTTTCTTCTTGTACTTCAGAACTTCAGGTACTTTATATCGCATGAATTACTTTTTAAGAACATTTTTATTGTATTTTATGTAGACCTCTTTGAATTCCAATCATAATAAAAAATCTTGTCTTAACTTGGAGGTAAAACTGCTAAGGCTTCAATGCCCACTCCTCCCAGGGAAACTGAAGTAGCCTCAGTGTAGGATCTGGCCTCTCAAGAGTACACTTCCACTCCCATCCCAACACAAACTACTCCCTTGGATGGTCCACAAGTGGGGGACTTCTTGGTGAATATTGCATCACCCTTCTTGTGCCCTAGCTGATTGCAATCAAAGCATGTCCCTGCCTTCTTGGAATTCCAATTTTTACCTTGATACTCCTTTCCTTTGGACTGGGAAGAGCCTCTGGGCCCACCCTTCTGAGAAGTCTTTTGGGGGGCTTTAGAGAACTCTTGATTTTTACCCTGTCAGTGCTTACCTTCTTTCTCTGTTGGGTAGTTTGTGCACCCTTCTTAGGGTCACCCCAATCTTTGGTCTTCTTCTGGGATACCCTGAATTTGTCTCATTTATCTGCCTTCCTCCCCTGCTCCCTGGGAGAGGGTTGTTCAGAATCTACTAGATGCTGTCGTAATAGCTCTATGGTTAAACTAGTCAGGATGTGCTCTTTCATCAACAGATTATACACCCCCTCATAAGTGTCCACCTTATTACCTTTTACCCAGCCCTCTAGTGCTTTGACTGAGGAGTCAAAAAGTCTACCATAGTTTGGTTTTGGCCTTTTTGGGTCTCTCTAAACATCTCTGTTCTCCTCTGTTGTGATTCCAAACCCTTTTATGATGGTCTCTTTCATAAGGTGATAGGACTCAGCAATATCATCATTAGGGGTCAGAAGTCTATCTCTGCCCTTTCGTGGGAATTACTCCCAAAGTAGAGAGCCCCAGTATTGGTGACCTATTCTCCTAATTTTACAAGCCCTCTCTAAGGCTGCAAGCCATTTATCAATGTCGTCTCCATCACTATACTTGAGGACAATCTCTTTGTGGATCTTAGGGTCAAAAGACTCCTTGTTTATCCCTATTTATGTTGGGATTGAAGTCAGGTCTGTGCCCCGTTAGTCTTTTTCTAGTATAAGGCACTGTATTTCAACATCAACCTAAGGAAGAAGGCCTTACTCATTTCCCACAGGGTTTGGTGGATTATACAGTGCCTTTGTTTTCCTACATATATGTCTTGTTATGATTCTGTTGCTCCTACTTTACACTTGGTTAATTTTGATAGTGCACATCAATGGATGCATCAATGCAAACATTTGGCAGCAGCGAAGTAGTTTATTCTTCCATTAGTGCCATGGGTGTACATCAGGAAGGAAAGATATTTCTCAATTAGATGCACCAGCCTCCAGACAACCAGCAGGACATGATCAGCCATCACTCACCTGTAACATTCCCCTATAATCTGCATTGCTTGAACCTGACCGTCCTGTCCAGTCGAAAATCAGATCAAGGGCCAATCTCCAGTCTCCTGTCTTCAGCAAACAACATGTGTGTGGAGACAAATCACATCCAACCTCTGAGCAGGAAATGAGTTCAGAATATAAATGGATCAGTCTGTCAGAGTCTTTTAAAGTAAAGTAAGTTTTGTAAACAAATATTGCTTCCCTGTATCTGTCCAGGTCTTCAAGACACCATGGTGTAGAGATTTCGATCAACGGTACAGCATCACCACATTTCTTAAAGCTATTGGAAAAGATGGGTTGGGGTTATATATATATATAGCATTTAGGTGCTATATATCACTTTCACATCCAGTTGTATTTCAGTTTGTCTGATTCTGATTGGCATGTGTATGTTTTTATAAAAGAGCAATGCCTGTATTTTTGAAGAGACGTAAGATATGACCTTTTACCTATATTGAAAATGGGACAGTCCATTCATATTGAAAAAGAACCTCGAGGGGCTTTGGGGCACCACCAGAAAGAGTCATTTGTGGGACCTGGGGTGGAAGATCAACTGGATGGAGGTGTGACTCATTGACAGATGCTAACTCACAAACCCGTATGATAATGGAGAGGCATTAGTAGGTATATAGTCATTAGAAGCCTTCAAATCAATAGTGTAAGGAGACAGGAACAGTCGAAACACTGTGGTCTAAACCACAAGTGTTCTGACTCCGCAAGCCCTACCACACATGCCTTAACCACGCCTATGCCTTAACTATGCATGTGCGTGGTTAAGGCAATGCACGGTAGGGCTTGCTGACACACATAAGCAGGAAGCAGGGAGAGATCCGCGGTGAGGTAAGTGGGGCTGGGGGGTGGGTCGGGGTACTTTTTGCAGGATTGGGGGTTGGGGGTTGTGTTGTGGGCTGGGGGTGTGTCGGGGTTGTTTTAAGTGGAGTTGGGGGTGGGTTGGGGTACCTTTGTGGGCTGGGGGGTTGGGTTGTTTTGTGGGCTGGAGGTGGGTCGTGGTTGTTTTATGTGGGGCTGGGGGGTGGGTTGGGTTTATTTTATGTAGGGCTGGGGGGTCGGGGTTGTTTTGTGGGCTGGGGGTGGGTCGGGTTATTTTACGTGGGGCTTGGGGGTGGGTCGAGGTACTTTTGTGGGTAGGGGGATGGGTCAGGGGTAGTTTGGTGGGCTGGGGGGGTTGGTCGGGGTAGTTTTTTGGGCAGTGGGGTCAGGTAGATTTCAGGGCTGAGGAGTGATTCTAGTTTTCAGGGCTGGGGGTGGGGCAAGTTTCCGGGCTGGGGGTCTGGGGTAGTTTTCAGGGCTGGGGGGTCGGAGTAGTTTTTACGGCTGGGAGTGTTGGGGTAGTTTTTTTTAACTAGGGGTTAGGGCATGAGGCCTCAGGGCAGGGGGAGCGGAATGGGTAGTTGGGGTAGTTTTTAGGGCTTAGGGGAGGGTGGGCAGTTCTTAGGGCTGAGTCGGGGCTGGCTAGGGTCAGGTTAAGGGTTAGGGTTAAGGGACAGGGATTTAGGCATTAGGGCAGGAGGAGGGTGCAGCATGGGGTTTGGGAGGGGGAGGGGTTTTTGCACCTCAGGGCGGGAAGGGGGCGGGGGAGTTTGTACCTTAGGGCAGTGGGGAGCGGGTGGCGAGCTTAGCCACACAAACCCCTTTACCATGCATGACTTTACCACAAAAATTAGTGTTAAAGGCATGCGTGGTAAAGCAATGCGTGGTTAAGACGCAGTCATTATTCAGACCGCGTTGTTTAGGCATGCAGGGTTAGGGATTTTGTTGTTCCATCATACAACTGTAATGAGAGGATAGCCTTAAAAGCTACAGAGTATATGGGGTGTTCAGGACAGACTTAACCGTCTCAATAATGGTAAAAGGTACATACAACCTAAGCGAGGGCAGTGGAAGTAGCCTTACTGGGACAAGGAGTGTGTGACATTCGCATATTTTGCTTTTGCGTAATTACGTGAAGTTTTGGCAAAATTCTGCATAATTACATGAATGCAAATCCATAATGTAGCACAATATTTCAGTGCAAAATGGGTCCTAATGTCAATTTTTGACACAAGAACCCATTTTGCACCAAAGATGGAGTGCAAAAAAACCAAAAGCAATGTAAACAATAGCTGCTAGCATTCTGTTGCTCCTGTACATTTGTGGTAAATTATTACAATGAATGGCACGTGTACCATGGAGTTTACAGTGAATGGCACATAATTACGTAATGTGATGTAGTGGCGTAATTTTGGGAAATTCACGTAACAGGTGTAATTTGAAATTCCGTGAATTACATAAACATCATTCAAATTTTGCCAAATCCTAACTGGGAGCAGCACCTGCATGCTGTGTACCTAATTTAGACAGTAAGTCAAACCTCTGTGCCCCAGCACAAAAAGGATATAAGCTTGTAAAAAGATATGTCGTTCAGCCTCCCCATTGATTACTAGGCTGACAGTGACAGGTAAAGACAGTGAAGGGGGTGGGATTACAGGTTAAGAGGCAGGTGTAGTATCAGGTCTAAATGGTCTTGTAAGTGCTCATCAGGTTTACATTATGCCCATCTAAAACCTAATGGCATAGAGCAATGTTCTGCTATCTCAAACCCCTAGCACTCTCAAGGTCTCATTTTTACATTGTTTGCAGATTATTTACAGAAATACAGTCATATTTTTGACATTATTTACAAATACATATACTTTTTATGTTTGATCATTTCAATTTATTTTTATGAAATAAAATATATTTTAGTACATATGTTTTTACATTTTTTAATACATTTATTGTTATTATAAAATTATTTAATATGTATTTTACAATGTTGCAGTTTTTAAACAGTTATTTTTTCGCATTATTTAGTATATTAAATAGTATTATTTTTGTTAATATTTTTATTTAATATGTTTAATATTTTACAAATATGTAGCAAAGTAACAGTTTTTTAATAAACAACATTTTACAGTACATTTTTAGTTGTTAAACATTGTTATATTGCTTGCATGTTAAGAAAGGCAAAGAAAAGATGCACATCAACGGTGGACCTCTCAACCGCACCTCATATATGGTTCCAAATAGTATAGCACAGTGCACTTCTCTCCCAGTAACAGCCGCTGTGTGATATTACTGTAAAGCAGAATAGTTCTTAGAAAATAGAGGTGGAATGGTGCACCCATAAACAAATAGAACAATGAGTCTTAAAGTCTATCAAAAAAATTCTTGCTTTATTCAAATCCAATTTTTGAGACTATGAGATCTAAAGATTAAAAACATCCAGCCAACACATTTGGTTCAAGTTCTATTGAACTTCTCTCAGGGCTGTAAATGATACACAAAAAACACAAATAAATACATACATAAACACACATATATTCATATAAACACATATATATATAAGAGATTAAGTGGGGGGTTTTTAGTTAAGACAGGAAAGTGGCGCTCAGGCTATTGCGTATACTAACTATAGGCTTATAAGCATGCGATGCCTCCAGGTCAGGGGATTAACCCAATAACCCCTGAAAAATGTGTGAATCGCAGGATCCTCACTGTAAATTGAGTACTGTCCTGGGCACACGCGGTGAGGGTATTGACAATATATTAGTCTGTTACAAAATGTTATATAAATGCAGAGGTCGGCATCAGTATTAGAACAAAAAAAAGGGGTTTATTTATGTCTCAACACCAACTATGTTGAATACAAAAGGCCAGCCGACACGTGTTTCGTCACTGGGAAAATTCCCGTGACTCATCAGGGCTAAAAGCGAATGTATCAGAAGGAAATTGACCCCGAAGACCGGTGATAATTCCAACCCGGTGTGGGGTGAGCTGGAGACTGGAGCAACAGGATTGATAGGCGCTGGATGAGGCGCTACGAAAAATTACAGCGGTGGACGGAGACCGCGGGCTGGAATGCAGCCTAGGCGGATTAAAGGTAAAGCATGGGTATGGAGTTGCCAGGTACCTGTGATGGCAGGTAGTGGCTGTCCAATGTCCGGCGTGGTGGAAGGGTAAACCGACAGCCAGGCGATGTGCAGAATCTAGCTAACCTGGGTACGGGAAGACTAGGAGAATAATAATGGCGAGTTATCTCACTACTCGCTCCAATGTCCTGACGTCTTCCTCCGCACCGGACTCCAGAGTTCTGCGTCAACTCGCCATTATTATTCTCCTAGTCTTCCCGTACCCAGGTTAGCTAGATTCCTGGCAACTCCATACCCATGCTTTACCTTTAATCCGCCTAGGCTGCATTCCAGCCCGCGGTCTCCGTCCACCGCTGTAATTTTTCGTAGCGCCTCATCCAGCGCCTATCAATCCTGTTGCTCCAGTCTCCAGCTCACCCCACACCGGGTAGTAACTATAACTGTCCCTAAAACCTATGGTTTTTTCAGTGAATATATATATATATTCACTGAAAAACCATAGGTTTTAGGGACAGTTATAGTTAGTTGGACATTTCACTCGTACAAAACCCGTGAAATTCCCCCGTTATAGTTAGTTCAGCTAACTATAACTCGCGCCCCGCAATGCACTGCTGATGACGTCACATATTACATCACTCATGACATGGTCAGTGACATCACTGATGACATCACTGATGACATCTCAAATGACATCACTGATGACATCATCCAGTGACTGTGTGTTTCTGTAAAGTTTAAATATTTTTAATATATATAGGAAAAGACGTATTGAAGAATGAGTGGGTGTGTAAGTGTCTGTATGGATGATTTAGTAGGTGCGTGACTGACTCTATAAGTGAGTGATTTAACGTATCTTACTGAATGCATGGGTTAGTGACTAAACTGGGTGAATGTCTGTATCCGTCTGTCTGTTGCTGTGTAAGTGGCTGCATGGGTTTGTGAATAGCTACATGAGTGTCTATATGAGTTATTGATTGGTTGTCTGAGTATCTGTATGGGTGCCTGAGTGTTTGTGTGGGTGGGGTGTGTGCGACTCTGTACATAGATGTGTGAGTGGGTGATTCACTGGGTGGATGGTTTCAAGAGTGCATCTGTGATAGACTGTATGGGTGGGTAAGTGTGTGTAAGAGTGTGTTAGTGAGTGAATGTATGTCCCAGTGGTACATGTGTGAGTAACTACATATGTGAAAGCCAGTATATATGTGTGTTGGAGTATATAAATAGCTATAAGCGAGAGTGAGTGATTGTGATAGTGTCTGTATGGATGAGTGTGTGCTTGTATCAGTGATTGTATAAGAGCGTAACAATGTGCTAGTATTTGTATGATTAAGTGAGCTGGTGTGTGTATAACTGTATAGGTGAGTAAATGGCAGTGTGTTTAATTATTTGCATGACTGACTAGGTGTGTGAGTACCTCTATGGATGAGTGGCGGTGTTTGAGTGTCTATATAGGAGTAAGAGTGCATATGATAGTCCTGTACTGAGTGACCATAAGTATGAGTGACTGTACGGGTGAGTGAGTGGATGTGTGTGTGTAGACCTAAGAATCAGTGAGTGGGTATGTAGTTATTGGTGTTGGAGTGTCTATAGTTTTGCGAATGGCAGTCTGTAATTTAGATTGGGTGTATCAAAGGTTATATTAGGGTGTGAGGAGCTGCATCAGATTATCACGTGGATGATGTCATCAGTGATGTCATTTGAGATGTCATCAGTGATGTCATCAGTGATGTCACTGACCATGTCATGAGTGATGTAATATGTGACGTCATCAGCAGTGCATTGCGGGGGCGCGAGTTATAGTTAGCTGAACTAACTATAACTGTCCCTAAAACCTATGGTTTTTTCAGTGAATTTCAAAGGTTTTTTAAATGCTAATTTGTAACTATAACATATCTGAAACCTATGGTTTTTTCAGTGAATATATATATATATATATATATATCCAAATCGCCTTACCCTGCCGCAAGAATCAACCGCACTCCAGGTTTCTTTTAGCAATGATTTATTTTGGAGACTGACGCGTTTCGACCTTCCCGGTCTTCATCTGAGTCACAGTCTTAGCAAGGATGTGCTCTACTTTTATCAAAACAGCAATGATTAACAGAAAACATAGGCATAGAAGACAGACCTAGTGGGAAAAAGAATTAGTGCATTCTCAAGGAGAAAAACAGACTGCTTTTTCAAAAAATTAAGAAAATTCAGAAAGTATGGCAATACCATACAAAGTGTCAAAGAAAATGCCAAAAATTCATAATAACATAATTGGGGCAAAATTACATCTTATAGAGCAATAACAGGCCAGTGCCATATCCCAGTCAAATATATTGTTGGTGATGCCAACTGGTTGCAAATTTTCACGCTCCCCAATTTCTTTAGAAATGTCAAAGCTAGCAATTGCAGGAGGAAAATGGACATAATAGACGAGTCTTCTCACCTAAAACACACATGCACACACCCTCATCTACCCTCCCCCACCATACCTCTGTTTATAATATGCAATTGTATTTATCAGGGCAAACATTAGAGGCTGTCAGGTTACAGGTGATACAAAATTGGCAAACTAGATGGCTAGTGGCCCCAACTGAGACTAGTATATATATATATGTATATATATATATATATATATATATATATATATATATATATATATATATATATATATATATATATACCTACTGGCGGTCGCCAGTAGGTAGTTATAGTTAGGACCTAGTTTCCATAGGAAGAACGTTTTTTGTTTTGCCAATATCTTTGGCGTCGTTTGACAAATTGCTGCGAAAGTTTCAAAACTAATTGTTCACTCAGATCAGCTCCTGTCTTGAAAGTTTCGGGGTGATTCATCAAGCGGGGGCCGAGAAAAAAGGGGTGTCCCAAAACATGTTTTCTCCATGTTAATTTCCATAGGAAACTTTAGACATGGCTACAAACCGAACTGCTGAACAGAATTACACCAAATGTGGCAGAGAGATAGCTCTTGGTCCAGAAAGCACACTTTTCTTTAAATGGCGTAAATCTGTTCAGTAGTTTTTGAGATATTTAAAGATTTACAGATATCGATATTTGAGCATTTTGAGATCTGATCGGCTGCACCGTTCCGAGCACGAGCTTGCCTCTGATTGGCTGCCAACACTCCAAACTAGGAAGCTTTGGCAGCCATCTTGTGATTCGGTTGAAACGAGTAGGGGGAAAAAGGGTGAAAAAAGTAGAAGAGGGCAGGGTAGGAACACTGTGACCTCCCTAGGGTGCTCATGGGGTGGCACAGGGAGTCCGAAGGTAAAAATGTTTTCGGTGGGATTCGCGTAGGGCCTGGAAATGACGGCGGGAAAAAGAAAAACAAACCACGGTGTCGGGCGCTTCGTTTAATTAAGCCCTCAGGTGAGCCAGTTCCCGGGAGCAATGCTTAGTAATGATGTGGGATTTACTTCTGTCACGGGGACCGCCACTTCCTCGGAGGAAATATAATGATATGGGGGGGTATGCGTCTTCCCTCCCCCTCCACTCCAAAGAGCAGCACATCTTTGGAGGTATACGTAAAATTTAAGTGTGGAGGGGTGAAGCTTTCCCCACACTGTCCCAGGGGGCACTACTTCCCCAGGCATTCACGAATTAAAATGCGGGGGTCTGTTGCGGACTGCCGGCCCCGGGGAGTACGATGTTCGCGGGCCTTTAAATTGGATGGAGGCGTATCGTCCAATTTCCCTTGAGGAGCTTTCCATGGCCCTGGATATCGTCATCTCTGAGGGCCGGCTCCAACAATGACCCGTGGTGCCTACCCCCGGGACATTGTAGTTTGCTATGGCAGGGCGGGATCTCTGCAGAGTTCCCGCTCTGTCATAGCAAACTTCTGCTTCGCTTCAAGGAAGCGAGAGGAGGAAATTTGTTCTCGCTTTTATGAAGCGAAGCAGATTTGCTTTTGGGCAACGGGAGCTTGCATGGAGCAGCTGGCTTTGTTCAAAAGGAATGCCGGCTGCTGCAGGAGGCAGGGAGGTGGCAGGGAGTGCGGGGGGTTGGGGCTCTTTGCGCGGTTCCCAAACATTGTGGCCAGGCTCTGGGGGATGTGGTTCCCTGGGCCAAAAAATGACCCGGCTTAGTTTTGAGTTATAGGGTGGCTCTAAAAAGAGCCCTTGTTTTCATTATGAGTTTGTTGGAGCTACATGTAAGTGCGGATGCACAGCTTCAGGTTGTTGAGAAAAACTCTGTTTCGTTGATCTGTGAAATGAACTCCATCACTTCTGTATATGTCATCCATATGAAAACATAGATTGTTGTTGTAGATGGACCCCATTCTATGATCTCTGAGGTATGCAGACACAGCTTTATTGACATTCTTCCTAGCTTTCTCAATCTGAGGACAGAATTGATTTGACCATTTCCACTTCTGTCTTTGGCATATATTGGAGTATACAAAGACAGTTTGAGGCAAAAGCAACATCAATTGTGCAAAGGTATCCTTCATGAGCATTTCCAGACCTATCCCAGTCAATGTGCCTAGGTCATTGCCACCACAGTGCACAATCATGAGGTCAGGGGGTTGGAGATGCAAAGAGGTTTTAACCAAAGGCAACAATTGGTGCCACTTTAATCCTCTCTGTGCAAACCATTTAATGTCCACAATTTGTAAACCTAGGTCTTTGTCAATACGTCTGTGTTCAGCATACCTTTTGCACCAGAAAACATAGCTGTGTCCTACGATCCATACTAGCATTTTGAAGGTATGGCTGGAAGGAATCAAAAGATGTCTGTAGCTCATGTAGACCGTTGGTAGAATGAGAGATATGTTGAAAGGTGGAGAAGAGCTTTTTTTTGAGAAAACGATAACTGATTGGCTGATGAAGAACATTGTGCAGTGAAAATTAGGGTGCATGTTAGTTTCGTGAAAAAGTATGTTTCTGATTGGTTAATAAAAAATGTTTGAAATGTACACTACATAGGATACGATCAGACGTACAGAAGACAACCACACCTGCTACTTGCATTTGGAAGGTACTGTTCTGAACTTAAAAAAATGGTGAACTTGTGACCTGCACCTGCCGTTCAATGTAGCAGAAACTGTTGGGATGAAATATGGTGAAATTGTGACCTGCACCTGCTGTTGAATGTTGCAGAAACTGTTGTGATGAAATATGGTGAACTTGTGACCTGCACCTGCCGTTGAATGTTGCAGAAACTGTTGGTATGGAAACTGGCAATAAGGTGATTGGGGGAGGAGTAGAAATAACTGTGGTATTAAAATATGAAATGCAAAATTAATTACAACTGATAAGTTATTAAAGTTAGTTTTTCAAAATGAGTAGTATGTTTAGAAGAAGTGTGTTTTTCAAAATTTGCAGTAGTATTATTAGAAATAGGCTTCTGAATTGTCGTAAGGGTTCGGGGCTGTATGGCGATGCAGCAGTGTGGGGGAGTCTCCAAACCACAAAATAAGAGAACCAGTTTGGGGCTTTTTAGAAGAGAGTTAGAGAGGGTTAATATGAGTAACCAATAGAAATGTGTTTTGCAATTTGAAATAATGAAGGAAGGATTTTGATTTGCTATTTACATCTATTTCTGTGCGGAAAGAGAGGGAAATTTTGCCATTACTGGTTCTATTCTTGATGAGAGTCTTGAATTAGATTTATTGTGTGAGAAAGAAAATATTGCATGCGTTTGTGAAATTTGAACTTTGCATACCAACTACAGAGGTGAGTTACAAATTAATAAGGTGTGTTATATATTGTGTAGTAGTGGTTAAGTCTTTGAGGCGATATTTTTAAGTTTGAAAATATATATATTTTTTAAATAACATAGTGTTACCGAAGTGTGCTGTTTCACATTTGTTACAAAATGTGCATAGAGTGTGAGTAGTTGCTGAACAAGTACCCCATATGTATTTAGGTGTCTTTGAGAAAGAAGAAGTGCAGTTTGTCATGTTCAAAGGAGTGTAGGGTTTTGAAAGTGAGGTACAGGGTTAATTTGGGTTCCAAAATCGACCCGGGCAACATAAAGGAAATGTCGCACGTTTGCAGATTGTGCCTTGGGGGGGGGGGGGGAGGTTAGAAGGGGAATGTTTTATTAACTTGAGGGAGATTAAAAAAAATGGAAATGTTGCGTGCAGACGTTGTGCTCGGACTTTTGACACTGGTGAGCTATATTTGAATATAAGTGAAGGCAACTGTCACACTCCCTGGCCGTGCAGAATGTGCAGACATTTGAAGGCCGGCAGATCGAGAGATTAAGAATGACATGTCCCTTTCTACATGTATTTTTACACGTGTTATGCATCGGAAGATCCGATACCTAAAAAACACTGGTATATATCTATTTGTATGTTTCTTTTAAATATGTGCTACTAGGAAAAGGCACAGCCAGATGTACGCATGCTTTCAGTAATATGGTGAGACTTTCAACTGTGATATGGAAAGGGTTTCTGCTTTGCATTTGTCAACACTGTTAGTAGTTGCTGAGTAGTGAAGATGCAAAAGACAGATGAGGTCAAACACATGCTGGTAAAGGGATTAGTGATTATGGTACTTCGTATGAGTCTTTGGGAAGGTATTGTTGAAGTGCGCCGTATATATTTAAGTGTCTTCGTGAAATGAGGAAGGCAGTCTCTTATGTTGAAAGGACTGCATGGTGTTGTGACTAAGGTACAGGGTTGAATTAAGATGAAAAATCGGCCCGGTAAATGTAAGAGAAATAGGGATGTTTGTAGATTGTGCCTTGTTGGAAAATACAGGGGGGGGGCATTTCTTTACAAGAGATATGTTTTATGAATGTCTGGGAGATAAAAAAAGAAATGGAAATGTTTCCTGCATATTTTGTGTACGGATTTTTTCACACTGGTGGAGTACATGTGAATATAAGTGAAGGTAATTGTCAGGCTCTCTCCCTGTGCTGAATCTGCGTATATTAGAGGGCAGACAGATCATGAGTTTGGGAATGACACGTCCCTTTACTCCCCCCCCCATTTCTCACTCCCAGCGGTTCCTCCCTCTCCTCTTTCTAAAAAGAAAGTAACAGAGGTCCATCTACTGTGAAAAATAGCACTTAGACCTTCACCGGCCTGTTGGTGGCATCTGTAGAGCACAGAGAAAGTCACAATCGGTTTGAATGCTACACGAGTGCAGTGTATCATGTTGCAAGGAATACATGGTCTTGTGACTAAGGTACAGGGATGAATTGGGGTCCAAAATCGGCCAGGGAAATGTAAAAGGAATGGCCTTCTGAAGATTGAACCTTGTGGGAAAATACCGGGGGGGGGGGAGGGCTTTAACAGGGACATGCTTTATTAACTTCAGGGAGATGAAAAAAATGAAATGCATGGTGTTGTGACTAAGGTACAGGGTTGAATTAAGATGAAAAATCGGCCCGCTAAATGTAAGAGAAATAGGGATGTTTGTAGATTGTGCCTTGTCGGAAGATACAGGGGGCGTTTCATTACAAGAGATATGTTTTATGAATGTCTGGGAGATAAAAAAGAAATGGAAATGTTTCCTGCATATTTTATGTACAGATTTGTTCACACTGGTGGAGTACATGTGAATATAAGTGAAGGTAATTGTCAGGCTCTCTCCCTGTGCTGAATCTGCGTATATTAGAGGGCCGACAGATCAAGAGCTTGGGAATGACACGTCCCTTTACTCCCCCCCCCCATTTCTCACTCCCAATGGTTCCTCCCTCTCCTCTTTCTAAAAAGAAAGTAACAGAGGTCCATCTACTGTGAAAAATAGCACTTAGACCTTCACCGGCCTGTTGGTGGCATCTGTAGAACACAGAGAAAGTCACAATCGGTTTGAATGCTACACGAGTGCAGTGTGTCATGTTGCAAGGACTACATGGTCTTGTGACTAAGGTACAGGGATGAATTGGGGTCCAAAATTGGCCAAGGAAATGTAAAAGGAATGGCCTTCTGCAGATTGAACCTTGTGGGAAAATACCGGGGGGGGGGGGGCTTTAACAGGGACATGCTTTATTAACTTCAGGGAGATGAAAAAAATGAAATTGTTGCCTGTACACTTGGTGCACGGGTTTGCGCACACTCGTGAAGCATACGTGAATATAAGTTAAGGTAATTGTCAGGCTTTCTGCTCATGCTGAAGCTGCTTACATCACAGGGGCGGCAGATCGAGAGACTGGGAATGGCATGTCCCTTGACCCCCTCTCATTCCTCCCGCTGTCTAACGGTTCCTCTCCCGTCGTTTGTAAAAGGAAGGTAACAGAGGCCCATCTACCAAGAAAAATAGCACTTAGACCTTCACTGGCCTGTTGGTGGCATCTGTACAGCACAAAGAAAGTCGCAATCGGTTTCAGTGCTACACGAGTGCAGTGTGTCATGTTGCAAGGACTACATGGTCTTGTGACTAAGGTACAGGGATGAATTGGGGTTCAAAGTGGGCTCGGGAAATGTAAAAAAAAATGGCCTTCTGGAGATTGAACCTTGTGGGAAAATACTGGGGGGAGGCTTTAACCGGGATTTGCTTTATTAACTTCAGGGAGATGAAAAAAATAAAATGTTGCCTGCATACTTAGTGCACGGGTTTGCTCACAGTGGTGAAGCACACGTGAATATAAGTTAAGGTAAGTTTCAGAGTGATTAAATATTTGGCGTATAAATTGTGTAAAATGTAGTGGGAGATTGGTATCGAGCAGTGAGTCAATGTCACTTGGTGGTTTAGCCACCTGCTATTTGAAGATCTCACGAATTGATGTGTGAGCCACTTCTTGTTCAAACAATAGCGCTTTGAGTTAGTGTACGCTATTAAAATCTGTTTTCAAAGAAGGAATGGAAGGCCAGACCAAACTATCTCCAAACGCATGTGGGGGAGGCGAGAAGACATTGGTGCAACATGTTACACGTTGTGAAAGAGTTGGTATGTACGGGACGCCTGCTTGTAGGCAATAGCACTTGCGGTTATTTGGAATAAGATAACTGCTTATGAAAAGCACACTGAGCGTGGGAATAACAGCAGCTACTGGAGTTTGTTTAAAAAACAGTTTAAATTAGGGGCGGAAAGTTACAATTTTCGTTTAATTTAACTTGTGTACAAACGAAAGAATATTGAACGGAACAAACATTCTGACAGCAAAATGCAAAACCAAGGAATCCAATTCATGAATAAAAGTAGTTTCAAGGTAGTTAAATGTATGAACGGGGTAATGTTTTATGCAATCATGGAGGCTGTGCTATACAGACATCAATCAATCAGACATTACCAACACAATTATTCAAACCCCCCGCTTCTATTCTTGCACTTAATTAATGACTCAGGCAGTATCAAAGAAGTCATCGATTCCCTCAGGTACTACCGATGCACTCCCACAAGGACCCCGAAATTACTCTCGAAGTCATCTTTTTACTCAGGCAGTTTCCATGGAGTGTTGTAAACAGGTAGGTATTATCTTTTCACTGATATAGTCACTTAGATAGTAGCCATGTACTCATAGAATCAAGTAGGCACTACTACCACACAAATTAAATCAATCATGGATTACTTATGCAGTCATGAATGAGCGAGGGAGTACTTTTGCACTCAAGCATTCACTCAGGCACTATGTATGCAGAGATGAATTTCTTGAAGTACTATCTATGAACTTATCCATTCAGTGATGTACAATGGAAGCATTTCTGCAATTATTCTGGCAATACACTGCGACTCTTAGAAACTGTGAGGCGGTACTGTTACAGTCATTTTTCACTACAGGAGTATGCATGTATTTATGTAATCTGCAACACAGTTTAGTTATAGTCAGAAAATGTCTTACAGTAGTACAAAAGAGCTTATGCAATCACTGAGTAACGCTTCACCTGCCTTTCATAGTTTTAAAAGTAATTATAGACAGTTGGATGTATCAAATAATAGTAAAAAATAGGTTGAACATTTTTACTTCAATTTTTTTAATTTGTAAATTTCAACAAATACAAGTTTCAATGATACATGAGTGTAGTGTGTCATGTTGAAAGAACTATATGGTCTTTTGTCTGAGGTACTGGGATGAATTGGGGTCCAAAATCGGTTCGGGGAACGTAAAGGAAATGGCCCAAGTTTGCAGATTGTTCCTTGTCTGAAAATACTTGGGGGGGGAGGTGGGGGGAGTTTTAGAAGACACACGTTTTATTAATTTCAGGGAGATAGAAAAAAATGTAATGTTGCCAGGACAGTTGGTGCACGGGTTTGCTCACACTCGTGAAGCACACGTGAATATAAGTGAAGGTAGTTGTCAGGCTTCCTGCTCGTGGTGAATTAGCGTATATTACAGGGCCGGCAGATCGAGAGACTGGGAATGATAAGTCCCTTGACCCCCCACGCACCCCCCCTCCTGCCCCTTCCTAACGCTTTCTGTCCTCCCGTTTGTAAAAGGAAGGTAACACAGGTCCATCTGCGTTGAAAGATGCCACTTAGACCCTCACTGGGCTGCTGGTGGCATCTGACGAGCATAGAAAAATCGCAGTCGCTTTCAGTGGTATACATAAAAGCTGCACACTGTTGCAAGTTACATAGTGGCCTATTGTATATTGCTCTAGTGTTTGTTTTAACATTTTGACTTTGCTGAGGTATGTCTATGCTTCTACATGTATTTTCACATGTGTTATGCATCGGAAGATCCGATACATATAAGACACAAGTATACATCTATTTGTATGTTTCTTTTAAGTATGATGCCACTAGGAAAAGGCACAGAGAGGTGCATGCATGCTTTCAGTAATATGGTGAGATTTTCAAGTGTGACATGGAAAGGGCTTCTGCTTTGTATTTGGGTAGGCACAACACTGTTAGTAGTTGCTGAGTAGTGAAGGTGCAAAAGAGAAATGAGGTCAAAGACATGCTGGGAAAGGGATTAGTGATTATGGTAGTTCGTATGAGTTTTTGGGAAGGTATAGTTGAAGTGGGCTGTATTATTTAAGTGTCTTCGTGAAATGAGGAATGCAGTTTCTGATGTTGAAAGGACTGCATGGTGTTGTGAGTGAGGTACAGGGTTGATTTAAGATCCCAAATCAGCCTGGTCAACGTAAGAGAAATGGCCACGTTTGTGCCTTGTTGAAAAATACAGGGGTGGGGGGGGCTTCTTTACAAGAGATATGTTTTATGAATGTCTGGGAGATAAAAAAGAAATGCAAATGTTACATGCACATTTTGTGAACGGATTTGTTCACACTGGTGAAGTACATGTGAATATAAGTGAAGGTAATTGTCGGGCTCTATCCCTATGCTGAATGTGCGTATATTAGAGGGCCGGCAGATCAAGAGTTTGAGAATGACACGTTCCTTGACTCCTCCCCCCCCCCAATTTTCTCCCCTCCAATGGTTCCTCCCTCTCCTCTTTCTAAAAAGAAAGTAACAGAGGCCCATCTATCATGAAAAATAGTATTTAGACCTTCACTGGCCTGTTGGTGGCATCTGTAGAGCACAGAGAAAGTCGTAATCGGTTTCAATGCTACACAAGTGCAGTGTGTCATGTTGCAAGGACTACATGGTGTTGTGACTAAGGTACAGGGATGAATTGGGGTCCAAAATCGGGCAGGGAAATGTAAAAGGAATGGCCTTCTGCAGATTGAACCTTGTGGGAAAATACTGGGGGGGCCTTTAACAGGGACATGCTTTATTAACTTCAGGGAGATGAAAAAAATGAAATGTTGCCTGCACACTTGGTGCACGGGTTTGCGCACACTCGTAAAGCATACGTGAATATAAGTTAAGGTAATTGTCAGGCTTCCTGCTCGTGCTGAAGCTGCGTACATCACAGGGGCGGCAGATGGGGAGACTGGGAGTGACACGTCCCTTGACCCTCCCCTCCTTCCTCCCGCTCTCTAACGGTTCCTCTCCTGTAGTTTGTAAAAGGAAGGTAACAGAGGCCCATCTACCATGAAAAATAGCACTTAGACCTTCACTGGCCTGTTGGTGGCATCTGTACAGCACAGAGAAAGTCACAATCGGTTTCAATGCTGCACGAGTGCAGTGTCATGTTGCAAGGAATACATGGTCTTGTGACTAAGGTACAGGGATGAATTGGGGTTCAAAGAGGGCTCGGGAAATGTAAAAAAAATTGCCTTCTGGAGATTGAACCCAGTGGGAGAACACTGGGGGGGGGGGCTTTAACAGGGATATGCTTTATTAACTTCAGGGAGATGAAGAAAATAAAATGTTGCCTGCACACTTAGTGTACGGGTTTGCTCACACTGGTGAAGCACACGTGAATATAAGTTAAGGTATTTGTCAGGCTTCCTGCTCGTGCTGAAACTGCCTACATCACAGGGGTGGCAGTTTGAGAGACTGGGAATGACACGTCCCTTGACCTCCCCCTCCTTCCTCCCGCTCGCTAACTGTTCCTCTCCCCTCGTTTGTAAAAGGAAGGTAACAGAGGCCCATCTGCGTTGACTCTCACTGGGCTGCTGGGGGCATCTGACGAGCACAGAGAAAGTCGTAATCAACTTCTATGCTATACAAAAAAGCCGCACACAGTTGCAACTTACATATCGCCTCAATTTACATTGCTCGACGATTAGTCTTAACAGTTTAACTTTGCTGAGGTATGTCTGTGCTTCAACATGTATTTTCACACAAGTTATGTATCGGAAGATCCGATACCTATAAAACACAGGTATAGATCTATTTGTATGTTTGTTTTAAGTATGATGCCAATAGGAAAAGGGAGAGGGAGATCCATGCATCCTTTCAGTAATATGGTGAGACTTTCAACTGTAACATGGAAAGGGTTTCTGGTTAGCATTTGGGTAGGCCCAACATTGTTAGTAGTTGCTGAGTAGTGAAGATGCAACAGGCGAATGAGATTAAAGACATGGTGGCAAAGGAATTAGTGATTATGGTACTTTGTATGAGTGTTTAGGAAGGAATTGTTGAAGTACGCACTATATATTTAAGTGGAATGAGTAGTGTTTTGATATTTGAAATCAAGAAAATAGTAATGTAAATAATGTCTTGGTAGTTAATATCAGTAAACATATGTAATTATTTTAAAATATTGAATAGATGTAGGAAACTATTGAAACTGTTCTTTGCTTTTCAGAAATTGTTTTGTTTGGATCACAAATTCAAGATGCCAAGAAAAGATGAAAAGAGAAGGAAACAAAAAAAAGAGATCTACTTACAGAAAACTAAAAAAAACGTGTTACAAACAAATGAGACTGCTACTAAGGATAAAGTTTGGTTAGGTAAGAGCACTAAACACTTTCTTAAAAGAGTTGTGGAGAAATTACAGGAACAGAATAGGAATGAAAGGAAAAAGAAGAGTTTTTCAACTAAGGAGAATGACAAATGGTAAAAAAAAGCTTGTTTTGGGGAAAACAACACGTTACACGAAGACAAAAACAATTTCAACAGATTCGACAACGATTCTTTTGAAGAAGAGTACTTCAGAATTTATTGAAAGATTGTAAGAAGTATAAAAGAAGATTACTAGCATATAAGCAGAAGCAACAGATTGAAACTGTAGTAGATACTGCTTTTGATTTGAAACAAAAATTATTTATTTTAATATTGAAGAGAATGAAAAGATTGGATAAAATAATCAAGTTTTTGAAAGACAAAAGCAAAAGAAAAAGACTTGTTAATAGAAGTAACTTTTGTAAAAGTTTCACTGGTGAATGGAAACACACTTCTACTAGTGAGCCTTACTTTCATGAAGAAAGCTTCTTTCAACAAAACACATTAGCGTTTTCAGTTGATACTACTGGTTGATGTTACGAACTGAAAAACGGTTTTCCCATTCCAAAAGAAGAAATGGTTGTTAGGAGTGCAGAAGAAGTAATAGCTGAAGAAGTGCGAAGGAATCGCACACAAGCTCCTGTATATAAGTGGGATTGTAGCAGTATTTGCAGTATTCAACAAGAATCTATTGACATAATGCTAAATGTTTTACGACAATATGCAAACAAAAGTCTTAAACAGAAGATTAAGTTGTTAAAAGGACCAGATCCATGTAAAGTAAGACAATATACTAAGTTGCACGGACATTCTCTGGCTTGTCTTTCAAGAAAAGTATGTAAAAATACTTTTCATCCCGTAAGAATGTTAGCAGTACACCACTCAGGAATGCCGAAGTTTGTAAGGAAAGTGTACTATGTAAAAACTCCTGCATTATGTTTACGTGAACTGAACACAGCTTTTTTACATGGTTGTTTATCAGGTGTAGAAAAATGTGTGATGAAATCGAGTTTCGTTTTTGGTTCAGAACAGCAGTGTGTAGAAAGTGAGAGCTTGACAAGTGCAGATGTTGAAGAACATGGCAAAGAGATTAGCATTGATCAGTTTGTAGAAGAAATTAGAACGTTTAAGACAGTGTCTTCTGAAAAACCAAACAGTGTTTGTATTTGTTGTCTACATACTATAATAGAAGTCAAACTAGGAATATTAATTTATATTTAAAAAGTGAAAAGGAGAACAATGATAGGTGGCAGCAATTTGGAGCTTACTTGTTGGTGGAAGGTCGATTTGAGTTGGGTACTGATCAACGCATTTGTAAATATTATTACAACAAATTAGAAGAGAACAAAATGCCAGCTAGAGGAGTTCATAACAAGTTAGAGTTAGTAGCTATTCCAGAGGAACTGGCAGATTTGAATACATATGAGTCAGTTCTTATTCAATCTGTACACCCATTTCAAGCTATAATTCGTATGGAGCCAAAAACAGGTAAACTGCCACCAACAGATTTACAAAGAGGTCTGAAAGGAAGAGTTGTGTATATACCTTTAGATTTTAAGAAAAATATTGAAACTGTTGGTGGAGACAAAGAGGAAAGTGAACCTGTAGTCATTCTAGTTAATGGTGTACCAACAAAGAGTCGGAAAATATGGCAAGAGTTTGTAGATGTTAATAAACTTCAAAAGGCTACGTTATATCTTGTAGAGAACAATATTTTTTATAGAACTGTAAATGTTGATGAACAGGTAATATGTTTAGAAGATGAATCAGAAATTTCAACTGGTCAAATAGTGAAAGTGGACAAGTCGAGGAGTGAAGAGATTTATGAACATTATACGATATGTCCTCTACATTCAAAAGAAGTAATAGGAAGCAGCATTGAATTATTTCAAATGAAAAAAGCAAAGGGAAATCCAATGAGTGTATGGGAGATAAGCTTAGAAGTGCTTTGTTTTCCACAGCTGTTCCCCACTGGAGAAGGTGGACGATTTGATGAGTGATCTGTACGGATTCCAGCTTCAGAATATCGCTCAACAAGATTATACTCTGAATATCCTAGATTTCGACAGTGCATTCCATATATATTTCACCTTTTGTTTGAAAGTGATTTGTCTTCTCTTGCGTATGCAGTGAACCACATACTTAAAATGGGAGTTCATCAATCACATGTTTCAGCCAAAGAATTCATGGACAAAGTTCAACAAACAGATGAAAATTTAGAATCACAGTTAATTAATTTGATGGCATGTCAACGTGGAACCAATGAGTATTGGTTTCGTCGTCATGGTGAACTTAAGTGTATGTTAAGAAACTTAGGTACACAAACATGGTTTGTAACACTTAGGGGTCGATTCCGATTCGGGCCGGAAATCTCTCCGACCGAGCCGGACCCGGAGAGATTTCCGACCGAATCGGACCCGTGCAGTCCGACCGAACGAGTACGATGCGTCCGTATGTTATCGGACTCGAGTCGGTCGGACTCCCATTGAACTCAATGGGAGCCGGTCGTACAACGCGTACGCGGGCTCCCATTGCCTCAATGGGTGCGAGGCGGACAAGGGCGCCTCTACAGCGAGTACGCCGCGAGCGCTTCGCGGCGTACACGCACAGGTAGGGGGGACCCTTGGGTCCCCCTGTGTGCGCCTCGCACGGGTACGCGTACAGGGGGTCCGACACGGACCCCAGAAGTACGGCTCCGACAGCGAGTTCGAGTCGGACGGCGCGAGTCGGTCGGAGCGGTCGAGGTGCGCATCGTACTTACCCGGCCGGAAAACGTCTCCATTGCGCGGTGCGAATCGGGTCCGAGCGAGTCGGTCGGAGCGGTTCGAGTCCGAGCGAGTCGGTCGGAGCAGTCGGGACGCCCGGACGAGTCGGTCGGTGAATTCGCATCGTACTCGCTCGGCCGGACCAGCAGTACGGTTCGGTCGGGAAACAGGCTTTCGCATGGCTTTTTCCCGACCGAATGGTATTGGGTGCGCCTCCGACCGAGATCGGAATCGGCCCCTTAGCTGTGCTGAGTATGCATGAGAAGATTTACTTGAATTTCTACGAGAAGCAAATTCCAATATAAAAAATATTGAAATGAAGACACCTCGAGAACTGTGTTCATTGGATCCTGTAAATGTGTGCAGGTATTTTAATCATAGGTTTCAAAGTATGATGTCTTTTATCTGCAATAAAAATAATTGTCCTCTTGGAGAAGTTATTGATTTTTTTGGCGAAAAGAGTACCAAGCCAGAGGTGCTCCACATATACACATGCTATTATGGATAAGGAATGCTCCGAAATTTGGAACGGATACTGATGAAACAGTATTGTCTTTCATTGAACAGTATTTTACCTGTGACATTCCAAGAGAAGAACGAGAAAAAAGCTTGAGACAACAAGTTTTACGTTTCCAAAGTCACCGTTGTGGAAAGTACTGTCGACGAAAATACAAGTCTAAAGGAAAATTTTATACCAACTGTCGGTTTGGATTCCCAAGTCCAGTAATTTCTAAAGAAAGAGTAAATTATTTTTTGTCTGCTGTAAGGCACACAATAACTCAGAACAGTCACAGTATATTAATGACTACAATCCAGTTATTTTGAAAATGTGTAATGCAAACATGGACATTCAATATGTTGCAGATAACTCAATTGCCGTTGCACGCTATGTTACATCATATATAACGAAATCAGAAAAGACAGAGATGAAAGAAATGTGGGAAGAAATTTCACAAGAGAAGAGCCTTAGCAAAAATTTGTACGGCTTTAGCTTGAAAATGCTTTCCCACAGAGAAATTGGATAATATGAATGTTCGGATCGCTTGTGCTCTTCCAGTTTATATTCAAAGTCACGAGGAAGCATTTGGGTAAGTTTAGGTCTTGCCTGTACACGAAATAGAGTGTTGAAAACATTAGAAGAAATTGAATACTTAGCACTGAATGAACCAGAAAGTACAGAAATTCTTAAGACTAATATGTTGGATACATACTATCCCAAAAGGAGTCCACATCTGGAAGAGCTATGTCTGTATGAAATACTTCAACATTACAGCTTTAAAAGAAATGTTACACCAAATATAAACCAAGGAAAATATGCAGTAATTGGATGTGACGGATGTTTAGTAATACATGCCAAAGAAAATCTTATTAACCACAGAAAACTCAGTTGCGAAACTCCAGATCAGAGAGAATTTTTCTATTTAGCACTTCTGCAACTGTTTAAGCCATGGCGTAGCGAAACTGAATTACTTGGACATTTCGACTGCTATGAAGATTTTTTTAATGCATGTAAAGATAACATTGCATGCACAATTTTCCCTACATATCTACAAATGTTAAATGATGAAATTGAACAAGAAAACACTATTTCAGCTGAAATAGCTAACGACAGTTCTCAAGATAGTCAAAGTTCTGGTCCACCTAGTCAAGATCCACTGGGACAACCAATAATCGAAAATGAAGCAGCAATAGCCATGAATGAAGTAGAAATTGCAATGCAACAAGCACAACAGGAGAATACTACGTTGGAAAACTTAGAAGAACAACTAAATATTGACCAGAAAGAAACATATCTACAAGTGAGATAACAGATACAACATGGTTTGTTGCATCAAAAAAATAATTTCTATGTTCATCATTTAAACCTATTCTTATGTACATCAGTGGTCAAGCTGGAACAGGTAAACGTTTTTTAATTAAAGGTTGACCAGTTATCTACAGAAAACTAAAGATTCACATTTATCTTGTGTTGTAACAGCTCCAACTGGATTAGCAGCACACAATATTAAAGGAATTACTTAACTTAGATTACTTATGCTACCAGTTGAACATGATAATAAATTGGAATATCAGAAGCTGTCTGGAGATGCTTGTTACGAAGTGTCAAGAGTGCTGAAGAAAATGAAACTTTTAATCACTGATGAGGTGAGCATGGTCTCAAACTTGCCTCTGTACACTTGAGAATGCAACAGGTTTTAAAAACAGATTAAGATGTTCAACTTGGAGGAAGACATTTAATTGTATTTGGAGATCTTCTACAACTAACTCCTGTAAAAGGACAACCAGTTTTTAAAACACTTGTGCATGAAGACACTAGGAAATCTTCGGGAAGTATTGGAAAAGTGAATATGTGGTTACATTTTGAATATAAAGAACTTATAAAGAATATGCGACAAGCAAGTGATGAAGATTATGGAAATATTCTCAAAGATATAAGAATTGGTGTTCTAATGAAACATGGTAAACAAGCTTTAGAAAGTCGGCTACTAAGGAACTTGTTTACAACTGAAAACACAGCAGCTGAAGAAATGTATTTGAAGATTGCAGAAAAGAAGTCTATAGTTTGCCTAATGCCTACACTGGAAGAGTGTGGCACATTTAATCAAGATCTTCTGAAATTGGAAAAACAAGAAATAGTTCACATTGAAGCTATTGATAAAATTGAGCACCAGGGAGTGACCATTGTTCTTTCAGAGAAACTACAGACTAAATTGGACTCTTTGGAAAAGTCTGTATCTAAAACTGCTGGCTTAGAAAGATCTTTAGATGTATGTATAAACTGTCGGGTAATTTTGCGGCGTAATTTGAATGTAGAAGAAGGTTCAGTAAATGGAGCAATGGGGAAAGTTGTTGATTTTGTGAAATATCAGAACAGAGATGGAATAGAGTTCTTGAAAATAAAATTTGATCAAATTACAGAGGTAAGACAGATTGGGCGTTGTGCTGTACGTTTTTGCTCGTAAAAGACTTTTATGTTCGCAGAAAACAGTTTCCTCTGTCTTTAGCATATGCAATAACTATTCATAAATCTCAAGGTTTAGGTATAGTCAGTGCTTTGGTAAATATTGGAAGTACAGTGTTCAAAGAGGGAATGGCATATGTTGCATTATCTCGAGTAAGAACATTGTCTGGTTTCTATTTGATGGATTTCGATGAGAACAAGATTAGTGCTGATGTAAATTGTGTAAGAGAATATAATCGTTTAAGAAGACTTTATGCACCAAATTTAGGTGAATATCCCATTTATGAAAAACGTGTTGTGTGTTCAAAACAAAAATTTGTTAAAGAATCAAGTGTGGATGAAAAAAATAAAAAAATTGAAGCGAAATTAAGAGGTGTAAAGAAACAGAAAATGGAAAGTGTTGATGACGTTGTGGGATACCAATTGGAAAATAGTTCAGGTATCAACAGTTACGCTAATGTGATTCTAAATGTTGTATTTTATCTACAAGATCTTCATCATGAAATCATGGGAAATAACGAAAAAGATTATGTTCTGCACTACGTTATGTATTTGAAGAATTGACAACTGACAGACGTAAAATCCATAGTGCTTCTGGTATTCGCCATCTGTTGGATATATGTACTGGTTCTTTGACCTTCAATCTTAAAATACAAAAAGATGCACAAGAATTTCTAATGGTTATGCTTGGAGTATTAGAAGATGAAGGAATACAGATTGAAAACTTATTTGGACTAAGTTACAAATGGGATCATAAATGTGAACAGTGTTCATTAACTTCAAGCACTGAAGTTGACACAGAACGATTCATATACTTAACAATACCAGACTGCAAATCTGTACCTTTTAACAAATTAGTAAAAGCGGCAAATCATTATATGAAATATTCTCATTGTAAATCAGAGATGCTATCTACATTACACATAGAAAGATATGGAAAATATCTGATTTAATGCTACAACGTTGTAGAGCAAATGGAAGAAAACTGGAAACCAAAATTAAAATTTTTGTTGCCTGTCAAATATCTATTTCTGGAAGAACTTTTACAACAGTGGCTATTATTTTCCATGCTGGACCAACTACAACATCTGGACATTATATTGTGTATTTAAAGTGTAATAAAGGTTGGACACATTGCAATGATGGACACTTGGAAATAAAACCCAGATTGCCTTATGAATTACCAAATTCATATTTTATATCTTTGGAGCCAAAGTTTTGAATTCATTATTCGGCCTATTGGGAAGATGTAAACACGCTTTAACGAATTCATATTGGATATTTTGCAACCGAACGTTTTCACTACATTATTCGGCCTATTGGGAAGATGTGAACAGAAAGTAGAGAGCACTGGAAACAATTACTAATTATAACTAGTGTTTGGAGTATTATTTGTGCTGATTGGTATTGCATTTGGAAAAATTGCGTTGAAAAGCAAATAGTTTGCATATTTGTTATGTATATTGTAGGAGATGTAAATGTCTGTACATTTCGAAAATGTTTTTGAGATAAATGAAAGACATCCTCTAGAAGAAGGATGTAATGAAAAAATTGTAATGAGGAACACATATACGTCCACATATTGAAAATACTGTTGTACGCTGATTTGTTTTTTTTTAACAATCTAGTTGATTGTTTTTTTATCCCGCTGCTTCATGATGATACTACATTGACATCACTGTGTATAGGGAAGTTAAGTGGAATCTGAGAACAGCAAAAAAGGTAAAATGAAATGTTATGTAAATGTTAAATTATGTTGTGGTCTTAAAAAGTAATAGTATAATTTGTGTAATACATTGCATTACATGACAGTTTTTTGGTTTCTTTCATTGTACATAGTGGTAAACTTTGAAAAGAGTTTTAATGATGAATAGCACAATAGTACTTTGAAATAGTTGAAGAGAGTCATGTTTCTAAATTACCTAAACAGGTAAGATTACATAACATAATATGTATGATATCGTTAAAGAATGTTTGAACAACATTTGTATGTTATTTGTTTGAAATTTAAAAAACTGTGATCCTTTATAGTGTTAGGTAACTTTGGACATATAGCTGATCTAATCTGTTAGGTAGTTTTTCTTTTATACAGACAATGGGGTCGATTCCGATTCGGGCCGGAAAAAGCACCGACCGACTCCGATCCGGAAATTATACCGACCGACACGTACCTGTGGCACCAGACACGCCTAGTACGATGCAAGGCGTGCAAAATCCGACCGACACGTACCGAACCCAAGTCGACCGACCGAGCCGCACGGAAAACAGCAATCCGGTCGGAAAAACACGCGAATCCAACCGACCGACACGCACCCGGAACAAATCCGACCGAAACGTACACACGAACTCCAAACCGCAAAGTACGATGCAAGGCGCGAAAACCACGAGCGAGTCGGACGGAGGCCAAGCCGTACGACCGTCATGCATACAAAACCGAGCCGAAGCAACACAAAACACCGCGACCGACGCGTACGCAGCATAGAAAACTGCACATACACAGCGTGAACGAAACGGAGAAGACCGTACGAGACAAATGCAGGGTCCGACTCGGTCACAAGAACGTTTCCAACATACACAGACAGTACAAAGGAAAAATCACCCAAAAAAAGGCCAAACAAGCAATTACCAAGCCAATAAATACTGGGGGTGGGGACAGAGAACAAAGACACACCCACAACTCCACCCATATAAAGGACACAAATCACAACCATGAGCCTTTGCAAATGCCATTCCACTGCCAGCACCCAAGAGAAAGCAACCACACACCCACAGCTCATCCCTCACACAAACCACACACCATCAGCACACCAACAAATACCCACCTCACATACACCCAGCAAAACACACACTCACACACCCTCACCTGCACACCAACACACACATCACTCACCATCACCACCCATCACCATGCCCCCCAAGAAGAATCCCAAGTTCCTAGATTGTGAATTGGAAGTCATGGTAGACGAGATCCTCAGGGTAGAGCCACAGCTGTTTGGCACACTGGTCCAACAGACCCCCATCTCCCAGAAAACCAAGATGTGGGAGAGGATCATCAACAGGGTGAACGCACAATCACCATGTTGGCGCACAAAGAGCGACATCCAGAACAGGTGGTATGACGTGCGCAGGAGGGTACGGGACCTGCTCAAGAAAGACTACATCAACAGCCAATACACCGGCAGTGGCCCTCCTGCCAAGCCAATATACCTCAGGCCCTGGGAGGAGAAGATGCAGGCCATCCTTCCGCCAGTGAGCATATATGGACTAGAGGACATCCCAGAGCCTGGTGAGTACACAACAAATGTACACAATATACTGCCACAAAACACACACACATCACTGTCAAGGGGAGAGTCAAACCATGCACTCATAGCAATTACACAGCAACCAGAACAGAATCATCCCAAAATGAGTATGTCAGTCAGATAAACACAACACATGCCATCAAAAAAGTCACATCCAACTGTGCCATCACATGTACAAACACAACTACAACTACAGCTAGACAGTGGCACAAATAGAACTAACAAACACATCCAGACATGTAGCCACCACAACAACACCAACACACAGTGAAGACCACTCAAAGGAAGGAATTCTGTGTATGCTGGCCAAGTCAGTGTAGCCAATAGCATCAGGGGAGTCGCAGTCACACATATTGCCCCCCCCACAACTGTCCCATCAACACCACCATGAACCATGCGCACATCACAGGGAGTGGAGAAGGACTCACAAGATGGCTGACAGTGGCAACTGCTGTGGGGAGCACAAGGCCCTGCTGGCAACTGTGCACCAACAAACAGCAGGACACCACTGACTGACATCCTGAAAGACAACTTCCACTCCCTGCAATGCAAGCACGTTCCATGGTGGGATATCTGGCTGGCTGGGTGGGAAGGAGGACTTGCAGCACTGACCATAGTCACAAGCACCTCCCCTCACACACCCCCAACACAAACTCCACTGAACCCACCTGGTAGAATGCAATGCCCCCCATCCTAACACAAGATCCCACAAAGAACCACCACCCTGGGTTATGTTGTGTGAAGCACAGGGCCACTCTTGGGACTTTTAGCCAAACAACTGCCAGGACAACAGTCCCAGCCATCCTGTCAGCACAGCCAGCCCACCCCACAGGGAAGCAGAGTCAAAAGGAAGGAAGCATGGGCATGCTGGGAAGGGGGTTGGAGGCAATAGCATGATGTGAGTCGTAGTCACTGATATTGGTCACCCCCACAACTGTCCCATCAACACCACCCTGAACCATGCTCACATCACAGGGAGTGGAGAAGGACTCACAAGATGGCTGACACTGGCAACTTCTGTGGGGAGCACAAGGCCCTGCTGGCAACTGTGCACCAACAAACAGCAGGACACCACTGACTGACATCCTGAGAGACAACTTCCACTCCCTGCAATGCAAGCACGTTCCATGGTGGGATAACTGGTTGGCTGGGTGGGTGGGAAGGAGGACTTGCAGCACTGACCATAGTCACAAGCACCTCCCCTCACACACACCCCCAACACAAACTCCACAGAACCCACCTGGTAGAATGCAATGCCCCCCATCCTAACACAAGATCCCACAAAGAACCACGACCCTGGGTTATGTTGTGTGAAGCACAGGGCCACTCTTGGGACTTTTAGCCAAACAACTGCCAGGACAACACTCCCAGCCATCCTGTCAGCACAGCCAGCCCACCCCACAGGGAAGCAGAGTCAAAAGGAAGGAAGCATGGGCATGCTGGGAAGGGGGTGGAGGCAATAGCATGATGGGAGTCGTAGTCACTGATATTGGTCACCCCCACAACTGTCCCATCAACACCACCCTGAACCATGCTCACATCACAGGGAGTGGAGAAGGACTCACAAGATGGCTGACACTGGCTACTGCTGTGGGGAGCACAAGGCCCTGCTGGCAACTGTGCACCAACAAACAGCAGGACACCACTGACTGACATCCTGAGAGACAACTTCCACTCCCTGCAATGCAAGCACGTTCCATGGTGGGATATCTGGCTGGCTGGGTGGGAAGGAGGACTTGCAGCACTGACCATAGTCACAAGCACCTCCCCTCACACACCCCCCAACACAAACTCCACAGAACCCACCTGGTAGAATGCAATGCCCCCCATCCTAACACAAGATCCCACAAAGAACCACCACCCTGGGTTATGTTGTGTGAAGCACAGGGACACTCTTGGGACTTTTAGCCAAACAACTGCCAGGACAACACTCCCAGCCATCCTGTCAGCACAGCCAGCCCACCCCACAGGGAAGCAGAGTCAAAAGGAAGGAAGCATGGGCATGCTGGGAAGGGGGGTGGAGGCAATAGCATGATGGGAGTCGTAGTCACTGATATTGGTCACCCCCACAACTGTCCCATCAACACCACCCTGAACCATGCTCACATCACAGGGAGTGGAGAAGGACTCACAAGATGGCTGACACTGGCTACTGCTGTGGGGAGCACAAGGCCCTGCTGGCAACTGTGCACCAACAAACAGCAGGACACCACTGACTGACATCCTGAGAGACAACTTCCACTCCCTGCAATGCAAGCACGTTCCATGGTGGGATAACTGGCTGGCTGGGTGGGTGGGAAGGAGGACCTGCAGCACTGACCATAGTCACAAGCACCTCCCCTCACCCCCCCCAACACAAACTCCACAGAACCCACCTGGTAGAATGCAATGCCCCCATCCTAACACAAGATCCCACAAAGAACCACCACCCTGGGTTATGTTGTGTGAAGCACAGGGCCACTCTTGGGACTTTTAGCCAAACAACTGCCAGGACAACACTCCCAGCCATCCTGTCAGCACAGCCAGCCCACCCCACAGGGAAGCAGAGTCAAAAGGAAGGAAGCATGCGCATGCAGGGAAGGGGGTGGAGGCAATAGCATGATGGGAGTCGTAGTCACAGCTCTACATCCCCCACCACATGGCCCAGCAAGCTCACACTCACGCATGCACATCCCACAGAGAGTGGAAAGGCCCATCAAAGATGTCTGACACTGTTGCTGTGTCGTGGGGAGCACAAGGGCATCCTTGGTACTGCACACCAACCAACAGCAGGACACCACTGTCAGCCATCTTGCCATTGCTCTCACACCCACACACACTGAACTCCCCACAAAAGCAAGTAAGTATGGGAATGCTGGGAAGTAGGGTGGAGGCAATAGCATGATGGGAGTCGTAGTCACAGACATAGCTCACCCCCACAACTGTCCCATCAACACCACCCTGAACCATGCTCACATCACAGGGAGTGGAGAAGGACTCACAAGATGGCTGACACTGGCTACTGCTGTGGGGAGCACAAGGCCCTGCTGGCAACTGTGCACCAACAAACAGCAGGACACCACTGACTGACATCCTGAGAGACAACTTCCACTCCCTGCAATGCAAGCACGTTCCATGGTGGGATAACTGACTGGCTGGGTGGGTGGGAAGGAGGGCCGGCTGTCAACCAAACACAACCAATGCAGACCATGTTCACACTCCAAAAAATACATAGAAATGCCCAAATAATGCAGGACAATGTGCCACACCAATATCAACCCCTGACTGTGACGACTTAGGACAATGCAATGTACAGGCCCGCACCCAGAGGCACAGTCACAACTGTCATGTGTGTCAACCATTGATGCCTGCAGAAACATAACATACATTGTGTGTGTCTCCCAAAAACAGGTGATGATGGGGACACAGCAGCAGACGCTGAGGAGTCCCAGTCCCAGGCTCAAGAGGATGCGGAGCTCACTGGCGTCGTAAAGCCTCTGTCCTCCTCGGACGATGAAGACCAACCTGGCACATCCGGTGCAAGTCTACATGCAGCACCAGCAGGACCACCAGCTGCAGGACCAGCAGGACCACCAGCTGCACCCCCTGCACCCACCCCTCCAACGATTGTCACCACAAATACCATCCCTGCCGACATGGACAGAACAAGGAGCAACACCAGCACAGGGACCCTGGACCAACCTGGGGCCATGGACACCACCACCACCACCAACCCCCAAGGTGGACCAGGGTCATCTGTGCGTGCCCCTGCATGCACTGCACATGTCAGCAGGGGTGGTGGGAGGGGTGGGAGACAGAGGTCGCTGCTTGCAGAGGTTGCTGGTGTGCATGATGACCCACAACTGGTACGCATAGCTGATGCGTACCAGTCCAGCACCGGAGACCTCAGCCAGGTAGTGGGGCTCCTCAGAGACATGAAACAGCAGCAGGCTGCCCATCATGCCCGCTTGGACTCCCACAAGTCCCACGTGGAGTCACACATGTCCCGCGTGGACTCACACATGTCCCGCGTGGAGTCCAAGTGGGATGCACTGCATGAGATGACGGCGGTGCACAGGGACATTTTACAATGCCTCCGCCAGATGAACAGCAACCAGTCCACACCTCCCTGTGTGCCAACAACATCTGGTGCCGAACAAACTGCAACTGCCACAGGGAGGGAGGATGACTCTGGCGGAGAGTCCCCTGCACCGCAGCAGCCTGTACTTGAGGGGCCCCCCCAAGAAGAGGGGTCGTCCGAGGAGGGGCAAGTGAGAGGCCGATGGCCAAGCGCAACTCCCAGGAAGCCTGAACCTGTTCTGGATGTTCACCTTTGTGCACAGACTGTTCACCCTGTTGACGGCAACACTACTCCCACACATTGCATGGGGAGTACAAGTTGGACCAATGTGTCAGACAACTGTGGCCCCGATACTGGGGATTCTGTCTACCAGGACTTTCAATTCACCTAGGAACTTCGGATTGCAAGATTTATGTACAGCACTACCCATCCTATGCACTATTCACACAAATGTATCACAATAAACACACTAATACACCATACTTGCCTCTGTTGTGATTCCAACGTGGGTGCTGTTATGGGGATGATGAACTGCAAAATTACACTGTGTATGCGAACTGCAACAGCAAGGACAACACAGGCATGTGAGTAAAGGCAACGTGACACATATGAGGGAGACACACCACCAGGGCTACACAACACATACACACCTAGGCCATCTGACTCATTGCCTACACTGATGTTGCTAGGGAAGACGGTGCAATGCACAGACACCACACCCATTCCCAGTTGTAGTCAAGTAGCCCACAGGTGCAGTAAGCAAATGGCAGTCAAATGTGTGACCACAGACAACGCACATCACAAAGTGAAGCACAGGTTTATTACACAGTTGCAACATGTCGTAACCACTACAGATGCAAGGTAATCCCACCTGGCAGCGGGCACACAGTCAACAACTGTAGACGGAAGGAAGTCCATAGGTGTGGCGCACATCACCTGTAGGGACACAACAGCTACCAGCCTGGAAGTGCAATCACGTCGTCGGTGGACACAGTTGACCAAACGAATCTGAAAGTACCCTGTGAAGGACAGAAATGACACACAGTCAAAAGCAATGGAGTACAGGACAGAACAGCAAAACTCATGCACAATACATGTTACAAGATACCCACCCAGAACCAAGTTAGCATGTCAACACTGTTGGGGAGTACAGCCCACCTGTAAGCACACATCGCAACACACATCCAGTCAAGTAGCCCATGGACACACTCCAACAGCACCAGAGCACCACCTACACATCATGCCAACTCACATCATTGACATGACACCTCAGGATACTCACATTCAGCTAAAGAAGTTGGTGATGAGCTGTGTGCGGACATCACCATCATCATCATCATCATCGTCACTGGCATCGTGGTCCAGGCCAGGATCCTCCACAGGTGGCGGATGTTGGTCATTGTCATCCTGGATGAGAGGCAACTCCTTCCGCACTGCCAGGTTGTGGAGCATGCAGCAGACGATGATAATCTTGCACACTTTCGCAGGGGCATATGGGAGGGACCCTCCGGTCTTGTCCAGGCAGCGGAAGCGGCTCTTCAGGAGACCAAATGTCTGCTCAATCACTCTCCTGGTCCGACCATGTGCCTCATTGTAGCGCATCTGGGTTGGTGTCACAGGGTTCCTGAGGGGTGTCAGCAACCACGGCATGTTGGGGTATCCCGAGTCACCTACGGACAGACAAGTGCACATTAGCTGACTTGGAAAAGTGGGCGGAATACTACAGATCAGATCACACACAATGGCACAAAGTCAGTACACACCGACAAGCCAGGCACGCTGGTTCTGCATCTGTGCCATCATCCTGGGGATGCGACTACTCCTCATCACAAAGGCATTGTGTGCTTAACCAGGGAAACGGGCACACACGTGTGTGATTGTCATGTCTGCAAGACACACCACCAGTGCATTGACCGAGTGGTAGTGCTTGCGGTTCCTGTAGGCCTGCTCCTGGGCCTGTGGTGGTACCAAAGCCACATGTGTCCCATCAATGGAGCCAATGACATGCGGCATCCTCCCCAGGGCATAAAAGTCACTCTTCACGTCAGTGAGTCGTCGCAGTCTAGGGAAATAGATGTACCGGTTCAGGAATAGCAACATTGCCGCCAAAACATCACGGAGCACACGGCTCAACATGGTCTGTGACATCCCACCAGCAGTCGCCACAGTATGTTGGAAGGTACCGGTGGCAAAGAAGTGTAGGGCTGCCATCACCTTCACCTTGGGGGTCAGCGCTGTAGGATACGGCCGGCCAGGCTGCAAATGTGGGGACAACTGCACTGCCAAATCCTCAATCAGCTGCCTGGTGAAGCGGTACCGTCGGATGCTGTCCCGTTCCACCATCGTTGCCAGGTCTGGGAATGGTCGATGGACAGCAGGAGCCCTGCAGTGCAGAGGAGAAGTAAGCAAGATTGTCAGTCACCCCACATATGCGGCATTGAACACACTCAATATCCCAACACACATCATTATGAGGCACAACTACATGAAGTGTGCAGTTCCGTAAGGACATGTATGGTACATACATGGCCAACATCTGTCAACACGGTCCAACAGGTGGCATCAATTAGTCCCAGGTTGGCCCATTGGATATCATGAGGCCGTGTCACAGTTCCCATCTCCTGCTGCCGTGTCACAATCACCCCCCACAGTGACATGTGAGGACAGATGTGCCCCAGGCACCACAGCTCAACGACAGGTACATTCCCAGGGACCCTGTATTGCCACATGGACACTGGCATTACATGGAGTATCATGTATACACCACAGCAAAACAACCATGACCCCCACAGGTAGTGGTCCCACTTGCCACGGCAGGACAGACATGGACGTCTGTGACACACACACGCACAACATCAAAGTCCATGCACACACAACGTGGATGTGGAGACTGTCTCCCATTGTGCACATGAAATCAGAGACATTGTAAACACTACATGCACAAAGACTGTGGAGGACCATCACTATTGTGCCACTGGGACACCCTGGCTCAAACATACCATCCCACATGGGACTCACGGGGTATGTGACATGACATACACATACACCACCGTGAAATGTGACCATGGCACATGCACAGATATGAACAGTTGCACATCACAGTGGTCATGTACACGTAACACCCAGGATCCTGTCCCCATTAACACGTGCACAGCCTGGGGGTGGCTGCCCACAGGTGACACCCACAGGACAACATGTACACCAACATACACACAATAGGAAATGCAGCCTTACATGCCTTATGATAAAGTTTGGACAGGCTGTCGTGATGTAGGTGTGCCCCTCACTCCCTGGGAGCTATCTGTGGCTGGCATATGTCCATCTGAGACAGGGATGCTGACATATGCCAGTCACATGTACAGTGATGCGTTGAACAGCAATGGACCGATCGGTGCCCCCGGCCGGCCCATTGCATTCAATGTGTGCGGGTACGCGTTGTACCCCTGTACGCATTGTACCCCTGTACGCGTTGTACCCCTGTACGCGTTGTACTGCAATGGACCGATCGGTGCCCCCGGCCGGCCCATTGCATTCAATGTGTGCGGGTACGCGTTGTACCCCTGTACGCGTTGTACTGCAATGGACCGGTCGGTGCCCCCGGCCGGCCCATTGCATTCAATGTGTGCGGGTACGCGTTGTACCCCTGTACGCGTTGTACCGCAATGGACCGGTCGGTGCCCCCGGCCGGCCCATTGCATTCAATGTGTGTGGGTACGCGTTGTACCCCTATACGCGTTGTACCGCAATGGACCGGTCGGTGCCCCCAGCCGGCCCATTCCATTCAATGTGTGCGGGTACGCGTTGTACCCCTGTACGCGTTGTACCGCAATGGACCGATCGGTGCCCCGGCCGGCCCATTGCATTCAATGTGTGCGGGTACGCGTTGTACCCCTGCACGCGTTGTAACCGCAATGGACCGATCGGTGCCCCCGGCCGGCCCATTGCATTCAATGTGTGCGGGTACGCGTTGTACCCCTGTACGCGTTGTACCGCCATGGACCGATCGGTGCGCACCCATTGACAATGGGCTTGCCTGGCAACGGACGCGTTTTCGAATTTCGAACGAGTCGGTTGCTGGAAAATCAGTTGGTCACCCACAACAATGTTGCAAAATCATGTATGTCATGAAGTTGAAGATTTGAAGGATGCTGTGGGCGTGTTTTGGTGCTGCTATTCCATGGATTGGCCAGATTCAGAAGATGCAAACGACTTGGACCTATCACTTTGGACACAAGGGACAGTATCTGCCTCTCCAGCACATATATATTGCTGGCTGTTCCCCTGAGAGCTCACTTGCCTGCACTACATGCTCCAGGACGACATCTGCCACTGCACTGCTGCTGTCTCTGCCCCTCTGGACCCTGCAATGGCACGTACTGTGGAGAGAGCCCCAGCCTTCAGCCTTGAGGAGAACCAGGCCCTGCTGGACAGCCTACTTCCACAGTACAGAAAGCTGTATGGGACACCAGGGGAGCAGGTGAGTGTTCTGTGCACTGCCTTTCTGAATGTGCATATTGTCTGACTAGCAAGGCTGAAAGTCTGCACGCCACTGGCTAGCAGGCTCACTGAGTAGTTGTCACCCCCATAGTGTGTAGTGACATGCACTGGACAGGTATGGTGCAGTGACAGTGCATTTGAACAAGGTTTTACTTCCCATGCAATGATACCATGTAGTGACGTCTGGCAAACTGTCCATGGGCAGCTTTGCACTGCCTGTGTACATCATGTGCCCCTGTGATTGAGACATGTATATACAACTGTGTCATGCACGGATATGTTGCATGTGTAGTAATGGCCTTTTCACTTTGTCATCCTGACAGGTTAATGCCCATCGGAAGCAGGAGATCTGGAAGGACATCGTCCGGGCCGTCCGGTCCGTGGGGGTCTACAAGCGCCGGATCCGCAACTGCCAGAAGAGGTGGCAGGACCTTCGGGGCTGGACCCGGAGGATTGCACGGGTCCAGCTGAAGCTGTCGCCTCCTCGCAGGAGGGGCGGAACACGGACCCTGACCCCCACATGCTCCAGATCCTGGCGGAGGTGTTTCCAGACCTGGATGGGCAGCTGAAGGCCAGACAGCAGCAAGGAGGGGGTGAGTCAAAGACTGCACTGTGAACTCTGTATTACATGCTTTGTGCCCTCCTCTGGCCTGGTTCAACTGCCACAATGCAGCAGTCATGTTGTCCAGGAGCCATGTCCCTCTATTGTGCACTGCCCACTGCTCATCTGATACCCAGGTGTGGCCCTTACATTCAGGGAATTGTGTCACTTGGGACTGTGTCCTTGCAGTTTGCTTCACTAAAGGTGGGGGACAGCATCTGTTTCCCTAACTCTGTTGTGGGCATCATGGGTGGGTCCATTGTTCACACAACGCCTGTGTTCGGACATGTAATCTGCGTGTTGCTTTGATATGCGGTCCACTTGCTGAGCCACCACATGTGCCTGGGGTATGTGGCACACGCCCATGCAGCGGGTGGGAACAATGTTTGGGCCCCAGGAGTGTGCAGATTACATGTGTCACACATACATAGCCAGCTATCCACTGTCCAGGGCTCATCCCTCATTCATGTGGAGCAGGACAGTCATGCCTACTCCAGGCCATGCAATGCACTCTGTACTCCCACTCCTGTGTATCAGCTGACACATTGTGCGTAGTGATTTGACCCCTCAGGTGTCTGCCTCTGTGTCAGTGTGCTGTGGATTACTTGCCAGGACTGCTGGGGTGTTTCTTGGTAGGGGCTCAGCATGCCCCTGGAGATGTGACCATAGGAGACGATACTTGTGTGTCACATAGGTGTTTGATCAGCTGCCCGTGCAGACTGGGGTATGCGAATGTGAAGTTCAGGCAGCTGTTCCCCATTCACAGCAGATTGTGAGGGGCTCAGGTTCAGAGGGTAGTGTCACAGGTCTCCCATATGTCCAATAGGTATGACCTGGACAGATGAGGGTTAAGATGATGTGTTGTGTGGGGGATGTACATGTGCACTTGTGCAGCTCCAGGACTTGCATTCCCCATGACCTACTATTGTGACACAGTGCATAGTGTTGTTGTCTGGCTGCCAAGTCATACATCACTGAGACAGTGATGTATGACTTAGCAGTCATGCCTCTGCCACGGCATGTGTCAACTTATTGGTGGTCCTGCAGGGGAGTGACATGTGCTACATGCACACCATTGTGGCGATGGCTATCAGGACATGGGTGCATCATGGTGTCTGTCGCTGGTATGCATCACATGCATTTCCTATTTGACTCTGGGCATCCCTTTCATCCGGAAACCTGTACTGACTCAGTGGCAAGAGCTGTGATGTGTGCATGTCCACATGCCACACCGTGTCCTCTGCACTGTCCAACTACTGTGTAGTTGGTGCATGTGTCCACACTGGGGTGTTGCAATCCAACAGACACCAGACAGATGGGTGCAAGGCCATGTGGGATGTGAGTGCCATGCTTGGCATCAGACTGACAATTGGCTTCTCCTGTTCAGTTAGGGCACTTTTAGCAATGTACAACTAATGATGCCAGGGCTTGCTCTGTAATGTGCTGTGCTCACAGTGGTGTGTGCATTTGGTGCAGGTGACTGATGTCTGTCTGTTTCCCCATTGTTTGCAGATACATCCACGGCCACGGAAGGGGACAGCTCCACGGACCAGGAGGAGCCAGAGAGCCAGACTGGGTCAGCAGCCGAGGAGTGGTCGGAGGGACCCAGTGGCACGGAGGGCGAGGGGAGCCACACCGAGGAGTCCTCAGCACCATCCACCTCAGCTGAGGACCAGAGCAACTCGGAGGATGACTCCCTTATGGAGGCGGGTGTCAGCAGCCACCACACCCCAGCTAGTGTTGCTGTCCCCGCCACCACCAGCACCACCACCGCCCTCCCATCAGCTCCCATTCCCCAGGTCTGTGGAGGCTCCCATGTTCGGGAGCGTGTCTCCTTTGGGCCAGGCACCGCACCCCCTGCCCCTGTGTCCCCTGCTGCCCTGAGTGAGGAGTCTGTGTACCTCCTTCACCAGCTCCATGTACGGCAGACAGCCATGCTGAGTGTCCTCCATGCGCACACCGCTCTGTTGACTCAGCTGGTGTCGTTCATGGAGGGCATCTCATCGGGCATGTCTGACCTACAGAGGGGCAATAGGTCCATGGACTCCTCCCTGACGGCAGCAGTGTCCCTCCTCAGACAGTCCCTCACCCCTCCTGCCTCTGCTCCATCCACACTCCCCAGCACCTTACCCGTCCCAAGCACACACACACCGGCACAGGCACACACCAGCACACACACGTCCAGCACACAGACACACACGCCACAAACAAAACGCACACGCACGCACAGTCAGGGGACTGAAACCAGACTCACAGGGGATGGGGCACTGGTACACACACACGCATCCACGGGCACTGCGCAGTCCTCAGTTGCCTCTCCCTCCAAAGCACCCTCCCTTGCCTCACCTGCAACCCCAAAGACCCAACGCCTCTTCCTCAGTTACCTCGGCCTCTTCCCCTCCGATCCAGCTGCTCCAGCATCCAGGGGGAAGAGGAAGCCGCCCCACATGGAGCAGAGTGCCCCTCGCCCCCGGACACCCTCCCCCAGGCACAGACAGACTGAGGCCCCCACCCGCAAGTCCCCCGGAGTGGTAAGAGCAAGACCCCGCCGCCACCCTGCAGCTCAAGCACCAGGTCTCCTTCCTCCATCCCTCAGGCCCCCACTCCACAGGTGCCCCCACCACACCCTGCCCCAGGTTCCCCCACCCACAGATATACCATCCCCAAGAGGATCCGGCCTTCTCCCTCTGCCACTTGCTCTCCCGGCACCACACCCCCCGCTGCGCTTGTCTGTGCCACTGATGTGGTGAGGGTGTCCTCCCCCTCTGTCCAGCCCACCTTGCCTGTTCCCCATTCTCCTCCCCTGGTGGTAGGCACTGCAGTGGAGTCCACTACCACCCTGTCTGACTTGGGCACTGCAGTGGCGGACCTGTCCACTCCATCTGCAGGGTCCACTGCAGTCGTGCCGGCACCCACAACATCTGAGCCATGCCCCCCAGTTGTGCCGGCACACACCATGTCAGACACCTCCACTGCAGTTGTCAGTGGCTCTCCAGCACCCACCACCCCTTCCCTGCTTCCTCCTGGTGAGCCCTGATCCTGTCCCTGCGGTGCCTGGCCTACCCCCCGGTTGCCCCTCCTAGTGGATTGTCCCTGGTTTTGTGCAGGCATGTGTAGGGTGGCATCTGCCACTGTCACCCACTTGTGACTTTGTTGATGGACTGGCCATTGGCCTTTGTTTATTTTCTACCGGACTTCTACTTTTAATGCCACATATGCTGAATAAAGCAACTTTCTGTTCTCTAGTGCTTTTGCTTCTGATGTACATGATGTTGATGATGCTAACCATGCCCTTGCTGCAGTGATGGTGATATTTGGTCTCATGATAATGAAGTGTTACTGTGCAGGAACCCATGTGGTCCAGGGGGAATGTGTCCTATCCTGTGGTGTATCCATGTCATCCATAGCAGCATCTGAGGGTGTCATGTGTTCAGTATTTGGCAATGGGATTTCCTACTTAGATTGCCTATTTCCCATCTGTGGCTTCCACCCCTGCACATCTGTTGTGCCTGCCATTGTTCAATTTGTCTACTTCCCTGACCGTGTGGCCATCTCCAGTGGACATGCAGGTTTGGGCATCAATGGGGAAGGACTCATCTGTGTTGTCAGTGCAACATTGCTATACAAGTGTGTTGGATCTGTGCTGATGATTCCGTTGGCACTTCCATGACCAGGCTGATGTTACGGGAGCCCTCATTTGGTGCTAATTGTTGATTGTGTGACCAAGTGCTCAGCTGACATGATGGGGCCCTACTGAGGCAACATATGGCACAGCTTTCCTCACACAGGAGTGGAGTCCCCTCATGGCAGTGTGTACTCCTGTGACATTGCCTGCGCCCAAGGTGTGTGTTGTATGTGCATGTCTGTGTGTTCACTTCCGTTTAGCTGTGCATGCTGTGATCCCTAGTGTTGTACCTGTTTGTGATGCTAGCTGAGTTGACCTATGTTCCCCCAATGTCTTCGCCCTGGGTTCTCTGTGATGTGGGTGCATGGCACATTACTGGTCATCAGGGTGTCACCCATAGGTGTGTTTGCTGTCAGGGCTGAGTTTGTGTGCAGACGCAGATGGGTCACAGTCAGGTTTCCCCTTGGCACTTGTTGTTTGCCCCTGTCATGTGATTTCCAGTTTGTGTTATCTTTCAGTGATTGTGACTCGTTGTGTGTGTGACTGCTGGCACTCCTCAGGGTCCGGGCTGCAATGTTGGTTGTTGTCTATGTGTGTTCTTTGTGGGTGACCTTGGCTTCTTCATTGGTGTGTGACTGTGGATGGGATCCCATTGGTTGGTGTGGTATTGCCGTCATGTCCATGTACAGCGTAGTGTGCAGTGTGTCAGACATTCAGGAGTCTTGTTGAGTGGCCATGTGTGATGTGTTTCTGCACCTTGGTTCCCACCCACCACCCTGGAATAGTCATGGGTGCATGTGCAATGTCACCAGTGCATGTGTGCTTCACTGCTGCACATTGTTGGAGGTCGAGGGGTGTGGTGTTGAGTGTGTGCAGAGGAGAGTTGTTGCCCGGCTAGGCCCCTGCCTCCACGTTGGCCTTGGCTTACTGGCCATGCTGTTTGATTTGTGCTTGTGTAGGTGTGATGGTAGTTAGTTGCTCAGGACACATGACTGTGGTTCACAGTGTGAACCACATTTAGCTTTGTCATCAGAGTGGGATTGTAATGCAGCCCAGGGTCACCACATTGTGGGGGCCCTGGGGGTGGTGCTGTGGTGTGTCTGTGTCTTGCTGTGTCAGTTGCTGTCCCTACGTGCCTGTGTGACATGTGTGATTTGTGCTCCCTCTCATCTGACAATGCCTGCTTGCCCACATAGGGGATTTGGATCCATGAGTTACCTTTGTGTGGCACTGTATGCACATCTGTATGATTGGTATTCAGGTCTCCTCATGTGTTGTGTGGTTGCCTGGGGACACTGGCACCCCCCTCACCTGTTGTGTATGATGTGCAGTGTGGGTCTGCCTGTCTGTGTTTGTGCATCTGCACCACTGCATTGGCATATCTTGGGTGTGCCATTGGCTGTATGTAGTTTGGTGGGTTTCCCCTGCTGTCCCTGGGACTCCTAGGTCATCGGTCAGCACAATGATCATGGTTTGTGTGTCCCATTGCTGCCATGGTATGGTATCTGTTCACCTCACATCTGCAGTCTCCACAGGGTATCTGCATTTGTGTGCCCATTGGTGCAAATATGTGGGTCTGCATTCTGATGGTCACTTCTGTCATTGTGTCATTGATGATTGTTGACGGTGTCAGCCCCCATGGGTGTTGTTTGTCTGCACATGGCCAAAGGTATGTCTTATTTGCACTGCAGTATTTGGCTCCCCCAATTTATGTTGCAATGGGACACATACACTACTTTGCCACTGATGTGTTTGTTGTTCTGTGACCAGGAATCATCCATGCAGTTTGGCAGTTGCACCTCTTTCTTTGTCAACACTTACCTTTTGGTCACTGTGATGATGGGGGTTTGGACCCCATTGCCACAATGTTCAAAGTGTGCTTCAGCTATGGACCCCACACTTACATTTTGGTCACTGTGATGATGGGGGTTTGGACCCCATTGCCACAATGTTCAAAATGTGCTTCAGCTATGGACCCCACACTTAAATTTTGGTCACTGTGATGATGGGGGTTTGGACCCCATTGCCACAATGTTCAAAATGTGCTTCAGCTATGGACCCCACACTTACATTTTGGTCACTGTGATGATGGGGGTTTGGACCCCATTGCCACAATGTTCAAAATGTGCTTCAGCTATGGACCCCACACTTACATTTTGGTCACTGTGATGATGGGGGTTTGGACCCCATTGCCACAATGTTCAAAATGTGCTTCAGCTATGGACCCCACACTTACATTTTGGTCACTGTGATGATGGGGGTTTGGACCCCATTGCAACAATGTTCAAAATGTGCTTCAGCTATGGACCCCACACTTACCTTTTGGTCACTGTGATGATGGGGGTTTGGACCCCATTGCCACAATGTTCAAAATGTGCTTCAGCTATGGACCCCACACTTACATTTTGGTCACTGTGATGATGGGGGTTTGGACCCCATTGCCACAATGGTCATGGCCTGCTTGCATTGTGGGTGCCACACACATATATGTGTGGCACATGTGCTAGGGGGTCACATTGTATGTTCAAAGTCATGTTCGGTGTTGTAGGCATTTGACACAGTCTACACACGCTTGTCATGGTGTTGGGGGATGTCTTCTTCTTGCATTCCCTAGGTTGTGGTGTGCTGGTTGTGTCATGCATTGTCCATCCTATGAGTGGGGGTGGTAGTAGTGGTAGGCATCCAGCCCCCTGGCTAAGGGTGGTAGTAGTGGTAGGCATCCAGCCCCCCTGGGTGAGGGTGGTTGTGGTGGTAGGCATCCAGCCCCCCTGGGTGAGGGTGGTAGTAGTGGTAGGCATCCAGCCCCCCTGGCTAAGGGTGGTAGTAGTGGTAGGCATCCAGCCCCCCTGGCTGAGGGTGGTAGTAGTGGTAGGCATCCAGCCCCCTGGGTGAGGGTGGTAGTGGTGGTAGGCATCCAGCCCCCCTGGCTAAGGGTGGTAGTAGTGGTAGGCATCCAGCCCCCCTGGGTAAGGGTGGTAGTAGTGGTAGGCATCCAGCCCCCCTGGCTAAGGGTGGTAGTAGTGGTAGGCATCCAGCCCCCCCTGGGTAAGGGTGGTAGTAGTGGTAGGCATCCAGCCCCCCTGGGTAAGGGTGGTAGTAGTGGTAGGCATCCAGCCCCCCCTGGCTGAGGGTGGTAGTAGTGGTAGGCATCCAGCCCCCCCTGGGTGAGGGTGGTAGTAGTGGTAGGCATCCAGCCCCCCCTGGCTAAGGGTGGTAGTAGTGGTAGGCATCCAGCCCCCCCTGGCTAAGGGTGGTGGTAGGCATCCAGCCCCCCCTGGGTGAGGGTGGTAGTAGTGGTAGGCATCCAGCCCCCCCTGGGTGAGGGTGGTAGTAGTGGTAGGCATCCAGCCCCCCCTGGGTGAGGGTGGTAGTAGTGGTAGGCATCCAGCCCCCCTGGGTGAGGGTGGTAGTAGTGGTAGGCATCCAGCCCCCCTGGCTAAGGGTGGTAGTAGTGGTAGGCATCCAGCCCCCCTGGCTAAGGGTGGTAGTAGTGGTAGGCATCCAGCCCCCCTGGCTAAGGGGTGGTGGTAGGCATCCAGCCCCCTGGGTGAGGGTGGTAGTGGTGGTAGGCATCCAGCCCCCCTGGCTAAGGGTGGTAGTAGTGGTAGGCATCCAGCCCCCTGGCTAAGGGTGGTGGTAGGCATCCAGCCCCCCTGGGTGAGGGTGGTAGTAGTGGTAGGCATCCAGCCCCCTGGCTAAGGGTGGTAGTAGTGGTAGGCATCCAGCCCCCTGGCTAAGGGTGGTAGTAGTGGTAGGCATCCAGCCCCCCAGGCTAAGGGTGGTAGTAGTGGTAGGCATCCAGACCCCCTGGGTGAGGGTGGTAGTAGTGGTAGGCATCCAGCCCCCCTGGGTGAGGGTGGTAGTAGTGGTAGGCATCCAGCCCCCCTGGCTAAGGGTGGTAGTAGTGGTAGGCATCCAGCCCCCCAGGCTAAGGGTGGTAGTAGTGGTAGGCATCCAGCCCCCCTGGGTGAGGGTGGTAGTAGTGGTAGGCATCCAGCCCCCTGGCTAAGGGTGGTGGTAGGCATCCAGCCCCCCTGGCTGAGGGTGGTAGTAGTGGTAGGCATCCAGCCACCCCTGGGTGAGGGTGGTAGTAGTGGTAGGCATCCAGCCCCCTGGCTAAGGGTGGTAGTAGTGGTAGGCATCCAGCCCCCCTGGGTAAGGGTGGTAGTAGTGGTAGGCATCCAGCCCCCCTGGCTAAGGGTGGTAGTAGTGGTAGGCATCCAGCCCCCCTGGCTGAGGGTGGTAGTAGTGGTAGGCATCCAGCCCCCTGGGTGAGGGTGGTAGTAGTGGTAGGCATCCAGCCCCCTGGCTAAGGGTGGTAGTAGTGGTAGGCATCCATCCCCCTGGCTAAGGGTGTTGGTAGGCATCCAGCCCCCCTGGGTGAGGGTGGTAGTAGTGGTAGGCATCCAGCCACCCCTGGGTGAGGGTGGTAGTAGTGGTAGGCATCCAGCCCCCCTGGGTGAGGGTGGTAGTAGTGGTAGGCATCCAGCCCCCCTGGGTGAGGGTGGTAGTAGTGGTAGGCATCCAGCCCCCCTGGCTAAGGGTGGTAGTAGTGGTAGGCATCCAGCCCCCTGGCTAAGGGTGGTAGTAGTGGTAGGCATCCAGCCCCCTGGCTAAGGGTGGTGGTAGGCATCCAGCCCCCCTGGGTGAGGGTGGTAGTAGTGGTAGGCATCCAGCCCCCCTGGCTAAGGGTGGTAGTAGTGGTAGGCATCCAGCCCCCCTGGCTAAGGGTGGTAGTAGTGGTAGGCATCCAGCCCCCCTAGGCTAAGGGTGGTAGTAGTGGTGTGGTAGGCATCCAGCCCCCCCAGGCTAAGGGTGGTAGTAGTGGTAGGCATCCAGACCCCCCTGGGTGAGGGTGGTAGTAGTGGTAGGCATCCAGCCACCCCTGGGTGAGGGTGGTAGTAGTGGTAGGCATCCAGCCCCCTGGCTAAGGGTGGTAGTAGTGGTAGGCATCCAGCCCCCCAGGCTAAGGGTGGTAGTAGTGGTAGGCATCCAGCCCCCCTGGGTGAGGGTGGTAGTAGTGGTAGGCATCCAGCCCCCTGGCTAAGGGTGGTGGTAGGCATCCAGCCCCCCTGGCTGAGGGTGGTAGTAGTGGTAGGCATCCAGCCCCCCTGGGTGAGGGTGGTAGTGGTGGTAGGCATCCAGCCCCCCTGGCTAAGGGTGGTGGTAGGCATCCAGCCCCCCTGGCTGAGGGTGGTAGTAGTGGTAGGCATCCAGCCCCCCTGGGTGAGGGTGGTAGTACTGGTAGGCATCCAGCCCCCCTGGCTAAGGGTGGTGGTAGGCATCCAGCCCCCCTGGGTGAGGGTGGTAGTAGTGGTAGGCATCCAGCCCCCCTGGGTGAGGGTGGTAGTATGAGGGTGGTAGTAGTGGTAGGCATCCAGCCCCCCCTGGGTGAGGGTGGTAGTAGTGGTAGGCATCCAGCCCCCCAGGGTGAGGGTGGTAGTAGTGGTAGGCATCCAGCCCCCCCTGGGTGAGGGTGGTAGTAGTGGTAGGCATCCTGCCCCCCCTGGGTAGGGGTGGTGGTGCGCATTCAGGCCCCTGTGTGCATATGTGGCATTGGTGATGGGCATCCCGCCCCTATGGTGCTGCTGTTGCTGGTGTAAGTATATTCTGCATCCCTCTGTGTGTGTGTGATGTGTCGTGTACGTGTTGTATGTGTTTTGTGGTTGGTGTCTGGCTTACCTTCTGCGCCGTACGCGTCCGTGCCTGTTCCGGTAGTAAATGTAGAATATTGGTATGATCGGGACGAAGGGATTCATGGTTGGTTCGTGTCGTTCGTCCTTCTCGTTGCTTCGCGTCGTCCTCGTTGCTTCGCGTCGTCCTCGTCGCTTCGCCTCGTCCTCGTCGCTGGCGTGTTCGTCTCGGAGCCGTGGATCGTGTTGTGGCGCGAATCGGAGCTTATGTGCGCCTCTCCCGAATGCTTTGACGTGCCGTGCGTAGCGACGGGTTCGGCGCGTACGGAAAGCGCATCGTACTCGTTCGGCCGGACGGAGCTGCATTTTTCCTTCCGTGCGACTCGATTCGGCGTTTCCGGATTCGCCTCGGTCGGGGAACAGGACCTGGTTTGGGTGAGTACGGCTCGGCCGGATTCTTTGCTGTTGTGCGCATCGTACTTACTCGTTCGGTGTGCTGTACGGATCGGTCGGGAATCAGGCTTTCGCATGGCTTTTTTCCCGACCGAATGCTATTGGGTGCGCCTCCGACCGAGATCGGAATCGGCCCCAATATGTATGCTCTCATGTATCTCTGTAGCACAATGTCATAATTTAAACCAATCATCCAGAGATTAGATTTTCGTTTTTCCATTTGGAGAGGCACAACCTATGCACTGATAGTATCACCCACACAGTACTCCTGCACTTATGCAATCACCAACAGAGTACACATGTTCTTATACAATCAACCAGGCACTAGTGTTGCATTCAGGCATTCAGTCAGACAGTACCCATGGAGTAATCCATTCACTGAGGCTGTTGCAGGGATTCTGGGTAAGATGACAAGTATGTGTACAGTTATGGGACCTTACTAGGTAGCAACTGAGTCATCCTATTACCTAAATGCTCATAAGGGCCGGAGCAACTTGTTAAATTGTAGTATTTGCTGTCCTAATCCGTTCCAGAGAAATAAATGATTAGAGAAACCAGAACACAACATTCCCATGTGTCTCAGGAATTCTGTTAACAAGACACACCCTTTAACTGTCACTATTGTATTTGTAACATCTGACACAGACATGAAACATTTAAAAAAATGCATTTTAAATAACATGGCGTAATGTGCAGTATATGTGCCAGAACAAAAATAAAATTGTATGATAGAATTATAATCAGTATAGCAGTGAATCGATATCTGATAAAGGGAGATGTCATCATAAAAAGAGAATAGAGGAAAGACTATCTTGCGTAATGTCCCTCTCTGCTAAAAAGAAGTATTATTATGAAATAGAACATCTCAGTGCTTTGTTTGCAGACTACATAACTTTTAATAAAGATAGTAATTGTAAATGACAGAATCTGTTTTGCTGTTCTCCTCTTTCAGTGAATTTCAAAGGTTTTTTAAATGCTAATTTCTAACTATAACGTCCCTGAAACCTAAGGTTTTTTCAGTGAATATATATATATATACTACACTTACCTGCATCTTTGCCTACGGAGTCTGTACCCTGGTGTTGCGCCGTTCCGGCCATTCTCGCTTTGGGATTTCGTTTTGGATATATATATATATATATATATATATATATATATATATATATATATATATATATATATATATATATATATATATATAAGAGCTCCATCCTGCTCCAACAAAGAAGAAAGCGATACCAAAGGGGATGATGGACGGAGCGCTTGAGCAAATCAAACACTCACCCTCAGTCAACTGATCTGGGTTTAATCCATCATCATTCTTTAGCTCACTCCACCACCCCAGTTCAGACATGGCCATATGCAAATCAGTCTGACCCTGTGCCTCATGGGAACAGTCCAGCCCGAACTGCCAAGCCATGTCTTCCCTGGACCGGAAACAAGCATCCTGGGACCGGTTTCTGGCTATTCAGCCAACAAAGAAGAAGGCACGTACTCAAGGCTGTAGGTATAGGGCTTTTTTATTTTCTTCGGATCTCCCTCGACCCTGTGGCTAGAGAGACGTGTTTCGGCTGCACAGCAGCCTTTTTCAATCTATATATATATATGTACATAGCAAGCATACCTTATCCTTGTAACTTGTATCATATCAGTCTAAGGTATCCATGCATAGATCATCATGGATTAAATTTGATACTTCAGTTTACAATATCCTTCCACTTTAGAATTTAACAGTCTCTCGTATGAGTTAATAATCAATGTGGGGTTATTAATTTCCCCATATCCAATACCTAAAAAGATTGCAGGAGTTGTAACATCATGGTATTACTTGATCCCTAAATAAATTCAAATTTTTAAAAATGTGTTTCATGTCAGCCAAAAAACAACAATAAAAAGATAAGAACGGGGAAATTGGGGGAATACACCACCAGCACTACCTAGAATTAGGAGCAGGTATAACTCATTGCTCAAGCCCCATATTATTGGTCATGTCTCTGTTTTTGCATGTGAACAATATTAATTTGGTATTTTAGTATTTTGTAAATTGTATATGTAACATTAACATTTTTAATATATATTAAATATTATATTTTGTTATTGTAATATTTAATATATATTTTACCGTTTTGTTTTTCTATTGTTAAATAGTTTATATACTTTTATATGATTTTAATATAACATAAAATGTATATTTAAGTTGTTAGAATAATTTTATTTAACTCTCCATTGCTGTCTTTTTTCCGGTTTTATTACATTGCCATTTTTGTTTTGGACTTTCTTGCTTTTGTTTTCTATCTATCATTTTTAGGTAATTTTGGAAGAGGGAACCTCGCGGTTGGGAGCTGCATTTTGTCGCTTAAGGTAAGTTTGTTTTATATAATGTTTAAGGTAATTTTAGAGTAGGGGGAGTTGATAGGAGTGTAGTTAGAGTAGGTAGACTGTGAAATGTCGTTTTGTACTGTACTATGGTGTAGTTTTGGTAGTTTAGTGTTTATTTTTTGGTTGTGGTTTGGAAGAGTAGGATAGTGTAATGGAGTGTTAGTTATATGTTATTTGTTATTTAAATATCTCATATTATATTGAATGTAATATTTAATCTATGTGGGGTTGTATGTGTTTTTGTGGGAGGGTGTTGTTTTTCTATTTTTGCAGGTTCCTGATTTTGAGTTACCAAGGAGGTGAAGAGGCGTTTTTGTTTCCAAGAAAAGGAAATTGTATTTACTTTCATTGAAACTATTCACTTTTTAGCTTTTCCTCTTATTATTCGGTTTTCTTGGAGCGTTTCTTTTTTTTTTTTTTTTACTATTTTTCGGTTATTGAGAGGATTGTGTCGTTGGATCCTTTTTTCTACAGCTGTATTTTTACTTTTTTTTTGGGTTTCACTATTTTGATGGATTGGTATCGAGATCGTTTGAATTTCTACGTTTTTTTAGGTTCATCTAGTGCTACAAAACTGTAAGTTATTTTTAATTACAATGGGTGGTAAATGTTTCTGTTTATGATTTGTTTTGCTTATTCGTTTTTCTTTTAATAATCATGTTATGTCATATGTTTTTGTGTAAATAGTTATTGGTAAAATGACATAATTATAATTATTAATATAAAAAAACTTAGTAATAGGTTGTTTGCTGCTTTTGTTCATTTTAATAGTTTATGGTGTTTGGATTGTTGCAATTTTTATAGTATAGATTTGGCTATTGTATCTACATATTCTAGGCCTTGGATGTTTGGGTATAGTCTAGTTTTGTACTGTAGGTGTTCGAACATTGTTTTGGTTTGTTTACTAAGTTTAGGACCTATTTTAGTTAGGGATTGCTCTAGCCTTAATTCTTGGTAGCTTTTTTGATAGAATTAGTTTGTGTAGAGTTAGTTGTAATCTTCCTAGTGTGGTTTGGAAGACATTATGCCATCCTTCTACTGCATTATTTGTTTTAGCTTTTTGTGCTAGGGTACTTTCATGGACATTCCACCAGGGGATGTGGAATTTGGGTTGTCTTCGGTGTACTGATCTATGTATTCTCCCTAACCATGTCCCTTCGAAATAGTCGATTAAGGGTGTTTGTTTTGTTTCGTTGGCTTGGTAAAATGGATTTACTATGAGTAAATTGTAGTAGTTTGCTACTTCTCTTGTGGGTACATAGGCTAGGGCTATCAGTTTTTTTATTTGATATGCAAAGTTGTTGCTTGTTGCATATACTACACTTAGGGACAATTATGATGTCTGTCGTAAGGCCTCCGACCTTAGGTCGGAGGCCCTACGACTGGCATCCTCGGTTTCAATTCTAACCAGCTGATTATGATACAGCCGGTCAGAATTCAAACCGGCTGGTCATTTAGGCTAGCTTCCAATGGGCTCTAGGAGCCCGTCGGCCCGTAATCCAAATGGAAGGCTTTTCCGCCTTCTGGATTACGATGCACAGTGTCCAGCATGGTTTCCATGCCGGCCTTTCCAACATGGAAACCCTGTCAGAAAGCATGTTTGGGGGACCCTAGCAGGGCCCCCTTATGTATTTGGCCTCCGGTTGGGGGCCGAGGGGGCACCTATGCCTGCCACGGGGTGCAGGGATGAATACAGACTCCCGCTTCTTAATGGGAGAATGTGACCGCACCATGTGCAGTCGCGTTGTAATTAGGCGGTCGGGACCGCCGACTGGAGGTTGGTTGGTCCAGTTTCCGCAACAGTGCATCCGACATCGTAATGAGGCCCTTAGTGTAGATTTCTGGAGATGCTGCCATATATTTTGGTTAAAATGGTAGTAGCATCCTTGTATTGCTGAATGTGGATATATTTTTAATTGCTTGGATCATTGCATGCTCGAAGTCTATTATTATTTTTTGGGGGAAGTAATTTTCTGTTTGTTGTTTAATTATTGTTAGTAGTTCTATATAGGTTGTACTTTGTTTGTTGGGTATATATGAAAGGGATGTTGGTTTCTTGGTATTCACCATGGATAGTGTACAGTTGATAGAATGGGTTGGCATATATCTTAAATGTGCCATCCATCATCCATGTTTCCCACTATTGTAATTTTTGGATGTTCGTATTGGTGGCAAAGATGAGAATTCTTTTTTAATAACTATTGTTGTCATAAAGAATGAATTTTTCATCTTTGTGTGTAACTGTATATTCTGGTAGGATTTTTACGTCACAGAAAAAGTTTTGGGGGGTGGAGGAGTTTGACTGCTTGAATTTTTTGGTTCTGGCTATGAGGCTTATTAGGGTTGGGATGACAGGTAACTGTCCAGTTACGAGCTCTGGGACATGGTTTAGGAAATTTTTAAAGATTCCTGTGCTAGTTTGTTGTGAGCTGCTGCTTGCCTCTTTGATATTTTCCCAAACGTCTCTAACCTCTATTTCTGTAACTTTGGGGGGGGGTGATTGTGTTCTTTTACATTATTCACTGTCATTTAACCTAGTGGTTGCACTCCCATACCAAGAATTGGAGTAGTATTTAGTACATTCCAATGTACATTATTGGTTGTCATTTTTTCTTGTGTATAACTGCAGCCCATGTAACACAGTAGTAATTTTGCTTTTTGTGAGGAAATGAATTTAGCCCCTTCTGTCATTTTCTTTGTATTTCTGTGAAAATACATATATGATAATTGTTAATAAGTGAAAAGTAAACGTTTAAGTATTATTACATTTTTAATAATACTTAAATATACGTTGCTTTTTCTTTTCTGATTCTTTTTCGAAGTTTGTTTGTGGTTTCTCCTGCTTTAATGTTTTTGTTTCTCTTGGTTAAAAAATCTGTAGATTATAGTGTTATGCATTTTTGTTAGTTTAGTTCAGAGTGGGCCAGATGTACGACTATTTGGAATTGCGACTCGCAAATTGCGAAAAATAGTGAGTTGCAATTTGCGAGTGGCAATTCCAAATGTACAACAGTGTCAGAGACACTGTTAGCGATTCCCAATGGGGTCGTAAAATGCGAGGCTCATCAATTTTCATGAGGCACTCACATTTTGCGACCCCATTGAGCATGGCTGGCCCTCCCAGGAATGGTGGCCTGCTGGGCTCAGCAGATCACGATGTCTGGGACTGCTTTTAAATAAAGCAGCTTTTTTTATTAAATGCAGCCCGTTTTCCTGGGACCACTGCCTGCCCTTAAAAATAATTTTCACATGCATTTGCAAAGGGGAAGGGGTCCCCTAGGGACCCCTTCCCATTTGCAACTGCATTACCACCTACTTGAAGTAGGTGGTAAATTGCGACTGTTTTGCGACCGCAATTGCGGTCGCAAAACAGTCATACATAGGGCTCAGAGTTGCAATTAGGAAGGGATACCCTTGAAACGCCCCTTCCTAATTGCAAGTCGCAAATGCTATTTAGCGAGTCGCAAATAAATTGCCACTCGCTAAATAGCGTTTGTACATGGCTCTGCAAAAACTGGTTGTACATCTGGCCCTTAGTGCCTATTTGCTATTTAATTATTTTTAATGTTAGGATAAAGGCTTACTATTTTTGGTAGATTTAGTTGATTTCTTTGATGTTGTTTTTGGATTGGAAATTTTGTAGGCTGTAGAAGGGAAACAAAAATGAAATATTTATTAGTTTTATTTTTTTTATTAGGATTGTTTTTAAGTTTATTTAGTTAAGCTCTACTAATAATTTAGGGATATACTTAATGGATTTTATATCTTTTGATAATGTTGATTTTTGTATTCTTTTTTTAAACCAATGCTGCATTGTAAATTTCTTTGTAGTGTAGACTTTTGGTTAAGTTTGCAAATCTGTTCATTTAGTCTATAAAGTACGAATGGCAAAAAAAATGCATTTGTTTATTACTTTTATATGTTTCATTAGTTTTAAGTTAAGTTAGGGTGATTTAGTTATTTTAAAAGTTTTGTACTTATTTTGAATGAGAGCTTTCAGGTGTAGTAGTATTTGTAGATTTTTTTCGTTGGGTGGTTGATCTGGCAGAGTTTCGTCCTTCTCCAATGTTTGTTGAATTTGAGGTATTTTATGGTAAATTAATTGGCTGCTTTTATAGTGTTAGTTTAATTAGTTGCAGCTTTCTATTGGTGTTTGTTGTTGTAGCTTAATTTTATTGGTTGGAATAGCGTCTGTTTGAATATTTTGGTAGTTATAATTTAATTTATTTAATGTTGTATGTATTTATTTAAAAATATTTTATTTTATAGGATATAGTTAGAATATGTGTTTTTACATATGTTATATTATTTTTAAATATGTTTTATTTACGTTTGTTTATATTTGATGGTGGTGATTATTATTTTATGTATTAGATTTTGTGTATTTATTAAAATATGATTTTTATTTGTTTATTTGTAAATAGTTTGGTTTTTGTAGTTGGTAATATTTTTTTAGATATATTTTGTTGTTTGAAAAGTTTAGTTTTTCAGTTTTTTTTTAAAAGGGTTAAATATATTTATTTATAAAGTTTAAATGTTATGTTTATGTTGAATTAAAATTTATTTTAGCTATGTTTATTTTGTCGATATTGTGTATTTCGATATCTTTGTTGGATTATATGTTATTTTAAATTTTGTGATATTTTTGTGTACAATAATTTTGTAGCCAATATTTTATTAGTCAATATTATTTTTGACAATTTTTTCCGATATTTATGCATTTTTATTTTGGGGATAGTTAGTCGATATTTTTGTATGCGATATGATGGGGGCCGGTATTGTGTCAGCGAACCGTGTGTGAGGATAATTATGTTGAAGACCCATAAGATAGGGTGTCATTGGAGTGATGTCCAGTTTGCTGCACAGATAGGGTGTGATTGTAGTCATGTTTAAGTCCACAGAGAGAGAGAGAGAGAGAGTGTGATGCTAGTTATGTTTGAACTCTCCGAAAGATAGGGCCTGATTGTAGTCATTCCCAGAGACTCCCTTCCGACCAGCACCATAGCGGAAGCAGGACCGCCCCACTAGAAGTCGGCGGTCCTGCTGCCCTGATTAGGATGCGACGACCTTCACTGCAGTCGCAATGCGTATATTTCCTATTGCGGTGTGTGCTGCTGGCTGCAGCACATGCCCCAATAGAAAATAAACACATTAAAAACATCCCTGCGCCATGTGGCAGGCACCATTCAGTGCCTGCCACATGGTGCAGGGATGTTAAGAGCACCATAGGTGCCCCCCATGCCCCATAGCAGAGGTCTGGGGGGAGGGGACTTTGCTAGGGGCAGGTAATCCCTACGGCGGTGCCTGAGCAGGCACCACCCTCATTGTAGGGATTACTGACCCTCCAATGCACCAACAGGCTCCTTGAGCCCATCGGAAGTGCAGCGGATGGTCCCTCCGCCAGATGCCTCGTCTCACCGCATCATAATGTGGTGGGCGGACCGCAGGGGCAGATGTCGGTGGGTCGGACATGGACGAACCTTTGTTGTCGGACCCACCAACATCGCAACCAGGCCCTAATTGTTTAGTTATAGTCATGTTCAAATCCCCCTCAAGAGAGTGTATGATGATAGATATGCTGCAGTTTTTGCAGACATTGGGGCCTATTATGATGTCGAGCGGACTCACGTCTGCCCAACACTGTCTCCGAACTACGACCAACCGACCTCCAGTCGGTGTTCCCGACCTCCTGATTAGGATGTGACCGAACAGCGTTCGGTTGCATATCAACATTTCCCGTAAACCGGCAGTAGTACATGCTCCCATAGGGAAATGGGAGGTGATGTAAATCCCTGCACCCCGTGGGAGGCACCTTGAGGGGTGCAGGGATTAACAAGGGGGCACAAAAGGTGCTCCCACGGCCCCCAAACTGAAGGCCCCCACACACAAGGGGGACCTGCTGGGGCCCCCCAAACATGCTTTCCGGCAGGGTTTCCATGTTAGAAAGGCCGGCATGGAAACCCTGCCGGAAACCGTGCATCGTAATCCTAAGGGCGGAAAGACCACCCTTTGGATTTACAGGCCGGCCTCCGCCTGGCCGACTGGTTCCTTGAGCCCATCGGAAGCCAGCCTGAATGAGCAGCCGGTTTGGTTTCCGACTGCCAGCATTGTAATGCTGCGGTTGGAAAGTAAACAGAGACTCGTCGGTCGGAGCCTTTCGGGGCTGCAATGTGATTGGCCCCATAGTGTGTTATTACATTAATTTCCAGGTCCCCACAGTGATAGTGTGATTATAGTCACGTTTAGATCCCCACAGAGATAGTGGTGATTATGCTATCACACAAGTCCCTGTAGAGACAGTGTATGATGATAGATAAGTTGAAGTCACATGAGATCGTGTGTCATTAGAGTGATGCCCAGTTTGCCGCACTGATAGTGTGTGATTATAGTTATGTTCAATTCCCCACAGAGATAGTGTTTGATTGATAGTTATGTTCGAACACTCCAAAAGATAGGGTCTGCATATAGTCATGCCTAGGTCCCCAGAGATATAGGGGCCGATTACGATGCAGCTCGGAAGGCTCCGACCCACGGTAGAAGCCTTCCAAGCCGCATCGTAATGAGCTCCTCGGTTTACTTTCTGACCGCTTAATTAGGGTATAGGCGGTCGGAAAGTAAACCGGCCGGTCATTCCCGCAGGCTTCCGACAGGCTCGGAGAGCCCATCGGAGAGTCGGAATCCGGCCAGTAATCTCAAGGGCGGGTCTGTCTGCCCTTGAGATTACAATGCACGGTTTCCTAAATGGTTTCCATGCCGGCCTGTCTGCCATGGAAACAATCTCGGAAAGCGTGCTTAGGGGCTCACAGGAAGGCCCCCTTTGGTGCACGGCCTCCAGTTGGAGGCAGAGGGGGCACCTATTGTTGAATCAGCCGGTCGGAATTGAAACTGGTAGGTCATTCCAGCTGGCTTCCGACAGGCTCAAGGAGCCTGTAATCCCTATGGTGCCCCCGTTAGTCCCTGCACCCCATGGCAGGCAGCTCAGTGCCTGCCACGGGGTGCAGGGATTTACACCATGATCCATTTCCCTATGGGAGCTTGTACTACAGCCGGATTACAGCTGTAACACATGCTCCTATTGAGAAATGTTGGAATGCGACCAAACATTGTTCGGTTGGATCCAAATCAGGCGGTCAGGACCCCCGACCGGGCCCCGGCCCTGAAGTAGCAAGGGACACTAGTAGAGCCCCCTTTATTGCCTCACCGCTACCCTTTTCATGTTGGGTGAACCGCCATGAAAAGGGTGGTGTGAGGCAAATCGTGATAGGCTTGAAGGTGCCTGCTGCGGTACTGCCAGCATATTACTGCCCATTTGCACACCACTGGCCCAGCGGGATCCTTGATCCCGGTGGTCTCATGGCGGTCCAATCGCTGCAGTCGAAATACTGCAGACTGTCCCGCAGTGTGGTGGTGGTCGGACTGTCACCAGGGGTTCGGCGGTCCTATGGCCTGCCGAATTCATAATCAGGCCCATAGTGTTTAGTTATAATCAAGTCCGCCTTGAGACAGTGTACTATGAATGTAATGCTGCAGCTCATGCAGAAATATTGTGTTATTACAGTCATTCCCAAGTCCCCACATTGATAGTGTGGTTATAGTCATGTTCAGGTTCTTACAGAGATAATGTGTGATTATACTAATACTCAAGTCCCTGCAAAGATAGTGTGTGATGATATTTATGTTGGTCACATGAGATAGTGTGTATTTAAATTGATGCCCTGGTTTCTGCACAGATAATGTGTGATTATAGTCATGTTCAAGTCTCCAAAGTGATAGTGTGTGATGATGGTTATGTTTGAACCCTCCGAAAGATAGAGTCTGATTATAATCATGCCTAGGTCCCCAGAGATATAATGTTTAGTTATATTCATGTTCAAGTCTCCACAGCGACTGTATGATTATGCTAACAGTCAAGTCCCCATGGAGATAGTGTTTGATTATATTCATATTCAATTTCCTCAGTGATAGTGTGAGATTAAAGCCATATCCAAGTCCCCAAATACAGAGTTATGATAGAAATGTTCAAGTTCCTGGAGAGATGTATTATTATAATAATCATGCTCATGTCCGTGCAGAGACTTTATGTGATTATTGTGATGCCCAGGCTCAAGTCCTGCAGAGATTTTGTGGACCAGATTCACCAAGGGTCTCTGCACTCATGGTGTAGACCCCGCAGTTGTGCTGCGGGGCCCACACTCTTGGCGGGATCTCCGCAATGAAAAAACTGCAGGGCAGAAGTCCCCCTCCACGACTGCGGGCCTCCGCTACGAGTATGGAGGCCCTTGGTGAATCGGGCCCTGTGCGTGATAGTGAACCACAGGTCCCCAAAGGGATAGTGAGTGATAATAGGGATGCCTGGATAGTGATTATGGACCTGCAGAGAAATTGTGTGTTGGCTGTCAAGTTCAGGACACCGTAGGGACAGAGTTTAATGATGGTCATGCTAATGTCCTTGCAGAGACATTATGTGATGATAGCCGTGTTCAAGCCTCCAACAAATTAATGTATTATTTTATTGATGCCCACATCCCCAAAGCGCAGCCAGCCTTACCTGCTGTTGGGGCCAGAGCTTGAGGGACGGAGGAGCGGACCGGGAGTGCAGCGGGAGTAAGAACTACACTCCCCAGGCTCCTTTGCGGTGTCCAGCGCTGTCGTGCACCCGCCAGCATCACCAGAGCACCAGGAGGCGCCGTTAAAGGTTTCCAGGGGCTCCGGCAGCACGGGAAGCCAAAGCGCAGCCAGCCTTACCTGCTGTTGGGGCCAGAGCTTGAGGGACGGAGGAGCGGACCGGGAGTGCAGCGGGAGTAAGAACTACACTCCCCAGGCTCCTTTGCGGTGTCCAGCGCCGTCGCGTACCCGCCAGCATCATCAGAGCACCAGGAGGCGCCGTTAAAGGTTTCCAGGGCCTCCCGCAGCCCGGGAAGCCAAAGCGCAGCCAGCCTTACCTGCTGTTGGGGCCAGAGCTTGAGGGACGGAGGAGCGGACCGGGAGTGCAGCGGGAGTAAGAACTACACTCCCCAGGCTCCTTTGTGGTGTCCAGCGCCGTCGCGCACCCGCCAGCATCACCAGAGCTCCAGGAGGCACCGTTAAAGGTTTCCAGGGGCTCCCGCAGCCCGGGAAGCCAAAGCGCAGCCAGCCTTACCTGCTGTTGGGGCCAGAGCTTGAGGGACGGAGGAGCGGACCAGGAGTGCAGCGGGAGTAAGAACTACACTCCCCAGGCTCCTTTGCGGTGTCCAGCGCCGTCGCACACCCGCCAGCATCACCAGAGCGCCAGGAGGCGCCGTTAAAGGTTTCCAGGGGCTCCCGCAGCGCGGGACGCGCGCGGGCGTGCCCGGGCAAAGCCCGGCCAAGGGCAGGCCCGTCTGCGCCCGTCAGAGACCGTAGGAGGCTGGGCAGGGCCACCCCTCTGACAAGCGCCATCTCTTAAACTCCATTGTGGTGAGTCATCTATTTTCTCATCTATTTTTACCATTATTACGTGTAAAGGAGCAATACGCTATGGGGAAACGCACCACCATACCAAGTTCTTGTACCTCTACTGCCATAGACAGTATGCTGGAAAGGGCTGTGAACATCGTTGCCACTGAGATTGAGTTAACTGAGAGGCGTCTGTCACTGGGATTTACAACTCCCCGGATTGCTCCCTTTATCGTGGACAGTGATCGTATCAGCCCGCCCCAGACACTGAGCTTGCCATTTACCTCTATCAGGGACACACAAGCTTTGGAATCTGTTCACAATGATGAAAGGAATGGGGACAGCGAGGCCACCGGGGCTGTTGCTGACGGGGACCTTTCTGGAGTGATAAACTATAATGACATCGTACCAGATATGAATGTTTCCCCAAATTCAGTAGTCACCGGGGCTAAAAGAAAAAGGAAGCTGAGTAAACCCGTGAGCTCCAAAAGAAAACAACCACCTCGTTTAAACAAACAACGTACTGCCCTGAGTTCATGGATCCAAGGCACAGTGGCTCCCGCGGCTCTGAGCTCAACCAACGCCACTGCCACTGTTGATTTAACAGCATCTGTAGTATTAAACCAGTCTACCTTCACCCAGACTGAGCCCGCGACAGGCCCCTCATCTTGCTTCAAACTTGGCGATACTGCAATTGATATCATAGTAGACTCTGTGTATGACCACATTAAAACACTTGTGGATAAGAATTTTACAGCTCTTTTGAAACGCCTAGACCGTTTGGAGTCATTAGTGAACAAATCAGGCCCGCATAACAACATTCACAAACAGGCTTCACAACAAGGGGTGATTCTTAAGCCACAGGTCCCTGGCACATCTAGTATAACTAGCTCTAATAGCCAACAGCAAAACTCGATGCCCACTCAACCCCCGCATATTAGTACCTCTAGTGCTTGTGTCACTTGTTGCAAAACAAGGGAATGTTCAACACTTAAACCCATTGCCACACAGAACAAACCATTAATGACTGGTGCCATTAATAATGCACACCAACCAGCCCACCCAGTCACCCATGTTGCCATCACGAATCGTGCAAACAACACCACTCTAGTTTGCAACACCCAGAGTGCGAAATCTCCCACTGTAATTAATGCCAGTGAGACTGTGGTGGCTAACAAAGAAAACCTTAGCCTACCTCCGGCTGCCTGTCCCTATGTCTTAGTCCTTGCAGGTGTTCCACCCTTAAGGAAAAATCAGACCGAGATATGGGAACAATTGCGTAATAAAAGTGCTGATTGGCTAAGTAAACATAAAGGCTTTAGGGTGGCAAATGTAAGTGACATTATAATGGTGCGCAGGGTAGGGTGGGTTGGTCCTTCAGCAAAGAATATAGAGGGAGATTGCATTGTTATTAATTTCTGCTGTCCAGCTTTAGTGAGATCAATACTAATGTCACAGGAACTCAACAGCATCATCCCCACCGTTGTTTGGTCATTACCCCTGGTTTTTTTTTATAAACCTACCCCGGGCCCAAACACACCTGCCACCGCCTTGCCCACAGAGCTTAACAGATTCTCTGCTTTGTCTGGTTTGGATAGCTTGGATTGACTATCGCCCACTCGAACACCACCTGAACATATTCCCCCGAGACACATGCCCAATTCTCTAGAACATACCATTTTAGAACTACACGACCCAAAGCCCAACTCTTTAGAATATGATACAACAGAATCACATGACCCAAACTTGAATGTTCTAAGCTGGAATATTGCCGGCTTAGCTTCCAAAATAAGTTCTGAAGATTGGGCAAATTTAGTCAAAAAATATGACATTCTTATGTTCCAGGAAACTTGGGCAACAAGGGATTTATACCTAGAGGGGTTTGAATGTTTTAACATCATTGTACCCACTCCCAAACAAGGCCGCTAATCTGGCGGTCTCTCCATATGGGTCAATATCTCCTCAGCTAGTAGCGTCAAAACTCTTGCTACAAATGACGACAATTATCAAGCTGTCATTTATACTAAGGGTGGGCGGAATTTGCGGAGTTGCGTTCCGCAAGATTCCGCGAAACGGCAAGAAATCTCCGCGGGCACGCGGAATTGCGCGTGCTCGCGGAGATTTTGCTGCGCCCGTTGAATCCTGCCCTGCATATTTATCCACGAAGATGCCACCGTTTTGTGCAATACCTCTAGTCACCTGGAGTACTTTCTACTGGCTAATCAGTAAGTGCTACCTCGTTGGGTAAATGTATAGTGCCTTTCCTACACTATGGAAGAGATGGAGAGAAGGCACACCTGCTTAACCACGCTCACGAATTCTGCACGAGGATTGCGCTCGGGAAAATCAAGGATGCAAAGACCTCCATCGGGGATTACAGCTAACTTTTCACGTTGGAAATGGAGAGAAGGCACACCTGCTTAACCACGCTCACGAATTCTGCACGAGGATTGCGCTCGGGAAAATCAAGGATGCAAAGACCTCCATCGGGGATTACAGCTAACTTTTCACGTTGGAAATGGAGAGAAGGCACACCTGCTTAACCACGCTCACGAATTCTGCACGAGGATTGCGCTCGGGAAAATCAAGGATGCAAAGACCTCCATCGGGGATTACAGCTAACTTTTCACATTGGAAATGGAGAGAAGGCACATCTGCTTAACCACGCTCACAAATTCTACACGAGGATTGCGCTCGGGAAAATCAAGGATGCAAAGACCTCCATCGGGGATTACAGCTAACTTTTCACGTTGGAAATGGAGAGAAGGCACATCTGCTTAACCACGCTCACGAATTCTGCACACCTGCCCTGTATATTTATCCACGAAGATGCCTCCGTTTTGTGCAATACCTCTACTCAACTGGAGTACTTTCTACTGGCTAATCGGTAAGTGCTACCTCGTTGGGTAAATGTATAGTGCCTTTCCTACACTACAGCTGCGTAAAAGTCCAGAAGAATTGACCCCAGTGACCTGTGTGTCTGTAACTTTGCCACCGCGCCGAAAGCGCCGGGGTCCTTTGAATAAGCTGTCCATCATTCTGGGGAAAGGGCGGGAAGACGGTGCATACCACTAGTGTATGTGGGCCGGGGGCAAACGGGCGGGGCTTCTAGGCCTGTTCACAAGCCTCTTGTTTATAAAGGGTCAGAGCAGGATCTGAGCAGCAGATGAGGAGGAAGAACCTCCTGGTCACTGGACCTACACGGGGATTGCGCACGGGAAAATCAAGGATGCAAAGACCTCCATCGGGGATTACAGCTAACTTTTCATGTTGGAAATGGAGAGAAGGCACACCTGCTTAACCACGCTCACGAATTCTGCACGAGGATTGCGCTCGGGAAAATCAAGGATGCAAAGACCTCCATCGGGGATTACAGCTAACTTTTCACGTTGGAAATGGAGAGAAGGCACATCTGCTTAACCACGCTCACGAATTCTGCACGAGGATTGCGCTCAGGAAAATCAAGGATGCAAAGACCTCCATCAGGGATTACAGCTAACTTTTCACGTTGGAAATGGAGAGAAGGCACATCTGCTTAACCACGCTCACGAATTCTACACGAGGATTGCGCTCGGGAAAATCAAGGATGCAAAGACCTCCATCGGGGATTACAGCTAACTTTTCACGTTGGAAATGGAGAGAAGGCACATCTGCTTAACCACGCTCACGAATTCTGCACACCTGCCCTGCATATTTATCCACGAAGATGCCTCCGTTTTGTGCAATACCTCTACTCAACTGGAGTACTTTCTACTGGCTAATCGGTAAGTGCTACCTCGTTGGGTAAATGTATAGTGCCTTTCCTACACTACAGCTGCGTAAAGGTCCAGAAGAATTGACCCCAGTGACCTGTGTGTCTGTAACTTTGCCACCGCGCCAAAAGCGCCGGGGTCCTTTGAATAAGCTGTCCATCATTCTGGGGAAAGGGCGGGAAGACGGTGCATACCACTAGTGTATGTGGGGCGGGGGCAAATGGGCGGGGCTTCTAGGCCTGTTCACATGCCTCTTGTTTATAAAGGGTCAGAGCAGGATCTGAGCAGCAGATGAGGAGGAAGAACCTCCTGGTCACTGGACCTACACGGGGATTGCGCTCGGGAAAATCAAGGATGCAAAGACCTCCATCGGGGATTACAGCTAATGTTTGACGGTAGATATGGGCAGAAAGCACTCCTGCTTAGCCTCGACCTTGCTCACAAATTTTTTGTGCTGATTAATACGTTACAGAATTTGAGCTTCAACTCGGGCACCTGCTTCAGTGCTTTCTCTTGCACCCGAATTCCGTTCCGCCGCGGATCACGGAATTTTCGACATTTCCGCGTTCCGCGCGGAAATGCCGAAATTTCGCAAGTTCCGCGAGCGGAACGGAATTTGCCGCCCACCCTTAATTTATACACGAGGGATCTCAATTTGTTTTATTAATTTTTATAATAATGATTTTATAAATGTACCAAATAGGAATTACATTAATTTGTTTTATTTTGTTTCTGTTCTACAAAATCAAATTGAGCCTGGTAAGCTTGCAGGAATTTGCCTGGGTGGAGATTTTAATGCTAAGATGGTGAGGGTAAATGACGTAGTCACCGCATCTCTCTCAGACACGCACACATGCAAAAGAGGGAAAGAATTGCTGGACCATTTGTTAAATCACAGTCTACTGAATGTGATGGATATTGCCAATATAAATCATAATGACAGTTCTATTCCGACTTATAGGGGTCGGGGTTGCGCTTCGATGATAGATTACACTTTTATTTCTGCCTTGTTAGAAGATATTGTAGTACAAGCCGAGGTTCTTTTTTTTTTTTTTTTTTTTTTTCTTGTTTCATTTGTTCATTTATTCAGAGTTTGGCCTTAGGATAATTTCCTTTTTTTTTCTTTTTTTGTTTTTTTTTAACAAAACAAGTCATGATAAGCCATATTTACAAAAACATACAAAGCTGATACAGATACTAATATACAAAAGCCAGACACATGATACATGCAGTGTAGAGAAAAAGAAAGAAAAAAAGAATAAAAGGCTAATAAAGAAAAAAAACTGAGAAAAGACCATAAAGAGAAAAAGGAATGAGATAGAACAGACAGAGCTGAGGATCACTGCTTTAACCATTCCTCTAACGGGGCCCAGACCTTAGAGGCTAACACCCGCCGCCTTCTCCCCCTTAATAAAAAGACTGAAGACTCCAAATTATACAAAGCTAACATCCTAGCTCTCCAATTAAAGAACGTAGGGGCTTCAGGGCTTAACCATTGTGAAGTAATACATAAACGAATCATAGCCATGAATACAAACAAAAAAGCAGAGGTATATCTCGTCCTTTCAACCATCCCAGTGCCTTCACACCCCATTATTAGCATCTCCGAAGAGATGGTAACCGGGATATTAAGCCTCGAATTTAAGAAACCCTCCACTTCACACAAAAATTGCCCTAGTCTTGGACAGGAGTAAAACATATGTACAGCGTCCGCTGCTTGAAGCCCACATCTAGCACAACAGTCGCCCCTCCGGCCCCCCACTTTGCAATTTTCGCCGGTGTGTAGTATAGGTCAAACATTGCCATATAGCTTTGAGTCCGTAAACTGCCAGATACTAAAACATAGCTTGCTAATTCCAATGCGGGCCTTATATCCACCCCAGTCTTACCCAATTTACCCACCCACTTAGAATTCTGTAAATCAAGGTCATCCGAAAAATCAGATAGCAAACATTGATAAATTATACCTATTCTAGCCCTCCTTTGAATTAATTCAATTATGGTGTGCTTATCAAACATTGTATCATGCTGATATTTATCAACAAAACTTCTAATCTGAAGGTATTTGAAAAAGTCATGAGTATTTAAATGAAACTTATCTCTTAAAAAAGAAAAAGAGGCCAACTGCCCACCAGAACATAAGTCGCCTATATCCCGCAGACCCAACAGCTGCCATCTGAAAACAAACTGATCCTGAAAAATAGGGGGCAAAACTCGGACGGCATTAAAAGGCGTATAAAAATTAATATTCGGAATTGACCATTTGCGCCGAATTTTCCGCCAGACTGAAAACATAGCCCCAATAACTTTAAACCTTGTTTTCTTAAAATAGCTCGGCTCAAGAATTCGCATTAGAATACTCTTGGCAGCCTCACCCAGACCTATCTCAAAAATAGAAGGTCTGTTAGAGAGCGGAACCTCTGCCCTATCTCCCAACAGCGGTAGCCCAAAATGTTGCAGCATGGCCGACCAGTAATATAATAACAAATTCGGGACCGCCCACCCCCCACGAATCCTAGGGAGACACATCCACTTAGCTGCCCTGCGAGAGCGACGATATCCCCAAAGAAACCTATAACAGATCCTATCAGTCCTGGCCAAACTGACTTGCGAAAACTCTAGTGGGATAGTTCTAAATAAATACAAGAACTTTGGGAGAACCAGCATTTTAAGTACATTGCAACGACCATATAAAGAAAGATGCAGATGATCCAATCTTTCCAGCTTAGTATGAACAGATTGAATCACCGGGCGGATATTAAGATCAGGGATATTATCCACATTATTAGTAATTTTGACCCCTAAATAAATTGCTTCCGTAACCACCGGAACAGCAGAAGAACACATAGCAGCTGATTGAACAACCTGAGTCTTTGAGACATTAAGCTTATACCCTGATAACAGACCATATTGCTCAGCAAGAGTCTCCAAAGCAGCACAGGCAGAACGAACATCACTAGTTAACACAACAATATCGTCCGCGTAGGCCAGCGTTTTATACTCTGTACCATTGACCCTAATCGGCAAGATATCCGATTTACGTTCGATCTTACTAAGAAAAGGATCAATGTACAGAGCAAAAAGGAGAGGCGAGCAGGGACACCCCTGTCTGGTGCCCCTGCTGATGTTAAATGGCCTTGACTCCTGACCAGAAATACGCAATGTTGCAACTGGGAAAGTATACAATGCCTGAACCGCTTGTATAAATTCAGTACTAAAACCCTTCCAATGAAGCACCGCCCATAAGAACCCCCAAGAGACCCTGTCGAACGCCTTCTCGGTGTCCAACAGGTTCACTCCGAGGGGAGAAGAAGTTACCTGAGCCCAATCCAATAAGGCAATAACCCACCGAACATGGTCGGCCGTATCCCTACCCGGGATAAATCCATGCTGGCGTACAGAGACTAGTGGCGTAATTACCTCTGCCAGTCTAGAAGATAACATTTTAGAATATATCTTATTGTCAGTGTTTATCAAAGAGATAGGACGAAAAGATGAAGGGTCTAGCTCAGGTTTATCTTTCTTTTTAAAAAGGACAATCGTGGTTTGCCGCCATGATTCCGGTATAGCCCCCCCCTGTGCTGCCCTAAAGACTGATAAAATATCCTGACGGATCTCTGAACAAAATGTCCCATAGAATTCCAACGGAATGGCATCAGGACCAGCCGCCTTTCCATTAGCCAACGATTTTATTGCTGACTCCACCTCCTCCCAGATAATTGGGGCAGAAAGAACCTCATTCTGTTCAACTGTAACTTTGAGGGTACCAATATCCGGAAAAAAGCCCTCAATCTGGGGCTCGGACTGAGATCTAACATTTTCTTCCATATATAGCGAGATGTAAAACTTCTGAAACACATCCATAACCCCCTCCTGCGTATCCTGTATAACACCCTGATGATCCTGAATTCTGGTAATTCGATTTAGCAAACTTTTCTGTTGGAGCCTTTTAGCAAGAATTCACAAGCCGAGGTTCTACCGACTTTGTATGGCGACCACAACCCAATTTTAACAACAATCAGGTTTGCCCCTAGACCCGCATTCTCTAGAGAGCTGGGTGCAAGAAATTTAACACACTCGACGGACAATCTGAGGATAGTCTGGAAGGGCATCGACAATGGTAAACTGTTTTCTAAAATGATAACAGCAAATCTACCCTCTATCGAGACCTGTTTGTCGTCCAACGATCCAAACCCAGAGGTGGCCAACGCTTTTTGCCACCTATGTGGTGGTATTAAACGATTAATCTCGCGGCCTGTATCCAACACTAATTCGAATCCCAGATGGTTTAATAACGCCTGTTCTCGAGCTAATAGAGAGCTCCGTGTAGCACTCGTAGCGGTACCCAGGGATGCAACTCTTGTTGGAACCCTGAGACAACACTATAAACAAGCGATAAGGCAGCGTAAAGAGGAGATGTTAAAAGAACGTTGGGACAAGCTCACCTGTGCTGCCAGTCTCAATAATGGAACCAGTTTTTGGGCAGCAGTCAAAGATATGAGATCCATGGGCCTTTCACTTACGCCTTTAAGTTGCAATATAACAAGTGAGGCCTGGGAAGCTCATTTCTCTAAAATTTATGCAGCCCCCTCCCAGAGCGAGGAGCCCTTTGACCCTCATAATGCAGCACGCATCCAGATATCAATAACAGAAGTCGAGGATGCAATTAATCAAAGCCTGGGTAATAAGGCCCCCGGCCCCGATGGGCTTCCCATCGACCTCATTAAGTATAAATCTGAGTTCGCAGCGCCTATTTTACTCAATGTTTTTAATAACTTAGTAAATACTTTTATACCAAGCACATGGTCTACCAGTATTATCGTCCCGATTTTTAAAAAAGGGGATCGATCCAACCCTAGCTGCTATAGACCGATCTCCCTGATCGACAACACACTTAAGATACTTGGGAGGATCCTGTTTAATAAAATCAGATCTTGGGCTGAGGAGGAACAGATTTTAAATAAATGCCAGTTAGGGTCTAAAAGTAAACTGGGAACAGTTGAACAATGTTTAAATCTCAACCTGATCGTCGGTAAATATACCATAGCCCTGCATTCTCCAATATATCTGGCTTTTATGGATCTCTCCTCAGCCTTTGATTTTGTAAATAGGTCACGTCTATGGTCAGTGCTTTTAAAGTATGGGTTGGATGAGGTTTTAGTTCATTTTTTAGCTTTTTTGCACAGAGACTTGAATGCACGGGTGAGATTAGGCAAGGATGGGGAGGTTTCAGGGAACATCAATATTGGTAGAGGGGTCAGGCAGGGGTGTGTACTGGCCCCTCTCTTGTTCATTCTGTATATTAATGATTTACACAATGTTTTATCGGAACTTACTCCCGATGTCCCAAAAATCAACGGCAAAGTACTCCCCGTTTTACTATATGCAGACGATGCGGTCCTAATGGGCCGCACCCCAAATGCACTTCGCACTTTAGTTAGGGGCTTTGTTGATTTTATGGCAGATCTAGATCTCTGCACTAATTTTAAAAAATCGTTCATAATGTGTTGTGGTCCCAAAAAGCACTTTATTCGCTCAATTACCTCAGGACCTGAACGCCTTTTATGCACTCGCACTTTTCCGTACCTAGGACTAATGTTTTCAGACATTGGTTCTTGGGCAGCTCATTTGGCTTATAGGAGGAATACATTTTTAGGGGCGACTAACTCAATTTTATGTCTCCCGCAACCAAAAAGAACTGAGGTAGTGTTATCAATAATTAAGATTTATAAAGCACAGTGCATACCCATGGCTACTTATGGCGCTGAAGTTTGGGGTCACGCAAAAAGTAGCAGTCTCCAGGGAGAAGAAAATCGATTTTGTCAAAAACTTTTGGGGATCCCAATTTCTTCTCCAAATTTTATTTGCCATCAGGAATTACAGCTGCCTTATATTGAGGATTATATCAGGTCTCGCCCGGCCATATTTTGGCTAAAAATTTGGCAAAACTCGGCAGCGTCACTAACTAGAGAAATTATAATGGACTGCCTTAAATGCAGTAAGGGCGGAGACATACTGTGGCTTGCTGCTGTCAGAAACAGCTTGATTAGCGTGAACCTTGATCACATTTTCCTGAATCTAATCAACATGGAGGGCATAACTAAAAAGACCCTACAAGAGGCCCTATACGACCAATATAGTAACTTAAGACATGATATGGAACTCGTGAAGCCATCAGTTATTAGGTATATGTCCTTGGCACCTACCAACTGCCCCCCAACTCATTTGCCTTCTAGCTATCTCCTATTGAATTTAAGTCGCTGGGAGAGAAGCTTGTTGTTCCGCCTTAGGGCAGGTACCTTAAAATATCTATTGTGCTTCCCTATAGGCTTTCATATCAACCTTGGGCAAATGCCCTGCCCCTGTGGCAATCAGAGCAACCAATCAACGCGACACTTTTTATTTTTCTGTAATTTTTATTTGATATATACTAAACAGTTTTTGATCCCTTTTTTTAGGGCAACTACTACTGCTGACTTCAGAATAGCCTACATGGAAATTCTTAATCTTAAAAGTGTAGACTTAACCTTTAGAGTAATTTCTTTTCTGAAGGCGGCAGTACGTTCACGTGCTTCAATGAGCACCCTTTAAAAAAAGTATCAGATTTCACATGATTTCATCTAGCCGTTACTTGTTGTGAACCATAGTTTCTAATGTTCGGTGGCACCCTGTAGAAATCCTTGCCTTGCATATTATTGCATATTATGGCTCTCAAATATAGCTTATACCCGCTTGCACTTTAACACAATATATTTATGCTGCTATTTACTTACTGTATTTTTAACACATTGTATTGTACTGTTATTTGTTTGTCTCTGATCGTCCTTATATTAATCTAATTTGTTATGCCAATTGCTTATTAGCACTTATCACACTATGCTGCTATTGTCAAGAATAACCGAGCCATTTAAAGGAGTGGTCGTCTCATATATTTGCCTCCCTGTTATAATATGAATACTTATATCTCTGACTATACAATACACATAAGTCCTTGTTATTTATTGTTATTTATTGATTTTTAATGTGACCTGTGCTTTTATGGATATTATGTATCCGAATAAAGATCATTTTGATTGATTGATTGATAGCTTGTGATTATAGACACTCCCTGGGCCCTACAGAGATAGCGTGTGATGATATTCATGTGCAATTCCCTGTAAAGATAGTGTGTGATTGATTACATTGATGGCCAGGTCCCCACAGAGACAGTGTGTGGTTATATTGATGTCCAGCTTCCATAGAGATGGTGTAGTATTATACTATTACCATGGTCCACCAACGAGATAGTGTGGGATGATAGTTATGTTCAATTCCCATCGAAGATAGAATGTGACTGGTTATATTGATGCCGAAGTCCGCACAGAGATAGTGTGTGATTATAAGGAAGCCCAGGTCCCCACAAAGGCAGTTTGTGTTTACAGTCATTATAGTGTGTGATTATAATCACATTCAGGTCTCCACAGTGATGTCTGCAATGATAGTTACATTGAATACCCTACACAGATAGTATTTGTCTGGTGGCTTAATAAAAATTATCCACCTGAAGGGATCTATGTTTGGCCTCCCACTGACATCTTTGAATCCTGCTGCTTCCACTCAGCCTTTCATCCTTCCAAGGTTTATACATTAAGTACCATTGACTTGGGTACCAATAAGATTATATGATGTGATAATAGTGGCATTCAAGCCCTCACATGAGCCTAACTGGAATTATCCCATTGATCTAATAATCCAACTTCAAATGCAGCATTAACTAATTTAAACTGTGTTCATTCAGGAAGGTCCATACTCCCTTAAAAATCAAAATATCGGAGTTATCATTCTCTTTTTCTGGGCACCACTTTATAAACTAGTCTCCATAAGGAAGATAATACTCTACTTCAGACAAGCTCCCCATACTGTTTTTTCTGACCCGTTTGAATTATTACATTGGAGAAATAGATTTAAGAACTGGCACATCTTTGTTATTTTTGTCTGTAGAATTCAAGAATGTATTAGGCCTCTCCTCACAAAGCTCTTCCTTCTCTAAGAGTATTTCTTCTATCTGCTCTTGGAGCCCCTCATATTCACTTAAGCTCACACTCCATAAATGTCTATATTTATATACATAAACCTTTTTAACAAAGTTAAAACATTTGCTGTGTTTGGGAACACAAATTCTAAAAGTGGAACATATAGCTGGATTTCCAAATGGGGCTAGACATCACTTTGTACAAGAGTAGAAAAAACCCATATTGGCAGTGGTACAACTAGGCCTGGGTGGAGTTCCGCTAAGCAGAACTCCGAAAAGTGACCAAAAAACTCTGCCACGCTATGCGGAGTTACGCAAGTGGGAGAGTGCATTATGTTGTGCCGTTCATGCTGGTTTTTAGCACCAGGTGTTTGCCCTGCGCTGTAAAATCAGTGCAAACAGCACCAAGCATTTTCTTTCTGCAGCTCGAGTAAACGTTCTACTGAAGCGGCAGCTTCCTCAACGCATAGGGAAGGTTTCTCAACTCGAGCGGTAACGACTATCCACGACTGCCTGCATTGAGAAATCTTGTCTTGAGGTGGTCTGCAGTAAGATTTTCCTTGTTCGTGCTCACCAACTTAATGCTGGCGAGCGAGGAAAAAACTCTGCTCTGCTCCATGGAGTTTTTCAGAACTCCTCGCACTACTCAGAGTGCAGAGTGAGGAAAACTCCAAAAACTCTGCAATCGGAGTGAAATTTCCAGGCCTAGGTACAACCACCTTTTAAGATGTAAAATATGAATTCTTAAACAAGGCTTGTGGGTTTTTTTTGTACAAAAGTACTAAAAGATAGTTTGGCAGTAGCACAACTATCTTCTTCATGGAGAAAGGCACATTCTCAGAAGTGCCCATGTTAACTACAAGAGTTTTTGACAGTATAGAAGGTCCTGTTAGTTGAAGGCCAAACCACATACATGAGTCTTACAAACTCAGTGATGTCATTTGAGATGTCACCAGTGATGTCATCAGTGATGTCACTGACCATGTCATGAATGATGTAATATGTGATGTCATCAGCAGTGCATTGCGGGGGCACAAATTATAGTTAGCTAAACTAACTATAACGGCGGAATTTCTCTGGTTTTGTACGAGTGAAATGTCCAACTAACTATAACGTCCCTGAAACATATGGTTTTTTCAGTGAATTTCTAAGGGTTTTTAAATGCTAATTTCTAATTATAACGTGCCTGAAACCTATGGTTTTTTCAGTGAATTTCAAAGTTTTTTTCAATGCTAATTTCTAACTATACCATAGCAGTCGCGTTTTCAGAGTGGTGGAGAAAGGTGAGAGTGGCCTCCAAACACCTTTTAGCAATCCCACTGTGTGGGATTTACTGGAGGTAACAGGAGGGGTAGTTAGCCCCCAACGTCAACCTTGGGGGCCAACTACCCCTTTTATTACCTCCAGTAAGTCCCACACAGCAGGATTGCTAACTTGTTATATCAGGCCCGCCCCTCCCTGCACCACTGTGCAAACGCGCCCCTGGCGTGTTGTAAGTTGGGGGATTAAGTCCCCTTGAATCCTGAGGGTCCCTGGTGGCCAACTAGCCCACCAGGTACCTCCAGTAAGCGCCACAGAGCTGCATTGCAGAGAGGTGTAAAAGGGGCATGGCCTCGAACCACCTCTCTGCAACACAGCTCTGTGGCGCTTACTGGAGGTACCTGGTGGGCTAGTTGGCCCTCAGGGACCCTCAGCATTGAAGGGGACTTAATCCCCAATTTACAACGCGCCTGTGGGCGCGTTTGCACACTTGTTATGTTAGGCCCCGCCACCTCCCTACACCACTGTGCAAACGCGCCCCCTGGTGCATTGTAAGTTGGGGGATTAAGTCCCCTTGAATCCTGAGGGTCCCTGGGGCCAACTAGCCCACCAGGTACCTTCAGTAAGCGCCACAGAGCTGCATTGCAGAGAGGTGTAAAAAGGGGCATGGCCTCGAACCACCTCTCTGCAACACAGCTCTGTGGCGCTTACTGGAGGTACCTGGTGGGCTAGTTGGCCCCCAGGGACCCTCAGTATTGAAGGGGACTTAATCCCCCAATTTACAACGCGCCTGTGGGCGCGTTTGCACACTTGTTATGTTAGGCCCCGCCACCTCCCTACACCACTGTGCAAACGCGCCCCCTGGTGCATTGTAAGTTGGGGGATTAAGTCCCCTTGAATCCTGAGGGTCCCTGGTGGCCAACTAGCCCACCAGGTACCTCCAGTAAGCGCCACAGAGCTGCATTGCAGAGAGGTGTAAAAAGGGGCATGGCCTCGAACCACCTCTCTGCAACACAGCTCTGTGGCGCTTACTGGAGGTACCTGGTGGGCTAGTTGGCCCCCAGGGACCCTCAGTATTGAAGGGGACTTAATCCCCCAATTTACAACGCGCCTGTGGGCGCGTTTGCACACTTGTTATGTTAGGCCCCGCCACCTCCCTACACCACTGTGCAAACGCGCCCCCTGGTGCATTGTAAGTTGGGGGATTAAGTCCCCTTGAATCCTGAGGGTCCCTGGGGCCAACTAGCCCACCAGGTACCTTCAGTAAGCGCCACAGAGCTGCATTGCAGAGAGTTGTAAAAAGGGGCGGGCCACAGACCACTTCTCTGCAACGCAGCTCTGTGGCGCTTACTGAAGGTACCTGGTGGGCTGGTTGGCCCCCAAGGACCCTCAGTATTCAAGGGGACTAAATCCCCCAACTGTGCTGCAGGGAGGGGGTGGGGCCTCCGGCGGGTTGCCGGTTTCTTTTTCTTTTTTTAAATTATTATTTTATGGGAGAGGGGCTGCGTGGCCCCCCTTCCCTGGGCCACTTTTGGCCCCGGGGACCCCATCCCCCAGGGCCTGAGCATTTTTCTTTAAAAAAAACAAAAAACAAACAGGAAGTGGGCCACGTGGCCCCCCTCCCCTGGGCCATTTCTGGCCCCAGGGACACCATCCCCGAGGACCGGCCATTTAAAAAAAAATTAACACAGAGGGGGGCCGCGTGGCCCCCCACCCGGGCCACTCCTGGCCCCGGGGACCCCATCCCCCGGGGCCGGCCCTTTGCATTGGGGACCGTGGGGGGAGCCCCAATGCCCCCACGGTCCCGCCGTCTCCCCGCCTCCTGCTGGAGCCGGCATTGCTTTTGAGCAAGGGGAGCTGCTGACATGCAGCTCCCTTGCTCAAAAGCAATCCTAGCTCTGTCATTGAAGCGAGAGCAGGTTTTCCTGCTCTCGCTTCAATGAAGCAAAGCAGAAGCTTGCTATGGCAGGGCGGGAGCCGTGCTCCAGCCCTGCCATAGCAAACAGCAATGTCCCGGGGTGGGCACCCTGGGACATTGCAGGAGCCGGCCCTGGGGGGTGGCGGTCCCCAGGGCCATCGAGGGCTCAAGGAGGGGGGCCCCCCTCCATCCATTTGCATAGCCCCAGGGAGGTGGTGGTCCCCGGGGCTGGGGGTCTGCAACGGACCCCCATATTTAAATATTCAATGCCCTGGGGAGGTGGTGGTCCCCGGGGCAGTGTGGGGAAGGGCAGGAGCCCCCCCACACACTTTTATTTTTATTTGCAGCCCCGGGGAGGTGGCGGGCCCCGGGGCTTGGGGGGGCCAGCGAGGCCCCCCTCCTTTTAAATTTGAATGCCCCGGGGAGGTAGCAGTCCCCGGGGCAGCGTGGGGGGGTTGGGACCCCCCACGCCTTTATAAACAAATCCCCGGGGAGGTGGCGGTCCCCGGGGGTGCGAGGGGCCACTTGCCCCCCTGCACTCAAATAATAAGCCCCGGGGAGGTGGCGGTCCCCTGGGCTGCGGGGGCCCCCGTGGGCCCCCACAAATTAATCACTGATTGCCCCCGGGACCTGGCCCACCCGGGGGCTTTTTGAAAACGAAGCACGGGAGCCCGCGCTTCATTTTTCTTTTATTTTCACAGCAGGATTCGCGACCCCAACGCGAATTCTGCTGTTTAAAAAAAAAGAAGCTTTTTTTGGCCCTTGTGATCCTTGTGGGACCCCCTGAGCAGGCCTGGGGGTCAGGGTGTTTCTACCCTGCCCCCTTTTCTTCTTTTTCAACCTTTTTTCCACTCTTTTCTTGTGACTCGGTTACCGAGTCACAAGATGGCTGCCAACACTTCCTGGTTTGGAGTGTTGGCAGCCAATCAGAGTGAAGCTCGTGCCCGGGAGGGTTCGCGAACCCTCCTCGGTGCTCAGATATCGATATTTTTCTTTTTTTAATTTCTCAGGAACTACTGAACGGATTTACACCATTTAAAAAAAGGTCTCTTTCTGAACCAAGGGCTACCTTTTTTCCAAAATTGGTGTAATTCCGTTCAGCAGTTCGGGCTGTAACCTGTTTCAAATTTCCTATGGAAATTAACATGGAGAAAAACGTGTTTTGGGACCCCCCTTTTTTCTCGGCCCCCGCTTCACAAATCACCCCGAAACTTTCAAGACAGGAGCTGACCGGAGCGCCCAATTAGTTTTGAAATTTTCACGAAGATTTGTCAATCGACGCCAAAGATATTAGCAAAAGAAAAAACGCTTTTTGAATAGAAACGAGGTCCTAACTATAACTACCTACTGGCGACCGCCAGTAGGTAATATATATATATACATATATATATATGTTCCACCAATGTGTCCTCAATAACGCGCTCTACCTCACAGAGGGTGCAGGTGTCGCGGGTGGACTGCCCCACGTAAATTCTTATTCACCAATTATCCAGTCAAGGATTACACCGCACACCAAGGAATCTTCTTCAGAACTTTTTTAATTGCAAACGTGCAGAGTTACCCACTACCCACTACTACCATCATATATATATATCTCTAAGAACGGACACAACATAATAAAAAATTAATAAATCATTACCTTGTCTGGAGTGCCCACTTCTTCTCTTGTGTCAAGAAATCCTTGGATGATATATATATATAAAAAATATATATATATACATATCTATATATATATATATATATATACATATATATATTTTTTAAATTTCTTTATTTTACCTACTGGCAATCGCCAGTAGGTAGTTATAGTTAGGACCATGTTTCCATAGGAAAAGTGTTTTTTGACTTGCTTATAACTTTGGCGCCGTTTGACAAATCTTCATTTTCCCCCAAAAAGTGCTCAGGTGATTCTTGTTGCACATGAAAAGTTTTAGGGGGATTTGTGAAGCAGAGGCTGAGAAAAATGCAGTTGAAAAAAGGGTGCATTTGCAATGTTAATTCCCATAGGAACCTGTCAACACGACTACAGCCTGAACCACTGAATGGAATGACATCAAATTTGGCAGAAAGGTAGGTGTTATTATGCAGATTGTTCTTTTTGTTATTTGGTGCAAATCGATTCAGTAGTTGTCGATAAATTTAAGAAGAAAAAGTTAGTGATATCTCTGGCCACGGATATTTTGCGACGATTTTGCAATTAATTGCGAATGCGCACACCAACGGGAAGACTGTGATTGGCTGGATTCAACCTGAACAGAAAGTTGCGGCTGTCATTTTATTGATTGGGAACGGTTCCCAGGGCTGACATTTTTTGGGAAGCTTACATAAGGGGTCAGGGTGGTGGTAATCTGACCCCTTGTTCAACAAATGGGGGTGTTAGTGACACAAATTATGTGTCCAAAATAGATTTTTTTAATCATGCAGGATACTCACGACGATGCTGCGATTACCATTGCGGCCCCTGTGTACCATCGCGGGGTGTCACAATTATTGTGACGTCTTCGCAAATATTGGTGGAATTATAAAACAAAAAGTATCTATATACACACTCTTTCTGGTCACATTCACAGACTCATATACCTGCTCACATATCCACTCAGACACTCATACATCCACTCACATACCCACTCAGACACTAATGCACCCACTCACAGACTCCCTCAGACAGTAATGCACTCCCTCACATAAGCATTCAGAGGCTCATGCACCCATTCATATATGCAATCAGAGACTCATACACCCAAGCACATACATAGTTAGACTTATACACCCAGTCACAGACCCACTCAGAGACTCATACATCCACTCACAGACCCACTTAGACACTCACACACCCACTCACAGACTTCTGAGAGACTTATGCTCCCACTCATATACCCATTGATAGATTGATGTACCCACACACAGATCCACTCAGAGACTCATGCACCCAGGTGCATACCTAGTCAAAGACTGATACACCCACTCACAGACCCACTCAGACATTTATACACACTCATAGATCCAGTCACAGACTCATGTACCCATTCACATACCTACTCAGAGACTCACACACCCACTTACGTACACAGTCAGAGACTTATACACCAATTCACAAACTCCCTTAAAGACTCATGCGCCCACTCATTTACCCCTCTCAGAGACTTATGCACCCACTTATAGACCCACCGAAGGACTCATGCAGCCAGTCTCAGACCCACTCAGAGAGTTATGCGCCCACTCATATGTCTACTCAAAGACTCATGCACTGATTTCCTAACCCACACAAACAAACTCATACAATCAGTCGTATACCCACTGAGAGACTCATGCACCCACTCACATACCCACTCAGAGACTTATGTATATATATATGTATATATATATATAGAAACTTTCAAAATGGGCCACTAGTTTTGAAAATTTCGCGAAGATTCGTCAACCGGCGCCAAAGTTATTGGCAAAAGAAAAAACTATTTTTGAATAGAAACGAGGTCCTAACTATAACTACCTACTGGCGACCGCCAGTAGGTAATATATTACATATATATACATGACTTATATACAACAAAAGCATATATCACATTTAATAACAAAATAAAACCATAACACCAGCAAAAAAACAAAATATTTTTTATAAATAATGTAAACATTAAATTAAAGAATTAAAAATGTACTAAAAACATAATGCAAAACACAACACTAGAGAAAGTATTGGATTTTGGAGGGGTTAGATTTACTGTTTCCACTCCAATGGAAGCAACAGTAGTGAAAGTGTTGGACTTTGGAAGGGTGAACATTAATAACCCACTGCTACGTAAGCAAAAGCAGGTAAAGTGTTGGATTCAATAAGGGTTAGATTTACCGTTCCCACTCCAATACAGGCAACAGTAAAGCACATTTTGGACTTTGGAAGAGTTAGATTTTTAATCCCAACACCAATCTAAGCAACAGTGGAGAAGGTATTGTACTTTGGAGGGGCTGGATTTACTATTCTCACTCCAGTGTAAGCAACAGCATTGAAAGTATTGGACCTTGGAGGGATTAGATTTATTAATCCCACCCCACTCTGAGCAACAGTAGGGAAAGTGTTGGACTTTGAAGAGGTTAAATTTACTATTTGCACTCCAATCTGAAAGAAAAAATGGGGAAAGTTTTTGACTTTGGAGAGGCTTCATTTACTATTCCCAGGCCAAAGTAAATAAACGCAGGGAGCGTACTGGACTTTGGAGGATTGAATTTTAATATTCCCAATTCAATGTAGGAAAAAACAGGGAAAGTGTTGATCTTTGTATTGGTTAGATTACTATTCCCTTTCCAACTTAAGCAATAGTAGGGGAAGTGTTGGACTTTGGAGGGGCAAGATGTAATATTCACAGTCCACTGTGAGCAACAGTAGGGAAAGTGCTGGACTTTGGAAAGGTTTCATTTACTATTTCCACTCCAATCTGAAAAACAGTAGGGAAAGTGTGAGAGTTAGCAGGTGTTTCATTTACTATTCCCAAATCAACATACGCAAAAGCAGGAAAACTTCTGGATTTTGGAAGCATTGAAATTAAAACGAAAATAAATATAAAACTATTTTTCAAAATTTTTATTATGAAACACACTGATCAACAAATTAACAATTAATTAAAAAAGAAATAACTATTAACTAAATTATGTATAGAGTAAATTACCAATTAATAATGTAATTAACATAAACATTTCTCGAAAATGAAGACAATCATTTACATTTTCAATATCCTCCCACCCTAATCACCTAAAAACCCAACAACCCAGTACAAAACAAAAAATTGTTAATTAAATGAAAAAAATAAATTACACATTAAAAAGTCCAAACCTTACTAAAGAGATTAACACAACAATGAATCATTTAATAAACAAAATTGTTATCTACCAATTCATTATATAATTAATAGCAATAACAATCCAATTGCCATTGTCCATCGTCTCCAATGGCCCCATTGTGGCATCCCAAGCTCTAACAGCTGCTGAGTGGGGTGCTGATGAAAACAAAATAGCAAAAATACAGCATGCCGGGCATTGGAGCAATATCACTGGATGCATCCCATTGTGTATTTACAGCTGCTAGGATGCATACTGCCTCCAAATGCAATGATTCATTGGTGTATGGAGTTGTACAGTACAAAAACACAAAATAGCTGTCAATGTGGTATGCTCCCTGCCTCTCCCCTATCAATGGTTATGTTTTGTATGGATATGCCCAGACGTAGGTCCCTTGCTCACTTTGCCATTGGATTCAAGCTAGCCTGGCTGATGAAGGGTGTTACCCAGACACCGGTCCCAGGATGCTTGTTTCTGGTTCAGGGAAGACCTGGCTTTGCAGTTCGGGCTGGACTGTTCCCATGAGGCACAGGGTGAAGACTGATTTGTATATAGCTGGGTCTGAACTGAGGTGGCAAAGTGAGCTAAAGAATGACGATGGATTCAACCCACCTCTGTGACTGGGGGTGAGTGTCTGAAAAGTTTCAGCACTCCGTCCATCATCTCCTTGTGTTTGCTTTGTTCGCCCTAAGTTCACAGGGCATGCCCAGACGTGGGTCCCTTGCTCACTTTGCCATTGGATTCAAGCTAGCCTGGCTAATGAAGGATGTTACCCAGAAACCAGTCCCAGGATGCTTGTTTCCGGTTCAGGGAAGACCTGGCTTGGCAGTTCGGGCTGGACTGTTCTCATGAGGCACAGGGTCAAGACTGATTTGCATATAGCAGGGTCTGGACAGAGGAGGTAAAGTGAGCTAAAGAATGATGATGGATTCAACCCAGAACTGTGACTGGGGGTGAGTGTCTGAAAAGTTTCAGCGCTCCGTCCATCATCTCCATGTGTTTGCTTTGTTCGCCCTAAGTTGGCAGGGTATGCCCAGTTGTGGGTCCCTTGCTCACTTTGCCATTGGATTCAAGCTAGCCTGGCTGATGAAGGGTGTGCCCAGAAACCAGTCCCAGGATGCTTGTTTCCGGTTCAGGGAAGACGTGGCTTGGCAGTTCGGGCTGGACTGTTCCCATGAGGCACAGGGTCAAGACTGATTTGCATATAGCTGGGTCTGAACTGAGGTGGCAAAGTGAGCTAAAGAATGATGATGGATTCAACCCAGATCTGTGACTGGGGGTCCATCATCTCCTCTTGTTTTTTTGTTCGCCATAAGTTGGCAGGGTATGCCCAGACGTGGGTCCCTTGCTCACTTTGCCATTGGATTCAAGCTAGCCTGGCTGATGAAGGGTGTTACCCACAAACCGGTGCCAGGATGCTTGTTTCCGGTTCAGGGAAGACCTGGCTTGGCAGTTCGGGCTGGACTGTTCCCATGAGGCACAGGGTCAAGACTGATTTGCATATAGCTGGGTCTGAATTGAAGAGGCAAAGTGAGCTAAAGAATGATGATGGATTCAACCCAAATCTGTGACTGGGGGGTGAGTGACTGAAAGGTTTCAGCGCTCCATCCATCATCTCCTTGTGTTTGCTTTGTATGGGTGTAAACACAGCTAGGATCTCCCTCAGAGCCTCTGTTCCTTCATCGCAGTGAGCAATAACAACAATGGATGGGTGCTGCACTATTCTTGTTTACGCCGTGCACAGAAAGGTGGACTACTGCCTAAGGAGTCCTAAGATCAATAGGCTCAAGCCAACAGGAACCTATTTGCCTCTCCGTACTATGGGAGCATCGTGTTACAGTTGGCCCATGAGGGTGCACATTGGGAGGGCACCTTTGAGTGAGGAAAAAATGGAAACAGCAGTATCCGCTGCTCTATTGGCCTGGAATGGGCATAGTCAGTGACAGGCTTAGCCAGACCTGTCCAACTTGCTAAATAACTGACAAGTGAGGACAGCAGCCACTTTACCAGTGTCAGAGGTTAGCGTACAATTTGAGAGAATGGGGATTGCAATATTTGATTCCTGGACAACTTTGAGAAATAAGTGCCTTCTTGTTGTAGTGGACCATGGCTGTCAGTGCACTGTGGTTAATCCTTAAAGAAATCTGCCAATTCAGCTGTATCAAAAGCTGTGTTAAAGATCTTTTCCCATGTTCAATTTTCTAAAGAGGAGACCTCTAACTAAGGTTCAATCTTTGGTGCCCATTCACAAACTGCACTTTGTAATGCATGAAATAACACTACAGCAGTAGTCCTACTCGCCTACTCTAAAACTCTACTCACAAACCTATGCCAGAAATCTCCACATGTGCATCCCTATATTTTCTGTACAAAGATCTCTGACACGTGTGCATGGGAAGTGCCTGGGTAATACTTACTACTAACTGAAAGGGGATTAGCGAGGGGTAAGAAGGGGCTTAGGGAAGGGTCTGGAAGAGTTGATAGAGGGACATGCAAATACAAACACCCACTCACAAAATAGTAAACCCATTGGTGTTCACAAACTGCGCTTCAAAAGTAAGCACAGCCAAAAAGCACCCAAAACAGTAGTTAATGTGCTCGAGTTCAGCCTTGGAGTAAGTTCAGCATGACAAGAAGTCACTCAAAGGTATTGCAACACACTCCCAAAGAATATAATGGAGACAGACACTTAAAATAAAACCCCAGAGGGAATTATGTTAACTACATAAAATAAATACATATATGTATATAAATTTATGTTAACCGCATAAAATAAATGCATATATATATATATATATATATATTCACTGAAAAAACCATAGGTTTCAGGCACGTTATAGTTAGAAATTAGCATTTAAAAAACATTAGCAATTCACTGAAAAAACCATAGGTTTCAGGGACGTTATAGTTAGTTGGAGATTTCACTCGTACAAAACCAGAGAAATTCCACCGTTATAGTTAGTTCAGCTAACTATAACTCGCGCCCGCAATGCACTGCTGATCACGTCACATATTACATCATTCATGACATGGTCAGTGACATCACTGATGACATCACTGATGACATCTCAAATGACATCACTGATGACATCACTGATGACATCATCCAGTGACTGTGTGCTTCTGTAAAGTTTAAATATGTTTTATATATATATATATATATATATATATATATATATATATATATATATATATATATATATATATATGCCAAGGTGTATTGAAGAATGAGTGGGTGTATAAGTGTCTGAATGGATGATTTAGTAGGTGCGTGACTGATTGTATAAGTGACTCATTAAGCGTATCTTACTGAATGCATGGGTTAGTGAGTAAACTGTGTAAATGTCTGTATCAGTCTGTCTGTTGGTGTGTAGCTATATGACTGTCTATATGGGTTATTGATTTGTTGTCTGAGTATCTGTATGGGTGCCTGAGTATCTGTGTGAGTAGGTGGGGGGTAGGTGCCTCTGTCCATAGATGTGTGAGTGGGTGATTCACTGGGTGTATGGGTTGAAGAGTACATCTGTGAAGGTCTGTAGAGGTGGGTGAGTGTGTTTATGGGTTTGTTGGTGAGTGAATGGATGTCTCAGTGGTATATGTGTGATTAACTACATATGTGAAAGGTAGTATATGTGAGTGTTGGAGTATATAAATGACTATACGTGAGTGTAAGTGATTGTGAGAGTGGCTGTATGGATGAGTGTTTGTTTGTATCAGTGATTGTATAAGAGAGTAAGTATGTGTTAGTGTTTATATAAATAAGTGAGTTGGTCTGTGTATAACTGTATAGGTGAGTAAATGGGTGTGATTGATTCTTTGCATGACTGAGTAGGTGTATGAGTAAGTCTATGGATGAGTGGCGGTGTGTGAGTGTATGTATAGGTGTATGAGTGCATATGATAGTGCTGTATTGATGAGTGACTGCATGTATGAGTTACTGTATGGGTGAATGAGTGGAGTGTGTGGGTAGACCAAGGAATCACTGAGCAGGTATGTACTAACTGCTATTGGTGTGTCTATGGTTTCGAACATGGTAGTCTGTATTTTAGAGTGGGTGTATAAAAAGTTATATTAGGGTGTGAGGAGGTGCATCAGATTATCACTTGGATGATGTCATCAGTGATGTCATTTGAGATGTCATCAGTGATGTCATCACTGACCATGTCATGAATGATGTAATATGTGACGTGATCAGCAGTGCATTGCGGGGGCGCGAGTTATAGTTAGCTGAACTAACTATAACGGTGGAATTTCTCTGGTTTTGTACGAGTGAAATCTCCAACTAACTATAACGTCCCTGAAACCTATGGTTTTTTCAGTGAATTTCTAAGGTTTTTTAAATGCTAATTTCTAACTATAACGTGCCTGAAACCTATGGTTTTTTCAGTGAATTTCAATGGTTTTTTAAATGCTAATTTCTAACTATAACGTCCCTATTAAGTCCCCTTGAATCCTGAGGGTCCCTGGGGGCCAACTAGCCCACCAGGTACCTCCAGTAAGCACCACAGAGCTGCGTTGCAGAGTGGTGTAAAAAGGGGCGTGGCCTCGGACCACCTCTCTGCAACGCAGCTCTGTGGCACTTACTGGAGGTACCTGGTGGGCTAGTTGGCCCTCAGAGACCCTCAGGATTGAAGGCGACTTAATCCCCCAATTTACAATGCACCAGGGGGCACATTTGCACACTTGTTTTGTTAGGCCCCGCCCCCTCCCTGCACCACTGTGCAAACGCACCCCCTGGCGTGTTGTAAATTGGGGGATTAATTCCCCTTGAGTCCTGAGGGTCCCTGGGGCCCAACTAGCCCACCAGGTACCTCCAGTAAGTGCCACAGGGCTGCGTTGCCGAAAGGTGGACCGAGGCCACGCCCCTTTTTACACCTCTCTGCAATGCAGCCCTGTGGAGAATACTGGAGGTACCTGGTGGGCTAGTTGGCCCCCAGGGACCCCCAGTATTCAAGGGGAATTAATCCCCCAAGTTACAACGCGCCAGGGGGCGTGTTTGCTGAGTGCTGCAGGAGGGGGCGGGGCCTCCATCGCGTGATCCGTCTTTTTAAAAAAAAAAAAATGTTTGTAGAAGGGGGGTGTGTGGCACCCCCTTTATTTTCAATATTTGGGCCCTGGGGACCCCATCCCCCAGGGCCTGACCCGTTTAAAAAAAAAAAAACGGGAAGGGGGCCGCGCGGTCCCCCTCCTGAGGACAATTTCGGCCCCGGGGACCCCATCCCCCGGGGCATGGCCACAATGTTTTTTTTAATTAAATAAATATTTTTTAAGGAGGGGGGCTGCGTGGCCCCCCCTCCTGAGTGAGGCCTCTATTGGCCCCGGGGACCGCATTCCCCGGGGCTGGCCTTTTTTTTTTTTTTTCTAAATGGGGAGGGGGCCACGTGACTCCCCTCCTGGGCCACTTCTGGCCCCGGGGACCCCATCCCCCGGGGACGGCCCTCTCCATTGGGAACCGTGGGGGGAGCCCCAATGCCCCCACGGTCCCGCCGGCTCCCTGCCTCCTGCGGGAGCCGGCATTGCTTTTCCACACGGGGAGCTGCTGACATGCAGCTGCCCGTGTGGAAAAGCAATGTGGTTTGGAGTTTGAAAGCGAGAGTAGGTTTCCCTGCTCTCGCTTTCAAAACCCAAACCACAGTTTGTTATTGCAGGGCGGGAACCGCGAGGCTCCAGCCCTGCCATAGCAAACAGCAGTGTCCCGGGAGTGGGCACCCCGGGACACTGCAGGAGCCGGCCCTGGGGGGTGGCGGTCCCCAGGGCCATCAAGGGCTCCAGGAGGGGGGCCACGCAGTCCCCCTCCCCTAGATTGTAAAGCCCCGGGGAGGTGGTGGTCCCCGGGGCACGGGGGTCCGTAACGGACACCCGCATTTGCATACTTAGTGCCCCGGGAAAGTGGCGGTCCCTGGGAAACAGAGAAAGAAAATTGTGGCAGCTAGAATCAAAGTACATCATGCTTTTCAACACTAGAACACCGTCTGAATTTAATACAGACGAGGACTTACATGTACATTTAGGCGACTAGCAGTGTCCAGAGAAGATGGCTTATTTTTAAACACACAAGCAACCTAACTGGGAAAATGATGGCCAAAAAGTGTTAGAAGTGTCTATATGAGAAAAATATATTGTCCGGAAGGAACTATAAGTTTCTTAAAGTCAAAGTTTTTGCTCAAGGATCGTTTAAATGATTTAAAAACCTTTATTTAAGTAATTTATTTATTTTAATTTTATATACATATACACATTATTTGAAAAAAATTCATGAATTGAAGATTATTAAGGAGGTCATTGTAAAGTTATAAAAAAGAAAATATATTTTTTATGAAGAATGCACTAGCACTTTATAGATTATTCTGTGACAGGACAAAGAACGGAGAATGGCACATTAATCAATCCAAGCAGTGGGAGAGCACTAGCACTTTATGAATATAAGTACTATATTGCACTAGCACTTTACAGAAGACACTGTATAGGAAAAAAACACTTGCACTTTATCCTGTTTGGATTATTGATTGATGAGCCACAATAATAACAAATTTTGGTATAATTTATTGTCCAAGCGAACAACAAGAAAACGGTGTTTGTTTACAATGTACTTGCACTTTATTCAATTCGATATGTTAGAAAGACTTCCTTAGAGATTTTTTTTTTATTTTTTAAAAAATATGTATGAAGTTAATATATATTTTTAAGGTTTTAATATCTAATGACAAAACCTATGTGTGCATGCTACGTTTCAATGTACACATAGGATGGAGAGCCTCTGTGTCCCACTTTGCTTTAGATATGAGGATGCCCTTAATGTGACTAATTTGTTGAAATATCGGGCACTTGCCGAGTGAACAAACTTTAGGGAAAAACTTGCGAGCACAAAAGAATTACAAGTGGGAATTCTGATGAAAATTATGGAACTAATTGACTTTATGATACTTGGATATGGACATAACACAATGTATATACAAATATATAAACTCACCTTGATTGTGCTGAGGCATGAAATGAACTTAATAATTGTATTTTAGACACTTAACACAAAGATTTTGGCAAAGATTTGTTTTGATCACGTACTATGGTATAGTCTGTCTTCCATGGAGATATGGTGGCGGACCATGTGATCCGGAGCTTGTGTTTTTTAAGTGGTTGCCAATGTAATGACGTTTGTTGTGTGAACAAGCCTGCGGAAGCAGGCGAAACGCGTTACCGAAGAAAATTAAAGAGAGCTTTTAAATTTTGAATTGAGTTCGAGCCCCTGTGTCAGCGTCCGATTTCTGGAAGGAGACCGGAAATTGTGTTCATATATATATATATATATATATATATATATATATATATATATATATATATTTTTTTTTTTTTCCTTCCAGTTCCAATCAAAATCAATCGGACACCAAACACAAGGTGAGACACTTCAATGGTTTTTCCGCAGTTATTTTAGTCTCGCTGTAACGCGTTTCGACATTACTGCCTTGTTCTGCCTTGTTGAATATATATATAAATATATATATTATATATATATATTTATATTTTTTTTTACTTGAAAAACCAAAGGATAAAGCAACACTATAGTTAGGTATATATGTCAGTGACAACATCAGCATTTTGAACTAAACAAAAAACAGAAATGCACCAGTTATAGTTAGCAGTTATAGTTAGTAGAGCTTAATATAACTTGCCGCCCCTCCATGCATTTCTTGACCTCACATATTACATCACTCATGCCATGTTCTATGACATCACTGATGACATCTCAAATGGCAGACACCCACCCGCAGGCAGCTAACCTCATGCAGTGCACGGTTCTTAGTCACATGCAGCATGGCACCCGGAGGCAGCAAACCCCAGGATGCTCATACCCTTTGTTTGTGCATGCAGCAGGTTTAGGAGCAGGGCCTTTGTTGCGGCCATGCCCTGCTCCAAAATCCCCACAGGCAGCTAACCATATGGTGTGCACAACCTTTGGCCGTGCGCAGCAGGGGTTGATCACAGGGCTTGGCCTGCCGCCAGGACCTGTGGCCAAACCACCAGCAGGCTTTCAAGCCTTCACCACACACAGCCTTTGGCGTGCGCAGCATAGAATCGGGACCTCATCACCAGGACCAAAGCCAATTAAAAACAGTAGAGGCGTGCATCCCTGTCCCCGAAAATGTTGGGCCCTGGGGACTCCATCCCCTGGGACCAAATTTAATATAAAAGGGAAGGAGGTGCATAGCTCCCCTTCCCGAGCCATATTAGGCCCTGGGGACCCCATCCCCCTGGGCAGAGTAATTAGTAAAGGGAGAGGGGCTAGCGGCCCCTCTCCTTGAGCCTGCTTAGGCCCTGGGTACCACATCCCTGTGACAAAAATATAAATGAAAGGGCCCCTTTTCCAAATCAAGTATAGGCCCCAGGGACACCATTCCCCCAGGCCGAGTCTTAGTTAAAAGAGGAGGGAGGCCGCATGGCCCTCCTCCCTGAGCTTTATTAGGGCCTGAGGACCCCATCCCAAGGGCCAAATATAAGAAAAAAGGGGTGGGTGGGCCATGTGCCCCCCTCCTGAGTCTTATTAGGCTATATGACCCCATCCCTAGGCTGGCATTTTATTTAAAGGGGAGTTGGGCCACACTGCCCCCTCCCCAACCTTTAATGGGCCTGTGGACCACATCCCCCGGGGCATCCATTTTAAATAGGTTGGTGTCCGGGTGCTCACCCGGGGCACCTACCATCCACATGTTGTGGGTGAAGCCCCAGGGAGCCGGAGGCCCCAGTCTGCCCCTTGCATGCTGCGGGTATCGGCATTGCTCTTGCGTGGAGGGAGCAGCTATTTGTGCTGCCCCCTCCGCATGGGAGCAATCTTTTGTTTTGTTTGCTTGCCCGCATCCGTATGGGCAGGGAAAGAAAATACAAGTCTGCTCCCAGCTGGCGGGCGCATTTGTAAAGCACCTGCCCACTGGGAGCAAACACAAAGTTTTGGCGGGACATTAAAAAAGGCTGTCCCCAGACAGGAGCAAGAAAAAATCTCCCTGCCAGTATGTGAAGAGAAGCCACTGTGTCCCGAGGGTGGCCTCTCCAGGATGCAGCAAGTGAGCCAGCCCCAGGGGATGGGGTCCCCAGGGTCAATGAAAGCTCAGGGAGAAGGACCGCCTCCCTCTTTTTTAAAAGTCACAGTCCTGGGTGATGTTGTCCCCATGGCCTTTTAAAGGCTTGGGGAGGAGGCCCTGTGCCCCCTCCCTTTAAGAAATACTTTGGGCCCAGGGGATGGTGTCCCCAACCCTGAATACGGCCCAGGGAGAGGACAGTGTGCCCCTCTCCCACTAATTTCAAATTGGGACCCGGGGATGGAGTTTTTCTCATGTTGCTGACAACCAATCAGAGCTTTTGCTCCCACAGGAGTCTGACTCCTGTGGGAGCAACATGGCCCAAGGGCAAAAAAGCTCTTTGAGCCAATCAGAACACTCAGTTTTTAATTGGCGCTCCCTACTCTAGCAGACGAAACCTTCCAGATATAAGATTATTTTTTAACCTTTATTTCTGAAATACTACTGAACGGATTTAAACAAAAACAAAATCTGCGGACCAAGATCTAGCTTCCTGACAAATTTAGTGTAATTCAGTTCAGCAGTATTTGCTGTAGTACTGTCTATTGAAAATACATGAGATTTTTCTTTTTGGGACCCCCATCATTTTCTCAGCCCGTGCTTGATGGATCGCCCTGATACTTTCCATGCATAAGTGGCTAGCTAAAAATTAGAACTTTTTTGGAATGTTTTTTTAAAGATTTGTCGAACAGTGCCAAAGGTATTAGCAACATAACAAACACATTTCCTATGGAAAGGCTGATGTAGCTATAACTACTCAGTGGCAACCGCCACTGAGTAATATATATTTTACATACATGAATAATATATATATATATTTTCCACCAATGTCGCTTATCCAAACCGCCAAACACTTTTCAGATTGGGTGCCTCCTTTAACATGTAAGTTTTTAACCACATAGCAAAGTAAGGTGCAGTGTGGAACCTGTACTCACTGTGGGAGGTGTGATTCCCAAGTGCAGCGCCTAACGAATGGGAGCGAGATTCCTTGTGGAATCCAGCATTGAGAAAGGCGAATTGTCTGGCCATTAGATGGATTTTGTGAACCTACTGAGTGCTCCTTGAGGTTCCTGGGGGAGCATCGTTTTTGGGGAAAATATCTTTATATATATATATATATATATCAACCAATTCAAAGCTCCTTCTGAGTCACCGGGGACCCGTGGAGAGTGGCGCGTATGTCGGCGGAGCACACCGGCGTTAATGTCCTTAGAAAATTCATATAGTTGAACGCGCTCTCAGAAAGGAAGGACACTGTGTCAATAAATCCCGCTGTTTATTCACAAACAGCGGGATTTATCGACACAGTGTCCTTCCTTTCTGAGAGCGCGTTCAACTATACGAATTTTCTAAGGATATATATATATATATATATATATATATATATATATATAAATCACCAATCCCGTTCCCTGAATAACAGACGGGTCTGACACAGCGTGAGTTGGCTCAGGATGAGGTCTTTATTGCCACCAGCAAGCACATAGGAATAGGGTCCTCTGATTTCAGCAACTGGCAGACGCGTTTCGGCGGATGCCTTCTTCTGTGCCAGTATTCCTGATCTGAAAGTTCAATTCAATTTTCGCGGGGTTTTTTACGTGCTGCTCAGGGGGCTCTCATTGGCTCCTTGGAATCAGCATAGAGAGAGGACTGGGAAAGTTCCGAAAGTAAGTACTTTCCTCTCTCTCAACGATCTCCGATATACAACAATGCGCACAAGATCCTGCCGTCACAAATCCAGGTAGCTCAACACGTAAGCCTAGTGCAGTGACTGGCTCATGCATTCGATAATGCACTGACAATCGCCAGCCGTTGTGCCATCCTTCTTTTGCACACGCAGGGTCACTGGTGGTTTTGCCTCACCGAAAGCCAGCTCAATCAGCAGTAATCTGCTTCTCTCTCCCCAACGCCGCAACTACTCACGGCCGGGGGGGCACCACATTGTGCAGTCCATGCACCGTCACCACCATTTGCCGGTTAACCGTGGTGCACCTGATCGAGAGGCGTGCCAGGATACAGAGCCGACCTCTGTCACACATAAATCACCAATCCCGTTCCCTGAATAACAGACGGGTCTGACACAGCGTGAGTTGGCTCAGGATGAGGTCTTTATTGCCACCAGCAAGCACATAGGAATAGGGTCCTCTGATTTCAGCAACTGGCAGACGCGTTTCGGCGGATGCCTTCTTCTGTGCCAGTATTCCTGATCTGAAAGTTCAATTCAATTTTCGCGGGGTTTTTTACGTGCTGCTCAGGGGGCTCTCATTGGCTCGTTGGAATCAGCATAGAGAGAGGACTGGGAAAGTTCCGAAAGTAAGTACTTTCCTCTCTCTCAACGATCTCCGATATACAACAATGCGCACAAGATCCTGCCGTCACAAATCCAGGTAGCTCAACACGTAAGCCTAGTGCAGTGACTGGCTCATGCATCCGATAATGCACTGACAATCGCCAGCCGTTGTGCCATCCTTCTTTTGCACACGCAGGGTCACTGGTGGTTTTGCCTCACCGAAAGCCAGCTCAATCAGCAGTAATCTGCTTCTCTCTCCCCAACGCCGCAACTGCTCACGGCCGGGGGGCACCACGTTGTGCAGTCCATGCACCGTCACCACCATTTGCCGGTTAACCGTGGTGCACCTGATCGAGAGGCGTGCCAGGATACAGAGCCGACCTCTGTCACACATAAATCACCAATCCCGTTCCCTGAATAACAGACGGGTCTGACACAGCGTGAGTTGGCTCAGGATGAGGTCTTTATTGCCACCAGCAAGCACATAGGAATAGGGTCCTCTGATTTCAGCAACTGGCAGACGCGTTTCGGCGGATGCCTTCTTCTGTGCCAGTATTCCTGATCTGAAAGTTCAATTCAATTTTCGCGGGGTTTTTTACGTGCTGCTCAAAAACCATAGGTTTCAGGCACGTTATAGTTAGAAATTAGCATTTAAAAAACCTTAGAAATTCACTGAATAAAACATAGGTTTCAGGGACGTTATAGTTAGCTGGACATTTCACTCATACAAAACCATAGAAATTCCACTGTTATAGTTAGTTCAGCTAACTATAACTCGCGCCCCCGCAATGCACTGCTGATCACATCACATATTACATCATTCATGACATGGTCAGTGACATCACTGATGACATCACTGATCACATCTCAAATGACATCACTGATGACATCATCCAGTGAATATGTTTTTCTTTAAAGTTTAAATATGTATTATATATATACCAAGGTGTATTGAAGAATGAGTGGGTGTATAAGTATCTGGCTGGAGGATTTAGTAGGTGTGTGACTGACTTTAACTCAGTTATTACATGTGTCTTACTAAATGCATGGGTTAGTGACTAAACTGTGTGAATGTCTATATCAGTCTGTTTGCTGTTGTATAAGCTGCTGCATGGGTTGGTCAGTAGCTACATGAGTGTCTATATGGGTTATTAATTGGTTGCCAGAGTATTTGTATGGGTGCCTCAGTGTGTGTGTGGGTGCGTGGGAGGTGTGTGACTCTGTGCATACATGTTTGAGTGGTTGATTCACTGGGTGTATGGGTTCAAGAGTGCATGTGGAAACAGCTGTATGCGGTGGGTGAGTGTGTGTATGGGTGTGTTAGTGAGTGAATGGATGTCTCAGTGGTAGATGTCCAACTAACTACATATGTAAAAGACAGTGTATGTGAGAGTTGGAGTATATAAATGACTATACGTGAGAGTTAGTGATTGTGAGAGTGGCTGTATGGATCAGTGTCTACTTGTATCAGTGATTGTATAAGAGACTAATTATGCGTTTCTTTCTGTTTGAATAAGTGATGTGTTGTGTGTATAACTGTATAGGTCAGTAAATAGAAGTGTGATTGATTATTTGCATGATTGTCTAGGTGTGTGAGTAACTCTGGATGAGTGCTGCTGTGTGAGTGTCTGTGTAGGTGTATGAGTACATATGATAGTGTTGTATTGATGAGTGACTGCATGTATGAGTGATTGTATGGGGGAATGAGTGGATGAGTGTGTAGACCTAAGAACCAGTGATTAGATATGTAGTAAGTAGTATTGGTGTGTCTATGGTTTCAAAAATGGTATTCTGTTTTTTGGAGTGGGTGTATCAAAGGTTATATTAGGGTGTGAGATGGTGCATCAGATTGTCACATGGATGATGTCATCAGTGATGTCATTTGAGATGTGATCAGTGATGTTATCAGTGATGTCACTGACCATGTCATGAATGATGTAATATGTGATGTGATCAGCAGTGCATTGCGGGGGCACGAGTTTTAGTTAACTGAACTGACTATAACAGTGGAATTTCTATGGTTTTGTACGAGTGAAATGTCCAGCTAACTCTAACGTCCCTAAAACCTATGGTTTTTTCAGTGAATTTCAAAGGTTTGTTAAATGATAATATCTAAATATAACGTCCCTGAAACCTATGGTTTTTTCAGTGAATTTCTAAGGTTTTTTAAATGCTAATTTCTAACTATAACGTGCCTGAAACCTATGGTTTTTTCAGTGAATTTCAAACGTTTTTTAAATGATAATTTCAAATTATAATGTTCATTAAACCTATGGTATTTTCAGTGATTTTAAATTATCATTGCATTCTCAACCTAGTAAAAACAGCCAGAATCGCCAGTTTTCCAACAATAGCTTCCGTAAAAAAATTCGCCACAAATGAAAGCGACAACTAACGCTAATAATATGCAGAGTAGGTGTTCCCGTGCAAAAATAACACAAAAACACCACTTCCCGATATTTTGAACAAGCAGCCAAATCTGGGGTGCGATCCAAAAACAGGTGATAAGCTGCGTTAGCAGTAGGAATTTAACATCTGCCTTTTACTGGTGTAAAGCAGGACGACTACCTACAGTGTGAAAGGGTGCCCAGCCCAGAACCACATCTGAAGACCAACACATGTCATAGAGCTACTGACCATGCAGCTCCGACACCCAAGAAGGCCACAACACCCACTGCCATCACCCTCAGGACCTCCCTCCCAGACCACCCCCCTCCCTTCTACCACCGAGGCAGCGCAGAACAGGACAGCGGACCTTCCAAAAACGGCATGGTTCCTCAGCCACACAATAGCTGAATCTTGGGAGATGTGGCAACCAAGTATGTGTGAAGGACGCAAGTCACCCATCAATAAAAATGCACACAATACCAAGTGTAGCGGTGATGTGGTGGACAGACCTCACTATGCAGAGCACAAACCTCTCCATGTGGACATATACTGCTGGTGCTTGTAGTGTTGTGGACAATAGACGCAACCATGTTACCTCAGGCAGCGGGGAAGATCTCGGTCATGTAGCTGTGTTGTCCCCCCCTGGAAGCGGAGTGTGCTGGTCCAACGTACGCCACTCCAGCGTAGAAGTATGAATAAATAGGCTGGGGCTGTGGGCGTGGTTCACTTGTGGGAAGGACAAAGCGTCTGCCAGGGCGGCAGCCCTCACCCTGCCACGAGGCCTCCGCCGTGACCGCCGGCCTCCTCGACACAGGCCCGCTGCGAACCCAGCAGCAGAGCACCACAGACTTATGTCTGTACAGACTACTGCCTTCGATCTACACTGCGGACAGCAGGGCACACAATTCAGATCGAGTCGTGATTGCAGATGATGCACTCCAGTAAAGAAGAAACATTGATCCCAGTGCGGCCCGCCCGGACCACGCATCATCGCAGACTGCGCACACACTGAGTGCTTCAGGTGCCACTAACTCAGTGCACCACAAGTCAACGCCACGTGGACTTATTAAGACAGAATTCATTAGGCAAAAGACATTGCTACCAGTGCGGCCCGCCCGGACCACGCATCATCGCAGGCTCCACACACGCTGGTTGCTTCAGGTGACACTAACTGTACAGCTCAACTCAACGCCACGTGGCTGTGGGCCCTTGCTGACCGCTGCATCCGGCCTACACTGCAGTCATCAGGGCTCACATTTAAAATTGACTATTGATTCATTAATTGCAGAATCCAGTAGGCAACTAAGTATTACGTCCCCAAAACCTACATAATATCCTTTTAGTATCCTTGCTTCAAGAACTTGTTTTATATCAGTTATAGCTTTAGTACAATGACCAAATTCATCTTGCAAGTCCAAAGGAACACTGAATGGCAGTCTACACTGCGGACAGCAGAGCTCACAATTTGAATTCAGTCTTGATTTATTAATTGCAGACAGAATTGTACTCTATGTCCTCGAATTTTGTCAAGAGGAAGTGACAAAAAGCATTCCTTGATGTCTGTGCTGACTACTGTCTTCGATCTACACTGTGGTCAGCAGGGCTCACAATTCAGATCGAGTCACGATTGCAGATGACACAGTCCAGTAGGCAAGAGACATTGCATCATCGCTGGCTGCGCACATGCTGAGCGCCACACCTACCACTAACTCTATGCAGCTCAAGTCAATGCCACGTGGCTGTGGACTCTTCCTGACCACTGCCTCCGGCCTACACTGCGGTCAGCAGGGCTCACAATTCAGATCGAGACGCGATTGCAGATGACGCAGTACAGCAGGCAACAGACATTGCATGATCGCTGGCTGCGCACACGCTGAGCGCCACCCCTACCACTAACTCTATGCAGCTCAAGTCAACGCCACGTGGCTCTGGGCTCTTCCTGACCACTGCCTCCGGCCTACACTGTGGTCAGCAGGGCTCACAATTCAGATTGAGTCGCGATTGCAGATGACGTAGTCCAGTAGGCAAGAGACATTGCATCATTGCTGGCTGCGTACACGCTGAGCGCCACACCTACCACTAACTGTATGCAGCTCAAGTCAATGCCACGTGGCTGTAGGCCCTTCCTGACCGCTGCCTCCGGCCTACAATGTGCTCAGCAGGGCTCACAATTCAAATTCAGTCTTCATTCATTAATTTTAGAGTCCAGTAGGCAACTAACTATAACGTCCCTGAAACCTACATATTTCGACAGTGTATTCCATAAATGTTTCATCTTTTGTACCATACACCTACACTGCGGTTAGCAGAGCTCACAATTTAAATTGAGACATGATTTATTTATTGCAGAGAGAACTGTACTCTATGTCCTCGAATTTTGTAAACAGGAAGTGACTAAAAGCATTCTTCGATGTCTGTGCTGACTACTGCCTTCGATCTACACTGCGGATAGCGGGACTCACAATTCACATCGAGTCGCGATTGCAGATGACTCAGTCCAGTAGGCAACAGACATTGCTCCCAGTGCGGCTCGCCCGCACCACGCATCATCGCTGGCTGCGCACACGCTGAATGCTTCTGATGCCCCTATCTCAGTGCAGCACAACTCGTGAACCCTTTATGATACAATGTTTTGTGTATAATTTCACATCTGCTGCCCCTACCTCAGTGTACCACAAGTCATGGACCCTTTATGATACAATCTTGTGTGTATTATTCCACATCTGTTGCCCCTACCTTAGTGCAGCACAAATCATTGACCCTTTATGATTGAATTTGTGTGTCTGATCAAATGATTACTGTTGTACTTGTTGCCAGCACCAACCATTCCCGCACGGCTGGCTTACACTCACCCCACAAGCATCCAGCACAGACGTCACTGGACATGTGACCCTGGTAATAAAAATGACTTGAGAGCACGTGCCTGTACCCAGTTCCACTATCTACCTGTGTCCGTGTGTTCATTATGTATGCAAGATGCCGCCCCTGGGCCCTACCACATTACATTGTGCTGTGGACAGGGTATGCAACCATGTTACCTCTGGCAGTGGGGAAAACTTCAGTTATGTAACTTTCTCTCGGTCATTGTACAAGTACGTACATAGAGACTGGATCATTAGAGTACTGCAAAGAGAGTGTATAGTGAATTTATAAGTGCTTGGGGATTGGCGGAGTAATTGTATAAGTACATATGTTGGCGCAGTCTAACCCCGAACACAAGCTTGGCTCTAATTGGCTGCCCTCCATGTGCCAAAAACTGAAACTTGAACTTTGCATGGCCCTGCATTGCTACAGCTGCAACACTCCACTGAATGTGCAATAAACATTCCTATCCACACAGATGTGTCATGTCCACCATCTTTCATGTGTGGAACTATGGATGAATGTAGGGTAAGTGATTCCCCATACCTTCTATGTTGGCCATGTTGTGGCACTTGGCTCACAGAGTGACACATTGGCGCTTGCGACCCGGGTGACGTCAGCACTACAACAGGGACACCCACATCAGTTGATTCCTCATACAGCCCAGGACAGAGCCACGCCCATAGCTCCGGAGTCATTCTTCACAGCCTCACACAGGACTGGCATACGCCAGGCCAGCCCACTCCGCTTACGCTTACAGGGAAGGACAACAATGCTACATGGCCCAGATTTTCATTGCAGTGATCTGCTGGTCACACCCTAGTTGTCAGTACGCCACAGCCACTCCCTCACGGCTAGTATACACCCACACCACACCCATCCAGCACAGGCGTCACAGGACACGTGACCCTGCCAATAAAAAGCCATTTCAGAATTGCTCGCACCGGATACACTGTGGCCGGCACATGCACACCGGCACGGGACGGTGACTTTCGGTCCACTGAGGTACAGGTACCGTAACTGCTGAGCGAGTGTGCAGCCTGCGGTGATGGCCCGTCCCGGCGGTCTGGACAGCTCAGGTTTTGTGTGCCCTGCTGGACCGCAGTGTAGGCCTGAGCCATCAGACAGCGCATTCCTACTGCCACGTGGCATCACCTTGCTGGTCACAGAGTTAGTGGCACCGCAAGGGCTGAGCAGGTGTGCAGCCTGCGATGAAAAGCCTGGTGCACTGGTATGTCCTCTGCCATGGCTAAATCAAGACCCAGCACCAAATGTGAGACCTAGTGGCCTGCGGAGCGGGGCTGCATGATATGCAGGGTGCCGTGTCCGCGGGCCCCGGGCTTAGGGCTTGCAACGGCACGTGGTAGGCCCTCTTTTCTACACGCAGGTTGCAAAAGGTGAGCAGAGAGGCTTGTTAGCGCAGCGGCGGGCAGTCACCTCCGGGCAGTGGTTGTGGATGGGGTGCAGCAGCCTGGGTGTGCAGCGGCGGACAGTCCCCTCCTGGCAGTGGGAGTGGATGGGGTGCAGCAGCCTGGGTGCGCAGCAGCGGGCAGACACCTCTGGGCAGTGGTAGTGGATGGGGTGCAGCAGCCTGGGTGCGCAGCGGCGAGCAGACACCTCTGGGCAGTGGAAGTGGATGGGGTGCAGCCGCCTGGATGCACAAAGGCGGGACAGAGAATTAGGCGTGTGCAGTTGTATGTACTCTGCCATTACTGATTCCATACTATGTTTCAGATGAGTAAGCTTGAGGGCTCCACTATGTCCCGGCACGTGGTTGGAGACACACCAGTGACGGAAAGGTGAGCTGAGAGGGTTTTGTCCACAGTGTGGGCACTCACTGTCCCTCTCCATCTCTTCCTTTCTCTCCCTCACACTCTTTTTCTCTCTCTCACTCTATCTCTTCCTCTCTCTCACACAGTTTTTTTCTTTCTCTCTCTCTACCTCTCTCTCTCTTTCTCTCACTCTTCCTCTGTTTCTCTCTTCCTCTTTCTCACACTGTTTCTCTCTTTCTCTCTCTCTTCCTCTCTCTCTCTGTTTCTCTCTCTCTTCCTCTCTCTCACTCTTTCTCTCTGTCTACCTCTCACTCTTTCTTTCTTTCTCTCTCTCTTCCTCTCTCTCACTCTTTCTCTCTCTCTCTCCTTTGATGGACGCATGACGCACAATCTTATCTTGCTTTTTGTCTAGCAGGCTGTGATTCACAGATTGACGACCCCCCCGACACGGATCTCCCGCCACGAGGCGATGACTTCAGTTCCACTGAGTTAGTGCCACCAGAGCTGAGCGCGTGTGCAGCCTGCGATGATGCGTGGCCATCCTGCAATCAACACCCACTTTGAATTGTGAGCTCGGCTTGACCGCGTGTACACAACGCCTGAGGAGGTTGCTTCGGCACGTGGTGGACCCTCTTAGACACACGCTGGTGGCGGAAGGTGAGCAGAGAGGCTTGTTTCCGCAGCAGCGAGCAGTCACCTCTGGGCGGTGGGAGTGGATAGTGTGCAGCACCCTGGGTGCACAAGAGCGGGCAGACACCTCCGAGCAGTGGGAATGGATGGGGTGCAGCAGCCTGGGTGCACAGGAGCGGGCAGTCACCACCGGGCAGTGGGACTGGATGGGGTGCACCAGCCTGGGTGCACAGCAGCGGGCAGACACCTCTGGGCAGTGGGAGTGGATGGGATACAGCAGCCTGGGTGCGCAGAGGCGGGCAGACACCTCTGGGCGGCGGGAGTCGATGGGGTGCAGCAGCCTGGGTGCGCAGGGGCGAAACAGAGAATTAGGCGTGTGCAGTTGTATGTACTCTGCTATTACTGATTCTATACTATGTTTCAGATGACTAAACTTAAAGATTGCACTATGTCCCGGCAAGTGATTGGAGACACACCGGTGGCAGAAAGGTGAGCTGTGAGGATTTTCTCCACAGTGTCAACACTCACTCTCCCTCTCCATCTCTTCCTTTCTGTCACTCACACTCTTTCTCTCTCTCTCACTCTCTATCTCTTCCTTTCTCTCTCTCTCACACTCTTTCTCTCTTTCTATGTCTCTTCCTCTCTCTCTCATTCTTTCTTTCTCTCTCTCTTCCTCTCTGTCTCACTCTTTCTCTCTCTCTCTCTCTACCTCTCTCTCACACTGTTTCTCTCTTTTTCTCTCGCTTCCTTGTATCTCACTCTTTTTCTCTTTCTCTCTCTCTTCCTCTCTCTCTCACTCTTTCTCTCTTTCTCTGTCTTCCTCTCTGTCTCACTCTTTCTTTCTCTCTCTCTTCCTCTCTCTCACTCTTTCTCACTTTCTCTCTCTCTCCTTTCATGGACGCATGATGCACAATCTTATCTTTCTTTTTGTCTTGCAGGCTGTGATTCACAAATTGTCGAGGGATGACACGCCATACCTGTACCTACTTTTATTTTGTTGTTTTGTTTAAATAAAATGTTTTATATGTAAATCCATAGATGACTGAGATTGTTATTTGTCCAACCTCACATGCATCTTCTTTACTATAATTGTGCGACATCAGCCAATTTGTTACGTTCCAGATTTCCTAAGGTTGCTGTCACATTTGTTTGTGTGGGGGGGGAGGTGAGGAGGGGGTGCCGGACAAGGGGCTGGTGGCGGGGGGTGTCGGAGCAGTGTTGGGTGTCCGAGCTGCATGATCGTTGGCTCCACTGCATCTGTTGTCATTCACTTGTGGCTCTGGGCTGGGCTCCCTTTCATATTGCAGGCTGTAGTCCAACTTTACACCAGCTTAGGGCAGGTGTAAACTTTCTGCTACTAACGCACTTTATCGCCTGTTTTGTACTCTCTTCGACGATCTTGCTGGTGGTTGAGACACTTGCGAAGTGATGTGTTCACTGCTTTTTGCACGGGAACGCCTACTCTACATCTCATTAGCAATATTTGCCGGAGTCATCCGTGACAATGCTTTTTGAGGCTGCTATTGCTGGTAAACTGGTGATATGGGCTGTTTGCTCCAGCTTGTGAATGGTGCGTTAAATTTATCACCATTTTGGTTGCGATAAAGTGCCGTTAACTCGGCGATATGTCCTTGAGAATATACCCCTTGGTGTTTGAAAGACTTAAGAAGTACTCGAGTGATGCGCTGAGAGCCGCGCACCCATCGCTTTCACAAGTTTGCTATGACAGGGTGGGAGAGAGCGAGGAAGAGAGACGGAGTGAGATAGCACAAGCAACGCAAGGCCGCACGGGCACCTGGCTCCACATGCCAACATGTGTGTGTGCATCGCCATCCGTGCACAGGCAATTCCCCCACAATGCAGCCCACACACATAGCAATCACAGAACATCAGCAATGAAGGCAATGTGGTACAAAACTCCCCTCATACGGGTTCTGTGTCCGGTGTGTGTGGCGGGGTGATGGCTGCATGGCTGTGTGCCCCTGACACCTCAGACTGCGCAGGTGATGGGGCTGCATCAGATGTCTTCCAGCACCTATGCAAAAACAATGTCTGGCTCACAGAGGCGGAGCATGCCAAAGGGATACACCCCCGTTGCACATGCGACAGTCAGTACTTCCCTGTGTTGGGACGAGGCTCATTGTGGCACACGAGTGGACAATCTTTACAACACACCTCACAGTTAGACACCAGTGGAGTGGCAAAGGCTTTATTGGCATTTGCGTGTGAGTACGGATGAGGCAACAGCCACAACAGGCACGGACATGCTTAAGACACTTACACGCAGCATGGGTACATGTCGAGGGGCAGATGATGTTGGGGCTGAAATGGACAAGATTTATCACATATGGCAACGCTCACAGCCCATCTTACCTTGCTCCCCAACAACTTAGATTTCCTAAGAACACCCAAATGCAAAGCCTTGCAGTACCACACCAGCCTTGACTGACATTGAAATCTACCTCTCAGTGTAAAAAATGAGACCACAAAGTGTGCACATAACATTTCTTCTTTTTTGTGTGGAGGATATGCCACAGCTCTGAGCAATGATTTGAATGTGTGTACAACGTTGTGGGACATGGGTTGCTGTTTTCGTGGGTGTCAAGGCCATCCCATGCGGGGGTACCACAGGCAGGGGCTTCTATGTGTGGGCTGTGGATAAGTCGGATGGCTTATTTGGCGTCTGCACAGTGCCCCGTGTGAGGGGGCATGACTCACTGTACGTGGGGTCTGCATGGTGCTCTGCCTCCGGGGTATGGCAATTGTCTGCTCTGCCAACAGTGATCAGGTGTGAGGGTCCGACAGGTTCACATGTCGTGCTACATCGCCATGTGTGTGCTCTCACCGAGCAGTGTTTCCGAATTGGCAAAGTTCCCAAACGACGCTGTGTTGCTCGGACCATGGACCTGCGTCGCCTTGGACAGGTGTGTGTGCACACGCGTTATTTCACGCACATGCATCCTGAGCTCGACCAAAGGGAGACGTGTCCTCTGTTTTGGTGGGATATGTGAGCAATCCCCACTGTGCAACAAGTTGTTGGGCCATGTGCTGTGGGTGGCAATAGGATGTGGCTGCAGGTACGTAGTTACTCGTCCATGAATGCCCGTGCAGCTTCATGTGCAATGTGTTCCAATAGTATGTCGTTGTCGTGTTCAAGAAACACCAGGGTGAGCCAATCCATTAGGTGGTCTGGGCAGGTGTGCTCAGCCCACACCGTCTCACCGATCTGCAACACAGCCCAATAGGGGAGCGCCTCGATGTGGTCACTGCACACAAGAAATTGTGCCATTTCCCATGCACAACTACCAATACATACGCTGTATGTCAAGGCATCCCATGCACGGTTGTCTCGGTTACACTCCTGTTCGTTATCCAACAGGGGGCGCAAACACAAGTCATAGTCCAATTCATCAACAGTTGTGTTGGATAGGCAGACATCTATGGGATACTCAAATGTGCATGTTCGACAGTGGAACCAGGGCTGGACGCAGGTGACGTGGGCAATGCGGAAGCTGAGCCTGTAACTGATCCACATTCCATCTCTGTTAAGTTAATAACACATTAATTTTCTACTGTCACCCCTTCTCCACTATTTCCAGACTAAGCATAATTTCCAAACTTGCCACATTCTGTTTATCTCGCCGGAATAGATATACAAATGGAAATTAACGCTACATCGAATTTTCAAAACCATACAGGGCCATATTCACAAGAATGGTGATAACATTATCGCCGCTTTAGCGGCAGGAAACTGCCGCTAAAGCGGCGATAATGTTATCGCTGGTCTTGAGAATATGGCCCACAGTCTTTTACAGATGACAACTTACACTTTTCTTTGTGAAAAACTCCTAAACATATATAAAGTACTTGCTTAACAACTAGTTACACATTATGCATATTTTAGAACCAATAAAACACCAGACTTTACTAACACTATGTTACTTAGAAATAAAAAATACTTTCAAAGTTAAAAATATCGTCTCAAATACTTAACCACTACTACAAAACACATAACACACCTTCTTAATTTCTAATTTACCTTCGTAGTTGGTATGCAGACTTCAAATGTCACAAACGCATGCAATTCTTTTCTTGTCACACAGTACATGTAATGCACCGCTTTCATCAAGAATGGAACCAGTAATGGCACAATTTCCCTGTTGCTCCACACATAAATCCATGTAAAGAACAAATCAGAATAGTTCCTTATTTTTTTAGATTGCAAATCCTCTCTTTATTGGTTATTTTTGAACTTTCCATATAAACAGTTTTTTTAAGGACACATACAGGTGAAAAGTTCAAGGTGTTGTATCAACACTTTCTAGAACATTCTACGACACGTGCAGGTTAAAAGTTCATCATTTTTTTAAACCTACCGATATTTTTTTTTTGCAACATTTTCTTCAACATTTAACGGCACGTGGAGGTCAAAAGTTCACCATTCTTTCAAGTTTGAACTGCACCTTCCAAATACAATTAGCAGGTGTGGTTGAGCTGAGCAAATTTCATCCTATAATATGTATTCCACGTATAAACTGCTTTTTTATTAACCGATCACAAAGATGCTTTTCATCAAAACTAATATACACCCTACTTTTTAGGACACAATACATTTCATCTCCCAATCGGTTAACGTTTTGTATGTAAAAAAAAAAGTAGTTCCCCATGTTTAAACATATCTCTTATTCTACGAACGGATTGCATGAGCTACAGACATTTATCCATATCTTCTAGCCATACCTTCAAAATGCTAGTGTGGATTGTAGGACTTAGCTATGTTTTCTGGTGCAAGAGGTATGCAGAACAGAGACGTATTGACTTAGACCTAGGTTTACAAAATGTGCACATTAAATGGTTTGCACAGAGAGGATTGAAGTGGCACCAATTGCTCCCTTTGGTTAAAACCTGTTTGTATCTCCAACACCCTGATCTCATGATTGTGCACTGTGGTGGTAATGACCTAGGCACATTGACTGGGGTAGGTTTGGAAATGCTTATGAAGGACACCTTTGGACAATTGATGTTACTTTTGCCTCAAACTGTCTTTGTATATTCCAATATATGCCAAAGACAGAAGTGGAAATGGTCAAACCAATTTTTTCATAAGATTGAAAAATGTAGGAAGAATGTCAACAAAGCTGTGTCTGCATACCTCAGAGACCATAGAATGGGGTCGATTTACAACAACAACATACGTTTTGATATGGCTGATATCTACAGAAGTGATGGAGTACACTTCACAGATGAGGGAAACCGAGTTTTCCTGATTAACCTGAAGCTGTGCTTTCGCACTTACATGTAACTCCAACTAACAAACACAAGGGCTCTTTTTAGAGCCGCCATATATTCCCAATTTCGGCACGCAGAGTGTCAGCTGTGGTTCGGCTAGCAGAGGGACACCTGCGGGCCGTCGGGCAGGCTCGCAGAGGAAGAGCTGGGGCCCGTGGGCTCAGCTCGCATAGGGAGACCTACGAGCCGTTGGCTCGCAAAAGCACAGCACTGTACTGGCTCGCAGAGGGAGAGCTGTGGCCTGACTCGTAGAGGGAGACCAATGGGCCAACAGGCCTGCTAGCAGACACACAGCTATCAGTTAACGGGCTGGCTTGCAGAGATACAGCTGTGAGCCCTCTGAGCTGCAACCCGACGGGCTAACTCGCAGAGGGAGAGTAACGGGCCGACGGGCCTGCTAGCACAGACACAGCTACGAGCTAACGAGGTGGCTCACAGAGGTAAAGCTGTGGGCCCGACGGCTCGCAGACGCGAGCTGATGATGTGGGGAGAGGGAGCGTAAAAGGAGTATCTCGCACAGACAGACCTGCGGGATATTTTCAGTATTGCCTCGCAGAGGTAGAATTACGGATCCGATGCCTTTTAGAGGGAGAGATGCGAGCTGACGGACTGAGTCACAAAATGGCTCACAGCTCGCAGTCGCAGAGTTGCGAGCCGACGGACTGGCTTCTAAAGACATAGCTGTGAGCTGGTGATGTGGGGAGAGGGACAGTGAAAGGGGTATCTCGCACAGACAGAGCTGCGGTATATTTTTAGTGTTGCCTCTCAGAGGTAGAACTACGGACCTGATGCCTTGTAGAGGGAGAGTTGTGAGCTGACGGACTCAATCACAAAATGGCTGCCAACACTTCCTAGTTTCAACAGTTTGCAGCCAATGAGCCGCAAGCTCGTTCTCGTCACGCTTCAGCCAATCAGATGTCAGAATTCTTAAATATTGATATCTGGCAATTTGATATTTCTCTAAAACTACTGAATGGATTTAGCCAATTTAAACAAAAGCGTGCTTTCTGGACCAAGACCTTTCTCTGTGCCAAATGTGGCGTAATTCCGTTCAGCAGTTTGACCTGTAGCCTTGTTTAAAGTTTCCTATGGAAATTGCATGGAGAAAACACGTTTTGGGACCCCCCTTTTTTCTTAGCCCCCCATGACGAATCCCCCCCAAACTTTCAGGATAGGAGCTGACCTGAAAAGAGGACCTTTTGAAAAATTTCGTAAAGATTCGTCAAACGACGCCAAAGTTATAAGCAGATCAAAAAATGCTTTTCCTATCGAAACGTGGTCCTAACTATAACTGCCTACTGGCGACCGCCAGTAGGCAGCCACCTCCCCGGGGATTTTTTTGAAAAAATATGTGGGGGGGCTCCTGCCCCCCCATGCTGCCCCGGGGACCGCCACCTCCCTGGGGCATTTCTTACTATGGGCGGGGGTTCTCGTGGGCCCCGAGCTCTGGGGACTGCCACCTCCCTGGGGCTATTTCTGATAATACGTGTGGGGGGCTCGAGCACCCCCACACTGCCCCGGGGACCACCACCTCCCCGGTGCACTTAATATTGAAATGCAGGGGTCTGTTGCGGACCCCCGGCCCCGGGGACCACCACCTGGGGCGATGAGGTCCTCTTGTGTCCTGAGGACCTCAGGACTGAAGTGGACATCATCCCCCGAGTAGCAGTGCCCCAGGAGGCACGTTTGCAGAGTGGTGTAAAAAGAGGGCGTGGCCTCGGACCACTCTCAGCAATCTAGCTGTGTGGGGCTTACTGGAGGTAACAGGAGGGCTAGTTGGCCCCCAGGGACCCTCAGGAGCAAGGGGACTTCATCCCACAACCAAGAGCACACCAGGAGGACCGTTTGCAGAGTTGTGGACAAAGGGGGCGTGGCCTGTGTCCACCTCTCAGCAATCCCACTGTGTGGGGCTTACTGGAGGTAACAGGTAGGCTAGTTGGCCCCTAAGGACCCCCGGCAGCGAAGGAGACTTTAATACCCATCAAAGAGCATGCCAGGGAGCGTGTTTTCAGACTAGTGGTCAACGGGGGCGTGGTCTGCTATGAGTACTTACCAATGCTGCTGTGTGGGACTTACTGGAGGTAATAGGAGGGGTAGTTGGCCCCCACGGTTGTCCTTGGGGGACAACTACCCCCCCTGTTACTGCCAGTAAGTCCCACACAGTGGGATTGCTAAGAGGGCTTCGGAGGCCACGCCCCCCTTTCTCCACCACTCTGCAAACGCGCCTCCTGGCACACTACTGGTTGGGGGATGAAGACCACTTTACTCCTGAGGGACTTTGGTGGCCAAGTAGCCCTCCTGGTACCTCCTGTAAGTCCTACGCAGTGGAAATACTGAGCGCTGATCAGAGGCCCAGTCCCCTTTCTGTACCACTCTGCAAACGCGAGTACTACGTTATAGTTTGAAATTCACTGAAAAAACCATAGGTTTTAGGGACATTATAGTTAGTAATTAGCATTTAAAAAACCTTTGAAATTCACTGGAAAAACCATAGGTTTAAGGGACGATATAGTTAGAAATTAGCATTTCAAAAACCTTAGAAATTCACTGAAAAAACCCCAGGTTTCATGGACGTTATAGTTAATTGGACATTTCACTCGTACAAAACCAGAGAAATTCGGCCTTTATAGTTAGTTGAGCTAACTATAACTCGCGCCCCTGCAATGCACTGAAGATGCACGTCACATATTACATCACTCATGACATGGTCAGTGCTCTTTATTGGAGCTGCTTTCCACCTAAACTTGAGAACTACCCAGAGTTCTCTGCTTCTTTTTTTGCATAATTTATGCGTCACTCTATGCCTGAAAGGGTTTTGTTTTGACTTATACTGGGTGCTCCCTTGTGTCTGGACAAAGCTATACCTCTCTGAAGAGCTCTAATGAGAGCGAAACACGTGTCAGGGGTTGCTTTTATTCATTTCAGGTTGGCTTGGATGGTATTTCACCAATCCAAAGCTGTAGTACTGTGCCTGGAGTGGTAAAAGGCTTTGGCCATTTTACAGCTCGGCAAGGATAGCACTGGGCTAATCCTATGCTTAAAGACTTTGCTGTGGAAATGGTAAAAGACTTTGACCCTTTCTATCTCGGCGTGGATGGCACTGTGCTAATATGGTATAAGTATTAAGGAAAGAATGCAGCAATTGCCGGCAACAAAGATCTTGCGCTCCGCCGTGTTTTTTAAAGTTTCAAGATTCAATGGGCAACGCGTTTCAACCTGACAGTCTTCTTCACAGCCTGAAAAGCACTGTGCACCACCACCTTTTAACAGAAGTAACAAACAATGGACACTTTGCTCCAGCCCCGCTAGGTGGACGTGGCTGGATTTTCTGAGGGAGAATATTTAAATATATATAAATAGGTGAAATCCAGTTGTGTGTGGCGCCTTCTTCCTTTGGGCACTTTCGATTGGCTTATGTTGCGGTCTGCCCTGGCCGCGAAGGCTGTCCCACTGCAAATCAGAATTGCAGGTCCATATGCCCGTGAATGGGTGCAAGTGGAACGACGTGCCTGTTTGAATCGGACGCAAGTGTGGCAGCAGCTCAGCTTCGCTGGAAGCAGCAACCCATTGGGATTTTAAGAAAAACAAAAGGAGTGCAAAGCGGCAATCACTAAGATTTCAAATTTACCTGAACTACCTATACCATGATGCAGTGCGCCCACAAGGGCGGGACTTACTTCACCTATCGCAAATGCGATTGAATCTGCACAGCTGTTGCTCCATGTTGTCGGCCAGTGAAAAAGGGATGTTGGAACCCGAAACGCGTTTGGCAAAGGTCACTTGGCTGTGAAGGCTTCGCTGGGTATGCTGCTGTCTGCTCAAATAAATAGGTGAAATCCAGTCGTGTGTGGCGCCTTCTTCCTTCGGGCACTTTCGATTGGCTTATGTTGCGGTCTGCCCTGGCCGCGAAGGCTGTCCCACTGCAAATCAGAATTGCAGGTCCATATGCCCGTGAATGGGTGCAAGTGGAACGACGTGCATGTTTGAATCGGACGCAAGTGTGGCAGCAGCTCAGCTTCGCTGGAAGCAGCAACCCATTGGGATTTTAAGAAAAACAAAAGGAGTGCAAAGCGGCAATCACTAAGATTTCAAATTTACCTGAACTACCTATACCATGATGCAGTGCGCCCACAAGGGCGGGACTTACTTCACCTATCGCAAATGCGATTGAATCTGCACAGCTGTTGCTCCATGTTGTCGGCCACTGAAAAAGGGATGTTGGAACCCGAAACGCGTTTGGCAAAGGACACTTGGCTGTGAAGGCTTCGCTGGGTATGCTGCTGTCTGCTCAAATAAATAGGTGAAATCCAGTCGTGTGTGGCGCCTTCTTCCTTCGGGCACTTTCGATTGGCATATATATATATATATATATATATATATATATATATATATATATATATATATATATATATATATATATGATGTTATTTAAGCCTATCATGAGTTGTGCACCTTACACGTGACCAAGACTGCGGCTGCAGTCGGAATGCATCGTGTAATTAAACTCTTGTTGTAAGTTCACTTTGTCTCGGATCCCATTTATCCTGAGAGCGCACGTACCTTGGACTTTTGTGGATTATTATTGTCGGTACGCTCTGCCGGCGTGTGCGCCACTTCTCTCTGGTCCTGGTGGTACCGGAAGGAGATACTTTGAAGGGATATATATATATGTATATATATATGTGTATATATATATATATATATATATATATATATATATATATATATATATATATATATATATATATATATATATATACTTACCTGGCGGTCGCCAGTAGGTAGTTATAGTTAGGACCACGTTTCCATAGGAAAAGCATTTTTTGATGTGCTTATAACTTTGGCGTCGTTTGACGAATCTTTACGAAATTTTCCAAAAGTTCCTCTTTTCAGGTCAGCTGCTATCCTAAAAGTTTGGGGGGATTCGTCAAGGGGGGCTAAGAAAAAGGGGGTCCCAAAACGTGTTTTCTCCATGCAATTTCCATAGGAAACTTTAGACAAGGCTACAGGTCAAACTGCTGAACGGAATTACGCCAAATTTGGCACAGAGAAAGGTCTTGGTCCAGAAAGCACACGTTTGTTTAAATCGGGTAAATCTGTTCAGTAGTTTTAGAGAAATATCAAATTTTCCAGATATCGATATTTAAGAATTCTGACATCTGATTGGCTGAAGCGTTACGAGCACGAGCTTGCGGCTGATTGGCTGTGAACTGTTGAAACTAGGAAGTGTTGGCAGCCATTTTGTGATTCAGTCCGTCAGCTCACAACTCTCCCTCTACAAGGCATCAGGTCCGTAGTTCTACCTCTGTGAGGCAACACTAAAAATATACTGCAGCTCTGTCTGTGCGAGATACTCCTTTTACGCTCCCTCTCCCCACATCATCAGCTCGCTGCTATGCCTTTAGAAGCCAGTACGTTGGCTCGCAGCTCTGTGTCTGCGAGCCGTCAGGCCCGCAGCTGTACCTCTGTGAGCCACCTTGTTAGCTCGTAGCTGTGTCTGTGCTAGCAGGCCCGTCGGCCCATTACTCTCCCTCTGCGAGTTAGCCCGTCGGGTTGCAGCGCGGAGGGCTCGCAGCTGTATCTCTGCGAGCCAGCCCGTTAACTGATAGCTGTATGTCTGCTAGCAGGCCTGTTGGCCCGTTGGTCTCCCTCTGCGAGTCAGGCCACAGCTCTCCCTCTGCGAGCCGGGACGGTGCTGTGCTTTTGCGAGCCAACGGCTCGTAGGTCTCCCTCTGCGAGCTGAGCCCACGGGCCGCAGCTCTTCCTCTGCGAGCCTGCCCGACGGCCCGCAGCTGACACTCTGCGAGCCGAAATTGGGAATATAAGGCGGCTCTAAAAAAAGCCCTAATGTTTATTAGTTGGAGCTACATGTAAGTGCAAATGCACAGCTTCAGGTTAATCAGGAAACTTCGGTTTCCCTCATCTGTGAAGTGTACTCCATCACTTCTGTAGATATCAGCGATATCAAAACGTATGTTGCTGTTGTAAATCGACCCCATTCTATGGTCTCTGAGGTATGCAGACACAGCTTTGTTGACATTCTTCCTAGATTTTTCAATCTTATGACAAAATTGGTTTGACCATTTCCACTTCTGTCTCTGGCATATATTGGAATATACAAAGACAGTTTGAGGCAAAAGTAACATCAATTGTCCAAAGGTGTCCTTCATAAGCATTTCCAAACCTACCCAGTCAATGTGACTAGGTTGTTACCACCAGAGTGCACAATCATGAGATCAGGGTGTTGGAGATGCAAACAGGTTTTAACCAAAAGGAGCAATTGGTGCCACTTCAATCCTCTCTGTGGAAACCATTTAATGTACACATTTTGTAAACCTAGGTCTAAGTCAATACGTCTCTGTTCTGCATACCTCTTGCACCAGAAAACATAGCTATGTCTTACAATCCACACTAGCATTTTGAAGGTATGGCTAGAAGATATGGATAAATGTCTGTAGCTCATGCAGTCCGTTCGTAGAATAAGAGATATGTTTAAACATGGGGAATTACTTTTTTTACATACAAAACGTTAACGGATTGGGAGATGAAATGTATTGTGTCCTAAAAAGTAGGGTGTATATTAGTTTTGATGAAAAGCATCTTTGTGATTGGTTAATAAAAAAGCAGTTTATACGTGGAGTACATATTATAGGATGAAATTTGCTCAGCTCAACCACACCTGCTAATTGTATTTGGAAGGTGCAGTTCAAACTTGAAAGAATGGTGAACTTTTGACCTCCACGTGCCATTAATTGTTGGAGAAAATGTTGCAAAAAAATATCGGTAGGTTTAAAAAATGATGAACTTTTAACCTGCACGTGTCGTAGAATGTTCTAGAAAGTGTTGATACAATACCTTGAACTTTTCACCTGTATGTGTCCTTAACAAAACAGTTTATATGGAAAGTTAAAAAATAAGCAATAAAAAGACGTTTTGCAATCTAAAAAAAATAAGGAACTATTCTGATTTGTTCTTTACATGGATTTATGTGTGGAGCAACAGGGAAATTGTGCCATTACTGGTTCCATTCTTGATGAAAGCGGTGCATTACATGTACTGTGTGACAAGAAAAGAATTTCATGCGTTTGTGACATTTGAAATCTGCATACCAACTAGGAAGGTAAAATAGAAATTAAGAAGGTGTGTTATGTACGGGGTGTATCCCTTTGGCAAGCTCCGCCTCTGTGAGCCAGACATTGTTTTTGCATAGGTGCTGGACGACATCTGATGCAGCCCCATCACCTATGCAGTCTGATGTGTCAGGGGCACACAGCCATGCAGCCATCACCCCGCCACACACACCGGACACAGAACCCGTATGAGGGGAGTTTGGTCCAAATTGCCTTCATTGCTGATGTTCTGTGATTGATATGTGTGTGGGCTGCATTGTGGGGGAATTGCCTGTGCACGGATGGTGATGCACACACACATGTTGGTATGTGGAGCCAGGTGCCCGTGCGGCCTTGCGCTGCTTGTGCTATCTCACTCCGTCTCTCTCCCTCGCTCTCTCCTGCCCTGTCATAACAAACTTGTGAAAGCGATGGGTGCGCGGCTCTCAGCGCTGCACTCGAGTACTTCTTAAGTCTTTCAAACACCGAGGGGTATTTTCTCAAGGACATATCGCCGAGTTAACGGCTTTTTATCGCAACCAAAATGGTGATAAATTTAACGCACCATTCACAAGCTGGAGCAAACAGCCCATATCACCAGTTTACCAGCGATAGCAGCCTCAAAAAACATCGTCACGGATGAGTCCGGCAAATATTGCTAATGAGATGTAGAGTAGGCGTTCTCGTGCAAAAAGCAGCGAACACATCACTTCGCATGTGTCTCAACCACCAGCAAGATCGTCGAAGAGAGTACAAAACAGGCGATAAGGTGCGTTAGTAGCAGAAAGTTTACACCTGCTCTGAGCTGGTGTAAAGTCGGACTTCAACCTGCAATATGAAAGGGAGCCCACCCAGAGCCATACGTGAATGACAACAGATGCAATGGAGCCAACGATCATGCAGCTCGGACACCCAACACTGCTCCGACACCCCCCGCCACCAGCCCCTTGTCTGCCATCCTCCCTCACCTCCCCCCCCACACAAACAAATGTGACAGCAAAGTTAGGAAATCTGGAACGTAACAAATTGGCTGATGTTGCACAATTATAGTAAAGAAGATGCATGTGAGGTTGGACAAATAAGAATCTCAGTCATCTATGGATTTACATATAAAACATTTTATTTAAACAAAACAACAAAATAAAAGTAGGTACAGGTATGCCATGTCATCCCTTGACAATTTGTGAATCACAGCCTGCAAGACAAAAAGAAAGATAAGATTGTGCGTCATGCGTCCATGAAAGGAGAGAGAGAGAGAAAGAGAGAAAGAGTGAGAGAGAGGAACAGACAGAGAAAGAAAGAGTGAGACATCGAGGAAGACAGAGAAAGAGTGAGAGAGAGAGGAAGAGATAGAGAAAGAGAGAAAGAGTGAGATACAAGGAAGTGAGAGAGAAAGAGAGAAACAGTGGGAGAGAGAGGTAGAGAGAGAGAGAGAAAGAGTGAGACAGAGAGGAAGAGAGAGAGAAAGAAAGAATGAGAGAGGACGAGACATAGAAAGAGAGAAAGAGTGTGAGAGAGAGAAAGGAAGAGATACAGAGTGAGAGAGAGAGAGAAAGAGTGTGAGTGACAGAAAGGAAGAGATGGAGAGGGAGAGTGAGTGTGGACACTGTGGAGAAAATCCTTACAGCTCACCTATCTGCCACCGGTGTGTCTCCAACCATGTGCTGGGACATAGTGGAGTCTTGAAGTTTAGTCATCTGAAACATAGTTTAGAATCAGTAATGGCAGAGTACATACAACTGCACATGCCTAATTCTCTGTTTCGCCCCTGCGCACCCAGGCTGCTGCACCCTTTCGACTCCCGCCACCCAGAGGTGTCTGCCCGCCTCTGCGCACCTAGGCTGCTGTATCCCATCCACTCCCACTGCCCAGAGGTGTCTGCCCGCTGCTGTGCACCCCATCCAGTCCCACTGCCCGGAGTTGACTGCCCGTTCCTGCACACCCAGAGTGCTGCATCCCATCCACTCCCACTGCCTAGAGGTGTCTGCCCGCTCCTGTACACCCAGGCTGCTGCACCCCATCCACTTCCACTGCTCGGAGGTGTCTGCCCGCTCTTGTGCACCCAGGGTGCTGCACACTATCCACTCCCACCGCCCAGAGGTGATTGCTCACTGCTGCGGAAGCAAGGCTCTCTGCTCACCTTCTGCCACCGGCGTGTGTCTAAGAGGGTCCACCACGTGCTGAAGCAACCTCCTCAGGCGCAAGTTGCGTACACGCGGACAAGCCGAGCACACAATTCAGAGCGGGTGTTGATTGCAGGATGGCCACGCATCATCGCAGGCTGCACACGTGCTCAGCTCTGGTGGCACTAACTCAGTGGAACTGAAGTCATCGCCTCGTGGCGGGAGGTCCGTGTCGGGGGGGGTCGTCAATCTGTGAATCACAGCCTGCTAGACAAAAAGCAAGATAAGATTGTGCGTCATGCGTCCATCAAAGGAGAGAGAGAGAGAAAGAAAGAGTGAGAGGTAGACAGAGAAAGAGAGAAAGAGTGAGAGAGAGAGGGAGAGAGAAACAGTGAGAGAGAGGAAGAGAGAGAGAAAGAGAGAAACAGTGTGAGAAAGAGGAAGAGAGAAACAGAGGAAGAGTGAGAGAGTGAGAGAGAGAGAAAGAGAGAGAGAGAGAGAGGTAGAGAGAGAGAAAGAAAAAACAGTGTGAGAGAGAGGAAGAGATAGAGTGAGAGAGAGAGAGAGAGGAAGGGAGAGAGAAAGAGTGTGAGGGAGAGAAAGGAAGAGATGGAGAGGGACAGTGAGTGCCGACACTGTGGACAAAACCCTCACAGTTCACCTTTCCGTCACCGGTGTGTCTCCAACCACGTGCCGGGACATAATGGAGCCCTCAAGCTTACTCATCTGAAACGTAGTATGGAATCAGTAATGGCAGAGTACATACACCAGCACACGCCTAATTCTCTGTCCCGCCTTTGTGTATCCAGGCGGCTGAACCCCATCCACTTCCACTGCCCAGAGGTGTCTGCTCGCCGCTGCACACCCAGGCTGCTGCACCCCATCCACTTCCACTGCCCACAGGTGTCTGCCCACTGTTGCGCACCCAGGCTGCTGCACCCCATCCACTCCCACTGCCCGGAGGTGACTGTCCGCCGCTGCGCACCCAGGCTGCTGCACCCCATCCACTCCCACTGCCCGGAGGTGACTGCCCGCCGCTGCGCTAACAAGCCTCTCTGCTCACCTTTCGCAACCTGCATGTAGAAAAGAGGGCCTACCACGTGCCGCTGTAAGCCCCAAGCCCTGGGCCCGCGGACACCGCACCCTGCATGTCATGCAGCCCCGCTCCGCAGGCCACCAGGTCTCACATTTGGTGCTGGGTCTTGATTTCGCCATGGCAGAGGACATACCAGTGCACCAGGCTTTTCATCGCAGGCTGCACACCCGCTCAGCCCTTGCGGTGCCACTAACTCTGTGACCAGCGAGGCGACGCCACGTGGCGGTAGGCCTACGCTGTCTGATGGCTCAGGCCTACACTGCGGTCCAGCAGGGCACACAAAACCTGAGCTGTCCAGACTGCTGGGACGGGCCATCACCGCAGGCTGCACACCTGCTCAGCAGTTACGGTACCCGTACCTCAGTGGACCGAAAGTCACCGTCCCGTGCCGGTGTGCCTGTGCCGGCTGCAGTGTATCCGGTGAGAGCAACTCTAAAATGGCGTCGAGCACGTGCGCCCGGTCTTTTTTATTGGCAGGGTCACGTGTCTTGTGACGCGTGTGCTGGATGGGTGTGGTGTGGGTGTATACTAGCCATGAGGGAGTGGCTGTGGCGTACTGACAACTAGGGTGTGACCAGCAGATCACTGTAATGAAAATCTGGGCCATGTAGCGTTGTTGTCCTTCCCTGTAAGCGTAAGCGGAGTGGGCTGGCCTGGTGTATGCCAGTCCTGCGTGAGGCTGTGAAGAATGACTCCGGAGCTATGGGCGTGGCTCCGTCCTGGGCTGTATGAGGAATCAACTGATGCGGGTGTCCCTGTTGTAGTGCTGACGTCACCCGGGTCGCAAGAGCCAATGTGTCACTCTGTGAGCCAAGTCCCACAACATGGCCAACATGGAAGGTACGGGGAATCACTGACCCTACATTCATCCATAGTTCCACACATGAAAGATGGTGGACATGACACATCTGTGTGGATATGAATGTTTATTGCACATTCAGTGGAGTGTTGCAGCTGTAGCAATACAGGGCCATGGAAAGTTTAAGTTTCAGTTTTTGGCACATGGAGGGCAGCCAATTAGAGCCAAGCTTGTGTTCGGGGTTAGGCTGCACCAACATATGTACTTATAGAATTACTCCGCCAATCCCCAAGCACTTATAAATTCACTATACACTCTCCTTGCAGTACTGTAATGATCCAGTCTCTGCGTACGTACTTGTACAATGACCGAGAGAAAGTTACATAACCGAAGTTTTCCCCACTGCCAGAGGTAACATGGTTGCATACGCTGTCCACAGCACAATGTAATGTGGTAGGGCCCAGGGGCGGCATCTTGCATACATAATGAACAGACGGACACAGATAGATAGTGGAACTGGGTACGGGCACGTGCGCTCGACTCATTTTTATTACCAGGGTCACATGTCCAGTGACGTCTGTGCTTAATGCGTGTGGGGTGAGTGTAAGCCAGCACTCCGGGAATGGTTGGTGCTGGCAACAAGTAAAACAGTAATCATTGGATCAGACACATAGATTCAATCATAAAGGGTCAATGATTTGTGCTGCACTAAGGTAGGGGCAAAAGATGTGAAATAATACACAGAAGATTGTATCGTAAAGGGTCCATGAATTGTGGTACACTGAGGTAGGGGCAGCAGATGTGAAATTATACACAAAACATTGTATCATAAAGGGTCCATGAGTTGTGCTGCACTGAGATAGGGGCATCAGAAACATTCAGCGTGTGCGCAGCCAGCGACGATGCGTGGTGCGGGCGAGCCGCACTGGGAGCAATGTCTGTTGCCTACTGGACTGAGTCATCTGCAATTGCGACTCGATGTGAATTGTGAGCCCTGCTATCCGCAGTGTAGATCGAAGGCAGTAGTCAGCACAGACATCGAAGAATGCTTTTAGTCACTTCCTGTTTACAAAATTCGAGGACATAGAGTACAATTCTGTCTGCAATAAATAAATCATGTCTCAATTTAAATTGTGAGCTCTGCTAACCGCATTGTAGGTGTATGGAACAAAAGATGAAACATTTATGGAATACACTGTCGAAATATGTAGGTTTCAGGGACGTTATAGTTAGTTGCCTACTGGACTCTGCAATTAATGAATGAAGACTGAATTTGAATTGTGAGCCCTGCTGAGCACAGTGTAGGCAGGAGGCAGCGGTCAGGAATGGCCTACAGCCACGTGGCGTTGACTTGAGCTGCATACAGTTAGTGGTAGGTGTGGCGCTCAGCGTGTGAAGTCATGATGTCACGCGGTGCGGTGGACGATCTTATTCTAGAAATGTTGGCTTGCATTGCATGTTTGGAAGGTGGAAGCATATTACAGCATTTGTTTGAGCGACCCTTGACCTCTGGGTAGGTCGCCCCCCCATCCGCACAGCGCCACCTCTGCGTCCAGCTCCCTGCTGATCTGAGGCCCTCCTCCACCCGCAGGCTACCACCTGCGCCTCATCCCTGGTGGCCAGTGGTAGGCCGTAGGTAGGTTCTTGTCGTTGTGAGCGTCACTGTTACTGTCTTTCCCCTCTATATTTGTGCCCACACTGTTTTTCTACTGTTTTGCCCTTCCGTTCGGTGCCCCCACTGCTGTGACTGTTTTCGTTCTGTGCCCCCACTGTTTTTCCACAGTTTTTGCCCTTTTGTTCTGTGCCCCCACTGCTGTGACTGTTTTTCGTTCTGTGCCCCCACTGCTTTTCCACTGTTTTTGCCCTTCCGTTCTGTGCCCCCACTGCTGTGACTGTTTCTCGTTCTGTGCCCCCACTGCTTTTCCACTGTTTTTGCCCTTCTGTTCTGTGCCCCCACTGCTGTGCACTGTTTTTCGTTCTGTGCCCCCTGTGCATCTTTTGATTTCTGTACCCCTTCGCCCTCCCGTTTCCCGCCGCTGTGTCCCCTGCGGCCCCGCCCCCCTCGCTGACCACTTGCTGCCCCTGCCTCCCGCCTCCCAGCTGCTCCTCCCTCCCACCTCCCCATATATGGTGGCCGCTGCGCGGTGAGGTGAGCCACCCTTGACCTCTGGGTAGGTCGCCCCCCCATCCGCACAGCGCCACCTGTGCGTCCAGCTCCCTGCTGCTGCTGATCTGAGGCCCTCCTCCACCCGCAGGCTACCACCTGTGCCTCATCCCTGGTGGCCAGTGGTAGGCCGTAGGTAGGTTCTTGTCGTTGTGAGCATCACTGTTACTGTCTTTCCCCTCTATATTTGTGCCACAACTGTTTTTCAACTGTTTTGCCCTTCCGTTCGGTGCCCCCACTGCTGTGACTGTTTTCATTCTGTGCCCCCACTGTTTTTCCACAGTTTTTGCCCTTCCGTTCTGTGCCCCCACTGCTGTGACTGTTTTTCGTTCTGTGCCCCCACTGCTTTTCCACTGTTTTTGCCCTTCCGTTCTGTGCCCCCACTGCTGTGACTGTTTCTCGTTCTGTGCCCCCACTGCTTTTCCACTGTTTTTGCCCTTCCGTTCTGTGCCCCCACTGCTGTGCACTGTTTTTCGTTCTGTGCCCCCCTGTGCCCCTTTTGATTTCTGTACCCCTTCGCCCTCCCGTTTCCCGCTGCTGTGTCCCCTGCGGCCCCGCCCCCCTCACTGACCACTCGCTGCCCCTGCCTCCCGCCTCCCAGCTGCTCCTCCTTCCCACCTCCCCATATATGGCGGCCGCGCCGCTGGCGCGCCTAAGGCAAGCCCGTCTGCGCCTGTCCGCGCCTGGACCGCGCCCAGCGCCAGAACCCCTGGCCCCCGCATCCGCCACGAAGACCACCTCCGATACGACGCCAGCACCCTCATCGCTCTCAACCCAGGATGGACCTCCACCTGCTTCAAGGCCGCCCCGAAACGCACCCATGGTCCCTTCACCTGCCGGAACTGCAGCTTCACCTACCTCGGAGAGCCCGAGACTCCCGCCAAGAAGGACCTCAACCATCTCCGGTGCATCCTACTAAACACCCGCTCCGCACACAAACACGCCGTCGAGCTCTGGGACCTACTCGACATCTCATCACCGGACGTCGCCTTCCTGACAGAGACCTGGATGAATGAATCCTCCGCACCCGACATCGCCATAGCCATCCCCGATGGCTACAAGATCACCCGCAGAGACCGCACCAACGGAATTGGAGGAGGAATCGCCATCGTCCACAAAGACACCATCAGGGTCTCGAACAGCACCGACGACACCCTCAGCACCGCCGAACACATGCACTTCCAGATCCACACGGATCCCAACACCACCGTAAGAGGCACCCTCATCTACAGACCCCCCGGACCCTGACCCCAGTTCAGCAACTCCATCGCCGACTTCATCAGCACGCACGCCCTGACCTCCACCGACTACATCCTCCTCGGAGACCTGAACTCTCACCTGGAGAACAACAACGACAGCAACTCCTCCACCCTGATCGACAACCTCGCCAACCTCAGACTGAAACAGCTCATCACGACGCCGACCCACATCGCCGGTCACACGCTCGACGCCATCTTCTCCTCAAGCTCCCACGTCTCCTTCAGCCACACCTCCAAACTCACCTGGACCGACCACCACTGCATCCACTTCACCTTCTGGAAACCCACCGCACACCACCGCACCCTACAGATCCCCCGCAGATGCTGGAGCAGTCACCGAAGACCAACTACAGACAAACCTCGCACACAGCCCACCCAACGACCCCTCCAACCCCGACGCCGCTGCCCGCAATCTCAGACGATGGATGGACGACTGCGCCAACACCTTAGCCCCGCTGAAAAAACCAACCTACAAAGACACCAGCAAGAGAGCCAGCTGGTTCACCCCGGAACTCCTAGCATCCAAGCGCACCTGCCGGAAACTGGAGAACAAATGGCACAGCGAGAAGACGCCGGACAGCCGCGCAGCCCACAAAGACGCCATCCGCAACCACCATCACCTCATCAGGTCCGCCAAGAGGACCTCCTTCAAAGACCGCCTCGACAACAACACACACAACAGCAAGGAGCTCTTCAGCATCGTGAAGGAACTCTCCAACCTCAGCTCCAACGCCAACGACATCCCGCCGTCGCAAGCCCTATGTGATTCCCTCGCCACCTTCTTCCACTGCAAGATCGCCGACATCCACGACAGCTTCGACTCCCGGATGACCCCAACAGGCCCGACACATCAGACAAGCCGCACCCCATCGGCCACGACCCCCTGACAGCCTGGGTCAACGTGAACACCGAGGACACAATCAAGACCATGGGCACAATCCTCTCCGGCTCCCCATCAGACCCTTTTCCACACCACATCTTCAACAAAGCCGGCAGCTCCATCGCACCCCACCTGCGCAACGTCATCAACCTCTCCTTCGAGACCGCGACCTTCCCAGAGAGCTGGAAACACGCTGATATCAACGCCCTACTTAAAAAACCCAAGGCGGACCCGAGGGACCTCAAGAACTTCCGGCCCATCTCCCTGCTTCCATTCCCAGCTAAGGTCATCGAGAAGATCGTCAACAGACAGCTCACCCGCTATCTCGAAGATAACAGCATCCTGGACCCCTCCCAGTCAGGATTCCGCAGCAACCACAGCACCGAGACCGCCCTCATCGCCGCCACAGACGACATCAGGATCCTGCTGGACAACGGCGAGACGGCGGCCCTCTTCCTCCTGGACCTCTCTGCCGCCTTCGACACTGTCTGCCACCGCACACTATGCACACGCCTCCACGACGCAGGGATCCGAGACAAGGCCCTGGATTGGACCACCTCCTTCCTTTCCGGCAGAACCCAGAGCGTCCGCCTCCCCCATTCCGATCCGAAGACTCCGAGATCATCTGCGGCATACCCCAGGGATCTTCCCTCAGCCCGACACTGTTCAACATCTACATGGCTTCACTCGCACGCATCGCCCGACAGCACGACCTCAACATAATCTCCTACGCCGACGACACTCAACTGATCCTCTCCCTCACCAAGGACCCCCTCACCGCCAAATCCAACCTCCACGAAGGAATGAAAGCCGTCGCCGACTGGATGAAGTGCAGCCGACTTAAGCTGAACACAGACAAGACGGAGATCCTCATCCTCGGCTCCAACCCATCAGCCTGGGACGACTCCTGGTGGCCCTCATCACTAGGGGCACCCCCGACACCAACCGACCACGCACCCAACCTGGGAGTCATCCTCGACTCAATGCTCACCATGACCAAGCAAGTCAACGCAGTCTCCTCCTCCTGCTTCAACATGCTCCGCAAGATCTACAGGTGGATCCCGACAGACACGAGAAGAACAGTCACCCAGACCCTCGTCAGCAGCAGACTCGACTACGGAAACGCCCTCTACGCAGGAGCCCCGACCAAGCCCATCAAACGACTGCAAAGAATCCAAAACGCCTCTGCACGCCTGATCCTCGACATTCCACGCCACAGCCACATCACCCCCCACCTGAAAAACCTGCACTGGCTCCCCGTCGACAAGAGAATCTCCTTCAAACTCCTGATCCACGCACACAAGGCACTCCACAAAACCGGCCCAGCCTACCTCAACAGTCGACTCTCCTTCTACGTTCCCAACCGTCAGCTCCGCCGACCTCTCCCTGGCCACCGTCCCGCGCATCCGGAGAACCACCACCGAAGGCAGATCCTTCTCTCACCGCGCCGCCAAGATCTGGAACACCCTTCCCCTCAACCTACGACAGACCCAAGACCTGCTGACCTTCAGGAGACGACTCAAGACCTGGCTATTCGACCAGTAGCGGCAACACCCCCCCTCCTCTCCCTCAGCGCCTTGAGACGCTCACGGGTAAGTAGTGCGCTTTACAAATCTTGTGATGTGATGATGTGATGTGCGCAGCCAGCGATGATGGAATGTCTCTTGCCTACTGGACTGCGTCATCTGCAATCGCGACTCGATCTGAATTGTGAGCCCTGCTGACCGCAGTGTAGGCCGGAGGCAGTGGTCAGGAAGAGTCCACAGCCACGTGGCGTTCACTTGAGCTGCATAGAGTTAGTGGTAGGTGTGGCACTCAGCATGTGCGCAGCCAGCGATGATGCAATGTGTCTTGCCTACTGGACTGCGTCATCTGCAATCGCGACTCGATCTGAATTGTGAGCCCTGCTGACCGCAGTGTAGATCGAAGGCAGTAGTCAGCACAGACATCAAGGAATGCTTTTTGTCACTTCCTCTTGACAAAATTCGAGGACATAGAGTACAATTCTGTCTGCAATTAATAAATCAAGACTGAATTCAAATTGTGAGCTCTGCTGTCCGCAGTGTAGACTGCCATTCAGTGTTCCTTTGGACTTGCAAGATGAAGTTGGTCATTGTACTAAAGCTATAACTGAAATAAAACAAGTTCTTGAAGCAAGGATACTAAAATGATATTATGTAGGTTTTAGGGACGTAATACTTAGTTGCCTACTGGACTCTGCAATTAATGAATCAAGAGTCAATTTTAAATGTGAGCCCTGATGACCGCAGTGTAGGCCGGAGGCAGCGTTCAGCAAGGGCCCACAGCCACGTGGCGTTGAGTTGAGCTGTACAGTTAGTGTCACCTGAAGCAACCAGCGTAAGTGGAGCCTGCGATGATGCGTGGTCCGGGCGGGCCGCACTGGTAGCAATGTCTTTTGCCTAATGAATTCTGTCTTAATAAGTCCACGTGGTGTTGACTTGTGGTGCACTGAGTTAGTGACACCTGAAGCACTCAGCGTGTGCGCAGCCTGCGATGATGCGTGGTCTGGGCGGGCCGCACTGGGAGCAATGTCTCTTGCCTACTGGACTGCGTCATCTCCAATCGGGACTCAATCTGAATTGTGAGCCCTGCTGTCCGCAGTGTAGATCGAAGGCAGTAGTCTGTACAGACATAAGTCTGTGGTGCTCTGCTGCTGGGTTCGCAGGGGGCCTGTGTCGAGGAGGCTGGCGGTCACGGCGGAGGCCTCGTGGCAGGGGGAGGGCTGCCGCCCTGGCAGACGCTTTGGCCTTCCCACAAGTGAACCACGCCCAGAGCCCCAGCCTATTTATTCATACTCCTATGCTGGAGTGGGGTACGTTGGACCAGCCCACTCCGCTTCCACTTCCAGGGGGGGACAACACAGCTACATGACCGAGACCTTCCCCACTGCCTGAGGTAACATGGTTGCGTCTATTGTCCACAACACTACAAGCACCAGCAGTATATGTCCACATGGAGAGGTTTGTGCTCTGCATAGTGAGGTCTGTCCACCACATCACTGCTACACTTGGTATTGTGTGCATTTTTATTGATGGTTGACTTGCGTCCTTCACACATACTTGGTTGCCACATCTCCCAACATTCAGCTATTGTGTGGCTGAGGGACCATTCTGTTTTTGGAGGGTCCGCTGTCCTGTTCTGCGCTGCCTCGGTGGTAGTAGGGAGGGGGGTGGTCCGGGGGAGGTCCTGAGGGTGATGGCAGTGGGTGTTGTGGCCTTCTTGGGTGTCGGAGCTGCATGGTCAGTAGCTCTATGACATGTGTTGGTCTTTAGATGTGGTTATGGGCTGGGCTCCCTTTCACACTGTAGGTAGTCGTCCTGCTTTACACCAGTAAAAGGCAGATGTTAAATTCTTACTGCTAACACAGCTTATCGCCTGTTTTTGGATCGCACCCCAGATTTGGCTGCTTGTTGAAAATATCGGGAAGTGGTGTTTTCGTGTTATTTTTGCACGGGAATGCCAACTCTGCATATTATTAGCGTTAATTGTCGCTTTGATTTGTGGCAAATTGTTTTGCGGAAGCTATTGTTGGAAAACTGGCGATATCGGCTGTTTTCACTAGGTTGAGAATGGAATGATAATTTAAAATCACTGAAAAAACCATAGGTTTAATGAACATTATAATTAGAAATTAGCATTTAAAAAACGTTTGAATTTCACTGAAAAAACCATAGGTTTCAGCCACGTTATAGTTAGAAATTAGCATTTAAAAAACCTTTGAAATTCACAGAAAAAACCATAGGTTTCAGGGACTTTATAGTTAGGTGGACATTTCACTCGTACAAAACCATAGAAATTCCACCGTTATAGTTAGTTCAGTTAACTAAAACTCGTGCCCCCGCAATGCACTGCTCATGACGTCACATATTACATCATTCATGGCATGGTCAGTGACATCACTGATGACATCTCAAATGACATCACTGATGACATCACTGATGACATCATCCACGTGATAATCTGATGCACCTCATCACACCCTAATATAACCTTTAATACACCCACTGTAAAATACACACTACCATTTTCGAAACCATCCACACACCTATACCAGTTACTACATACTCACTCACTGATTCCTAGGTCTGCACACACATCCACTCATTCACCTATACAATCACTTATACATGCAGTCACTTATCAATACAACACTATCATATGCACTCATACACATATTCAGACACTCACACACCGCCACTCATCCATGGAGTTACTCACACACCTAGTCAGTCATGCAAAGAATCAATCACACTCCCATTTACTCACCTAAACAGTTATACACACACCACCTCACTAATTCATACAGACAGTAACACATAGTTACTCTCTTATATAATCATTGAAACAAGTACAGACTCATCCATACATGCCACTCTCACAATCACTCAGTCTCACATATAGTTATTTATATACACCATCACTCACATATACTTCCTTTTACATATGTAGTTACTCACATATGTACCACTGAGACATCCCTTCACTCACCAACACACCCATACACACACTTACCCACCCATACAGCCCTTCACAGATGCACTCGTGAACCCGTACACCCAGTGAATCACCTACTCACACATCTATGCACAGAGTCACACACCTCCAACCCACCCACACACACACAAATACAAATACAAATACTCAAGCAAACAATAAATAACCCATATAGACACTAATGTAGCTACTGACCAACCCATGTAGCAGCTTACACAACAACAGACAGACTGATACAGACATTCACACAGTTTAGTCACTAACCCATGCATTCAGTAAGTCACGTTTAATCAGTCACTTATACAATCAGTTACATACCTCCTAAATCCTCCATCCAGACACTTATACACCCACTCATTCTTCAATACACCTTGCCATATATATAAAAAATATTTAAACTTTACAGAAACACACAGTCACTGGATGATGTCATCAGTGATGTCATTTGAGATGTCATCAGTGATGTCATCAGTGATGTCACTGACCATGCCATGAATGATGTAATATGTGACGTCATGAGCAGTGCATTGCGGGGGCGGAGTTATAGTTAACTGAACTAACTATAACGGTGGAATTTCTATGGTTTTGTACGAGTGAAATGTCCACCTAACTATAACGTCCCTGAAACCTATGGTTTTTTCAGTGAATTTCAAAGGTTTTTTAAATGCTAATTTCTAACTATAACGTCCCTGAAACCTATCGTTTTTTCAGTGAGTTTCTAAGGTTTTTTAAATGCTAATTTCTAACTATAACGTGCCTGAAACCTATGGTTTTTTCAGTGAATATATATATATCCATCCCTTTTGGCGTTCCATCTTCCCAACACCTCAGGCAGCGGCACAATCCAGGAAAGACAGCATTCAAGAGGTGAGTTCTATGTTTGTTTTTTTAATTATTCCATTTATCTCAAAAGGAAAAAAATACACAATTGTCTAAAAATTAATTTCTTTTAGTCCGACTTGTTTTGGCTGACCCCTTCTACTGGGTCTCGCCGGGCTACTTGGTGTGCATGATTTTATTCTTGGTCCTTTCTCTACTTCAGTGACCCCTAAAACATCTAGAGCAGCGATATTCACATAGTAAAAAGGCCTATTTCTTCCACCATGTTCCTATTTACAAATTGCTTTGTGCAACCAACACTTTACCCTGGCATTTTCAACGGTGACAAACATTTTCAAATAAAGTTGTTTTCTGCTTCAATCATAAATATACTATCAAAGTTGTCTCAAATTCCAAATTGATTCCTGATCCCATTCCTAAATTTCCTTAACTTCATAAATTATAAATATATCCTCACTTCATAACGGGATGCACCTTATACTCCATAAGATCTACTCCTGCAATTCAAGCAAAGTACATGATCTTTCATCTTCCGAAGTTCTCCAAGACTATGTAAGGACACGTCCTCATATTTCCTTCATAAATATTTTTGACTATTTATAAAGTTCAAAAGTATAGTTGCCTCAAGAGCGATTCTAATCCATAGCATAATGCTATGGTGTGTCATACCTTTCTAATGCCCCTTTCAAATACAAAATAACGACTCCATTTTATCCTCTTATTTACATAAAGTGCATAACCATACTTCTTGCAAAAGAAATCTTTTCACTGCATTTAAAGTGCATATTGCTTTGTGCATGACGCGACTACCTCAAAATAGATTCTTAATTCTTTACTTTCAAGAATTTTTTGTTCGTATAAAGTGCAATATATTATACATAAAGTGCATAGTGCATGTGAATAATGCAACCTTCGTTATGTCTAATGTTAAAATACAACCAACTTTTAAAGTGTCACATATATAAAGTGCCGTGCTCTACAGTTGAAATGATATCGTTATATTCAAATCTTTTGGACCTATTTCTCTTAAAGGGTCATCTTTAGAGGAAACTAATCAACAAATAATTCAATGAGAAGGAAATTATGTCCCAAACCGAGAGAGGAGAGGGATAAGAGAGGACATATTGTCACAATTATAACAGTTCTAAAGAGTATATAAGAGTATAATGAAATCTCAGTTCAGGACGTCCCTTAGTCATTCCTTCAAGATATATTTACAATAAATCCACAATCATAAATGAACAAACATTTCTGCATCCATATTGTGGCCCCAAGGTATCTCCGTCCCAATGGACAATATCAATCGTGATTCTTGCCTTTTCAGTTCTTTTTCTCAGTCACCTCCTCTGCGGTGGGCCTTCACATGTCTGATGCCCCAGTAGCTGAATGTCGATAGGGATCAATTATGAACCTGTTTGAAGTGACAGGCCGCTGGGTAATTTTTGTCTCCATTCTTTATGGCTCTTATGTGTTGCAGGATTCTCAATTTCAGCTTATTTTGTGTACTGCCAACATATAGCTTTTCAAAGCCGCATTTCAGAACATAGATAGATTCACTGAAGAAAAAAAAGGTTAAAGTGTCATTACACGAAGGGCAAAATTTCAGTTTCAATGTCACATTTTAAACTAAAAAAACACTGAAATTCAACAGTTCTAGTTAGTTGAAGTAACTAGAACTCGCAACATGCCATTGCCTTAGTGATCAGGAGTGATGTGGGAGAGGGGATACGTGATGGCGCCCCCCCTCCTCTTCACTTCAGTAAATGGTCCAGTCCCCAAATATTTGGTAAATGATGACAGTGATCTGAAAGTCATAAAAGAGAAAGGGGCTTATTTACAAGAAACTGTTAGAGTGCAGTGGTAAGCCAAAATTGCTAACTCTGTGCTCCAACAGTTTCAAAATGCTGGGATGTCCCGTATTACAAGAATGCTGCGCACCACTATGTTTCCCTTAATGCTGGCGCCAAATGTAGCTGCCTAGCGCCAACGCATGCACCCTTGAACCATATTGCAAGGATGCCTGCTTTGCAGGGAATGATTGTTCATGTGCAGGAAGGTGCCCCTTCCCACACATAAACAATTACTAATGGCAATTTGTAACTTCTATGTGTGCTGCAAAATCCAGCACATACAGAAGTTGCAAAATATCAGTTTTTAATGATTGCTTATGTGCAGGAAGGGACACATTCCTAACATGAACTATCACTCCTGGTGATTTGCTATTTCTATGTGTACTGCAGAATGCAGCACACATACAAACAGCAAAAACGAGGAGAAACTAATCATTTCTCCTTGTTGCACCTGTTTTTCCTGGTCTTATTTTTGGTGCAGCCCCATATTTACTCCACCCTCGCAAATAGGGGCAGCTTCAAAAAGCAATGGGTGTTGCAGTGGAATACGTGCAGCAACATCCAATGCCCACCCTTTTGCTGCAGTGGACTGCTGCGGTAAGGGGCATATTTACAAGGCGGCGTTAAACCACATTAAGTGGCTTAACACCACTGATTTTCCTATGGCGCAATGCTTTTGCAAATATGCCCCAAAGTGTTCAGTGAGATTGATGTAAAAGTCCCCTTTTAGATTGCTCATAGTTACTTATTTAGGAGGTTTGCAGACTGCTAACACATAGGTTATTCACCAAATTCAAGGCACACGCTAATACAATCAAGATTATAATTCGTAGTTATTATTTAGAGAAGAAAGATGCTGAAATTCTTGTTCTTCTTTGTGTTCTTTTATTCCTTTTTTAGCCATACGCCAACGCGTTTCGTCGCAGCTGGAGTATTCCCCTTACGACTTCCTCAGGGCTGATAGACTTCAAGTGCTTTCACAAGGGATCCTCCTAAGATCGAGTACGATATTGGAGGATCAATCCAACCCGCTAATTCACGTATTCAATCAATTAAAAGTGTAGGATCGGGACTTCAAATTGAAATACCCAGTGGTAGATTCACCACATAAGGTACTCCTGCACGTTCTTCCCTTGACGTTTTTGCAAGAGCATAGAGGGACAATTATAGTTTCCTCTGGGTCCCGATTAGAAGTGCCGCCAGTGTGTCCGGCCTCCAGTGTACGCGTATCTCCGGCCAGAGATTATATTTGTCCCTCTATGCTCTTGCAAAAACGTCAAGGGAAGAACGTGCAGGAGTACCTTATGTGGTGAATCTACCACTGGGTATTTCAATTTGAAGTCCCGATCCTACACTTTTAATTGATTGAATACGTGAATCAGCGGGTTGGATTGAGCCTCCAATATCATACTCGATCTTAGGAGGATCCCTTGTGAAAGCACTTGAAGTCTAGCAGCCCTGAGGAAGTTGTAAGGGGAATACTCCCGCTGCGATGAAACGCGTTGGTTTATGGCTAAAAAAGGAATACAAGAACACAAAGAAGAACAAGAATTCCAGCATCTTTTTTCTCTAAATAATAACTACGAATTATAATCTTGATTGTATTAGCGTGTGCCTTGAATTTGGTGAATTGTTGTTTCAATCCTTTGATTGATAATTGGGAGGAGCAAGGTGTGTCTCCCCTCTCGAGAGCACCGCATTAATTTAGTCAGTTGATACTTAGTGGTGTATTCCATGTACAGCCCCTGAAGACTAATACACCCACGATAGTAGGATAACACATAGGTTAATGACTACTTGTGAGTGCAAGTAATTGTCAATATTAAGTGATCATAGTGGTGGTATCTAATTCCACAGAGATAGCATGTGATATTGGTGTTCAGTTGCTAACTGAGATGCTGTGTAGTGGTAATGTTCAAGTTCTCACAAAGACAGTGTCTGTTACTGAAGTTGAAGTCTCTGCAGAGATGGTGTATGGTGTGCTGTGCAAGTCCTCAAAGAAATTATCTGTAGTGGTGGTGTTCAAGTCCCCAAAGAGACTGTATGTGGTAGTAGTGTTCAAGGCAATAGAGAGATCGTATGCATTAGTAACGTTTAAGTCTTTACAGAAATGGTATACTATAGTCATCTTCAATTCTCCACAGAGTAGGTGTGTGATTGTAGTGTTCAAATCCCAATTGAAATGGTGTCTAGTAGTACTGTTCAAGTCACCACAGAGATGGAGTGTGATTGAATTGTTCCAGTCCTCAAGATTGAATGTAGTAGTGGTGTTCAAGTCTACAGTTGTGCTTTTGTCTAGTGTAATTTCAAGAAACTTACAAAAATTACGCATAATTACGTGAAAAGCAAATTTATCATTTAGAGCTATATTTCTAGCATAGATGCATCCTCACATCAATTTTTGATGTGGGGATGCATTTTGTAATTAATGAATAGTGAAAAAAAGTGGTGTGAGTAGCTGGCCATGTTCTGGCTATTTACATTATTTCCAAGTTCTCGCAGAAATTTTTCTTCAGATGGGACGTAATTACATGATGTCATGCAATGGCATAATTTGGAGAATTTCACGTCACACGTGGAACGCAAAATTCAGGTGTCATTTTCATTATTCCACTCTGGCCTATTGAAGTTCCAATAAAGATGGTGTGTTGTAGTAGAATTCAAGGCCCCAGAGATCATGCATAATCATTTTGCTCAAGTCCTTACAGAGATGGTGTATGATAGCTGTCCTCAGTTCCCCACGTAGTTGGTGTGTTCTTATTATGTTCAAGTCAGCATGTTCAAGTCCCCATGTTCAAGTGAGATGTTATGTGGTAGTGTTGTTTAAGCCCTTCCAGAGATGGTGTGTGGTAGTACTGTTAAAGTCTCCACTGAGATGGTGCATACTAGTAAAGTTCAAATCCCCATAGACATGATATGGAGAAGTGAAGGTCAAGACTGTTAGACCTGACAGCCTTAGGGTTGTCTTCCCCAAACCATTTGCCTGTTTGCCTCATATTTTTGCTGATTTCTTTTTGTTGGCCTTAGGACTCTGAGCATTTTACCATTGCTAGCCAGTGCTAAAGTGCATTTGCTCTCTCCCCTAAACATGGTTTGACTGATTTATCCACAATTGGCATATATAATTAACTTATAAGTCCCTAGTAAAGTGCATTACATGTGCCCAGGGCCTGTAAATTAATTGCTACTAGTGGGCTTGCATCCCTGATTGTGCCACCCACACAAGTAGCACCTAAACCTGTCTCGGGCCTGCCACTGAAGAGCCTGTGTATGCAGTTTTCCTGTCATGTAGACTTGAGACTTAAAACCCCTTCCCAAGCTGTAAAGTCCCCTTTTATTACATATACTTCTCCCCTAAGGTAGCCCTAAGTAGCCCATAAGGCAGGGTGCTATATAATTAAAAGAAGGTTGGACATGTACTTTTAAGTTTTATATGTTGTGGTAATAAAAAATAATAATTGTGTTTCACTACTGTGAGGCCTACGCCTATCATGGTTTAACCTTTGTAATTCTATATTACTCTTTTAAGTTATAATTCCCGATTGATATGGAGTAGATCTGTCATGTTTGGCACCTATGGACTTGTAATGATAAATCCTCTCTAAAGGCATTTATTATCACAACTTTAAAAATGCCACTTTTAGAGGGCTGACATTTTCTGCTTTCAAGCCTGTGTGCCTGCTGCCTGTCTCCAGTACACGTCTGTGGTGGGTGACAGCTGAGCTTTGTGCATGCCCTCTAGAGAGCCACAGACAAATTGGAGCGTAGGCATGACTGATGGGCCATCCACATCCTGATGGGTCATCCTGAGCAGGATGGGATCAAAATCTCTGTTTCACATTCCTTCCATTTGTCATCCAACCCTAGCACCTATGCTTTTAATACCATCTTCTTCCAGACCTTAAAGAATCTGCTGCCAGAATAATGATCTCATTATTCTATTAACATTGACATTGGTATGTGGGATGCTTGATTTATGCAGCTTTATATGGATGCTCATGTGTACATGCCAAGCTGATCCCATAACAGGTTTGGAGGGTGCCTAATGTTCCCCTTATGTTTTCTGTAAGCATACCCAAGTAGATGGTACACATGTTGTGGTGACTGTCGCGAAGATCTTCATTAAATGAAAAAAAAAGCATTGTTATCTAGGCTATATGCATTCGATGATCCACCCTTTTTTTCTAGTCAGAGATTGTGTTCATCTGATTGAGCAGATTATTCTTATTATTATTACCATTCAACACTCCTGTATAGAAGTAGCTGTCTTGAGTCTCCAGTGGCGAGCTATGCGTTTAGTAAGCAGAAGTCCCATAGCCACCAGGGGTTTGGTGGCTCTCAGACCACCCCATTTCTCCATCAAACCCAGAAGTGACATCTTGGAATCAATTGCAACCATTCTGCCCACAACCTCAGTAAGAGTAGAATGAGTATCGCTATAAAACTGGGCATATCCACACCATGTGATAAAAGGTGCTCGGCTCGACTTTTGACTTAAAGGAGGATGGGCCCAGTCCCTTGTTCATTTTACTTAATCTAGTTGGGTGATAATATATTCTGTTAGAGAATGTCGCCTGGATGAGCCTCAGTCTCACTGAGATCACCAGGATTTGAGGGTCCATATTAGCTTCCACCCAATCAGTATCATGAAAGGGGCCAACATCCTGTACCACCTATCCTGCAATGCCATCAAGGGGTCAGGTGTATTAGTAGGGGTAGGTATAACTTGCATAATTCCGTGTAGTGCAACCATATAGACCTACCTAAGAATTCAGCGAGATTACGTGGAATTATGAAAGAAGAGTAATTCTGTGTTTAGCTCTAGGTCAACAAGGACATGAGGAAGCATTTGTGCTATGAAACAAACACGAACAGCGAGCACAAGCAGCCCCTCATGCATGTTAAATGTGCACTTGGGGTAGGATTTCCCCCCATTTACTACTGCTATTTTCTTAGCACAAAAAGCACTCTTACATACAAAAATAGATGTAAGAATGCATTTTATGCTAATAAAAAGTGCTAAATACAGAAGAAAACAAACAGCAAGTAGCCACTTGCTAAATGTGCTCTCCCTGAAGGATTGTTCTACCCAAAGTACTCTTAATTACGCAAGCAAGAGTAATCATGTAATTATCGATATTTCTGCATCAAAAGGTAATGCAGAATTACCGACATTTCTTTGATTACTCCTGCGCAATCGAAATTCTGCCCGGTCCTAAGTATTAGCCACCAGTGTATGGTAGAGTCTAGAAATGCCCTTACCCTCTATGACAGATGATGTGATGTTTGCCTCCAATATTTTTTTCTTTTTGGTAAATGAGAATGCATATATTTTCCATTTGTCTTCCTGGTGTGCTTCTCTCCCTCTCACACAGTGCTTCATATTGTCCTCTCTCATTGTGTCGCTCCCCCGACCCAATACTTTGCATTGAACTCTCTTGTGCCCTTCTCAGCCCTACCCAACGCTCCATGTTGATCCCTCTCTGTGTCCTTTTCTTTCCCACCAACGCTCCTTTTTCACAGGTCTTTAAAAGACCATTTACATGCCTTTTGAACTGGTTAACAAAGCTTTGTTTGGTTTCACTGGTTCCTGTCCCCTCAGGGTCCGCACTCTGCCTATTCCTTACATTTGTATATTTTTTTTACTGCCACAGTGGGAGAATGCATTTAGTGAAAAGGCATCTCATGAGTATTTGTATTTGTTGTTGTTTAAAAAGTCTGCAAAGGCCTCACCTTGACACTCAGGGGCCGATTATGATGCAGCCCGTAAAGGCTTGACCGACAGTCAGAGCCTTCCTGGCCGCATCGTAATAGGCCGCTCAGTTTACTTTCTGACCCCAGCATTACGATGCTGCTGGTTGGAAAGCAAACTGGCCGGTGATTCCGGCTGGCTTACGACGGGCTCATGGAGCCCGTCAGCCAGTCGGAGCCGGCTCGCAATCCCAAAGGGCAGGCCTTTCCTCCCTTGGGATTACAATGCACGGTTTCCAACATGGTTTCCATGCTGGCCTGTAAACATGAAAGCGTGTTTGGGAGCCCCCAAGAAGGGCTCCCTTGTATGTGCGACCTCTGGTTGGGGGTCATTGGTGCCCCCCTGTTAATCCCTGCACCCCGTGGCAGGCACCTTGAGGCGCCTGCCACAGGGTGCAGGGATGAACAACACCTCCCATTTCTCAATGAGAGCTTGTGTTACAGCCGGTTTACTGCCGTAACACGAGCTCCCATTGAGAAATGGGAGTAATGCGAACAAACAGTGTTCGGTCGCATTGTAATTGGCTGGTCAGGACCGCCGACTGGAGGTTGGCCGGTCCAAGGACCGAGACACCAGTCCACCCGGCATCGTAATCAGGCCCTAAATAGGACCGTAAATAAAATGGTATGTATATATTTGTAACATGACTTTCCGGTCTTTGTTTCCTTTTGTTTAATTAAACTTAAACTGCAATTATTAGTCATGGATCATTATTGCAGCCCTAGAACACAATTAAAGTGCTTTCATTTTATATTTGCTATTTGAAGTATGCACAGATAAGTGATAAAAATAACAGCTTTAGGTGATTTTGGATATTTTTGTACTAGCTGAGACATCAAAATACTGGTGCCGGTAGAAATGTGATGAGCTGGTAACCCTAATCAGGAGACTGAAAGTTTGTTGCAGGATCAGCACATTATTTATTTCCTCCACCCTCTATCCATGATTGATGCCATAATAGCAATAGTTTAACAAATATGTAAAACCCTAAGTCAGTTGTCAATACAATGCTGAGTAACTCAAGGTGTCTGGGAACACATCCTGCGTTCAGACAACTCACTCCTGATTCTCACTGCTCACGCTTCACTTTCACACTCACAGCGATCACACTGCACTCACACTGTTCAACATGCACTCATGCCATTCACCCTCATCCTATCCTGCACTCACTTGAGCACACCGCTCACCCAGCATGCACATGACACTCCACTCACTTTTCAATTTCACCTCTCAGTTCACCTCTCACCCTACACTCACAGCGATCACACTGCACTCACACTGCTTCCCATGCACTCACAATGTTCATCCTCCTCTTACCCTGTACTCACATGAGCACACCACTAATTTTTCTCTCACAGCAACCACACTGCACTCATGCCCTTTGCCATGAATTCATGCTTTTCACCCTGCACTTACACAAGCACACTATGCACCCTGCACTTATGTGACATTTCACTTGCCGGTCACTCTCACTGCTCACTCTGCAATCTCACACAAACAAGCACATCACTCACCATGCATTCATTCCTCCCACTTTGCACTTTCACCCACACCCAAACTCATGTCAAATCACTCACCGTGCAGCCACTCCTCTCACCCTGTCACATTGCTCACTGTGCACTCACATAGGCACTCCTGTCACTCACGCAGCTCACCCTTCACTCACATGGGCACAGCACTCCCCCTGCACTCACACCATGCAAACAAGCACACCACTCACCCTGAAGTCACACCACTGACCCTGCACTTACACCTCTCACCTCTCACCCTGCACTTACGCCTCTCACTCTGCATTTACATGGGCAAACCTCTCAGCCTGCATTTATACAGGCACTCTGTTCATCCTGCCTGAACACAGGAACAATAGTCTGCCTGAACTCAAAGGGTCACACCACTCACTCTGTACTAACTCCTCTCACCATGCACTCACCAGTCACTCTCACAGATCACCCTTCACTCTTACCCTCCACCACACACAGGCACACCACTCACTCTGCATATACACTGCTCACACCACCCTGCACTCACTCCTCTTACTCTGAATGCACTCCTCTAACCCAACACACACATAAACCCTCCTCTCACATTGTATTCATGCAGCTCACCCGATACTCACATCAGCACATTTTTCACTCTGCACTAGCACCACTCATGCTGCACTCACTCACACTCACCACCCACAGCGCAACTCTGATGAATTTGCACATATTTCTACAAAGGCACCCACAGAATACCTGCTCTTTCTTTGCTACTAGATGCCTACTTCCATCTGCAACAACAGGGCTGGTGCAAGAGGGGGAATGGATTGAGAATGTGGGATGGCACAGGGAGGGAGACTAGGGCTGAGGCTTTGGGGTATGGTGCTGGATTAAGGATCATGTGACACCTTCAGCCATTCCTGGCTGTCCATTCCCCACAATGCTTCATTCCGGGACATGTAGGTTTATTCTTACATTGTAAATTGGGTCTCAAAAACCCCAAAATGCAAAGTATTACTGGATAAAATCCATAGTTGCTGAAGAAGTCAAGCATTTCATAAGATCAGGTCGATGCTGTGATATTACATGTTGGAACGTGGATTAGTTCATTTCCAATACTGTAACTGCTCCATCCACATGTGAAACCAATTATAACCCCACACAGCTATTTTAAGGAAGTGCACTTTTCATTCACATCATACTTGTAACAAACATTGACAAGGCAATATATAAATATATATATTTTTAATAACATATAGAGAATATGTTTTTATTAAGCTGCACTAAAAAGCAAGGCAGGTGTAGCAAAAGCAGCAGGGCAAGCTTTTCTAACACAATAAAACAGATTGACTATTGAAAGTGTGAGTGGCAGTGCGTCTGTGTGTGAATGTGACACAGTACAAATGTACGAAAGAGTGCAAGAGACATAGTGAGAATGTGTACGTGAGAAAATGAGTGTGTGAGTGTATGTGTGTTATGCGTGCAAGGATGCTGCTGGTCTGGCATACTGGATGTTATTCTTGCCTTATGGACAGGGGCACTAATAGCATTTGGATGGGATGTGATACCTATGAAAAACTGCAGGCCCTGACATGCTTCTACGAAGACACCATCATTGGCTGTGGAAACTCCAACTGTCTAACTGAGAAAGCCGCTAACCTACTCATACCCAGCAGCAGGGAAACAGAACATGTGTCATCACCCCTGGCCAAAGGCCCTGACATGATGCATGTAATTCTTAGTATATGGTGTGGATCCATGGAAAAATGTTGGAACTGATATTTGAGGTAACAATATAATATTTTCTGTACTCATGTTATAGGGGGTGTCAATCGCAAAATGCTGACCCTTGTATCCCAGAGGATATTTTTAGAGGTACCCATGACTGTGGCTCAAGCATCCATGGTGAATTTCTGGCACTGCCTTATCGAATGTACTCCTTGGCCTAAGGGGCTCATCAATGAAAAAATGATGACCTAGGTTTAGTGGAAGTAATTTCTGACTTTGGGCATTTGAAAAAAACAAGATCTACTCCTAGGAAAGGCCAGTCTTCCCTGGTGCACCATGAAAGTGCTGGACTATTTCATGAATGCCTTATAAGGGTCTGTGACGTTTCAGAAACCTGATCCCAAAAGTCTCAAAAAATTCTCAGAGGAGTTTACTCTCCTTTAAATCATCTACAAGAAATCTGTTAAATTGCTTTGCTTTTTGGAAATTGGAGTAAGTATCACACCCCACCACTAACGTAGATCTTTTTCCTCATATAATGGCTATGAGGTTAGCTGTGACCCCATTTCTAGAAATGCTTGTCCTGCTCCATGGCTGGGAGCAGGACTGGCTTTAGGGCGGTGTGATCGGTGCAGCCGTACCCGATGTTGACTTTGGTGGTGGTAGCAGTGTTTAAAAATAATTTTGGGTTCTAAAGCACATGAACTTCCTTGTGCATCCAGCAGTTTTCAGGCAACAATAAAAATGTCAAGATAACTCTGGTGATTAATTTTCCTACTGGTGAGAGTTTAAAATTTTGTCTAGTGACACTTTTTGCTCATCATAATGTAGCGTGGAGGGTTAATGTGCCTGCTGCTAAGTGGAAGTGAACCATGAGTAGCACTATAAAAAAGTGAAATGTACGTCAGAGAGAGGCCGCAAAGAGATGAGGTGCACTGTTGGAGAGTGGTAGTGAGGGAATTAATTGAGAAGGAGGTTATGGGGAGGAGAAAGCAAAAAAAGACTTGTAGTGGTCACCACCAGGGCTTGAGCGGACCCTGGCTGGGAGTCTTAGCCCCCCTGAAGTTCAGGTCTAGATGCCCCCCTGTGTGTTTGCAAATGATGGATGTAAGTTAACTCTCTAAAAATACCTCTAAGCACTCAGTGTGTGAAGGGATCTGAGAGACGTTTGTCACTTTTACCGAGTGGGTACTGTTAAGACAACTGCAGAGGCGGATAGAAAAAATTATTTTTGAATTACGATATCTACTAGAAGAACACAAATACATTTCAAATTACTATGCTCTTTAAAATTTCACACCTTGTTTTATTGTTGTTAATGTAAATGCTATTATTCAAAACACCTCTGTTTGGATGCATCAGTGTCATCCTTGCTGCTACTAGGGTGTCAGATCAGTGATACCTGATGCTCCTTTTTAGGTCTCGCCTGAGCCAGCGCGCATGCGCTGCCCTGCAAGGCTTTTAGTAATGGCTTTTAAACTCTAAACACACGCTCGTGCGTGTGCTTTTTTTTTTATCACCCGCAATTGGCCTTTGCATGCATCTTTCTAAGAAAGACAGCACGCAATTGGTCCAAGGCGGGTGCATGTCCCACCTTCTCTGTCCCCTGGCCTAGGGTGCTCGGGAGCGAGCAGCAGCGCCATCTGTTTCCAATTATCACGCCCGCGTCTCGCGGTCGCATTAATTGGAAACAGATGGCGGTCAGCGCTGGTCGCGCTGGTTATCTTGTTTTTCTTGTTTTAGCTATAAACAATGCCTTCCCAGAGGACAAAGGACGGTTTGCCAGCTGTCAATAGGTGCGGTTTCTCAGACTCTGAAAAAGCAGCATTAAAAAAAACAGAAGTTACTGATTTTCGGCACAGGAAGGAAGGCAGGAAACTCGCAAAGTTCGGCGTGCCGCTGCCATGGAAACAAAGTCAACTTTTTCAGGTCTGGTAAAAAGCACTTTGTGGCGAGATAAATTCCCTTCAAGCGAGAGGCACTTCACACCCACTTAGAGCCCAGGTGGGCTGCTGTGGTCTGCTGGGGATTACATGGGATGTCTCGTGACTTGCAATAACACTGACTCCTTCTCGTTAACAATAGGCGAGCACGAAGTCGTATCAATGTATGTCTTTTCCGTGTCATGTGTTTTGTCAAACAGTGATCCAGATGTGGAGGTGTGCGTTCAGTTTCCTTCTCTGCTGTCAAACACCCTGTCAGCCACCTGTGCTCGGACGCGGCTTTTGACTGGCAGGCCGGAGGGCGCCAAAGTGCTTCTCAGTGGCCCTGTGACGGAGAAGGAGCAGGTGGCGGAGGGAGGAGGGGGCCGGGGGCTGCAGGCTCTTGGCAAGTCTTTGACATCAGAGAAGATGGCATGTACAGCCCTGGATAACTTTAGTTATGATGACTTTGTTTACTGCCGTGGACAGTGGGAAACCCGGTATTTATCTTGGTCTGCCACCCTCCCCCCTCAACCAAGTCATGGAGTTCCCATAACCTTACATAAGTGCATCCTACACCCGCTGAAAACAAACTTGACTCCATTATATACCCCTTGCTAAAGCAAAATAACTCAGGATGTAACTACAGAATCCATCAGCCACACAACCCCCATTTTTTGATCTCTCAACTGATGCTTCCCAGATAGTTCCCCCCTCGTCGATTACAAAATAAACCCAGCATATGAAATAGGTCTCTACATTTAGAGTGCGGTTTGTGGCACTTAAAAGTAGGGCAAGTTGCAGACCCTGGAATCCAAACAGGGAAACCTTTTTCTAAACAGAACTTTGCTTTTAGGTGAGACATTTATAGATCTGGTGTGGTTATCAAGAAAATAATTTGACTTATTGTGATATGACATTCTCCGAGCTGCAATCGTCTGCACCAATTAGTTAAGAGGTATTCGGGTCGCAGGTTTTGAATAATGAAACAATGAGTTATGTCCATGTTCATGCATAAATAGCTCGATGAAGTGAAGGCTTAGTTTCATCATGACATAGGTGACGGGATCTGAACTCTCCATACCAGCAATACATCTAGGGATACTCCAACACCAAACAAACTTATTGGCAATTCCCCAAAGATAATATGAGACAGTCATTTCTGTAACTAAGATTGGGGCCTATAAAAATGAGTGTTGACAGAACATTGGGTTGAGGAATACTCACGGGCAGGATATCATTGCTCTCATGTGCCAGTGACTGATGCATCCCCCAGACATGTATTTAGTTAATTATGTTGCATTATTCAGTGCTGCAGTTTTAGCTTGTGCAACAGCTAGGCTGCTAGGCAAACAATGATAAACAAATAAATAACAAATATCTAAATACCAAGGATTACGTGAGCCACATAGAATGATATCACCTCGGACAGTAAGGGGCCGATTCCGATCTCGGCCGGTAGGGCTCCGAATCGGATTCGGCTTTACCGGATCCGATTCGGAGCCCTGTTCCCCGACCGAACCGTACGCGGGTCCGGCCGAGCGAGTACGATGCGAAATCGCCGACCGACTCGTCCGGGCGTCCCGACCGCTCCGACCGACTCGCTCCCGGCTCGAACCGCTCCGACCGACTCGCTCGGACTCGACTCGCACCGCGCAATGGAGACATTTCCCGGTCGGGTAAGTACGATGCACGCCGCGAGCAGTCCGACCGAGCCGCGCACTCCGGCTCGTAAGAGCTGTCGGAGCCGGACTTTGGGGGTCCGTGTCGGACCCCCTGTACGCGTAGCCGCGCGAGTCGCACACAGGGGGACCCATGGGTCCCCCTACCTGTGCGTGTACGGCGCGAATCGCTCGCCGCGTACCCGCTGTAGGGGCGCCCTTGTCCGACTCGCACCCATTGAGTCAATGGGAGCCCGCGTACGCGTTGTACGACCAGCTCCCATTGACTTCAATGGGAGTCCGACCGACTCGAGTCCGATAACATACGGACGCATCGTACTCGTTCGGTCGGACTGCACGGGTCCGATTCGGTCGGAAATCTCTCCGGGTCCGGCTCGGTCGGTGAAATTTCCGGCCCGAATCGGAATCGACCCCTAAGTTTTGAAATACCTTAATATCGGTGATTATTTTAAATTCATATGCTACTTTATGTTTGCTGGCTAAAAGGAAACTTACCTTTATTTAATAATGATGTATATTATATTTTAATCTATATTGAACCTGCTGTAATGCTGAATCCGTGTACATTCACAACAGAGAGTAGTTGAATAAAATACTTCAGTAGAGTGAGAGAAAATGCTTCCTCTTGGTTCTCGCAGAGACCATATTATGAGGAATGTACTTTTCCCAATAATAAACCCCTCTGTATCTGACACTTTTCTCTCTTTCTTTTTGCACTTCAGTTTCTCAGCTTGTCTATCTCTTCTTTCTCTGTATTTCCATTTTTGTCTCTGCATGGAAGTTTTTTTCATTTTATCTACATACCATTTTCTCATTTTTCTCTGTTGTTCACCTGCCTGTCAGTTTTGCGCTGGTTGCTTGTCCCTTTTCACTCTGCATCTCACCTCTTTATTTAAAACATTTATTTGGCACCACAAGTCACCTTTTGGTCACTGTTTGTCTACATAACATATTCTCTTTAAGCAAAAACATTGGCAAAGCCAATAGCGCTGACTAAACACTTATAAGGTCCCAAAGGCGAGACCTATTGGCTATGCCAATGCTTGTTCAAAAAGTGTGTTCTTCGCAGCAGGGCCCTTCCCGCAGGCTGGGAAGGTATACGGACTTCAGGGGATTCGGCACACTGGCATCTTGGCATTCTGAAGGCCCTTTTGTTATGTGCAAAGGTGTATTTGCTTGTCTAACTACGGCTACCCAGCACGAAGGCCTGCCTTGAATTTCCACTCATCTAAACTGATAGAAGGAGGGAACAGCTTTGTCTACGGGTGTAGACTGACTTAAACTTTAATATTTAAGTGCGGTGTGAAGAATGATTCCTTCTTCGTCATGTTTTTTTTCCAAATTAATGTGCATTTTCGTTTAATCAAAATATCTATTTTCAATGCAGGGATTTCTTTACAGACTCATGGAATTGTTAGTCATTTCAAGAGGGCACTCAGATTACAATGAAGAATTATAACACAAAAAAGGAGCACTCCGGTTTTAAATTAATATTTAGAGTATCACGTGTACTTTTTAAAGACCAAGGGGCATATTAACAACCAGGCGATAGTCAATTATCGCGGCTTTAGCGTCCGGCTTTTTCGGACGGAAAGCAGCGATAATTCTATCGCCTAATCAGCAAGGTCACGCTATCGCGTGAATCCCTGCACTATCGCCCTTTCCCCCAACGCCCATCCTTGCATCTCTAATGAGATGCAAAGTGGCGTTACTGGCGTACCCCAGATGGGCTACGTTGTAAATATCGCCGATGTGCACATCGCGATATTTACAAGGCAGCCCACAGGACTATAGCAGACGTTAGATTTTGGCGAAAACGGCCGTTTTCGCCAAAATCTAACGTCTGCTATAATCCCGACTTAGCCATCCCTAACATAGGGGTGGATTGTGCTGATACGACCACAGGGTCGTATCAGCAAGGATATCGCCGTTTGCAGGGAACATCGCTGGAAAACTAGCGATGTTCCCTGCAAAACGGCGATAACCTCGCTATCTCTGGAATTTTTATCGCCCTGGAGAAGCGTGTTGTTAATAACGCGCTACCAGGGCGATAATTTCCAGAGATAGCCAGCGATAAGAAATCTATCGCTAAGCACGGCCAGCGATAATTATCGCTGGCCGTTGATAATATGCCCCTAACTGCTTCAGTGCTAAAGTGCCTCCTAGTAAAGCACTTCTGCAATAAATAAGAATCAGGTGCCTCTAAAGGCTGTATACTGTGGACACAGGGTAAACCCAACACTGAAGACAATGTTTAAAAGCAAGTGGGATTTGCAAAGTAAAGCGTGCACATTTTATTAGAAGCATTTATATTCATCCAAGTATCTTTCCTGTACATATGTTTTAAGCACACTATTTTATTGCTGGAGATAGAAAAAAATGCATTCATAAAATGATATTCATGTATCTCGATGCAAGAAAACACATTATTTTGTTGGTGAATAATATTTGAACAAAATTTGATGAGTATGTATAGTTGTCTTTCTTAAGCAACCTGTGTGTTTTCCATATGAATTGTACTGTGACAATGTCAAATTTGCTAAATAACAATGCCACGGAATGTGCTACATCGTTTGCCTTTAATTTCAAGATATACCATATTTTTTCTTGTTGCTGCATAATTTGCCTTTTCATGGTGCATAATTTTGTGAATCCTGGTTAAAAACCATCCAACACAGCCCCATCACTCTAGTGGCTCATTACACTGTGTTAATTTATCCAGCCTGCTGTCCTGCCTAATACTGAACAGATGGATGCGCTTTTACTGAATATGAAAAGTGTCACACAAGGCCTTACACAAATCTGGCTGTCACCAGAAAATATGTTTAGACTTTGACTGATCTCATATGATTTTACTGTTAATATAGCACACAATGCAAACTAAGGGGCTCATTAGGATGGTGGGCGGATGTCAACCGCCGATCCGGCGGTGGCGACCGCCGGGCCGGCGGTAGACATCCGCCCGCGATCGCAAGCCAGAAAACCGCCGGTCAGATTAGGATGGCGGTGGTGACCGCGGCGGTGGGAAATTCCGACTGCCGCTTTTCCGCCGGTTGCCATCCGCACTCCTGCCTTGCGGACGGAGAAGGACCGGGATAATGGTGGTGGTGCCGAGCTGGCTCCGCCTGCACGATTATGATGCCGGCGGTAGCCAGCCTTTCCTCAGCGGTCAAACTGCCATGGAAAGGCAGGCGGAGAATGTCTTCCGGGGGCCCGTTGCGGGCCCCCAATGTGTTGGGGGGGGTGTGGGTGCACTGGGGGGGTACCCATGGTCCCCCCCTACATTTCCCTGTACCAGGTGGCAGGCACTGTGCAGTAATTGCCACGCAGTGCAGGGAAATGCAGGACATGTTCTTTTGGACATTGTGGCGGTGCTGCGGGCTGCAGCAACCACCACAATGTTAAAGCCCGCGATCAGACCGCCGCAGTCGGATTTCGACCGCGGACCATCGTAATGCGACCGGCGGTTATGTCGCGGGCCATGCGGGCGGTCTTTTCCCGCTACCATGGCGGTCGGGGAGGTTTTCCAACCGCCATCCTAATGAGCCCCTAAATTTTGTCTTGCAGCTTAATGATGGTGTTATTGACTAGGCGCTGGAGGAGAAGGAGCTGAGTAGTAGGAGCCCAAGAGAAGGCTACCACTAATCCTGTAAATACCCTGCAATTTAACTGGTTTCTGTGATTAGCAGTAGGAAAAATTCCCTGAGGCAATGTCATATTACTTGATGCCATAACCTCAACATCAAAACTTTTGGCAGAAATCCATAACACTGAGGAGACCATTGGATTGCTCTGCCCGTGTTGCACTATTGGGCATCCTGGAGAGTGTGGGAGGCCCTCAGGTGGAGAGCGCCCTTGTCGGCATAGGCACTAAGATTGCCAAGTGTGACATTGCTCAACATTAGAAGTCCTCAGACCCCCAACACTAGTTGAATGGCACTCTGTGATGGACTGGTGTACCAGGGCGGAGGAGCCCATCTACATCACCAGGAGCTGTCTCCGCAAACGTGGGAAAATCGGGGGAAAGTGGTGGACATACTATAACCTGGATGGTGATTGAAACAGCGCCTTTTCATTGTTACTACTTGCTACTGTATCATTGGAAAGCTTTGTAATGTGCACTGTTTGTTTACACTTATCTTCAATCATAAAATCAATAAAATTCCTGAGTATAAAAAGACTTCTGGCAGCAAAATGCTATGTAAGTGTACCAAGAGTTCTCTCAGTGATGAGATTTGTGTACAGTTCAGAAATGTAATAGTTCCTGTGGTAAAGAAAGGTAGAAGAAATAACAGAGAGGCTTAGCAGATGGTCAGATAAGCAGACATTCCAGCTCTAAAGAATTTGACATAATAAGGGACTTATTGTCAAGAGCCCTTGGACATATGAGAAGTTTCACAAGAGATTGGAGAGTCTGAGGTTGAGGAGATTGACAGTCATCCAGAAGAAGGCTGAAAGTCTTTTCGATGACAAGCTGGCCCAGGCATTTTCATTGATTTGTCCGCCGCACAGACTTAGCCATAAAAACCCAGGGGGGCATGCAATAAGGGGAAAAAAGAGATGAAATTACAGCTTAAGCAGGGCCTACAAACATGACAGGACATACCTTAGATGGCGCCTTTGTTATGTACCAGTATTTAATTGTATTTGAATAATACTGATTTCCTTGGAGTGATTAATATTGAATCACATTTGGAGTTCTGTTCCTGAAAACCCTTTAGCCACCATTAAAGTATAGATTTATATAACATACACCCTATAGTGGAAGAACCTTCACCTCACTGGTCTGGATGTGATGCCCCGCACCAGACATCATTGCTTGTCATGTTTTATTCAACAACTAATAAACTGTGTGAGCCTTTGGCTCACTAAAAGTTTGCATTTGGACACCCTACTCAGAAAAGATGCACTACATCTGGAAGTAGAATAAGGTCCTTGGTATGGTGTAAATCCAAAAGTCAAGCTACATACCTTTCAGATGTTTAGGGGTGCCATCAAGTAGCTATCATTCTACGTACATATTGCATGCCTTCTGCCCTTCCAAGCAATATTTCAAAATCATCTTAGAATTCAGGAATGCTGCAGTGCTGGACATCTACCCATCACAGAGGCTTTGTGAATAACTGTTGCACCTAGGCTCTGAGACACACACTCTACCTTGCTCCTGGTCCACATTGTATACAGCCTGCCTGCTGAGGCCATAGGACCCTGTGAGGAGGAGGAGAGTGCCTGAGGGAGCGAGGTCCAGGGAGATCCTGTCGAATGGATTCCTGATGCAATGTGTGAGTCCAGTCTACATCAGTACGGCTGCACTGATCGGGCTGTATGCCTGTGTGCTGTGGTCGTGACCCCCGTATGTCAGGTAGGGGCCACTGTGATGACTAAGGGCCTTCAACCTGGTGCATCGCCCTGTGCACCTGGAAGGGCTGTCAGCCTATGTGCTGCTGTTTGTGATCTCTGTATGCCAGGTGGGGCTGCAGTGATGGTTATGGGCCCTCGTCCTTTTGCACTGCTGTGACAAAAGTGGGCCATTACCCTGTGCAGCGATCTGACCTAGAAGGGCCATAGCCCTGTGTGAAACTGTTCGCAGCCCCCGTATACCAGAAGGGAGCAGCGGTGAAGAGAGAGCGCCATCGCCCTGGAGCAGCGAGCAACAGGGAAGCATAGCTGTTTTTAAATGTGGACGCAGAGCATGGACTCAACCACCCAAACCCAGAAGCACCCGAGACCTGCCGTCGCACTTCAGAAGGCTTACCATACGACTGGTCTGCCACCTCGCCCAAGGCATCCAGACTTCTCCTCACTGCTGGACCACTGATGTGCACCCGGACCATTCATACTGCCAGAGTGAGAGTGGATAAGACTAATTACTGGGCTGCTAGGCCTCTGTGTTGTCACTGAAGCGCTATGGCTTTAACTTTTTAAAAGCCACTGTGGAAATTCCAAGACTTGTACTCACTGGCAGGGTGTAGCCTGAAGGTTGCCTCACATAAATGGGGAATAACCACAGTGCTTGGACAGGAAAGTGGGACTAAGAGTCTTACCAAGACAGTTCTAGAGTGCCAACCTTACGAATACTGTGTATACTGTGCCATATTTCACTTTGTGCTCATATATAAATACCGTTTTTTTCATAAAAGAAAATATCTGGGTGGGCATTCATTTATTGGGATTGCTGAGTTGTTTTGAGTTTGTGCCCATGTAAACCTTGCACCTACCCCTCCCCCGAGATGCATTGGACTGCTTGACATGCGCTACCACTGAGAGATAAGTGCTGAAGGAGCACTTAGACCGGTTCTCAGAGTCCATAGTAAGTCAGGCCCCAGGACATCAAGAGTAAAAGGCCTCAATCACAACGGCTCGACCCAATAGCCCCTGCTTGCCCCATGGCCTTCTGAAAGGGATTCGGACAGGTGGTTGCAAAAAAAACACATTCTCACATGTAAGGCATGACAATGTGATGTTGCTGTGTTCTTTATATGTGTACAGTGGAATTGAGAGATAAGTTTACATTTTAATTAGTCATTACATGACCAGGAAAGCATACCACCCAACAGGTGTCATTCACCATGTATTATTTCATATATACACCAAATTTGTATAACCTTTGGAATCTTATCCTCGCCTGGCTCTAGCATATTAATTATCAACTGGTCCCTACCACTTCCAAACACTCAAACCTAATCCAAACAAGGAGCTGGTATTCCATACCTCACAGATGCTAGGCCAGTACAGGAAATAGTGTATATCTCTGAAAACGTACATTTGGCTTTCCAGCTTAGTCATGAAATGTATATAATCTGAAACACCCACTATTACATTTTAGACCTGATGAAAATCATGTCTTAAAACATCTGACTGGTAAGGTTTCAAACCTTTCTAGAGCTACTACACCTGCAAAATCTGATTTTATCCTGGATGGCAGTCACCCAGTCTGGCTATAATGTCTGCCAAGTATCCTGTCGAATTTAAATTCTTAAACATGCAGACCCATCATATTATCAGTGTAGTTGACATCACCTACGCATTCTTCATTGCATGACAGTTGGAACCAGAAGAAAAGTAAAGAATATCATGACAAACAGTAGTGGCTCCTGCCTTAGACTGTTTGGGTGACAGTGAGCATTTGACTCAGAAACTTGGAACCCTCAACCAGACTACCTTAGAACTAACATCAGATCATGCAGTGTGCAGTCTAATAACAGATGGACACACATCATTGCGAGTCTCCTGTGGGTGTCCATCATACTTTATCTAACTCCCATCTTCAATGGCATTATTTAGTAATCACATGTATGTTGTATTTGCATAGACACATCATAAAGCAGCAGAGCACTGTGCAGGGTCGACTACAAAGATACAGCCAGTGAGTGTATTATATGGAAGTTTGTTCTGAAAGTAGAGATGGACTGTTACTTTAGTGTGATGGGGTGTTCTTTAATGAGGAGTTGCTTCCACTCTTTCCTAAAGTGGAGCAGATGTGGGACAGTTCTGGTGGATACATTAATGTCTTTGCCAATACTGGGTACATAAAACGAGAAGTCCTGTTATCTTTTTTCCTTTTTTCGCACTTCTGCCTCCCCAGTCTGATAGTATCCCAGTTGAGGGTGTGCTAGAGCTACAGGAGGTGTTGAGTTTGGCAGTGTGCTAGGAAGGGGTGGAGGTTGTGATGGCTTTGTAGTTGATGCAACTGATTTGGAAGATGATGCAAGCTGGCAAGTGGAGCCAGTGGAGTACTATTGGGAGGGGGGTGATGTGGTCATATTTATTTAGCACTTGATGAGGTGTGCAATGGAGAGTAAGATACATTTAAGGAGGTAAATGGAGTCTGGGAGATCTTGAAACAGGCCATTGACACCTTCTAAATGAAAGAGTAAGAGAGTTTGAACAGAAGTTGCTATCTGGAAAGAAGGGTTTCACTTTCTTAAGTAAAAAGAGCTGATATCAGGGTGTCTTAGTTTCTCTGTGATCCAGTGTCCCGGTTTATGTCATTGAGATGGTTTGGACTAGCTGTTGCATAACTTATGCAGGTGTATCTTAATCAGCACTATGGTTTGACTCACGTTTTACTGAGACTAGTAGCTGTGATGCTCTATTCATGTGTCAAGTAATAATTAGGCCTCTCCACAATCGTCATAATATGTGAGTATTCTCAGGCAATTTTCACTTTTCTGTTACGCGACAAGTGTAAAGATTTGCCATTTTGCATCATTCTCTGACTACAGGAGACCTGTTTGAGTAGAAATTGCCTCAATGAGAGACTTTTTGCCTTGAACTAGACATTTTCAACCCACAAATTTTGGAAAAATAAGATATGCAAATTAATCACAACCCCAATAACAATTGCAACAAATATTTATGACAGCAAGAAAGTGAAAGGCATATTTAAAGTCATCTTGTGAGTAGATAGAGAATGCTGTTGATGATAAATTGGGTTTCACCCTTCTTGCCAGCTGGTAAAAGGCAACCATGAAATCACAAATCATTAGGCAGATAGTTAACTCCTTATAAAAACCAACATGTTGTGGCTTTTTAAGAACGTGGAAAAACTAACTGGGTGTAAACCTAAGAAAGTTCCAGAGAAAACTACCACAGCCTTGACTATATTATTTTTTTCAAGTCACCTGCGGTTAAGCTCTGTTGCTGACCAGTCATGAGGACAAATGTTGTGAAAAGAAGAACATCTCACAAAAGAAACTTAAGATGAATAATTGATTGAATTAAGCAGCACTAGCTTTACTGATTCTCTGAAAAATAAAATTGAGTCTAAAGTAGTACTTCCAGAGCTACTGTTTCCAGCCTGAAGTACACCTGTATTGCACACCCCCTCTTTTGTGGATGAACATCTGACTTGACATCCCCAGCCCCCAGAGATATGAGTGCAGCTCTGACTCTGTGGAAAAAGGAAACATGCAAAGGTATATCATAAAAATCCTCTTGGGCTACAAAAGACTTGCCAAAAGGCTCTTGTGGGAAATCCAACCCTTCTTCTGCCACAGATCTGCTGAGCTATCCATAACTGCCTGCACACTTTCATGCTGACCCACATGACTGAAACTCTGTCTTATCAGTGAGAAATGTCCTTGGACCGACACAGATCCCAGGTGTGTAAAAAGAGATTTCCTCTCTACTCACTTGGGGAGACAATGTTAAAATATTTTTTAGCTGGATACCATGGTTACCTAGTGAGAATGGCATGGCAAATTAGGACAAGCTGAAGGTGTTTGACAACCCATTGCAGGGTAAGTTCACTTAGTACCCGTTGGTGAGTGGGTTATTTAGTAACCTGGTGCCGGGCAGGGTGACAGGGCAACCAGTAAGGCAGAGAGAGAGTGTTTATACAGGCAATACTGAATAGCTCACTTGATTATGGTCACAAGACAAATTGCAGAAACTACTTCTGTTATTAATGACATGCTGCATGGCAATATACCCATAGCCAGGGCCACTGGAATTATGTGATTGTGTGGCTGCTGCAATTTCCACATAATTATGGATTTGCCGCCTGTCCAACACAATCCATCTTCTGCTGCATAATTTACAAATAGATTTTAAAATTCTAGTTCAAACTGATAAAAAAGTAAAGATATATGTTGCTGCGTAATGTAAGGCCCTTTGCAGAGGACAACTGGTCATCTTTCAGCAGGTTGTTACTGTATTTGGGTGTTAAAGTGGTACTAATGAGGTGAATCCTTTGCTAAGGGATGGTTAACATGGGCAAAAATGACAAAGTAATGAAGTAATACTATCACAAAATGTGCAGCATTCTGCCACATTCTTTTGTTGCTGCATAATTTAGTCAACCCTGCCACATAATTTGATGCCCTTATGTCATAAAATTTCAGTGGCCTATAGTGTAGTGTATAGAGATGACGTTAATGATGCGTCATAGATAATAGAGGAAACATCCCTTCCCCGGTTGACTGGCAGGTTTGAAAAATGCTGAATGATGACGAAGCAAACCTTAATGCACCAAAATTCGCATGGCTCAGTACTAACCGGGAATCTTTGCCCCAGTATGTATGGAAGGTTTGACCTCCCAAAACGTATGTGGGGACAATTGTGGGGGTGCTGTGTATACGGTAAACATCATTATTCCAATGTGACTAGTAAAATACGTTACCACACATATATGAATTATCTGGCATACTTGGATTTGAGACCTACATCTCTAATTTGAATTTTTTATTAAAGCATGACAACTGTGTGACAAAAGCATGTTGATTGTAATTTTCTGTGTGCGTGACAAATCTACTAATATTTTGACCATACCTTTAGATCTGTTTGATATAAATCTAACATCTATATATTTAAGAAATTACATAAGAAAAGCTGCATGATAAATTGTCACATACAGAATGACAATAGGTAATCCCTATGTCTGGCAATCTGTAACTCCTCAGGCATGACTAAATCGCTATTGTTTGGCCATTCACTGAGTAGTATTCTACCTGTATGCAAAGCGCTTCAGCCCCTTGTTGTGGAAGTAAGCTTTATATTTCGTATCAGGCCATACTATATTGTGTTTTCGTACAAGCTTTCTAACCACCTCCAGGCCAAACCACAGCCTCTAACATAACCCTCTGTTTAATCGATTTTTGTCAGAGTACATTTGTAATTTTAACTTTGTGGCTGTAGCTAGGAAATGTGCACATAAGTTGCACATGTCGAAATGACTATTGTGCCTGTGATAGTTGCACTTTTTGCCCCCATCCTTTTGGAAGCCATTTTTTTCCTCTTTGTATTTCTTTCATGTAGACAGCATAGTCAGACTAAGTAGGTGTGTAAAATGCATTGGCATCTATGTAATGTGGAAATCTATTAATACATTGTGTATTGAGATTCAGCATTACTGTTATGCCTACTAGTGTGCAGGCAGGTGGAATAAAAATATGTGCTGCACTTGAACAAGGCTACACATCGCACAAAACTTCTTTGCACTAACGATACTTTTAAGACATGAGCAAACGTTGTTTGCTTATGCACATTTGAAATGAACATTTCCATTACGTGGCCCGAGTAATTTTTCTAATTCAAATTGTCTCCCATGTTTTAATAATTTTTGTATGTTTGGGAGAATAGGTTGAATTGAATTGATTGAAGAATTAAAAAATATGGGAAACTAAAATGGAAGCTGGCTTAAGATTTTTGCTTTGAAGGATGTGGGAGTTAGCCACCTTTTTCCTCTGAATGCTTCTGGCAATTTGATGCAAATTGCTTGTGTGTGCTTATAAAATTTAGAAATATTCTTATTTTTCAAACAATTTTCATCCCACATTTAGGTGGCAACTACTAACCTTCAGTGACTGTTAGACCTGGCCCTTTTGACAGGTTTATCACCAAACGTTTTGCCTTCTGCCTTCTATTTTTCTGACCTTGTTTTCCTTCGCTATAGGATTTTGGGCACTTTACCACTGATGATCAGCACTATATGCTCTCTATATAAATTATGACAATGATTGGTTATCCATGATTGGCATATTTGATTTACTGGTAAGTCCCTAGTAAAGTGCACGCTGTGTACAGGGCCTGTAAATCAAATGCTACTAGTGGGCCTGCAGCACTGGTTGTGCCACCCACATGAGTAGCCCTGTAAATGTGTTCTAGACCTACCACTGTAGTGTCTGCATGCGCAGTTGTAAACTGCAGTGTTGTCCTGGCAAGTGCACCCACCTGCCAGGCCCAAACCTTCCCTTTCCCTACATGTAAGGCACCCCTAAGGTAGGCCCAGGGAACCCTCGTGAGCAGGGTGCAGTGTATGTGAAAGGTAGGACATGTACTGGTGTGAGTGACATGTCTTGATAGTGAAATACTGTGTTGTTAGAAATGGGATCTCTAGTTGGCAAGGGCTTGCACCTTTGTCCAAGTAGGGACCCTTCTTCCTAGTCAGGGTAAGGGTGTTACACTCGTGAAGTAACCCCTGCTCACCCTCGTGGTAGCTTGGCACGAGCAGTCAGGCTTAATTCAGAGGCAGTGTGTAAAGCATTTGCACATAACCAACAGTAATACAGTGTAAGCACTACAAACGGACACCACACCAGTTTAGAAAAATAACCAATATTTTATATACTCAAGACAAGACCAATTACGACAAAAATCCACAATACTGTACTTTAAAAATGAATGCTTGATACGGTAACTTCTTCTTTGCAGGAATAGCACAAAAGCAAAGTTCGTAAGAGTCGGTAGCTCCGTCCGAGCCTACCGTGATGCTGAAAACCACAGAGTCTAACAGTTCCAGCCGACCGCGTCGATACGGGCCAGCAGAGTCGTGAACAGACTCGGTCACAGTACCTTTTCTCGTTGTGGCTGGTACGGAGTGTACGAGCCGGTCGGCGTTCGTCGCGGTTGCGGTGCAAGACGGAGCGATGCAAGG